>CM061049.1:3364836-4024056 GCA_030762985.1 Adelphocoris suturalis
AAGTGAAGAAAGTTGAGTTTAAAAGGAAAAAACACGGTTTTCCTGAAAAAACCTTTAAAAAATCATATCTCGAGAACGGATTGAGATAAAAATATGCAGTTGGCGGCTGTGGTGAAATCCACCACCTCTTTTCAACAGCCCTTTTCAGGGCTACCAAAAAGAGGTAGGCACACCACAAAAATATTTATAAGACGTCGAGTTACAACTCCGTCAAACAAAATATTTCACCAGAGAGAAAATACTAAATTCTCTCCCAAAAGTGAAATATTAAAGAATAACACGCAAGGCGACCTCCCCAAACATTTACTGGGCGAGAGAGATGCGACAAACATCTCGAAACAAGTCGCCTTGAATGAGAAACCTCAAACAGGAAAACTCAAGGTCGTTCAGCCACCCCCGGGGACCCCGTCAAAGCGACGGACGCAGGGAAACCACCTCGGAAGACCAACTCAGCTATCATATGCACAGATACTGAGAAAACACTGTGCGAACCAATGAGATTGCACAGTCGAATTTATGAAATTAAGCGAGCCAATCCGAAGCTAGTTTGATCGTACCAAATTATTTGACGAAACTAATTTGCATACTAACCATAAAGTGGCCACCACTTTTTGGTTATAAATACCTCGTTCAGAGCCTGGCATTTCATTCCACTCTCCGCTCTCGACGACGACACACTCTGAAGTACGAAGAATTCTACACGCTCTACGCTGACGAACCTTCTGCCTTACGAAGTCATCTCAAGAACGGTTTCCTACTGCTTTCTACAAGCCAGTCCTTCTCTCCACGCAGATCTCGCATTGGCATCTACGAGTCCAGTGATTATTCATCCTGCTCATTGCCCAACGTAGTTCATCTGTCAGGACGCCACCCGGTGCAGCTATCGATATCCTCTTTAGCTCGCACGCCCGAGGGACGTTCCGAGCCGTGTCGCCCGGGTTACGTAGCCTTAAGCTCGTAACCGACCGCTGTGGGCACGCCGGTAAATTACTCAGCTCCTCCGCTCTAATTTACCGTCTAAGGAAGCCTTTTTCAAGGCTACGAGGTAGGACCCTGCCATCCGAGCATTGGAAAGACGCTCTGGCAAGCGAGTCCACCTCCAAAACCCTCTATTTTTCACACATAGAGGCATCGAAACGAGCTAAAACTCGATCATTTCGATGGAACGTCGGCCTTCCTACTTCCCCTTGCAAGGGGAGGAGGATGACGGCGAAGCCGGGCCGAGTAGCCCACGTAGTGCGCCCTACCGGCCACACGGCGAATCCGCTGAACCCAGCGACAGCGCAAGGCGCGACCCTCACGTCCGGATCGCCTTCTCGCCCGACGTATTCGTTCGAGAAACTTTCGAACAAGCCTCGCCTATACAAAAGATCGAGGAAACCTTTCAGACTCGCTCTGAAGCCGATCATTACGATTCGACCAAGCTGTCCGAATACCCACGATATTCGACGCAGGCTTACCCGGCCGATCCGAGTGTCAAATACACTCCAAATGCACAAAAAGCGAAGGATACTTTTCAGTACCTCAACCAAGCTCAACATATTCCCCTTTCAGATATAAATCTAAGGCCGGAATATTACAAAACGGCTCAGTACCAAACTGATCGAACCCAGCACTTGCTACGCGAGCCTAGCGCTCCACGCGGCTGCAACACGGACTATCTCCCCTTTCAGTCCGCCAAACCAGTTGACCTTGGCGGCTCCGCCCGCATTCCTCGCGGGGGTGACCCGGAGACCAACCCGCATAACCGGGATATAAATGTCCGACTTAGCCTACCTACGCCAAGAAAAACCTATATAAATCCACTACAAATGGTGACCCCGCCTTTGAACAGGCTCAACACGGAGCATTTCGTTCCCTCTTATGAAGCTAGTGGATTTCAGGGAACCACTGCGGGCGTGCGACCCCCGCCGGGCCTCTACGCCCCACATCTCACGCAACATCCCTCTACACACAGTGGCTTTCAAGCACTTTTAGAGGAGATGGGAGATTATCAAAAACCAATCTTCCAAAAGAAAAATATCGATCGTGCACTCGCCGAATTCGATCAATACTGCGTGCGAAAACACCTGAGAACGCAAAACGAATGCTTCTCAGCTATATACAAGTGGGTACCAGAAGAAATGAGGGAAGCTATCGACTCAGCTTACCTCACGGCACCCCACGCACCCTACGAAGAGGCCAAACAGCGCCTCCAGCGAGAATATGGGTTATCCTTACAGGACAGGCTCCTCGCACTCGAGGACCCCACATCTCTCGCCAAAAAACCCAGCACCAAGTACCACGAGATGTACTCGAAAGCTGTTGGGTACTTTTCGGAAGCTCTGATCACTCAAAAGTGGATCGAGACTCTTCCCATCGAAGCACGAGGTATGGTCGCAGCTCAGCCTACCACGACCTCCCGGCTCGACCTAGCTGATACGCTACACGCGTACAGAACGGAGAATACTTCTCTAAACATACGAGGAGTAGAATCTACTCCGAAACCCATAAATACTGGTTTCAAAAAGGCCCTCTCGAAACAAGCTGAGTTCAAACCTCAACCAGTGGAGAGTAAGCCTCACAAACCGACGGCCTATGTCTGTCGAAACCACGCACGTTTCGGTAACGAAACTCGCAAATGTGCAGACCCAGAACACTGTACTTGGAAGACGAACACTGCTTCCAAAACTAACAGAAAGGCTGCGACTATAAGCCAGCCTAAAACCCGGGTTTCTACCAAAAATACTCAGCAGTCGGTACAAGAAAGTACCATTCCAACCTCCGACACAGAGAGTTCGGAAAACGAATAACTGCCAGCGTATCTGAGCCTATACGCCGGCAGTCTACTGAGTATAAAAGGCTTTTTTTCAAGTGCAAACTAAACGGCACTGAATTTCTCATTGACACGGGAGCAGAAGTGAACATTCTGCCCCACAATGTCACAAAAAAATTGGGCTTGAAAATTCTTAAGTCCAACGTTAAGCTCACAGCAGCTAACGGAGCCCCTATAGACACACTAGGGCGAGCTGACACAACAATTAACATCGGCCTCGGGGACATGACCACCGAGTTTATGATCACGAAAGTTGATCTAGCGATCCTAGGTGTTCCATTCCTCGAGTCTTGGGATATCGGAATACGGGTCAAACACAAGTACATTTATAAAGATAAAATAAAGTGCTATGCCGATCAAAAAATAGCTGCAGTCATGAACAAAAAGTTCACTGACGAACAAATAGCAGCTAATATCCCTCATCGTGACAATACCCCTCAACCAGAGGACGTGCAAATCACAGAGGACGAAAACATTCGCTCTATCATTAACAAATACAATGATAAAATGAGCAAAATTCATGGTAAATGGGAAAACAACGGGGTTTACCACCGTATAACCACGGAAGGAACACCAGTACACTTCCGAGCAAGACCCATGGCAGGCGAAAAACGGGCTCAAGTCAAAAGTACTTTTGACGAAATGCTTTCAGAAGGCATAATTGCACCATCGGATTCCGAATGGGCATCCCCGTTACACTGTGTGCCAAAAAAAGACGGGTCATGGAGAATCACCGGCGACTACCGTTTCCTCAACGCGAAAACGAAGAAAGACGCCTACCCTCCTCCTCACATTCGCTCTTTCCAAGCGAATTTGCATGATACGCAAATCTATTCGACAATAGATTTAAAATCAGCGTATTATCATATTCCAATGCACCCAGATGACGCTCATAAAACTGCGATTATTACACCTTTCGGTCTTTATGAGTTTAAGAAAATGAGCATGGGTTTGGCCGGAGCGGCTCAAACATGGCAAAGATACATGGACAGCATTATGCGAAAATTTGATTTCGCATTTGTATACCTAGATGACATCCTGGTGGCTTCTAAAAATTATAACGAACACATGAACCACCTCAGACAAATTTTTGACAAACTAGGGGAACACGGACTTCGAGTAGGTTTTGATAAATGCATTTTTTCAAAACCTACCGTCGATTTCCTAGGTTTCACTATCTCGAAGGAAGGGATAATTCCTAAACGAGATAAAATAGAAGCCATAGAACAATTTCCTAGGCCAGTAGACGTACGAAGTCTACGCAGATTCCTGGGTATGTGTGGTTTCTACCGAGCATGCTCAAGCAAATTCGCTCACACGGCACAACCTCTGTATGACTCCATTCAGTCAAACAAAAAAAATGACAGAACACCTATCGAATGGACATCAGAGAGAGAAAAAGCTTTCAACAGCTTAAAGCAAGCAATGATCAAAGCAACATTGCATAACATTGCTCACCCACACCCTACGGCGGAGTGGAGATTAGTCTGTGACGCATCCGACACACACATCGGAGCGGCACTAGAACAAGAAATTACAGACAAACATGGCTCGAAATCGTACCAACCATTGGGATTTTTCAGTAAAGAAATTCCAGAACAATGGAAGAACAAAGCATCGTTCGACAAGGAAATGTTCGCCGTTTACCAAGCGTGCATTCACTGGCACAACGACTTGGACGGCAGATCATTCCATATTTGTTCGGATCACAAGCCTCTGCTAGGCACGATGCTTAAGAAGAATGCACATTTTTCTAAAATGAGATTAAGATGGCTAACATACATCTCTCAAATGACGAGTGACATTCGTCATATTTCCGGAGAGAGCAACGTCGTCGCCGACGCACTCTCCAGACCCTTCGATCCGGTTGAAATTCAAACGAAATCGATTTCAACCCAGACGGACGAGGGTCCACCCATAGCCGAAATTTCGAAAATTACGGCTGCAATAGAATGCAATCTTCTACTGCACATTTCAAATTCACAAATTCGTTCTCCCCCTACCGCGGAGGACAAATTGAAACTCACACGAGTTGAATTCTCTCAAGGAGAAATTTGGTGTAACATAGACCTAGGACACCCTAGACCTTATATTCCAAACGAAATAAGGGAAGAAATAATAAGCCAAATTCACAATTTGGGACACCCAGGTATACACTCTACAGTGTATAAAGTTAAACAACGATATTTTTGGCACGGACTCCGTGCAGATGTCGCAAACTGGGTCCGAGCGTGCGAAACTTGCCAACGAGCAAAAATCACGCGCTCCGTGAAGCTCCCTTACTCCGAATTTGAAACGGCAAACAAATTTTCACACGTACACGTTGATATTACCGGACCCTTACCTTTAGCTAAAGGAGGGAAACGTTACATTTTGATGATGGTTGATAGAGCAACGGGTTGGCTAGAGGCAGTCCCTCTTAACAACATCGAAACAACCACAATCACAAATGCCTTTATCAATATTTGGGTAGCTTCAAAGGGCGTACCTAAATACATCACAAGTGATCAGGGCACTCAATTTGAATCAGATCTGTTCAATTCCATTATGGAAGTCTCGGAGTAAAGCATACTCACACGTTACCATACAAACCATCAACAAACGGAATGGTAGAACGCAGAAATAGATCTTTGAAAGAGGCTCTCAAAGCTCAAAACGAAAATTGGCTCGACGCACTTCCCAAAGTTCTACTCGCCATGCGTACGGCAGTAGACCCGGCGACCGAAACTACGCCTTTCCAAAAAGTTTACGGGATTGACGTACCACTCCCTGGAGACATTTTCGTAACTTCTACGAACCTTTCGGAACCTCTTTTCTTCCGGCCTACGCATATTAAACATAATAATACGAAATATGCCGTAAACATGCCCAAAAATTTGGATACATGTACTCATGTCTATATCAGAGTGCCCACACAGCTCACCTCTCTGCAATGTCCTTACACGGGACCATTCAAAGTGGTTAAAAGAGATAAGTTTTCGGTTACAGTGCAAATTGGCGAACATACTAAAAAAGTTCCCAAACAGCAAATCAAACCAGCTTATACTCTACACTCGGAAGAAGCTGTATCACAAGGACAATCTGTGTCACAAAATCAGACCGAAAGTAAGGAGAAAACTCCCCGAAAATCTGCCAGAAGGCACGTCCCCTCTACCAAATTCGACGAGAGGTGGGTAACGGCGCTCGAATCACCCCAACCGGCGTCGTCGTTATTAACACGACGTCTTGGGAGGGCCCCTGTGGTGAAATCCACCACCTCTTTTCAACAGCCCTTTTCAGGGCTACCAAAAAGAGGTAGGCACACCACAAAAATATTTATAAGACGTCGAGTTACAACTCCGTCAAACAAAATATTTCACCAGAGAGAAAATACTAAATTCTCTCCCAAAAGTGAAATATTAAAGAATAACACGCAAGGCGACCTCCCCAAACATTTACTGGGCGAGAGAGATGCGACAAACATCTCGAAACAAGTCGCCTTGAATGAGAACACGCAAGGCGACCTCCCCAAACATTTACTGGGCGAGAGAGATGCGACAAACATCTCGAAACAAGTCGCCTTGAATGAGAAACCTCAAACAGGAAAACTCAAGGTCGTTCAGCCACCCCCGGGGACCCCGTCAAAGCGACGGACGCAGGGAAACCACCTCGGAAGACCAACTCAGCTATCATATGCACAGATACTGAGAAAACACTGTGCGAACCAATGAGATTGCACAGTCGAATTTATGAAATTAAGCGAGCCAATCCGAAGCTAGTTTGATCGTACCAAATTATTTGACGAAACTAATTTGCATACTAACCATAAAGTGGCCACCACTTTTTGGTTATAAATACCTCGTTCAGAGCCTGGCATTTCATTCCACTCTCCGCTCTCGACGACGACACACTCTGAAGTACGAAGAATTCTACACGCTCTACGCTGACGAACCTTCTGCCTTACGAAGTCATCTCAAGAACGGTTTCCTACTGCTTTCTACAAGCCAGTCCTTCTCTCCACGCAGATCTCGCATTGGCATCTACGAGTCCAGTGATTATTCATCCTGCTCATTGCCCAACGTAGTTCATCTGTCAGGACGCCACCCGGTGCAGCTATCGATATCCTCTTTAGCTCGCACGCCCGAGGGACGTTCCGAGCCGTGTCGCCCGGGTTACGTAGCCTTAAGCTCGTAACCGACCGCTGTGGGCACGCCGGTAAATTACTCAGCTCCTCCGCTCTAATTTACCGTCTAAGGAAGCCTTTTTCAAGGCTACGAGGTAGGACCCTGCCATCCGAGCATTGGAAAGACGCTCTGGCAAGCGAGTCCACCTCCAAAACCCTCTATTTTTCACACATAGAGGCATCGAAACGAGCTAAAACTCGATCATTTCGATGGAACGTCGGCCTTCCTACTTCCCCTTGCAAGGGGAGGAGGATGACGGCGAAGCCGGGCCGAGTAGCCCACGTAGTGCGCCCTACCGGCCACACGGCGAATCCGCTGAACCCAGCGACAGCGCAAGGCGCGACCCTCACGTCCGGATCGCCTTCTCGCCCGACGTATTCGTTCGAGAAACTTTCGAACAAGCCTCGCCTATACAAAAGATCGAGGAAACCTTTCAGACTCGCTCTGAAGCCGATCATTACGATTCGACCAAGCTGTCCGAATACCCACGATATTCGACGCAGGCTTACCCGGCCGATCCGAGTGTCAAATACACTCCAAATGCACAAAAAGCGAAGGATACTTTTCAGTACCTCAACCAAGCTCAACATATTCCCCTTTCAGATATAAATCTAAGGCCGGAATATTACAAAACGGCTCAGTACCAAACTGATCGAACCCAGCACTTGCTACGCGAGCCTAGCGCTCCACGCGGCTGCAACACGGACTATCTCCCCTTTCAGTCCGCCAAACCAGTTGACCTTGGCGGCTCCGCCCGCATTCCTCGCGGGGGTGACCCGGAGACCAACCCGCATAACCGGGATATAAATGTCCGACTTGGCCTACCTACGCCAAGTAAAACCTATATAAATCCACTACAGCGGCATTTTACTCCATTTTTGATGTAGTTTTACCCAAATTTTTTTTTGCATTTGCGAGAGACTCACCCTGTATATATATTAGGGATGAGTCGATTCCCGATACCGATTCTCGATACCACCGATTCTTAGGCATTGGTATCGGTATCGAGAATCGATCGCCTAAAGCCGATACCGATACCGCCCGGTGATGGGCTTTTTATTACACTACGGTACTATTGCAACCATCTAACAACGAAGATGGTTGTACCGTGCAACCGTTGTGTGAAGTTAGCAGTTGCGAAACATGAATTGTCCAAAACACAACTTACAATTATTACTTTGTTTACAAGTTGGCTTGTGTTATTTTGTTTGTGACAACAGAAGCATTAGACAAAGCTATGTTTTCCAAGTATAAAAGCCTAGAGCCAGTCTTATTTGGAAATACCTTACGGTTACCGACGAAAAATTAAAAAACCAAGTCAGTCTGCTTAGCTTGCTTTATTCAGAAAGTTGTTTTAGTACGGCAGGAAACATCTGCGACCAGAAGAGAAATCGCCTGGACCCAGACAGAATTAAAATGTTGGTCTTTTTAAACAAAAACCTTAAGTAAAACAGATGGAGAATCAAAAGGTTTTTATTTAAAAATTACCTCATTTGCAAATATATTGGGATCAATTTTTTGTAAGTATGATATATATCAAGAATTGAACTAAAAGGTATCAGGAGTGGGGGTGAAATAAAGTAAAACTTGTTTAAGAAATGAAAAGAAAGTTTTAATAGTACTGAGACATGAATCGTAAGGTTTATGGGTGATTCTCACAGAAAAGGTCAGTTTTGAGTTTGACTTTTGAAAAAAGAAAAAGTTATCCAATCGAGCTGAAAAAAATCACAGATGCTCTCTATATCGTATGTATCGAAATTCGAAGCAAATCCAAACAGTAGCTCTTTTATTAATTCAGAAAAAAAATATTTAAAAATTTAGGCGGACAGGTCGATGACACTAGGACAGGGCGATGATGCGACCCCTTGATTCTCACCATTTGCATCACCACCCTGTCCTGGGATCATAAAAGGAAAATTTGCTATAACTGCCAAGAAACGTTAACCCTCAACATTTCAAGTCAAAAGACCGAAAAACGTGACCACTGTAGGGCGAATCCAACAAACGAAGAATGACAGAAATTCTCGAATAAGTCCTAGTAGACCTTCACAACGTTCGGCTAAGTAGATATGTGTTTTGAATGGTCAATACGAGAATATTGGATTACTAAATGCGAGAATACGGGAATACTAGAAAATCCAAAAAACATAATAGATTTGCCTTTTTCCTCATCGTCCTGCCCTCGAATTTTCAGGAGAGGACAGGTTGATGATGGACAGGTCGATGATGGACAGGTCGATGATGATTCTTCAGTTTTTCTCAAATGTTTCACCTTGTGGCAAGCTTTTTCCCAAATTCGGCATATAACATGAAACTAGACCGTTCGGTGCACAATAAAAATACCATAAGAAAAAATTGAGTTCAAGTACTCACTTAGAAAAAGTGGACAGGTTTCTGACGATTGTGATTGACCAACCCACGGTCCAGCACACATCTGCTCCCGCTGACGACCACGAGTTGACTGAATTAAAACGAATGGCGGTTTTTCTGGTAACTGAGAAGGGCGCGAAAAAAAAGCGGCAAAAAAACCCCGCTAAAATACAATTGTGACCGCGAAAATTCGAAAAACAATATTGGACAGGTCGATGACGGCGATGCTCCGGACACACATATTTCCATCCAAATACACTTTTCTAGCGGTTCTACATTAATTTTATCGATCAGAAACGCATCTCAGAAATCATACTGATGTAGAAAAATTGAATAAAATCCAAACTCAAAAGCGGAAAGACCTTTAATTAAAGCTTGAAGTTGGGAAGGTCGCATTGGGACAGGACAGGTCGATGACGATTTGACTATATTTAGTTAATTTTCTATTTAAAGGAATAAACATAACCTAAAAATGGAAAAAAGGGTTCTAGATAAAAACCTATACTACAATTTAAGACCTTCGCCAGCTCCCAAATCCTTATTGGGTCGCCGCAACTGGTCCGGACATCACTTCTGCCCCTTTCTGTGAGAATCACCCATAAACGCTAACGCGTCTATCAACTAATAATTGAGTTGTGCGGGTTGTTTATGAGAAACTTTATAGTTATTGGTAGTCATCCCCGCCTCGTCCCGGAGGCGAAACGACCCTCGGGGAAAATTTTGTCCCATTTGGGAATAAATTAAGGGAGCCTAGGTGCGCAATCGTGGATTTACATTTAGTTCGTAGAGAAAAAACTTTAACAAGGATGCCCCGAAACAGGTAAATCGGAACGTACAGGATGGCGTGCACTCCAATCCCACACGGCCGACCCCCGAACATGGAGACAGCCAAGCAAAGTGTAAAAAAACTCCACGATGAACAATAACAAACAATATAAAGATTCCGTAAATAGGAATCAAATGGAAAAGAGCAAAACAAGTGGCTTCACAAAAAAAAAAAAAAAAAAAAAAAAAAAAAAATCCCAATGTTTGGCGATGAAAATCATCGCATGTTAGTAGGGGAAGCATTTTAAACCCAGGACAGAAAGAGAAAATGTTTACAATATTTACAAATTGTATAAATGGCTTACAATATGAAGATAATGAATGAAGTAAGTCAAACAATTCTAGCAAGTTTTCAAATAAGTAATTGAAATAAGTTTCAACAACTTCCAAGAAGTGTAAATAATGCGAATGATTGTAAATTATAGCAAATTCACTCAAATAATTGTAATAATGTCAAATAATTTAAAAGCAATGCAAAGTGAATATGAAATCATACTGACAAAGCCTATAAAGAGTGTGAAAATAAAAGACAACAACATAATTTTGTAGATGATTGAGATGTTCTTAGTGGCGCCGGCTAGGGAGTGCCGGAGGCGCTAGAATAAGGAAAGAAGAATTAATAAATCAGTAAAATTTGAAAAAAACAAAAAAAACTTGCATACGAGTCTGCAACACATTGGGACATTTTATGTCTTTAGTTGCAGACTCGTATGCAAGCTCTAAGAGCCACTCAGCTGATCCGGACCCTGGGCATCGTCAAGTAAATGTCCTAAAGAGGCTACATACGAAATTACAGCTTCCTAGAGTGTAAAGCATAGAAATTAGCTCTAAGAGCCACTCATCTGATCCGGACCCTGGGCATCGTCAATTAAATGTCCTAAAGAGGCTACATACGAAATTACAGCTTCCTAGACCGTAAAGCATAGAAATTAGCTCTAAGAGCCACTCATCTGATCCGGACCCTGGGCATCGTCAAGTAAATGTCCTAAAGAGGCTACAAGCGAAATTACAGCTTGCTAGAGTGTAAAGCATAAAAAATAGCTTTAAGAGCCACTCATCTGATCCGGACCCTGGGCATCGTCAAGTAAATGTCCCAAAGAGGTTACACACGAAATTACAGCTTCCTAGAGCGTAATGCATAGAAATTAGCTTTAAGAGCCACTCATCTGATCCGGACCCTGGGCATCGTCAAGTAAATGTCCTAAAGAGGCAACATACGAAATTACAGCTTCCTAGAGTGTAAAGCATAAAAAATAGCTTTAAGAGCCACTCATCTAATCCGAACCCTGGGCATCGTCAAGTAAATGTCCTGAAGAGGCTACATACAAAATTACAGCTTCCTATAGTGTAAAGTATAGAAATTACCTATTAAAATGATTTAACCACCGCTTCACAAATCAAACCGTTCTCGCAATATTCGGATCACCTGCTATGAATCAAATCATCGAAACACCAACTCAATGAAATCATCAGAAATTAACAAGCGGTTGCAATCATGTTCACAATATCAATTATTGAGAATGATCACCTGAGTGTACACAATTATTCAAATAACCATGCTCATAACTCAGCTTGTTGGCCACGCACTTCGCAGTAATTAACATAATATGGTTGGATAAATCGAGAGCTTTCGAACGAATGGTCAACGAATTTTGTGGGATGAAAAACGACGAAGTACCATTTCCCTAGCAACGACTCGGTTGTAAGCGGAAATCATCAGAAAAAAAACGTTGCAGATTTGCGTGTCGGAATTCACAGAACGACCCCCAGCCCTAAAACATTAAACATGTTAAAAATACAAAACTTCACATAAGTACTTCGATCATAATTTTTTCTTTGATCAGAAAAAGTCCCTCGATTTTGCCAGTTCTCCAAGTTTACCTATTTTCAATTTAATGCCGAGAACCACCAGAAGATTATTCGAAGACGAGTCAATTAAAATATTGAACCCCTAAATCTAGTTTACAAAGTAATTCCTCCAACATGAAGAATAAAATGATTTATAATAGCAAAACAAGTCCCTAAAGTAAGCCATCTTTCACGTTATTACGAATACAAAATAAATCGAACAGCCAGTTAGGAACTGCAAAGCACATAGATTTTGTGCAAATTCAGGGCCGGTGCAAGGCATTTTCACTGAACATGCGAGAGTCATTTTTGGCGCCCCCCCCCCCCCCCCCCCCCCCCCCCAAAATAATCCCTCCACTTTGGTATTATATATATAATTATATAAACTCCTAATTATAATCAAAAGTGAACACACTGTAAAATGTAAGTAATAATATAGTACCTATTGAATAAAATTACAAAATTTAAGTAAAAGAATTATTTATTTATATCAAATGTAGGCCTTTTTTTACAACGAATAATGGTATCAAATGGAATATAAAGTTGGGACTGGGAGTTAAAAAATTTAAGCTCACATTTAAATATATATAACAATATTTATTTTTAACTTGTAACGTAACATCAGTACTTATCTTTATCACTAAAAATCAAAGACAAACATTTAAATGCCACCAGTTACTGGTAACGTCATGAATATTGACATTGTGGTAACGTTTACCGTAACAAATCTTATAAAAACAAGGTAAACGTAAACATGTCCTACGGCAAAAATTACAAAGACAAATATAAATGTCACCAGTTACTGGTAACGTCATGAAAATTGGCTGTGTTAATGTTTACAGCAACAAAACCTTTAAAAACATAATAAACGTAAACATGGACTACGGCAAAAATGACAAAGACAAACATTTAAATATCACTAGTTACTGATAACGTCATGAAAATTGACATTATGTTAACGTTTACGGTAACAAAACTTTTAAAAACATGTCCTTTGGCAAAAATTACAAAAAAATACTGCTAAATTTGAACTTTTCGTGCTTTGGTCTTGGCAAAGTCTCTCAAAACTAATCTCAAAATCTGTGTCCAGTGAATTCAGAACGTCGTTTTCAATTGCCAGTGTTGCCAATCCACTCAGGCGTTCTTGTGAAGTGGCTGAACGTAGGTAACTCTTGATTATTTTCAACTTCGAAAAACTTCTCTCTCCACTGGCCACTGACACTGGAAGTGTTATTAGAATTCTTAATGCAATAAATACATTCGGAAAAATGTCAATCATGCCACTTTTGGTGAGGTAACTTAGTGTTGCTTCAGCCGAACTGTCTTTTGGTAACAAAGGTGCAAGCATTGATGATAAAATGAATAATTTCGTCTTATTTAAACGGTGTAAGTAATCTTAATTGTCCATAATGCAATAAAAAAACGTCAAACAGAAATGGAAACCCCCTATAAAACGAGTCCGTGAAATTTTTATTAAAACTTGAGGACTCCTTACGGAAGACGCCCTATTCCGATGTAAGTTTCCTATCTCAAAAAGAAGTGTTAAACATAAATAGACCTTTTCTTTAATATCAAAAAAATATATGTCTTCAGCAAAAAATGTTTTGGTTCAGACAAATGGACTTTAAAAAATCTTTAACACGCCGTGCAGCCGGCCGCTCCGTGCCGTCGCGCGCCGGCTTTGCCGGCCCGTTGGCGCCCCCTTCCTCTCGGCGCCCCATGCGGCCGCATGTTCCGCATGGCCCTAGCACCGACCCTGTGCAAATTATATTGTCATGGGTATATATCTATTTCCAAACGTTATTTTTCAGTAATGTATTAGTATATGTATAGAGGCTCTATAGCTTACGAGCTTAATTTCAGTAGATTATGGTGGTTCCACACGAAATTATATTCTACCTGTCTTATATACATAGGCCTTGTTTCAAATTTCAGCTTCAGAGATTGAATACCATAGAAATCAGCTTAATAGCCATGCATTGTCTAGTACTTACTGCTTACAAGTACCTAAAACTCAATAGTACCTACCGTGTACTAGTGCCTTCTTTTCGCTTCATGCTTATTTAGCAGTATTAGTTTATATCGTAGAATAATAAATCAGCTTTCCTTCACGGTAAAAAAATATGTGCCAGTATCTTTCTGGACGTGGCCCAGGCATTTGACAAGGTCTGGCACAAGGGACTTGAGTATAAACTGCACAGGGATCTCCCAAAACAGTTTTACTTACTCCTAAAATCCTACCTAGCGAACAGACACTTCAGGGTAAAGCAGGGTGACCAGTACTCTGTATTGAAGCCTATAAAAGCAGGGGTACCGCAAGGCAGTGTCCTAGGCCCAGTACTCTACCTGCTGTACACACGAGATCTTCCACAACAGGAAAATACAACTGTAGCTACTTTTGCAGATGATACTGCCATCCTCTCTGTTGGAGATGACGCTGAAACTGCAACTCGCAATCTGCAGACGTCCACTAACAAGGTTGTCAATTGGACCAAGATGTGGAGAATGAAACTAAATGAAACAAAGTCAGTGCATATCAACTTCACTAATAGAAAAATCTTAGCCCCAGAAGTTGAGATCAATTCAAATAATATTCCATACTCTGACACTGTAAAATACTTAGGGGTGCACCTTGATTCCAAACTTAACTAGAAATATCACATTGAAAAAAAGAATCAGGAACTAAAAATCAAGTTCAGAAAGATGTACTGGTTTATGGGAAGGAACTCCCATCTCTCACTACACAATAAATTACTCATATATATAAACAGATACTGCGCCCTATCTGGACCTATGGGATTCAGCTTTGGGGTTGTGCAAAAAAATCAAATATTAAAACAATCCAAACCCGACAAAATATAATACTGAGAAGTATAGTTCAGGCCCCCTGGTTCATGCGGAATGATGATATTCATCGAGACTTGAGGGTAGAAACGGTCACCGAAATTATCGCCAAATATGCAAGGAAGCACGAACATCGCCTCCACAAACACGAGAACCTGGAGATGCTCAACGTTTTAAACAACGAAGGAGAACTTCGGCGACTCAAGAGAAATAAACCTCTGGACCTAATTGTGCTGTGCAAATAGTGCAAGTGTAATCCAGTGTTTTTAACTGTACTTGATACAAGTATGGGCCAGGTTTTGCTGTAAACCTCCCCCCTTAGTGAGCTTAACATGAAATGAAATATTGCTAGATGAAGTGTACTATGTTTCAGTTGCAATAAATAAATCACGAAAAAAAAAAAAAGCTTTCCTTCACACTACAGCGGCTTAGGGATCATGCGGTGTTTGTGATAAAATGAGAGCATTCTAAAAAGTGGCGAAAGATTCTCCTGCTATGAAAACTGAGGGAGTTACACTTCCCTAGCAACGCATTGGTTGTAGGTGAAAATCAATAGAAAACATGTCCGCTCGCGCTGAATTTCGCTCAATTTCAAACACAAAAACCCAGTTTGGTAAAACATGATACTTGCTAATATCTTCATTCGTAGCAAATACCGGGATAGACTTTATAAACGTGAGGAAATTTAATGAAAAATGAATTACCTAGTTTATATGAGGTGAGGTACGGTTGTACTCGCCTCGGGTCAACACCTGGTAAAAACTACGGATGTTACCACTTGCGTCGGGTCAGATTAGTGATTGTGAGTAACGTGAGCTCTGTTCAAAGTTCGAAAGGTGACTAAACTTATAATTTCCAGGAGCTAGGAGAATACAAGGAGGGTCGGGGGCAAAAACCGATAAGAAGACGTTGAAATTAGAACTTGAAAGTTGATCGGGTCATCAGGGAGTCAGGGACCCGACGCGAGTACTGAAGGGTTAATAAAAGTTGGTTAAAACCCCAAAAGACATGTGAAGGAGGGTTTCAGGTATAAAGGATTGACCCTAACAGATTCGGTGAGGGGCAAGGGCCGACGGAGGGTAGCTACCTACGCATTGAGGTATGTTAACTTCAGAAATGGTCGTTATAAGAGACGATTTTTCGGGGACGGAAGTATATATTTACTGGCAGAAGTTGGAGTGAAATCGCCAAAAGACACGCTGAGGAGGCCCTTCAGGTAAAGGATTGACCCAAACTTCAGCACTTTTTTGGATTTGAAGAAACTGCCATAAATTTGATTAGATCATATCTCTCTAACAGATCCCAGTACGTTTCAACTAATGACAAATGTTCCGCTATGTTACCTTTGACGTGTGGTGTCCCACAGGGCTCTATTTATGGGTCCCATACTGTTTGCAATTTTCATCAATGACATACCATCTTGTTTTGTCAACTCAAATTGCCATTTATTTGCTGATGATGTTCAGTCTTTCATTCAATCACCAACTTCTGGTTTGCCTGCTGAGGCTGTTGAGTTGCTGAATGATGATATGAAAAGGGTTGTTGACTGGGCCAATAATAATGCGATAATAGTTAATCCCAGTAAAACTCAATTTATCATCCTTTCCAAAGAATCTATTAAGTCACCCACCGCATTACCAGATCTAAGGATCGATGGTCACACCATAAAGCCTGTGTCAAGTGTCCGTGATCTGGGAATTTTCCTAGATGTACAGCTGTCTTGGAATCGACAAGTCTCTCACATATTGAAAAAGGTTTATAGTTCCCTTTACACTTTACGAAGGTTTAAGAATTTCACTCCCCCTGATTTAAAATTAATCTTAGCAAAATCATTATTAATACCACATTTCACTTACTGCTGTGAATTCTTTTCTCAAAGTTTGTCATCCAAAGAGCTCCATAGATTGCAAGTTTGCTACAATTCAATAGCCAGATATGTATTTGATAAAGGCCGATATAGCCATATTACTGAATTTTCAGAAAAATTAGTAGGTTGTTCTTTGGTAAACTATTTTAAATTTCGAATTTGTATATTCATATTTAAGCTTTTGTATGGTGAGGGCCCTGCTACACCAGAATACCTAGACGGCATCTTTGCCTATGGGCGTTCTGGAAGGCTCCATGTCTTGAATGTATCACCCCATCGAACGGTCTCCTTGGGTAATTCCCTTCGTATCGCTGGTGCAAGGATATGGAGCGCCCTTCCCATTGCCATCCGTCGTTGCCCTGACTTTTCTGCCTTCCTTTTGCTAGCTGAGAAGCATTTTGCAGCCTGAATTATTTATTTTAACCCACCACAACATTTTTGTTTTCATTATTATGTTCTAGCATACTTTATTTTAACACAGAATGTGTTTTAGCCATGGACTAACTAGCCGAAAATGGAACGCGGGATGGTAACGAAATGTGTGACGGATGATTTTCACGTACAACCGAGTCGTTGCTAGGGAAATGGTACTTCGTCGTTTTTCATTCCACAAAATTCGTTGACCATTCGTTCGAAAGCTCTCGATTTATCCAACAATATTATGTTAACTACTGCGAAGTGCGTGTCCAACAAACTGAGTTATGAGCATGGTTATATAAATAATTGTTTACACACAGGTGATCATTCTCAATAATTGATATTGTGAACATGATTGCAACCGCTTGTTAATTTCTGATGATTTCATTGAGCTTGTGTTTCGATGATTTGATTCATGATTGTCAACTCACAATTCTGGAAAGTAACAAGTTTACAGGTGAACGGACGTAAGTTAAAAATCGGCCATTTTAACACAGAATGTGTTTTAGCCATGGACTAACTAGCCGAAAATGGAACGCGGGATGGTAACGAAATGTGTGACGGATGATTTTCACGTACAACCGAGTCGTTGCTAGGGAAATGGTACTTCGTCGTTTTTCATTCCACAAAATTCGTTGACCATTCGTTCGAAAGCTCTCGATTTATCCAACAATATTATGTTAACTACTGCGAAGTGCGTGTCCAACAAACTGAGTTATGAGCATGGTTATATAAATAATTGTTTACACACAGGTGATCATTCTCAATAATTGATATTGTGAACATGATTGCAACAGCTTGTTAATTTCTGATGATTCTTTGTGTCGTGTTTTTGACGAAAAAAACAGGAAAAAAAAACAAGTTCATAGAATTTCGAATCAATATTGAGGAGAAAACATGATACATGGTTGAAATTTTTGGTTTTAGAACAGAAATAAGCATTTTTAAAGTAATCCTCCCCCCCTCCCCTCCCCTAGGTTTTTAAATAAAATGCTTTACGTCACATGTTGTTGTTATGGAAACATCACATGAGTTATAAAATATTAACGAGTAGCATCCTACAGTAATGGTTTTCTTTCTTTACTATACTTTTGTATCTATCATCTTACCGAATCCAGTACCTACCTTGCTATATTTACCTAGTTTTTGTTACGGTCCTTGTAACAGCCGTAATTTCCACAATTTTGATGCGACTTTCTTCAAATTTTTAGGGATCGTGCGGGTATAGCTCTACATGGTCCCCTATCAGTTCCGTCATGATCGAATCAACGGTAGCCTCTACGCAGGCGCAAACAAAAATTTTCTTGTTTCGGTCATAGCTCAGGCAATTGTGAACGGATTTCGGTCAGATTTTCAGGGATGATGCGGGCAATGTTTCTTGAGGTCCCGTATCACATTCTTCGCGATCATCAGCAGCGGTACGCTAGGCGCATGCGCGAAAGTGATGTTTTTGTTACGGTCACAGCTTAGTTTGAGGAACATGCGGGCTACATCCTGGATGGTCCCATATTAAAATCAAAATTTTCCTTATTAATTTCATTTATTATATGTACCATTCAGCTTGAAATTTCCCACTTTATTAATTCCCTGATGCCAGAACCGGTCGTTTCTAGTTTTCTGGAATTTAATGGTGACGTACTGTGAAGGTCACGAGGAAGCTCATGTGCCATTTCCTTGGCAGTGTATTTTCTTTATAATTACGCGACGTGTGTTCACTGATGATAAATTACTGCGAATCCTAGGAAATAGTGACGAGGAAATAGTTGGATGAACTATTCGATTTGGGTGACAGAATAGGAAACGTGAAGAGACAAGGTTCATGTGTTTTCCTTGCGATGTGGCATTGTGTGTTGCCCCATGTTTTAAAAATTGATCACACCTTGAAAAACTTTTAAAATTATTTGCTTAGATTTGTTTTAAATATAACCTGAGTGAAGAAAAATTTTCCAGCGCTGAATTTTTTTTTTAGTAACTAGGTACCTACCTACCTACCAAGTAAATTTTCTCCAAAAGTTTTCATTTGTTGACCCGTTCTTATGTTTATAATACATTATAGATGACATAAAAAATTAAAAAATGTATGACCCATGGTAAAAAGTATTCATTACAGCGTCAAAGCATGCAGAATCAATAAATCACCCGCGCCTGAGAGGACTAAAGTGTCGGCGAGACACTCACGCACGTTAGGATGTAGAAGCAAAAGGGCCATTCTAACTTTCGAAAAGGAGCTTCATCTACATTTCAGGAAAATACAACTGTAGCTACTTTTGCAGATGATACTGCCATCCTCTCTGTTGGAGATGACGCTGAAACTGCAACTCGCAATCTGCAGACGTCCACTAACAAGGTTGTCAATTGGACCAAGATGTGGAGAATGAAACTAAATGAAACAAAGTCAGTGCATATCAACTTTACTAATAGAAAAATCTTAGCCCCAGAAGTTGAGATCAATTCAAATAAAATTCCATACTCTGACACTGTAAAATACTTAGGGATGCACCTTGATTCCAAACTTAACTGGAAATATCACATTGAAAAAAAGAATCAGGAACTAAAAATCAAGTTCAGAAAGATGTACTGGTTGATGGGAAGGAACTCCCATCTCTCACTACACAATAAATTACTCATATATAAACAGATACTGCGCCCTATCTGGACCTATGGGATTCAGCTTTGGGGTTGTGCAAAAAAATCAAATATTAAAACAATCCAAACCCGACAAAATATAATACTGAGAAGTATAGTTCAGGCCCCCTGGTTCATGCGGAATGATGATATTCATCGAGACTTGAGGGTAGAAACGGTCACCGAAATTATCGCCAAATATGCAAGGAAGCACGAACATCGCCTCCACAAACACGAGAACCTGGAGATGCTCAACGTTTTAAACAACGAAGGAGAACTTCGGCGACTCAAGAGAAATAAACCTCTGGACCTAATTGTGCTGTGCAAATAGTGCAAGTGTAATCCAGTGTTTTTAACTGTACTTGATACAAGTATGGGCCAGGTTTTGCTGTAAACCTCCCCCCTTAGTGAGCTTAACATGAAATGAAATATTGCTAGATGAAGTGTACTATGTTTCAGTTGCAATAAATAAATCACGAAAAAAAAAAAAAAAAAATCTACATTTCAGCCCATCTATACATTTGTAACTGTAACTATTCTAACTTTCAAAAAGTAGCTCCATCTACATTTCAGCACCATAAGTTATGAAAGAAATGAGCCTCAGATGCCTCATAGCTGATCAGAGGCCATCTATACATTTGTTACTGTAACTATTCTAACTTTCAAAGTTCCAGTCATGCAGCATGATCGTATGAGCGAATTTTCATAAATGGTAGTATTACATTTATGTTAAATTCTGTTGAAATTTGAGCACTTTGGGGAAAAATAAAAATTTTATTATACATTTTATAGCAAATTAACTTTTTGTCAGTAATATTCCAATGAACAAACGATTTTGTGGATTTTTAAAATTTTTCAAGTGTTCCTATCGATATTTAGCTTATTTTAATGAAATTTAAGTACATTTTTCAGTACGATTTCGTGCTTAAATTTTTAAATGCCCTAGTTCATGTTTGATTAATTTTTTTCGAGTAGCATTCTGCTAAAAAATAGAAATTTGTTAATTTTTAGCGTTTTTTGCCTTTTTTAGTGATTTTTTAAGTACATTTTTTGAAATTTGACCAATTTAATGTGCTCAAAAAGTGTTGTCCAACGAACTCATCCTTTCTTTTGAAATGCTTGATTTTTTGGCGAAAGAACGAAGTTTTTATCTCAATTCTATCGAGAGTTATCGTCTGGAATGACACATACATATATATACTTATATATACATATATATATACATATATATATATATAAAGCGTTAAAATCCAGGAATCATTTCAGAATGCCTCAAATCAGATTTCGATGAAGAAAAGTTTTGAAAATTTTTATTTTAAAATTTTTGGAGCCATTGCAATAGCTTTATTTTCTAAGAAAATTCGCTAAAAGGAGCTCCATCTACATTTCAGCCCATCTATACATTTGTAACAGTAACTATTCTAACTTTCGAAAAGGAGCTCCATCTACATTTCAGCCCATCTATACATTTGTAACTGTAACTATTCTAACTTTCGAAAAGTAGCTCCATCTACATTTCAGCACCATGAGTTGATTATGAAAGAAATGAGCCTCAGATGCCTCCTAGCTGATCAGAGCCCATCTACACATTGTTACAGTATTCTAAATATCCCAAAAGATCTCCATTTCAAATTTCAGTCGGTTAAGAAAGAAATCAGATACACGAACCCCTTAGCGTAACGCACCTACGAAAACGATTTGCACAATACAATTTCGTGGTGGCCGGCAGAAAGGCTGATATTGTCATCAGTATGCCTACGTAGGTGTGGGAACCTACAGAGGGAAAATTAATGCAACTAATTAATACGTCACACTTTACCAGTGCCCCTGATTCAACTTGTGCTAATTTCAATGTGACGAATTATCTGACATTGACGGTCAAATCTTTTAATATTTTAGGAAAACTGACGTTTACATGCTGACGATTTATTTCACTCGTTGATGATTTGGATGTTATTGGCAGTCTTATTTTATGTATGACCCGATTTCGATCGCAAACAACTTACTAACTTGAATGCCTGTGCAATTACTCAAATGGGTGTACCTCCGGTACCAATGTGCCGATTTACTGGTGCTGATTTATCAATGCACCTATTCATAGATTTATTTTTCTTTAAAAAAAAAACTACCCACGTACCTCGTCATTACTGTTTCTGATAAGCAAACCCGTGTCCGCTATCTGTGCTTTGAAAAATATTATCTGAAAGGGATATTTACTTCATACTGTCCACTTCTTGGCAAAATCTGCACCCCACCCTATTAGGTACAAACATGCTACCCACTCCTATGGATGCAAATCGTGGATTTGAGTTTTGTGAAATTGTCCGTTTACGCATAGTCGCTGTTATTAGTGCGAGGGTTGGAATGATCGTGTTGGACGTAGTAAGCTAATAAGTAAATATCTTTCACCTAGAGATTTTTCTAATGTTCGGCGATCCTTTACTGTTACCAATGAACATCACAAACAGTAAAAGAGGAACTTGACTTCTTATATGAGAATGACGGGGTTTTGTGTGATGTGGCAATACGAGAGAAAGCCGTTCAACTCCAAAACGCGAGAAACAGATTCGCAGGAAACGGCAGGAAAAGCGGAATAGACGAGCGGTCATGTATTTGTTAGCATAAATTCCCTTTGAATCCTCAAGAGACGGCGGAAGTTAGTTTACTGGTAGAGAGCCGCATAATTATAACGACATTTTCATGCGAACCCTTCCGACCAACTGAAAATTTATGAGATAAAATAGAATTATATTATATTTTATCCAGGCATTTGTTAAAGGTCTGATTGTTTCACTCGACCTTTGAACGTTTTCGAACTGAACTTTCCGAATCGGTCAGCTGGAGCTCAGGGTGGAGCCTGTCATTTCATTCGTCCTTTGATGTCATAGAGAGGCTCCCTATCAAATTTGGACGTCCTACGGTGAATAGGAGAGACGTGAGCACGATTTTGCCATTATTATGGCTGATAATACGGTTCGTACGAACTAAAACGAACTAAATCACTCAAGTTACTAAAGCAAAAAGCATAGCGGCTAGTAACGGATATGGAGATCTCGTTGATACCATATGGGATAAGGTTCTTAGGAAAAAGAGTAGGGAAAAAGTGTCCAATCTGGCTCGGGAAGATGTAACTTTAGAAGAAAAGCAATGGATAAGTTTAGGTACCTTATTATAGGGATGGGTATCGATGTATCGATGTTTCAAAAACATCGATGTTTTCCCCCAAACATCGATGTTTTTTTCATCGATGTTTACTCTTCGATGTTTTTTCCCCAGACATCGATGTTTTTTTTTCAAATGTGTTTTTTTTGTCGTTAATGTAAAAATGATGGTTCTTTTATACCTGAACAATAATTATTCTTGTTTTATAAATGCTTACTTGGTCGTTTATTATTCTTCTATAAAAATAATACTGTACAGATTCAAGAAACATCGATGTGTTTGAATCAAATCGTACTACGGTAATGTCGATTCGTTATCACATATTGTTATCAGTGTTTGTATCATTCATTATCATGAAATTCGTTGTCTCGCGTTTCCGCTGTTAGTGAGTTGTAAAACAAACATTTAATTTTTTACAACTTCTTTACAATTTTTCAGTGTTTTAATGAGAACATTTTCTTTCTACTTTTCTGCGATTTTACTTATGTATTTACTATTATTGAAATTGTTGAAAAGAACTAGTACTTTTTTTTCGCAAATTTTCTAAGAAAATTAGTTTTTTCTAAAAACCATCGATGTGTCGAAACATCGATGTTTTTTCTCCGATGTTTTTTAGACATCGATGTTCCTTGAGAAAAAAAACATCGATGTGCAAACATCGATGTTTTGTTCATCGATACCCATCCCTACCTTATTATGGGAAAATGTCTGATAAAATTGGCAAAATTCTATCATCGAGAGGTTATAAAGTAGGTTTTAAAACTAAAAATAGTCTTAAAGCATTACTAGGATCCGTTAAGGACAAAATTAGTGTTCAGGATAAAAGTGGAGTTTATAAATTAAAATGTTCTTGTGGCTACGAATATTGCGGTCAGACTGGTAGGTAGGAAATTTAGGGAAAGAATAGACGAGCATCTGGAGGATTTCAGGGAAAATAAGGGTAAGTCTACATTTGCAAAACATCTTAAGGAATCTAATCATAGTTACAATTTTGATTTGACAGATAGACAGTTTGTAGAATTTCTTCATTTTTGCCCAAAGGGAGGTATGTTGAATGTACTCGAAAAATTCGAAATTATCAAAAGTGACAGGTCTGGTAAATGTTTAAATGAGGATATACCTCAATATATTTCACCACTGATAGGTCCATTTCTGTAAAGCTTGGAATTATCCCTTCACACTGTTGAAACCATATTTAGTTATTTCCCCCTTTCACTTCATCTGATTAGCTATAATCCCCTTTCACTTTGTTTGCACTTAATTGGTTGTACCTCCTGCCCCTTTCCTTTCTCTCGACCAATGGGATTCAATCTCCCTTCACCTGTCACTATATAAGCTGTGTCCTTTCTACTGTGTCTTCAGTTATTGTTTGTTACTGATGATGGCCTTACCGTCGAAATCGATTTAACATTGTAACTCTTTATTTTCGTGGAAATAGACAACGTTTTTCACTAACTTCCGTTTTTTAATACGGTTCGTGGTCAGCTGATCCTCACTAAAATCAGCGAGGCACAAGTTCCGGCATCGTGCTTTTACGATTGAAATAGAGTTGAAATGTCATCAAAAGTCTTTGTTTCGCACAAAAATTTGCTCATTAGGTCATGCTGGACTACCATAATGTTGAATTCCAGCACTTTACAAGGGTTCTCTGTGATCAAAACTTCACGCACGAGTGCAGAAGTCATATTTATAGGTACGAGTATGTTATGGCATGCCATGTCACATAGGTAATGCCCTATCTATTTACCTATTCCGTGGAGTAAAAGGAATGTGAATTTTTAAAAAGTGGGGATTCTGGTTACCGCGTCCGGCTGTCTGTCTGTCTGATGCCTGTCTTTCTGTGATAAATCTTTGTTACGCCCAAAAATGTATAAAATTTTAGTCCGAATTCGATGAAATTTCAAGGGTTTGTGCGGGGTCAATAATAGCTTATGAGCATGCTCAAACGTGAATTTTATTACGTCTTCTCATCTTAAGTAGTTCCGATTTCGTTCAAACTCGATAAGGAGTTGGGTATATCTCTATTATTAATAAGAATGAAACTCCGTCTGTCTGTCTGTCTGTTTGTCGTGTCTATGCACGGCCAAACGGCTGAGTGGGCCGGATCTACGAGTGGGGGGATCTTCTTGGGATTTTCCAAAAGTGGGAGCGAGCGAATTTAAAATTGTTTAATCCCACCCGAACCATGGGCCGTAGGGCGGGAGGGGGGTCGAAGTAATAATTAATGTGCGCTTTTTGGACTTCCCCGCTTCCCCAACCCCTCTAAACGGCCGTCGAAAATTCCGGAAAAATACCGGTTTCGTAGGTTTCGAAACGAAAAAGACGACGGCGCGATCGGATCGCGAAAAAAATATCGGGAAATGCGTCAAAAAAATGCGAGAGTACGGACCGTGTTTTCTCGAAAAGTCCGACAAAAACTACGTTTTTTCCGATTAAAATATACCCCATAAAGGTACGTTTTTCGGAACGGTTTTCGCGGGCGAAATACAGCTTTGGGTCCGCCGAATCTGAATCCGAAATCGGATATCGAAAAAAGTGACGTTAAGTTGGTCAAATCGCGAGCGGAAGCGAGAAGAAGCGTTTAACATCAGAAATTAATTTTGCCGTGTTCGCGAGAAGGCTCTACGAAGACGTCAAGGGGTTCGTCAGGTATTTCACAATGTTACCTGCAGGCCTATTTCAAAAGAATAAATACGGGTTTTTTCCTACCTATATACAGGTATACCTTGCGAGCGAAGCGAGCAACATCCCCGAATAGTCTTTTTGTGGTTCCACGTAGTTTTATAAGATTTAATTTGTTTGTAAGAATTTCCAACAGAAAAAAACGTCTGCCAAGTTGGGTGGGCAGTATAACTCCCTCAAGCGAGCGAAGCGAGCAGCATCCCCTACAGAAGTTGAACCTACCCTTAGAGATCTACCGTTTGCGAGCAAAGCGAGCAACATGCCCTACATGCCACACTTTGCGAGCGAAGCGAGCAAAATTCCCTACATGCCACACTTTGCGAGCGAAGCGAGCAATTAAATGGGGGGTCTTGCCCCCCGGCTGGACGTGGAAGCGAGCGTAGCGAGCTGGAGCGGCTAGTGTTGTATAAGAATGCTCTAAACATTATATCGCGATTGGTAGAGTAATAAATATTGCGCATGCCGAAAAATTATACCGTCCATTAATTAATTGATTCTTGATTCATCCGTCAGGCTTTTATGGCCAATGGGGTTGTCAGGGTGAGACGGATATAAGTAAAAAAATAAAACTCACTCGTATAACAGTTCACAGACTATCATGCCCCCAAAATATTCCATCACTCATTATTTAAAAAAAAAAAAAAACCTATAGAATGTCAAAATTCAATTAATAGTCACATAACCGCCCAAAAACAAAGTCTTCAAAACCAGTATAAACCGATCGAACCAGATAAAGAACCCTATAAATAAGTCTCTTTACCATATCGCTCCGATTGGACACATAAATTCCAAAATATATTCAAAAAAAGTCCAGTCATGCAGCATGACCCCATGAGCGAATTTTTGAAGAAATCTTCGACATTTCAGTCGCTATTGATCGTGTAGAGAAATTTTAGTTTATGATTTTGATAGACAAATATGGAATCAAATTATTAAAAATAATTAGGAGGTACTCATATTTTATTATTATTAAACTAATCTTGTAGATTTAAAGACAAATGTAGGTAAATATTCATAAATTTCGATGTCCAATCTGGGCAGTATTGAAGGCAGTTGAAATCTTAACAGTATCCTATCATCACGGCATTATTTCGATTTTTGACTGATTTTTCAACTTTGAAATTTTTGAAAACTTGATACATATTCTTATAGGAAATTTTACGCTGATTCCGAATATACCACATGTTAGTATGCTGAAAAAATTATTTCGCCCAACAAATCGCAAAAAACAGGCTATTTTGAAAATTTTGACTACATTTTTGAAAATTTCAACCCGAAGATGTAATCCGATCATGCTGGCCAACGAACTTGAACTTTCGTTTTGTGTCCTTAACATTTTAAAATTTGTTTGAAGTTTCTAGCACAATTCTACGGACAGTTATCGTCTGGAATGACACATACATACATATATACATACATACATACATATATACATACATATATACATACATACATACATAAAAAAATGCGTTAAACTTCAGAATATGATTCAGAATAGCCTGAAACGGATTTCTGCATAAAATTTTTTAAAAAATTCACATCCTACAAATTTTGAGGCGAGAGCAATAGCTTAATTTTCTTCAAAAATTCGCTAAAAGATAATTATAAGGTCTCATGGTCTTATAACAACAAACTAAAACCCCCCCCCCCCCCCCCCCCCCCCCCCCCCCCTTAAAGACCAAGAACCATTAATGAACTCCAGATTTAACGTTTACAAAATTCCATGTAAAACAGAAAACTGCCCACAAGTGTACATAGGAGAAAGCTTACAAAATTTATCTAAAAGAATTTATTCGCATAATTATAACATACAAAATAAAATAGAAAAAACCTCGCTAGACCGCCAGTATATTAGCAACGGCCACGTCCCAAATTTCCAAAATGTTACCTCCCTAACCAAAGAACCTATACTTTTCAAAAGACAAATTTATGAAAACATTTATATTTTAAAACACCCAAATACCATGAATAAAAAAACAGATATTGAAGAAAAACTGTGACTACATACAATATATTTTTACTCGTCTATATTTCCATTTTACCACTGTTAGAAATACCATGAACATAGAAACAAATTTAGTACAATTTAATTTAGTATTTAAACTTTAGGTACCCAACTACTTTGTCAAAACTAGTACACTCACGTCAGGAATAACCGTAACTACATAGAAGCCCGTACTTATCAGCCTATGTAAGTATGTAACCTGAAATACCAATTATCAACTCATTACCTACCTTGTAAAATTTCGTAAATTTCGATCTCACCCAGTGGGTAGCGGGGCCCAGCTCCGCCTTGGCTCCATGATCAGGACTCAGCCTCCGGAAAACGTCAGCAACAACCACAATAGATGTTACACTTGACGTCACAGGCCACCCGACCTTCTTGGAGGAAGGGTTACCGTTTAAATTTAGTTTCGTAATTTCATATCTCCTCTCCATAAATTACTAAATTTCACGAATCCGCTCAATACAAAATTAAAATTCACCATCTCTTGACAAGTCGGAGCTATATCCGCAGCAGAAAATCCTTCAGATTTCGACGCAACTCTCAACATCACACAAGGTAAACAAACCCCACGTGTTCAAATTTCGTCAGTCACTTATAAATCATTTAAAATAAGCCCTAATCAACCCTAAACTCCTTCTACAGACAACCCAAGAGGTTAATCTCGGGACTGACAGCGATTCCTATGGAAATTAAAGAAATTAAACATCCCCCCCGGAGACTGATGTACCTCACACTAATGTGTGAATCAATTTCTGTATATTAGGTGCTGTATCTTCCTAGTCATAGTTTGTAACGGCCTGTTATACGTGTTTTTAGAAACGAAGACGCCTGAGGATGACATGTTGATGTCGAAAGCTAGCAATAAAACACTCAAAGAAGGACCCCTTTTTTTTTACTTATATCCGTCTCACCCTGACAACCCCATTGGCCGTCCATTAATTAAATAATTAAATAACTAGGTAGTTGGGTATATGTTCTAGGAAAAAACCCTATAAATTATATCGCGATCGGTAGAGTAATAACCATTGCGCATGTATGAAACTAATGTCGATTGACACAGGCAAAACTCCGAGGGTGACGGAGCGATTTTGATGATATTTTTAGCAGGGACGGATTAAGGGGGGGGGGGGTCGCCCCCCCCCCCCCCCCCCCCCCCCGAGAGGCAGGAGAAAACAAATTCTTGCCAGGGTACGCATGGTAGAAAAGAACACTTGTAGGTAGACAAAACGATAGATGAAGGAACTTTACACTGTGAGGAACACATTCAAGGTGGCACAAACTAGTAGAGTCGATTCTATAGCTTATTTCCGACAAAAAGTGCCCTCTAGATTTTTTTTTAGTGACTTTGTTTCCGAGTTATTCACGATTTAAGATTTTTTCGTGTTATCGACCTAACTTCACTAAAACGGCCCTAAGTCCCCTAACTTACAATGTAATCTTCAAAATACTTATTTAGCGTTGGAAAAAGCGTTAATTTTCCATTTCTCTAAGGTATTTGGATTTTTTTTTACATTTGGTAACGTAGGCGAAAAATGGACTACAAACGAGAACTTTCCACTTCTTGAAAATTACCTACTGTTTTTTAAGGTGAGTTTTACCTTTAAAAACACTTGAGCATAACAAATAAACTGAAAACTAGTTAGTTAAGGCGTAAAATTCTGTTATAACGGAGTTGGAGAGATCTGCGTGTGTTACCATGCGATTCAGCGTGAAAATATACCTATGTAAAAACCGACCCCAAACTACTATTTTATTAGGGGGTCATTTCTCACAAAAACCCTCGATTTCATAGAAAAACCCGTTTTTCAACATACAAACATACTTTTCTCCCCCAATCAACAAAGTAAAATAAAAATTGATTTTACCGTTCGAAAGCTGAAACTTTGGACAAGTTTTCCCGCAACACGTGCTGTTTTTTACAATTTTGTTTCAATATTTAATGCACCTTAAAAAAACAGTAACTTTAAAAAAGTGCGAAATTCTCGTGTTTAGTCCATTTTTTTGCCTACGTTACCTGATGTAAAAAAATCCAAATACCTTAGAGAGATGGGAAATTTAACGCTCTTTCCAACGATATACCTATATTTAAGATTAGGTACTTAGTGAGTTGGAGGAGTTATGGCCGTTTTAGTGAAGTAAGGTCGATAACACGAAAAAAATCTTGAATTGTGAATACCTCGGAAACAAATTCACCCTGTGTAATTTATAAAAAATATTACATCACGGGTACTGAAATTATTATGTAGTACTGATTTATAACTCCAGCGTTTCATGTTTCATTCCCTGCATTTTTTTATACAATTTCCCCCAAAAATTACCTATTTAACCTTATTTTACTTTTTTTTGAAATTTGTTTATTCTTCTAGGTAATTATGTTTTCCTGCTAATAATTTTCTTGTTAATAAGAAAAATTATGTTTTTCTTGTTAATTTTTACATAATATAAAGTGTGAGTTTAAAACCTCTAAAACTCCTAGCTTTTTAAGGTCTGTTTTCACCGGGAGGACCCTCGGACCCCTCGTTAGCTGGGGGTATTCGATCCCCCCCCCCCCCCCGGTAGTGGACTACCGCCCCCACCCACGAAATTCTATTAATCCGTCACTGATTTTTAGGGGTTGTGCGAATCAGCTTCTAGGCGTTATTCTATAACTTTCATTGGAGTCGAATGAATAGTAGCCTGTGCACAAGCGCAAACGTTAATTTAAACGTTATTCGATCGTGTCCATTTCGATTTGGCAAATTCTCAAATTGGTTTGGAAAATTCTCATTTCGACTTGAAAATGTTGCAGTAAGTTATAAAAAATTTCTGCTCAATCATGCTTTAATTTTATGACTAAATGTTATGACTCAATCTTGATGGATACCGGTTGATGTCATCTCGATAATATTTGAACTTAGATTGAGTTATATCTTTGTCGTTGGTAGTTTATTAGTGGTAATGTTCTTGCGTCACCTCTCTAAAACCTGGGGAATATGCCCTCCGAGTAATACTAGTGGACATCAATTTTTTAAAGGTTTCTATTTTGATCCGTGAGTCACCGATTTTAATGAGGGTTCGTCTCGAATTACCGGAGTCCTAAAAGTGCGTCCGATATCCGAGGTATTCGAACTACATGGCTCGTTTTATTGGTCTCCGATATCACGCTGTAACACGTCATCTCCTTAACTATTCTGGAGTCATATGTTAGTATCGAGTTATAACTTAAACGAATACATGAGATCCAGTAATGAAATGAAATGAAATGAAATGAAATTGTTTATTTGTAAAAGCCATCCGGCGGTACAAATGTTTAAACAACACATAGGTAATCAAGGTAGAATATTTAAGCAGAAAGAGAGAAAGAAAAAACAATCTCTACGTTAAATGAAAAGAAATAGTGCAACGAATCATACAAGAATTAGATATAGATATATACAGAATAGACATAAGGTAAGTATGGGTACCTAACTGGGATCGGGATTTACAACATTCAAAAAAGAATTAATGTTTATCTACCCGTAGAATTTTTTTACTTGAATAAAAATTCAAAATAGCATTTTAGTTTGTTAATGGGGCTTATATAGAATGGGTTTCTACATCAAAACTTTTTTTAATATGATAAATATTATTTATAAAAAAATTTTTTTTTTTTCAGTTCAGTGGGCTCAGTTACCCGAGGCTCTTGAGGTATCTGGGCCATCCCCCTTCATTTTCCTTATGAATCTTAATTCAAACTGCTTAGGCATCTGGGCCCATTCATCAACTATCAAGGTTTTTTATTTTTATTTTTTCCTTGAAATTAAAGCAGGGAAACAAGAGATGTAACCAATCCTGGCATACAGCCATGAGGGATTCAGAAGAAAAAAGTATGAAATAAAGTGCATTAAACTTTGTATGTAAATCGAATATCTTCAAAATTAATGAATAAATTCCAAAAACCATGAAATATGTATTTTTTAAGAAAAAAATTAATAATATAAGAAGTAACAGGAGTACGTAATAGTAAGTAAGTAATAGTAAGAAGGAACAAATGTACCATGTTAATAGGTAAATATTTGATAAGTTGGTAGTTTAAAAAAATTACTGCTAAAATTAGGCACGTTGTTTGGAGAAAATCCAATCATAGCTAGTTTAATATAGCTGGTACCTAGCTACATAGGTAGGTACTTGACTAAGTAGCATCATTTGGTTTTTGAATGTATTAGTCAAATAATAAACCATGTACCTACATCAGAGACACTAAACATTCCTCTTTTATTTGTAGGGGGTTTTATTATCTTCAGTTTCTCGTAGTCATTATACCACAAGATATCCTCAACTTCTGGCCACTTCCAGCTTTTTAGCCCAGCACATTTCATGTGTTTCACCCGAACTCTATCATTTTCTACCTCCAATGCCTGTCCTGGATATGTATTGCCGTCATATTCAACAGCAACAAAGTCTCCAGGAATGACAGTGATGGACCCTACAACATTAGTGTCAGAGTCGGATCTGGTAAAACTGTAATTTTCATCAGAGTTGCTATCTGAATCGGTTTCATCATCCAGTAAAGTGTTCCTTCTAGAGGTACCAGCAGGAATCTTGATCTTCAACTCCTTAGATGTCTTCTGGGTTTTGCTCAGGTTACTGGTGCTTGGAACACCATCCTTTGGGTAACTGGGCCCTGGGGTGGGTCCAGTTACCCAAAGGGTATGGCCCAGTTCCCCCAAACGTGACAAAAACATTGGGTATCCGGGACCCCCCCCTCCAAAATTCATGCAACAAGTGGTTTAGCAAAAATACTCATCTGCACACAAACAACAGTGTCTCCTTAGATAATTCAAACACTCACATCTTCAATAATTCAAAAAATGTATTTACAAGGCTGTGCAGAACTGATGTTGTTGGAGTGTTGTTTCGCAGCTTTAAGTTGCAAAACTTTGAGACATCCTCACAAACAGACAAGATGGCTAAATCAAAAATGACCTGTTGTTCTGGAAGCTCCGTCTGGCCAGTGATGTCAACGCATCAGCCAAAAATTTCTCTTTCCATTTAGAGACAACTGGGGAGGGTATGGCCCAAATACCCCATGGGCCCAGGTACCCATACTTACCTTAGTACATAGTGAGAAGCAGATGCAGAAAGGGTTACACAACGAACAATACGTTATTCAATGTGGTATAAAGAATACATTATAAAGAAGAAAACAACGCAAGTACATCATTATAAAATCCCACGAGATGAGAGAAGTATATACAGAAGACAGAAAATTAGTACAAAAATCCCTCATTCAAGAAAAAAACCCTAGTCCTTATACAATTTTTAACGAAGAAGAATATTTTTTTTGCAATGTAGTATGTCTTCAACAGAGAGTAATGAAGAAAGCCTATCAAAAGATAATTAATTTTCAAGAAAGAAAGAGTATCTCTCGCCACGAAGGACAGGGCAAACGCAGAGGAAATGGAAGACTGAATCAGGCAAATTATAATTACACAGTGGGCAGTCTACAGTGGGATCAAATTTCACCACAAAGCCCAGGTACACTCAGCTTAGCATAGAAATTTCCCGTTAACTTGGGCGAGAAGCCTTTTCATATGAATTCCCATGTCAAAGTTGAGATAAGAGGGCGATTCGTCCCCTCGTGGACAATAAATCTTGTATATAAAGCTGAATGAGGAATCCTGGTTACGCAAACCATCCGACCGTCTCCAAAACAGCGCAATTTTTTCCAATAAACTATCCCGGTTAAAATTATGGTAATCCTGGGACGACCAGATGCGACTCTCATCATGTTTGGAGAACAAAGCGCACATTTGGGAGGCCCAGTTGTACTGAGGGTCGGGCTGGGAATCATGTAGAGCAAGGAGGCGGTTAAAGCAGAGCTTAGGGAGCCTAGAATCTTCCATAGTTCTTAGTTTCAGCCACCAGTTTAGGGCCAATTTTACAATTGTAACTTCCAAATGTGGGATTGCTAATTCGATGCGAATGAAATAGTCCGGAGTATTATTTGGAAGGAACAGGATAGTTTTGTAGGCTCTAAGTTGAATTTTTTCAAGAACATCGCAAAGCGAGACACCCCATGATTCTACGGCGTATAGGGAGGATGATAGAACCAAAGAACTCACCACAATTTTCCACGATGAAAATGGGCCCCCACGGACTTTATAAAGCACTAGCCGCTCCGGCTCGCTACGCTCGCCTCCACGTCCAGCCGGGGGGCAAGCCCCCCGGACCCCCCATTCAATTGCTCGCTTCGCTCGCAAAATGTGGCATGTAAGGAATTTTGCTCGCTTCGCTCGCAAAGTGTGGCATGTAGGGAATGTTGCTCGCTTTGCTCGCAAACGGTAGGTCCCTAAGGGTAGGTTTAACGTGTGTAGGGGATGTTGCTCGCTTCGCTCGCAAACGGTAGATCTCTAAGGGTAGGTTTAACTTCTGTAGGGGATGCTGCTCGCTTCTCTCGCTTGAGGAAGTTATACTGCCCACCCAACTTGGCAGACGTTTTTTTCAGTTGGGAATTCTTACAAACAAATTAAATCTTATAAAATTACGTGGAACCACGAAAAGTTTATTCGCTTCGCTCGCAAGGTAATGCTGTATATGTGTAGGAAAAAGTCCGTATTTATTCTGTTGAAATGGCTCTCGCTTCGTTCGCAAGGTAACTATGTGTACCTGCTCGCAACACCCAAACACCGAAACCTGTACCTGAGTCATCGAACCCCAAACACGTCTTCCTAGAGCCTTCTCGCGTCCACGGCACATATAATTTCTCATTTTAATAGCTTCGTCTAGCTTCCCCTCGCAATTCGACCGAGTTCTCGTCACTTTTTTCGATATCCGATTTCGGATTCAGATTCGGCGGGATCAAAGCTGTATTTCGCCCGCGAAAACCGTTCCGAAAAACGTACCTTTACGGGGTATATTTTAATGGGAAAAAACGTAGTTTTTCGTCGGACTTTTCGAGAAAACACGGTCCGTACTCTCGCATTTTTTTTACGCATTTCCCGATACTTTTTTCGCGATCCGATCGCGCCGTCGTCTTCCTCGTTCAAAAACCTACGAACCCGGTATTTTTCCTGAATTTTCGACGGCTGTTTAGAGGGGTAGGGGAAGCGGGGAAGTGGAAAAAGCGCACATTAATTCTTACTTCGACCCCCTTCCCGCCCAGCGGCCCATGGTTCGGCTGGGATTAGACAATTTTAAATTCGCTCGTTCCCACTTTTGGAAAATCCCAAGAAGATCCCCCCACTCGTATACTCCCCCCACTCAGCCGTTTGGCCGTGCATAGACACGACAGACAAACAAACAGACAGACGGAGTTTCATTCTTATTAATAGTATAGATAGAGATAGGCAGCAGAGCCCGGGCCGCCATCTCTCCCCTCCCAACGCAATCTTTAGCATGTTGAACAAATAGACCGGAGCTAAGAAATTTCACTCCTAAATAGGTATAGGAACTGGCAATAGGGACCTCTGAATTTCCACAAAAAAACTTATAACGAGGTGATATAGTGCCATGCCTTCTGAAAACAACCACATTGGACTTCGAGTGAGTATTCAGTATATTATAGGATAAGCAATTGATAATATAGGAATGAACAAACATATGCAATGATATACCTGTAATAGGGAAAAAATAAAGAAAAACCGATTCAAGCCCATAGATGGGATCACGGATGGGAAATTATCCCCTCTATTCACTCTCACCGATTACCGTACTTTTGGGTTACTTGTAACATGTGGGTTACTTGTAACACATGGGGGCGTGTCCACATTCGTTATGTTGGCAGCATTGGAGAGCATGATATCAGATTCATTATCAGCCCTATGGCGTTTGTGGAAGGTCGTCCATCGTTCAACAAGTGTTTGGGTAGCTCTCCTGACTTTCAACTTTTTTTTTTTTTTTTTATTGATGATTGAAAATGGGCAGTTTCCAACACCGAAATGCTAAGGTCTGTGCAGCCCAAATGGCTGGAATGAACGAAGTGAGGTTTTTATGGTGTGTGCTTGCACTCACTAGCTACTAATTCCAAGTCAGATCTCACTTTCAAGTCAAATCATTGATTTTAAAAACAAATCCAAAACTGTGGTCTTTGTTTTGAGGGTTACTTGTAACATGTAGGTGTGATGTTGCAAGTTACCTCCAGAATGTATCCCTCGATTTTTATGGACACTTTATGTTGTTTCAAGCCACCCTATGAGGAGTATTGTGTTTATCTCCCTTGTACTAGTGAGTTATTATTGTTTTTGTTGTTCCTAGATGCACAAAAATGGGAAAGTACAAAAGGAAACCGGGTGCTCGTCCCTATAAGAATTATAGTGATTAAACACTGAAAAGAGCCATGAATGCCCTTATACGAGAAGAGGGGTAACTTTTGCTTCCCTGAGGAACTCATTTGAAATTTCCCTGTTATTGTTATTTCCGATGACATTTTGTGATTTGATGTGCCATTTTGTGATTTGAATCTCATTAATATTTTTTATGCTGTATGTTTTATATTTTTACCATGAGAGTAATGAACAGTTCCTATTAGGTACTCATACCTACTGAATTGGAGCCAAATAGGCCCAGACTGATTTAAGACTAAACGATCCAATGTGTGTGACACGGGAATCCAAAATTAGTAAAAAAAGACCTTTTTTGTCGTTCCTGAATTCTCTAATTTTTTGTGTGTCATTCTTACCTTTTTTTAAAAACTTAAAAATTGTTACAAGTAAGAGAGAGCTAAGATAACATGATTTTTCGCATTTTTTCAGTCGTGTTACAAGTAACCCAAATCGTTGGGTAACTTGTAACAAGCCCTTTAAAAAAAAAAAAAAAAAAATGTATTTACTAATGAAGGAAATATTTTTCTTTAATGGTATTCGGTTCTCTAGGCAGCCTTCGACATTTTAAGCCCAAATCCAGAATTTTACAAGCTGGATTACTCCAGGGAGAGCTTCTGAAATTTGACAAGTGTTACAAGTAACCCAAATGTATGCAATGATATACCTGTAATAGGGAAAAAATAAAGAAAAACCGATTCAAGCCCATAGATGGGATCACGGATGGGAAATTATCCCCTCTATTCACTCTCACCGATTATATCTATTTGAATTTCCGGAGTTCGTTACATAGCCGCAGTGCCTTTCAAGGGCCCTAGGCCATTAATTAATTAGAGGCCCCCTTTTTTATTAATTAACAAAATTGATCATTATTTAAACATTTATAGACTTTCAACAACTCATTTATGTTATATAAAGGATCCAAACACAATATAACAAAGAAAATAACTTTTTTTTTTGTTAAATATGATTTATTGTTTGTTTATAAACAATTAACAATATAGTAACTTATAAAGTAATCTTTGGAGATCTTTTATGAAGATAACCACGACGTTTGTCTTCAAAAAGTATTTTTTTCCACATTTTCGATCACTAAACTCGTTGATGATGTCTTCAAAATCAATTTGCTGAAGAATATCTGACTCAATGGACATCAGACCTTGATTTTTCGGGGGGAGAGGGACAGTGTTATTAAACAATAATACACAAGTAGATCAGTGCTCACGAAATGAGACACGTGATAGCGTATTTTTTTGTAAGGAGATCCGCGTGAAATAGACGCTTCCTGCGTTGAATAAGAGACAAAATGGCTTGGGAGCTCAATCAGCTGATCAATGACCTCTTAGTCGTCAGCAGCCCCTGGCACATCTTTATTTTCACAATGTTACAGATTACATCCATACAAAATTTCATCAAAATCGGACGTCGGGAAGTGGCATTTAAAACGATTTTAAGAGGACATACATACATACAACATCAGTGAACAAAGTGAACACAATAGCTCATTTTTCCTTTTTTAAAAGAAAATGCGCTAAAAATAAAATTAAAATATAAATCAGATCAGATATAGAACAATAACGACTGATTATATCATTCTAATAATAAGTAATCAGATTCACAGTATTTGACCGGGGGATACCAACGGATTCTGCCTCAGGTTTGTTATCTGTAATGGAAAATAATAAACCTTTGTGTCAAGGATTTACAGTGTTTTGACTTCATCTTCACCAGTAAGCCAGTGACGCTTCGATGGCAGATGTGTATTTTAAAGTTACCTATTAAACCAATTAATGTTGGCCGTAATTTGAGTTATATGTATACGAGTTTCTTTTTGACCCCAATCCGATTCAGTGCTTTTGAACGACGTCTACATTGGCGAACCGGCGATATTCGAGTGGTAGATTTGCATAACTACAGTACACCTACATGTACATCCGATTCATATTTTATTTATTTACCAATAAGTCGATTGCAAACCCAACATTTGTGTTTTTGGACTGCGTCTGTAGCAAAGACCTAGCGTACTAAAGTAGCAGACTTGAATTCACGTAACCCATCAATAACCTGGTATGATGGGCCACAGTTTCAGCGATCTACAAAACAGTCGTTTCTGGGCGCTCTAACTCTTATTTTTCAACCACATCTGCATGTAACACCCATCCACTATGAGATAGCAGGCGACCATGGTTCAGTTGGCTATGGATGAAAGTGTTATGGGCCGATATGGTTCCCCCTCTAGCTGTAAGCCATATTTTCGCAAATTGAGTTCTGTTTAACTAGTCGCCATCGGTTTTGGACTAGTAGACGTGCATATCTTATACAAACTCAATTGAGCACTAAAAAATTCAATAATTGGTCCGTTTCTATAGATCAGTTTCCCCTTTTCAGCCGAGCTCCTAGTGGCATTGACGGTTAGCACCTATATCTTGTACATTGGCTGAATTAAAAGATGAGGCGGTGTCGAAGGGGAAAATTAGGCCGGTGCATCGACAGCAAGATGCTCCGAACCAGCAAAATGCTCGGTAGATGCCTCCTCCCTTTAGTTGTGCATGTCCTCATCCGCATTTACACGCAGTTGTGAAGAAGTTGATAAGGGTGGAAGTGGAAGGTGACGCGGATGTTGCAGTAGGCATAAGAAATACCTGTTTAATGCTTGAAAGCAATTTAGATGAAACAGCCAAAATAATTCCTATGAGTTTGTGGTGGGTTTAAAATAAATTTGTAATTCACATTCGACCACAGTACACCAAGCATAGAACTCTATGCTCTTCTTTAAGTTTTTTAATGTCTCAAAAGTACTTTGATGTCCCTCCTTTTGATATCGCCTGTCCTCGGGCGATCACGGTCATCTAGCTGAAGGAGATAACATCGTGCGTCGTAGAATTTAGTAGATATAAGAACTTTGTCGAGCCTGATTTTGCATCCGAAGATGTTGGCATTACGGGCAGATGAGGTTGGAGATGCTCCCGATCGAGGTTGGTCCTTAGCATCCAAACCAGACGGGAAATTGGAGGGATCCATGAGTTTTGCTTCCGATGGTTATGCAGATTTAAATTCGGATCGAAACGGTGTGTCAGTTATCAACTTGAACCCTGATAGCGAAGTCAAAAACGCCGATCTCCATTTTTTTGTCCAGGATGATATTGAAGGTGGAAGTTGCGGAACTGTTTACAATACATGCAAACGGTCAGTGAAGGACAGTTTAAGAGTTTGTGGGCAGCCGGTAGACGGCTTTTACATTAACCATACAAAAGGGTCACTTGACTACGTTAATCATGACCTTGATACCTTGAAACTGGGACATTTTCTCGCTCCATAGGGCTTCTTACAAAAGGGGCATGGATATTTAAGGTCGGATAAGAATTGGAATTTTAGAACTGCTCATTCTATTTTATTTGTGTCTTCCAGTTTTTTTCATAGATTTGATGATTTTCTAGGAGCCCCTGTGGGTTAGAAATTGCTGATCACGTTCTACGGATGATTGTATTGATGAGAATTCGGCAAAGGTGGAACTGAAATATTTTTTTTTACAATGTCAGAACGTGTTTTTGGGATTTCAAACGATTGTCTCGAAATGTATAGACAATTTTCTTTCGTATATCTGGTTAAGTGTTACCTACTAGTTCTTAAGCAACCAAGAACTACCCACAAATATACTATTTCATTTTCGTTATGAGGTCGTATACTCCAAATTGAAAAGTTAGGATTTTGTCCACTAATGCTTCCATTTCTTTAGACATCTTGAAGTTACGGAGGAGAATGTTTCTTCTCACCTTTTGTGCAATACACACAAATTGCAAGTGTAATGATGAGCTGGGGTAAGAGAATTTTTGGCTGAGGTAGAACCTCGTAGTTGCGCTTCCATTTCCATCGTTTAAGAGGAATGTTCATATTACCAAGGTAAAAAACATGTCGGTGAGATCCATGGAAAACATCCGGAGCCATAATGATGGGGATGAACCTTTCTCTCCGGTGAGAAGGACGGTACTTAGTTGTGCACCAATGTACTATATGGCGATGTACCTAACGATGGTCCCGCGTAAAAAAATAACGATTCTCTAAAATGAAATAATGTTTCTCTCAAAAACGCATAAAGACGGTTTATTAGACAGGTAGAGAGTTGATCAGTGATAATTATTACGGTGAATGACACCAAGAAATAACATTGATTACATAGTATTGTATTCAGGTACTTTTCCGTTATCCCCCCCCCAAATCTGTTTCACGACTCTCGCGACTGTTTCACATATCCTATACTCTTAAACGAGCAATTCTTGTATAATGTATCAGGGGATACAGGTCAAAATCCGTTATGTGCCCACAATCTTAAATTTTTTTCAAATCACTACTAGTCTCAAGGTATTCTACTGTAAAGTGGAAAAATTAAAAGCGCATTGGTTTTCGAAGGTTTTGTAATGAATATATGGTAATATTTGGTGGTCTGGATGCTCGCAAGCTCGCATCTCAAAAATACATAACATCAAGTAGTCAATCATTTAGTAAAAATGCAGATTAGTTGGACATGTAGATCAGAATGAAGTGTATAGTTTGGTGGTCTGGATGCTCGCAAGCTCGCATCTCAAAAATACATAACATCAAGTAGTTAATCCCTTAGTAAAAATGCAGATTAGTTGGGCGTTTAGCTTGGCGGGCATATAACGGAATTTGACCCTCGGTAATTATCTCTGTTGTGGGAGGCCAGTTACAGCATGCGGCCGCGCTTGGGCCTGCCGTTATCTAACTACAAGATAAGACAAGAAACTCAACAAAAGTCATTTATATTTGGCCGTACTAGTGTGTTGGAATGTTTGTAGCCTATAAATAGTGTTTGATGATAGTCTAGTAGTGATTTGAAAAAAATTTAAGATTGTGGGCACATAACGGATTTTGACCGGGATACATACCCCCCCCCCCCCCCCCCCCCCCCATTCAGACTCGAAAAAACAATCTGCACTGGTCAATCCTCCGCCATTCTTAACGACGAAAGTTGCTTATATCTGGCCGTAACTGTGGAAGATATAAAAAGCCCTTCGCTTACTGGCTGTAGCTCCACGAAAAGAAATTTTTACCCAGGTTTCATAGAATTCAAAACGATTTCTGTGGAAGAAAAAAATTCACATTTTGTTGAGGGAATTGGAGCACATTTAATACCTACGCCATTTCAAAGCTTATTAAAATTTTTGCTTGCTGGTTGTGGTTTTACAATACCCGCATTCAGCGTATTTAGTACACTTACAAAAGAAGATATAGAATTACAAAATTAAATTATCTTGGTACCTAATCTGCTGGCGAAACTAAGTCTACGAGAGTTAAACATTCTCCTTCCCCGAAGCTCGGTCTCTGGATCTTTGAACATAGTTTGTTTACCTCAACAGAACCGAGGAAGACCAATGGGAGCTGTGAAATTCTTGGTTCGCTCTTGTTTGTCTGCTATTATAAAATGGTTGATTTGCCTGCTGTTCTGAAGGAGGTTTGGCAACGTCGCAGGTGCCACCTTGGTATCATAATGTATCAAAGTAGTCGCCACTTAGACAGTGATTCGTAATTGTATATCTTGGTTAGCACATAGATATAGTGATATGAAATTCCCTGGAAGATTGCCACAAGTATAGCATTGTGGGATTCAGTAAATAACCATTAAAATGAAATAAAAAGTATCCTTGCTGTTTTTAAACGTTATTCGAAGCAATATACACCATAAAACACATATATATACCAGGGGATAATGAGGGTGCCTCCTAACTTCAAAATTGTATGGGTGCCACAATGTTGGAATATTTATTTATATACATATACACCAGGTAATAATGAGGGTGCCACATTACTTCAATATCGTATGGTTGCCACATAGTTGGTGACTTGAAATTTTCTAGAATGGTGCCACAAATATAGCATTGTGGGATTCAGTAAATAACCATTAAAATGAAATAAAAAGTATACCTTGCTGTTTTTAGAGGTCATTCGAAGCAATATACACCATAAAATACATATATACACCAGCGGAAAAGGAGGGTGCCTCCTAACTTCAATGTTGTATGGGTGCCAAAATGTTGCTATATTTATTTATATATATATATATATATATATATATATATATATATATATATATATATATATATATATATACGTATGTGTCATTCCAGACGATAACTCTCGATAGAATTCAGATAAAAACTTCGTTCTTTCGCCAAAAAACCAAGCATTTCAAAAGAAAGGATGAGTTCGTTGGACAACACTTTTTGAGCACATTAAATTGGTCAAATTTCAAAAAATGTACTTAAAAAAAAAAATCACAAAAAATGACACAAAAAAGGCTAAACATCGGTGTTTCTTTTTTTTTTTTTTTTAGCAGAATATTAGGTACTCAAATAAAGTTTATCAACTATGATGTTGGTAATTTAAAAATTAAAGCTCAATCCTATGCTCAAAATTGTAATTAAATTTCATTAAAATGTGCTACAAAATCGATAAAAATGTAAAAATATCTAGAAATCTCTTTGTTTAAATAATAGAATGTTATTTTTAACATTATTTGTTTTATAATAGAACAAATTTTTCAGCAATAAAATTAATAGGTAACATTTATTTTGCAGGATGAGTTCGTAGGACAACACTTTTTGAGCACATTAAATTGGTTAAATTTCAAAAAATGTGCTAAAAAAAATAACTACAAATGACTGAAAACGTCTAAAAACTGTTGAATTTATATTTTTATCAGAATCGTAGTCGAAAGAAGTTTATTGACGATGAACTAAAACATTCAAAAATGTATTCACAAAATTATGGTGAAAAATGTACATGAATTTCATCAATATTTTCTGAAAAATCGATTGAAAAACTGAAAAATTGCTAAACATCCAAAATCTGTTTTTGTTCGTAGAATATGATTTGGAACGAGTTTATTTGGCATAAAATTGGTGGTTAACAATTTCTTTGTACTCGGAATGCACAAATTTCAAAACAGTAATATAATATAATGTTACGATAATTTACGAAAATTTGCTCATGGGGTCATGCTGCATGACTGGAACTTTTTCATTGAAAATGGTTCGAGGGATTTTGATTAAATTCTCAGGAGTTACTCCTCTTCTGAAGTAGAAATGATATCCCACACCCCTCATAACTGGGAAAATACTCTGAGGGCGGTGATTAGCAGAAAACCTTCAAAAATTGGTGAAAAACGCCGTTTTAGCGAATTTTTCTAGAAAATTAAGCAGTTGCAATCGCTCGGAAAATTTAAAAATAGAAACTTTTTTGAAAACTCTCTTCATTGAAATCCGTTTTGAGGCATTCTGAAACGAATCCTAGATCTTAACGCTTTTTCATAGGTATATACATATATATATGTGTGTGTGTGTCCTTCCAGACGATATCTCTCCTTAGGATTGAGATAAAAATTCCGTTCTTGCGCCAAAAAATCAAGCTTTCCAAATGAAAGGACGAATTCGTTGGCCAGCATTTTTTGAGCATATTAAATTCGTCAAATTTCAAAATAAACTGCTAAAAAATCATTAAAAATAGCAAAAACGGCTAAAAATAGGTAAATTTATATTTTTCAGCAGAGTATTGTTCAAATAAAGTTTATTAACTATGAAATGGAATATTAAAAAAATTATGTGCAAAATTATGCAGAAAGATGTATTTTAATTTCATTAAAATTTGCTAAAATATCTATAAAAACTCCAAAAAAAAAAAAAAAATCCAAAATCGCTTTTTGAGTCGCAGAATATTATTTAGAACGGGGTTTTGGCCATAAAATTGGTTGTTAACAATTTCTTTTCCCTCGAAGTCCCTAATTTTCAAAACAATGTAACATAATGTAGTACGATAATTTACGAAAATTCGCTCATACGATCATGCTGCATGACTGGAACTTTTTAGCACTTTCTTGGTTATTTTTCCAATAGATACGACCCATCATAATAGCATCCATGTGTAATGAATACAAGCAGGGAAAGAAGTGTAAAGCCTCGCACCAGATTATTATTATTTTTTTTTTTTTTCAATTTCAAAATAGAAGGTTTTGAAATTTGAAGTAAATTGTTGAAAAAGGCAAATATTTCGAAGTTTGTGTGTATTAAGGGAATTCATAAAATTCTCAACAAATTCACGATAATATTTATATTGAATACGTAAATATTGGATGTGTTGCTTGTGATGATCACAGTAAGCACTGCGTACCTATGATAAAATAAAAAATTACAACTTATACAGGAGGAGACAATTGGTAGATGTTTCTGGTACATAATTACCTCCTACCAGAAGTGGAGAACTACAAGTTTATTTCCTGGTTTTTTCACAACCAACTTGGAGCAGGAAGGGTCCGGGGGAAGGAAATAAGAGCATTCGACAGTTCGCAGGATTTCATGTGTTTTAATATCTATCGTAGACAGTCACTATGGTGGGATATTCATCATATCCACCTTCTACGAAAGTAATGAGATTCCCAAAGGCCTGTACTCTACTGCTCACGATACGGTCCAGCATTCGACCGTCTCTCAAGTCGAATAAAAGCAATTTTTCCTCCGAGAGACTTTCCATAATAGCCACTGTTCCCGTGAGTAGTTTACATTCAAGACGCCCTTCTAGTTGCAGAACAGTTTCACTGTAACTAGATTTCTCTACATCATAAGCATATATCGAGGTACAACTCAGATATTTCAAAGTTATATATACCATGTTCCCACGTAAAAAGAAAGAGGCACATTTTAATTGTTCTCCGGGCATCTGCATAGGCAAAGCCACTTCTGTGATTTTGATTTGGAATTCCAGATCCCAGATGTGCAGTCTTACGTTACATAATACACCTGCATCATAACGTGAAGTCATGCAGAAAAAATGCTTACCATTGTGGTCACACTTCATCCTAAGGTTGCCAGGGTAACCAATTTGCTTACACCAGTTCGTCAGGTCTGGGGTATCGGGGATGGTCTCCGAATGGTTCCTGTCAAACAAAGCTAAAAACTTCAGCTTCAGGTTTTTATCTTTGTCTTTAATATAAACCTGAAGCAACGTGTGTTGAACAATCACCAGAATGTTGTTGGAAAATTTGACGAATTGTAGTGTGCGGTCGTATTTCGTATTTCGTATTGCGAGATGTATTTCACCTGTCATGATTGGATTGTCTACTATGTTGAACACGGTGTAATGTGATAGTGATGACCCCGAATACTTAGGCACCATTAACAGTTCATTATCAATCTCCATCGTGCAGGTGGGAGGTGAATTGCTAATAAAGTCTTCCCGGCAGCATCCAAGTTTCCAATTTCTTTTGAGATCGACGTCATCCATGTATCTCCTTCTCCAAACACACAGCAGCGGCAGATTCTCGGTTTCGAACACTTCGTACGAAGATCCCACTCTCTTGCGTTCAGCCCGTAACTTCAATCTCTCCTCCGATATGTTTTTCCTGCACAGCTTTTCCCAGATGCGGTCGCTATTGACGGCATTGCGCCAACCAAGGCAAACTAACGAGCAAGATAGAACATCTTCGAAAGCTAAGTGTTGCAAAATGATTTCAAATATCTCTTTTGGCAAACCAAGATGGTTATCGTACATATAACGTGGACGATATGCACGTTCATCCACGCCAGGTTGGGCGTTCTTCTTGAGGTCCACTGTATGGGACGAAGCAGCCTCCTCAGTTTGACCAAATTCGAGCACCTGATCGAGGGTTATGTTGGCTGTACCCAAAATTTTCTTTTGAAGGGATTCCGATTTGGTTCCGACTAAAATCTGCATAATTAACTCGAAATCCAGACGCGTATCAAATTCACAAGCGGATGCCAACGATCTGAGGCGAGTATAAAACTCCAAAAACGACTCAGAAAGCTCTTGTTTTGCTTTCCTGAACTTGAACGTATCGACAAACGTATTTGTCATAGGATCGAGAACCATATCAAGGGCTTTTTTTGCCTCGTCGTAAGTAGTGCCTGGATTGGCTGAATTGTCAAAAATGTCACTTACGTCAGTACCTGCAAGGTTGAGTAATAGAGCTTTCTTCCGTAGATCGCAAGTGATTCCCATTGCAACGACGTATCGTTCGAAATTCTTCACCCAACGTCTCCAGCGAGTGCTGACGGAGGCTGGGTCGCTGTGGGGGCAGAAGGGGGCCGGTTTGTTTGCTTCTACACTCATTGTGGGTTACGGAAATTTCACGCACACGTAATCTGAAGTATCCTTCACAAACTCTTTCTCCACAGCAAAATATTAAACTACTACTCTTTGAACACAATTTTGTTGAAGGAATGAATCGTGTTATTGTATTTTTATATAGAAACGTGGAGGTTACCGAGTTGCTTGGGTATCTAGGTTATAGACAAATGGGTTAATACTTGTACACTTCTAGAAAGTTATCAACCGACAACATTCGTTTCCGTGAGGAATAAAGATGAACCGAAAACAGCAATGAACGTTCACGTATAAATATTATCGTTTCACAATTACAACAAGTAAAGTAGGAAGCACTGAATTATACCAACTGGGTGTGGCAGGAAGATGGGAAATTTATACGTAGTTATCAATGCGAATCAGATTGACGTGTCTTTTCTCAAGTGTGTAGGTGGGAGATCTCCGTTTGATGCCTTTTCCTTGTGCGACCAACTTCTTCTTTTCAACTAAGATTCCTAAAAAGGATGCGAAGCCTAGCGGCAAAAAATGAACTAGGAAGTTCCTGACTGCGAATCTTATGCCATTTGGATATTATTGTACCTACCTACCTAACTTTTTAGTGAATGATCTTAAAAAACGAAGCAATTGCAGTGGCTCCAACAATTTTAAAATCAATATTTTCCAAAATGTTCTTTAATAAAATCCGTTTTAGGACATTCTGAAACGAATCCTAAAGTTTAAGTTTTTTTGTATAGGTACAAATATATAAATTAAAAAGCGTTTAACTCTGGGATTTTCTTCAGAATGTCTTAAAATGGATTGCAATTAAGGAAATTTTGATTTTAAAATGTTTGGAACTACTACAATAGCTTCATTTTCTACAAAAATTCGCTGAGGAAACTTGGAAATATTGCGGCCCTTTACTGGTTTATTAGACAGAAAACTCTCCAGACCACTTGAGGTTCTTAGCTACAACAAATCTCACTAGGTTTGAAACCTTCTCTGTGGTTTTAGGCTTTATAAGAAAGAATGTTGCAGGAGTGGAAAAACGGAAGGAAGACCTAGTGAGGTAGAGGTAAGTATACACTACCTACTTTCTGTACTTATATTATTACTTGTTGTCTTCCATTTATATTTCCATAGACAAAAACTGAAGTCGGTACTCAACCAATTCAGCGTGAGTCTCAAGAGGCGGAACAACCCCCCTGATTTCCATAAGGTGTACACCGATGGATGTAAACGGCAAAATGGAGTGTCAGCTACAGTCCATTGTGAGAGTCCTGACTTGGGGTGGGTAGTGAGATTACGAGATGTCTCGTCCATCTACCATGCAGAGCTCTTTGCATTGGAGCTGGCGTTGAATCATGTACACAATCAACATGTTGGTAACTGTGTAATATTGTCCGATTCAAAGTCAGCTGTTGACACTTTATCTAACATCAAAATAGGTGACCTCCCCCCTCTTCCTACATATAGACTTCTGCACACAATAAACGATATCAAAAATGACCATCTACTTAATCTGCAATGGGTCCCCTCACATAAATCAATAAGGGGCTATCAACTCGCTGACGATCTCTGTGCTAAGACTATTGAACATGGTCGTATCGACAACAATATCTACACAAATCATCAGGATGTTTACCCTATCATTCTTGAACGACAACGGCTCCTCTGGAAAAATACCTACGTCAACAAAACAGGCCCTGGCTTCTGGACCAGACATTTTTTTGACGACCCCAACACAATTCCTTGGTTTGCCGAAGAAAATGAGATGAGCATAGGTGATATCACCTACATAAACAGAATTTTGATAGGTCACGGTTTTGAAAACCTTTTCAAGTGGAGAATGGGTAAGAGAAGTGACCCTTGGTGCCAGCACTGCGACACTGAACCCATCCAGGATGTGTTACACCTTATGCTGGAATATGTAAAGACCGAAGCCGCCATGAGGGTTTTGCTGGGCGAAATGTGGTACGAGAACGTTGATGAGAGAGCAAACATAACCGCTACATACTTGAAGGGTGGCCTAACAGAACATAATAAGCTTGTAAAACTCAAAGAAACCATGATGGAGGCAGGGGTTTTGATATAGGGTGGTATTATGTGCAATAATGAAGATATTCAGTCACTACTAACAAAATTCATAGGCAAAATTCAATGTGTAGTAAAAGAGGCTTACGGAACGACAATAACATGACAATAAATTAATTGAGCGAAGTGATCATAAAAACAAGGATCTACCACATTTCACACACCAATGGACACACATCTCCCGGAGATAGTTTCACAAAAAAAAGAAGAGAAAAGAAGAAGAAGAAGAATCTGATAATCGCATTGATAACAGTATAAATTTCCCATATTTCGCGTCTTGCTGCCACACCTAGTTGGTATATTCAGTGCTTCCTACTTTCCTTGATATATTTGCGAAACGATAATAATTAACATTCATTGTTGTTTTCGGTTCATCTTTATTCCGTACGCGAACGAATGATGTCGGTTGATAACCATTTCGGTTTGCCTCAAGAGGTGTTTGAACTCATTTTGCTACACTTAGCTTTGGAAGATGTTCTATCTTGCTCGTTGGTTTGCCTTGGTTGGCGCAATGCGGTCAATAGCGACCGCATATGGGAAAAGCTGTGCAAGAAAAACATATCGGAGGAGAGATTGAAGTTAAGGGCTGAACGCAAGAGAGTGGGATCTTCGTACGAAGTGTTCGAAACCGAGAATCTGCCGATGCTTTGCAAGTGGAGAAGGAGATACATGGATGACGTCGATCTCAAAAGAAATTGGAAAAATGGATGCTGCCGAGAAGACGTTATTAGAAATAATTTATATCTCTACGACAAGGTGGAGACTGATAATGAACTGTTATTGGTGCCTAAGGGTCGCTATTCACATTACACCGTGTTCAACATAGTGGACCAGCCGATCGTGTCAGGTGAAATACGTCTCGCGCTGGGGGACCAGAACTCGTCAAATTATCCAACAACATCCTGGTTATTGTTCAAGACACTTTGCTTCAGGTTTATGTTGAAGACAAAGATAAAAACCTGAAGCTGAAGTTGCTCGCTTTGTTTGACAGGAACCATTCGGAGACCATCCCCGATACCCCAGACCTGACAAACTGGTATGAGCAAATTGGTTACCCTAGCAACCTCCGCATAGAGTGTGACCAGAATGGCAAGCATTTTGTCGGCATGACTTACCTTTATGATGCTGATTATGAAGAAGATGTATGGCACTCACCTCTGCACATATGGGATCTGGAATTCCAAACCAAAATCCAAGAAGTTGCTTTGCCTATGCAGATGCCCGGAGAACATTTAAAATGTGCCTCTTTCTTTTTACGTGATGATACGATATATATAATTCTGAGATATCCGAGTAGGACTTTGATTCGTTCTTACGATATAGAGAAATCTAGTTACAGTGAAACTGTTCTGCGACTAGAAGGGCGTTTGGGAAGTATCCTACTATTCACGGGAACAGTGGTTATTATGGCAAGTATCGAGGACGAAGAATTGCTCTTATTCGACTTGAGAGACGGTCGGCTGTTGGACACGTTGACATATAGGCGGTGGTTAATGACCAGTGCAGTACAGGCCTTTGGGAATCTCATTACTTACGCAGAAGATGGAGATCCCTCCACAGTGACTGTCTATGACACTGAAAAACTGCATCTGGTAGAAAAATTCCCAGTTGAGAGCAGGTCCAGAGAAGTCAACAGGATTCACATTGTCATGGACAACATTGTGCTCATCAGTACACCTGGGCATCTCCTCATTCGAGACATGAAGACACGAGAAATCCTGCGAACTGTCGAATGCTTAGATTTCCTTCCCCCGGACCCTTCCTGCTCCAAGTTGGTTGTGCAGAAACGTGCGAGTGATCTCGTAGTTCTCCACTTCTGGTAGAAGTACCAGAAACATCTACCAATTGTCTTCATTTGTTTAAGTTGTAATTTTTCATTATATCATATGCAGTGCTTACTGTGATAATTAAATAACAAATATTATTAAGATTTACTTATTCTAATTAAATACGTATTAAATAACATTTAATCCACTGAGAATTCTTTCAATTTCCCGAACACACACAAACTTTGAAATCCATGCATTTTTCAACCATATTTTCGAATTCCGAAGTCTTCTATCCTTAAATTTAGAAGAAAAAACCCTAAATGGTCCATTCTCAGCAAAACGCAAGTCTGGGCTTCCAGTGCTGCATGTCCTGTTAAGGTACCTTCTATCTTCCAATAGAAATTTTTTTCCTGAAAGCTATTTTCTCGCTCTCTATGGTTCAGTTTTGGAGAATTTCAATTTGTTATTTCCAATAATGATACCAGACATACCAGCCATGCAGCATGACTATATGAGCGAATTTTCATAATTTCAGCACTTCGAATGTTAAGAAATTGTTAACTACCAATTTTATGGCCACGAAACTCCTAGATAATATGAAGATTCAAAAAAGATTTTGGATTTTTGCGAATTTTCGTAAAAAATGAATTTCTTGCAATGAGATGGAAAATTTTGAAATAAAAATTGTTGAGAAATTTCTTCATTGAAATATATTTTGAGGCATTCTGAGATGAATCGTAGAGTTTAAAACTTTTTCATAAGTATGTATGTATGTATAAAATATATATATAATTATATGTGTGTGTGTGTGTGTGTCCTTCCAGACTATAACACTCCTTAGGATTGAGATAAAAACTCCGTTCTTGCGCCAAAAAATCAAGCTTTCCAAACAAAAGGACGAGTTCGTTGGCCAGCATCTTTTCGAGCACATTAAATTGGTCCAATTTTAAAAGTAATTCTGAAAAATCACTAAAAATAGCAAAAACGGCTGAAAAAACGTTAAATTTATATTTTTAAGCAGAGTATTGTCCAACAAAGTTTATTAACTATAAACTAGAACATTAAAAAATTAATGCTCAAAATCTTGCTGAAAAATGTACTTAAATTTCATTAAAATGTGCTCGATCTGTGAAAACCGCAAGAAAGTTAAAAATGCAAAAACATTTTTAGAATAGCTGTTTAATATTTAGAACGATTTTATTTCCATAAAATTGGTAGTTAGCAATTTCTTTTCCCTCAAAGTCCTTAATTTGCAAAACAATGTAACGTAAAACAATAGGATAATTTACGAAAATTCGCTCATACGATCATGCTGCATGACTGGAACTTTTTAGCTTTTATTTGCAGCTTTTTTCTCTATTTTTTTAAAGCCAATATTGAAATTTAACTAGATTTTTGTGCACGCATTTTTCAATATTCCAGTTCATCCTTCATAAACTCCTTTTTTACTAAAATTCTGCTAAACAAAAAAATATATATTCATCTATTTTGAGCCATTTTTAGTAATTTTTAGCACATTTTTTGAAATTTGATCAATTTATGAGCGCTGGCCAACGAACTCATCCTTTTGTTTGGATAGCTTGATTTTTTGACGCAAGAGCTGAATTCGGATCTCAGTCCGAAGGAGAGTTATCGTCTGGAAGGACATATATATATATATATATATATATATATATATATATATATATATATATATATATATATATATATATATATAGGGGACTATATGTTGACAATGTAATTGAACTAATAAAATCATCATACCTTAGATGTGGTGGGTTAAACCTCAATCACATGGGTGGTGGACACATTAAGGTTCTTGAACTTGAGGAGGGTGAATGGATTTCACCTATTTCAACTGGTTATTCACTTTCAAACTTATTGTAGATAAAATGCCGAAATGTTATTAAACACGAATGATATATAATGACGTGTTGAAATGTAATGAAGGGAAGCACATGTATGTAAATCAATATCAGATGATGCTCTGGTGCATTTCTTTGTAGCCCTGAGAATGGTATACAAATATACCGAAACGTTGGCCTAGAAATATCGTGGTACGATTTCTGACTGGACCTCAAGACCCCAACAAATCTTATATATAAATAATGGATAAAACTATTGCAGTAATAGAAGTAGTTAGTAGGTCCAGTGAAAAGTACTGGTACATGACAGCTTGGTTTATTATTTACATTCACCAAGAAAAATAAAACGCTCAAGATTATAATAATCTTCTACCATTTAAAAAATTAAGATACCTACCGCTCTACTTTTTTCTCACCCTTGGGTAATCCTCATCATTTAAACCAAATGTAGAATATAATAAATATAAGATACGGTCATTGCGTAAGTACGTATAGGAAGGAGGTTGAACATTTATTTATTTAATGTATTTGAACATGTAAGTTCCTTACATTCGAGTATGCTTTACAGAAAATACATAATTGAAACTGTTGTAGTGTAAACATCAATAACGTAGTGTATTCACTTCCCAGTTGACTCAACCATAAGAGTACAAAATTTAGAAATTGATCGTGGTGTCCAGTTACATGATTTACTCACAATTAATGATAATATATTCAGTATTGCAGCGTTAGTAGAAATTTCAAATATTTTATAAATTACAAATTAATATAACATTCATTATTAATTCAGCTTATTCTCTTTACCTTATAAATATTGGAAACATCAATAAAATAAAACGCACAATGAACTTCATACATCATTTCAAAAAACATTCAAGCAGTTAACATAGGCAGGTACCTGATATTTAAGCGAGTTGATCCTTCAGTCAAACAAACATGAATTTCTCAGTTTGCAAACTTCACTTAAGGCTGTGCGAACGCCTCACTCGCCCTCGTCCTAGCCCGAGAGAGCGCTCTGCTGATTGCGGGTTGCAGACCCAGTTCAACGGTAGCCCAACTGGCAGCGCCAGCGGCAGTTAGCAAGAGGGGAAGTTGATATCTCCCCCACCCATCCATGCCCTCAGCCACGCCGATCCACCCCCCCTCGCCGGCAACCGGCAGTCCTAGAATTTTGCTTCCGAGACTGCAAGGCAGTGGAAGCTTTGTTTTCACTTTCGAAATGAAAAAAAATTTTTTGCTCCAAAATCAAAATTTCCACTTGCATTTTGCGTTTCAGAGCCTCCTGAACCAATTTGGTTCCGTGTCTGTCGGTCTGTCTGTCTGTCAGTCTGTCTGTCCGTCCACATTTCCTTGTAACAGCCATAACTTCCACAATTTTGATCCGATTTTAACCGAATTTTCAGGGATCGTGCGGGTTAAGCTCTAGATGGTCCCCTATCAACTTCATCATGATCGAATCAACGGTAGCTTCTGCGCAGGCGCTAACGTGAATTCCTTGTGACGGTCATAACTCGGTCAATGTTGAACGGATTTCAGTCAGATTTTCAGGAATGATGTGGGTAAGGTCCCTTGAGGTCCCATAAGACGATTATCATAATTGCATCAGCGGTACGCTCTGCGCATGCGTGAACGAAATATTCTTGTTACGGTCCTTGCAACAGCCGTAATTTCCACAATTTTGATGCGATTTTCTTCAAATTTTTAGGGATCGTGCGGGTATAGCTCTACATGGTCCCCTATAAGTTCCGTCACGATCGAATCAACGGTAGCCTCTGCGCAGGCGCAAACAAAATTTTCTTGTTTCGGTCATAACTCAGGCAATTATGAACGGATTTCGGTCAGATTTTCAAGGATGATGCGGGAAAAGTTTCTTGAGGTCCCGTATCACATTCTTCGCAATCATCAGCAGCGGTACGCTAGGCGCATGCGCGAAAGTGATGTTTTTGTTACGGTCACAGCTTAGTTATGAGGAACATGCGGACAACATCCTGGATGGTCCCATATTAAAATCAAAATTTTCCTTATTAATTTCATTTAATATATGTACCATTCAGCTTCCAATTTCCCACCTTATTAATTCCCTGATGCCAGAACCGGTCGTTTCTAGTTTTCTGGAATTTAATGGTGACGTACTGTGAAGGTCACGAGGAAGCTCATGTGCCATTTCCTTGGCAGTGTATTTGTTTTTATTTTGTCTAAACCCTCGTGGAAAAAGCGGGTAGATGGCCTGCACAAGTGCATTACTTTCAAATAAAATGATCGGTTTTTGTGACTGTAGTTAAGGAAGAAAGGTTTCTTCATTAAAATAGGAATGTTAAAAAAGAAAGTCATCATTCTTTTCATACATAGGTTCATAGTATTTTTCTGTAAAGATTTATTAACTTTTTGCGTCTTTCTTTATTAAATATTCTGCGACTCAAAATAAAGTTTAGAACTTTTGTCTTTTTGCGCAGTTTTTAACAATTTTTTAAAAAACAAATATTAATGAAATTTAAGTACGTGTTTCTTCCTAATTTTTTTGATAATTTAAGAATGTTCCAGTCCATTGTTGATAGGTAAACTTTGTTTGATTAAAAGTCTGCAAAATTAAAAATTCAACGATTAGGTACTAGCCATTTTTAAGCAAAATTCTTGAATTTGTTCAGCGCAAGAATGGCAATTTTATCTCAACCCTTTGAGGAGCTATAGTTTGGCACATAAATACATACACATTACATCTTACATAGCATTTCCAAATCGACTTCGACATTTTCCAAATAGAAATGAACACCTTCAAAATGGAATGATGAACATTTTCCATATAGGTTTCGACATTTTCTAAACAGGTTTCGACATTTTCCAAATATAAAAGTAAGGAACAACAACTGTGACACTCTATAACATACAAATCGCCAATACCTACATTCTGGAAACAAAAACAAACTACGAGTACATTCTTGAATTGGAATGCAATGCCTTTTCAATCCATAATCTACCATTTAGACGCTCTCCTAAATTATAGAGTTACCTACATGGTTTTTCGGGCAGATTTCTTCTCAGATTCACGCCATGCCCAAACCTATTTGTAAAATGTTGAAACCTTTTCGGAAGGTGTCGAAACCTATTAGGAAGATGTCCATTTCTATTCGGGAAAATTTCGAAATCTATTCAGACTTGATTAAGTTCGATGGAAGAATATCGAAATCTATTTGGACAAGATCGAATTAGATTCGGAAAATGTCCAGTTCTATTTGAACAATGTCAAATTCAATTTGGATTTGATATAGGTATATATTATATTTATTCTCGCGTTAAACGGCGTACATATCGCTAAACCCTAAGATCCGTTTCAGAATGCCTCAAAATTACGACAATTTTTGAAAATGATTGGAAGCAATGGCAATTGCTTAATTTTTTACGAAAATCCGCTGAAATTTCATAGCAATGGTAATTTGTGTCATTTAAAAACTATAAACAATTGCAAGAATCCAACAATTTATTTTTAGAGCTGAATATTATTTAGACATTTTTTTTTACCGAGAAACGTAGGTATAGATAGTTAACCATCACATGCATGCGTGTGTTAACGATCACATTGCATAAAAAGTGCTCAACGGTAATTAATTCAACGTAAATGTAATTCGAAAAAAAAAAAAAAAAAAAAAAAAAAAAGGCTCATACGATCATGTTCATGATTGGAACTTTTTTCTTATCACAGCATGCGGATCAATTTTGGTTCCCTGCCCATGCCAATTTCAGCTTTAGTCCGATTTTGATTAAATATTTGAGGATTGTGAAGGTTAGTCCCTTAGCTTAATTTTTGCAGTTTCCAACAGAGTTTGATAAGGTTTTCAGGAAATGTACCGGTTAGACGGCAGATGGTCCCCTTAGTTTTGTTGCTCATTAATCAATACCTACTTCACTCTGTGCAGCGTATACGTTGAACCCATCAAACATCAGATGGCCTATTCATCCGATCACGTTCATATTCTGAGGGTTGCTGGTCCCTTGGTCACTCGTAATTTGCTTGGGTACTCCTTTTGAGGTACTACTTTTGAGACTACTAGAAATGATAATCCGAGTTGAAAAAATGATAATTGAGAACACCGGAAAAGTTTATTTCACTATCAGGATCAAAAAATACATCACAGATTGTCCAGGAGCCAGGGCCGAAAATAGGTAGTAATTTCAGGAGAAAGTTTGAGATTAGATTTTGAAAGTTTATTCCATTCTGAGCGAGAAGATCTTTTACTGACATCGCGAAATTGGTGGAATACAAAATGGCGGCCTCATAAAGATGGCTTAATTTGCCCATCTTGAAGTTTTTCTCTAATAATAACTTAACCATCCACCCTACAGAAATTTTTATACGTAGCAAAGTTATAGAGAAAAAAAAAAAAAAATGTTATCCCACGACTCTGAATTATTTCTCAAAATAAGCGAATTATAAACAATTGAAAATCGGGCTAGTCCTCTTCTCCTCTCGTCGAGACTTTTCCCCTTCAAAATCACTTATAGTGGCGTTAGTTAATATTGGTCTGATTTCAGTCTTCTAAAGCTCATTCTGTTGAAGATTAAATACTTTCCAAGGTTTGCATCGAGAATATTTTAGCTGAGACCTTTCCTCATTGACTTACAGCCGAACTATTGAATTTTATACCATTTTACACATAAAGTTAGCAAAAACGGCATTTTACTTTGTACTTCAATGAGAAACGGTCTGAGCAAAAACTTTTTGAAGTGAACTTTGTGGAAAGTATTTAATGTTGAGTAGAATGAGCTTTGGCAGACTGAAGTAAGACCAATATTAACGCCACTAGGTGATATTGAAGGGCAAAAGTCTAGACGGAGGGTGGAGAGGACTCGCCCAAAATTAGCCCAAGTTTCACTTGTTTGTAATTCGCTTATTTCAAGAGGTAATTCAGAGTTTTGGGATCGAATCGTTTTGTTTTTTTATGCTCTACAACTTTGCTACTTATAAAAATTTCTGTAGGATGTACGGTTCTGTAGGTTTCGTTATTATTAGAGAAAAAAGTGTTTTCTCTAATAATAACTAAACCTACAGAACCGTAAATGGGCAAATTAAGCCATCTTTATGAAGCCGCCATTTCGTATTCCACCAATTTTGAGATGGCAGACAAAGATTTTCTCACTCAGAACGGACTAAATTTTCAAAATCTAATATCAAACCTTCTCCTCAAATTACTACATATTTTCGGCCCTGGCTCCAGGACTAAGACACCAGGGAATCGAAGAACAAAAATAACGACAGAGGCTCAAGAACATTATTCAATTTAAAGTTGAATTTCTTCTTCTTCTTCTAATTCTCATGAGTTATTTTCTAATCCGCATGAGTTGAAGTTAGTTTTAAACTAATTGCTTGCAACATTCTATTTTTTTCTGCACTTCTTTCATTTGAAATAAACTATTTTAGTGGTAAAGATTCTTATGTTCATTTTCTTTCACATGGTGGAAAACCCAACACATAGTTTTGCATTCCGAGTGTTTCCCGTCACTAGCAAGTAGAATTTAGAAACACTTTTCGAGCGAGCACAGTGAATTGTTGCCGATTTCTGAAACTCGCGAAATTCCTATTTTTCTGGCACGGTTTCAAGCAAATCAAAAATTTTTTAAATTGTTTATGACGAAATGGAATTGAATATGCTTTCCAATGATGACCATCTATTTGATTTTTTTATGAATAAAAATTGGTTTTCTAGCCAATTTTAGAAGGAGAAACATAATTTATGATAGTAAACAATTCCAGTCATGCAGCATGATCGTATGAGTGAATTTTCTCTAATTACCTACTATTAAATGTTAAATTGTATTGAAATTTGAGCAATTTCAGTAAAAACAAATTGTTAAAACTCGGCCCTTCGGGCCTCACCAGGGGACAACCCCCCTGGACCCCCGGATGGTTACTGCTTAGATCCTTCGGCTAAAATTCAAGAAACATGGAACATGCTTTAGCCGTGTTTTATCTGTTTGCTGTTTGCTTATACTATGAATTTGTTGTCTGTTGTTTTAATTTAGCTCTTTACGGGCCTGATTTTCAAATTGCTCGTCATTTCATTCACCTCTTGATGTCCCAAATGTATTCTCATTAATAAGAAATCGAAAACATCTGAAATTTCGAAGAACACATCGCAACTAAAAGCCTAGGTTACAAGATCCTTTGATTACTTTTTGGTAAAAACGATGCCAGCCAACTGCATATATATATATATATATAGGTCCTACCTACCCAACATGGATTTTAGTTATAACCTAGAGCACTTTCCAAGTTGAAAAATCAATGGCCTTTTTTTGTAGTAGAGTTCTCAGAATTGACAGTTGGACTAAATTTTTTAATGAGCCGGGTAGGTACTAACAAGTTACTTAAAAAAACTCGAACTCAGAACTGCCCTTTTCTGTGAGAATGACCCATACATAAATTTCTCCCTTGAGGGGAAGAACAATAGATCATGGATATGTCAAAGTTGTAGACATTACTTTACACTCTGTTGGGATGATGGGAAAGTAAAAATGGACATTACTTTCCACTCTGTTGGGATACTAAAAGTGGACATTACTTTCCACTCTGTTGGGATGTTGGGAACGTAACTATGGACATTACTTTCCACTCTGTTGGGATGTTGGGGAAGTAAAAGTGGACATTACTTTCCACTCTGTTGGGAAAGTAAAAAATCCCGCGCTACTTTCGTTCCATGCTAAAACAGAAGTCTACTCGTAAGTCGGTTGTTGAGGAAGGCGGAATTAGGCACTTCATTTTTTTACTCCAGTTCTACAAAAAGTCACCCTGTTGCCATGGTGATGCTAACCTAATGGGAGCAGTTAGGGGGGTGGGAGACAATCGAGGGGGCGGTCGCCCGGCCTTCGCGAGCAGAGTGGGGGAGAGGCTTTCCCCGCCACGTCCTGGCAGTTTGAGATAAATCCGCTAGGGGCGCAGTTTTCAGCTCATTTATTTCCAATTTTCCAAACTCGTAAATTGACCGTTTTCTTTCGTGGAGCTGATAGAGGATGGAAAATAGAATCCAGCGTGATTTAAATCATGCAAATCGGTCCACAAATGCCTGAGAAAGTGTTATAAAACCATGAAATCTTGACTATTTTCATACAATTTAAATTCAGTTTAAAATTTTCTTTCGTAGAGGAATAACTACAAACGAAATTGAACTAATCAAGCTTTGGAGTGTGAAAATTGATCAACTACTTAATATGTTATGATAATAAACCCTCCTGAAGGAGGGTTTGAACAGCCTTAAGAAGAAATATAGCATTTTTATGTCGAATTCACTTGGTACTGATACAAAACTTATCAAGTTTCCGGTACCCCCCACCAAGTCAGGGATATATCTTTTTCTGGCCCAGTTATAGGACAGTCAAATAGAACATGGAATAAGTTTTCAAGAAGACCCATGTCACAGGCTGTACATTCTATTTGGAGAAATATTTTAATTATTATTCCTAATTTTGATTGTAAAATGATGTTTACTTGCCAATCTTATTTGTGCAAATAACTTTTTGAATTGAAAAGGACATTATGGTATTTCAAATAATCTTTAAATCCATCCTGCTCTATCACAAGCCAATAGTAATCATCATCATCATGTAGAATATAATAAATATAAGATACAGTAATTTCGTAAGTACGTTTAGAAAAGAGATTTAACTTTTTTCTTCGTAGAAAAGATGTAAAAGTTTCTGTTTACTATAGACATTTGGTTTTAAAATCAATCGATCTGGGATTTTTCTCCTCCTAACACTACGTGAAAACTGATTCAATTATTGAATTAGGTACTTACTAGCTTTCTATGATGGAACCATCTACAGGGTCGCCCCGAATGGAAATTTGAAATTTCCTTGACTTTTCCCAGACTGAACTCCAGGTTCCCCTGACTAAAAATATCAAAATCAAATACTGGTTTTTGTAATTTTTACGAATTTTCAACGAAAAATTGATTTATTTAGATGGCTTCAAAATTTAAAAATTGGGAAGAAGGGGGCGGGGACCCCCTACATGTCCATTTCGTTCACTAAAGAATACAATCCTAGATCTTAACGTCGTATATATATATATATATATGGTGTATTCCCAGGAACTCTCTTAAAATACGGCTTAAAAAATTCGTTCCTTCTTGGGAAAAGACAGGTCGAGTTCGTTGGCCAGCCCAAATTCAAATTTGCAATTTAAAGTGCCTCAAAAAATTCTAAAAAATCAGTTTTTCGACAATAGGACATGTGGGGTGTCACAGTCGAAGTATTTTTCACAGCTGATCCGATTGCGACCAGATCTCTAAGATTCACTAAGTCCTAGGTTATGTATACAAACTAGTTGTTGGACTCTCAATGGATCAGTCTTCTACTCTGCTATTTATGCTCCCTAGTTCAATACTCAGTTAATTTTTCCCACACATAGTTGACTACTAAGTTTTGTAGTAACCGAGAGCATAAGACATGTCGATGTCACAATGTATCTGCGTGTTACTCTTGGAACAGTTTAACCACCACTCTTGATAATTATTTTTGACATTCGGATAACCCACTTATGAAATAATATGTACATAGTATGGTAAAGTAGACTGTTGAAGTTCGATTGTTTAGGAGTTAGAATATACCTGAGAACGCTGCGAATCATTACACAAAGTTTTCATTAAAAAAATTCCCTGACATTTGGTGGTTTTTACAAAATTCCTGACATTTCCCTGATTTTTCCAGTTGGGGGCCACCCTGATCTATCTAAAATACCATATTTCTATCATTTATTCAATAGAGAGCCTAACGTTAAAAAAAATTGTTAAATTGTCACGTTGGATTCAAGTGAGCACTCTGTCGAAATGTGACCAAAGCTACGCAGGCGACATGGGCTTATCTCAAGTGGTGGGCGAGGTTAGATTTAAAATAAAACGATAAAGCAAGTTAACTGCAGACGTCGTTCAAATAATTCCGATAAGCGAACCCTCGATACTCCAAGCAAACAGATTTCTGTCCACTTCAGATAAGAAGACGCCAAGGCCGGAGGACGATAATTTATTGTAATCTCTGAAGCTGTGCTCCAACTGAAGAGGAGGTAGGTGATATCTCACAGAATTTCAAGAAATCTGAAGGCTTCTTCAGCGATCCAGCTGGATCTGAACTTTGTTTGGAAGCAGAGGATCTAATTTTATAAACAACTAGCTGGTTCACCCATGCGTTGCACAGGTTGACTTGAACATTATTAAATAGCCTGTGACCCAAGTTAAAGTTGATAGGTTCGCCCACTCACATCCCCAGTTTGTTCAGTTTTTTTTTTTGTGTTTTTAATTAATTTATTGTCAACTCCTTGTGTTATAAATACACTTTGCGTTTTGCTAATATAATGGCATTTTCTACTCAATTATAGTAGTGGAACATGTATGGAGGATACTGTCCAGCGACAGGCCTCCTAATAAATTAAATATGAATATATAACATTGAATAAATAACAATTAATAATATAATACGATACAAAACATTGTGACTAGAATGGCAATACAAATATTTGATAAATAGGCTTTTAAACTTAAACTTAATAATAAATATGAGATCATCAGTCCAGGAGATCAATTGGACGTCTACGTTTCAGCCTTCTTCGTTGCTGCTGGTAAGAAAACCGTTCCTCAAAGTTTGATAAGGATGCATTGTGATGTCGTGTGATTGTGGCGTGAGTTCGACTGAATGTGGAGTGTATAACATCCTTGACCTCTGCTATTCCAAGATCACGGTGTATGATCGAATTTCGCACATACCATGGGGGATTCAGTATAAGCCTTAAAATTCGATTTTGTTGCCTCTGCTCTCGGGCTATTTGTGTATTTGATGCTGATCCCAAAATTGAACACCCATAGAGCCAGATTGGACGTATTAGCACCAGGTACAAGAGCAGTTTTAGTTCCAAGGTGAGTGGTGACGTATTCTCTAATAGTGGTTTTAAGAGGTGAGTTTGTTTGATTTGAGAGGTGAGGTGATTTGATTTGAGAGGTTTGTTTTAAGAGGTGAGAGTTGATTTGTTCAGTGATGTTCAAAACGCTTTAACATCCTCCCCCTCTCTCCTTCCCACTGGGTCAGATTTCAAAAATTAAAAAAAAGTAGTCTTTGACCTCAATTAGAGTAGGTAATCCAAACATATTCGACAATCAAATCCCCAGTTCGTTCAGTGATAACAAAGATACCCCATTCCCCCCTCCTCCCCTAAAACACCCCCTATATGGTAGATTTGAAATTTTAAACCTTTTAAACCATCTCTGGACTTCCACAAATAATTTAAGAGCAAAATTAGCCAAATCGGTCCAGCCTTTCTCGAGTTTTAGCGAGACTATTAAACAGCAATTGATTTATATATATATATATATATATATATATATATATATATATATATATTTCACAGCTGGTTAAACAAATGCCGAACATATATCGTTTCCAAGTTTTGAAGGTGTTTTCTTATTATTTTTGTTACCTCTTCAAAACCATGTAAATCTCTCACTTTTTCGAATTTCAATATGTTATTCTATACAAACGGTAGAATTGCTCTTTATTTTTCGAATCGTTTTTTAGATTTTCAAAATCCCTTCGGAAATAAGGTGTCAGCCTCTGTTTCACCAAAGTGTAAACGAGATTAGAGGTATTGAGATGCTCGGTTTTGGGGAAATGGGATCCCCTTTTTTCAGTGGATCCCATTACCCCAATGGAATTGCTATGGATGCCAGCAGCGAGCGCAGTATTTGTGTACCGAAGGAAGACCATCTGTGGACATCTGCAAACTTTGTGAAACAATAAATTTTTCGAATTAAACCACATCGTTTCCAAGAAAAGTGTGCTATCAAAAGAAGTTTTAGTTACGAATAGTTCGTATAATGAAGATACCTTAGTGATTCCAAGGAATTCTTCAGTTGATGTTTCAACATTTGGTAGTGTGGCCTAATTATTTCCAGGCACCTAGTTTACGTCTAGGAGTGAATGTTTCGCCATGTGTTCACTACAAAATAATAAACTGGTTAAGTATTGTTCGTTTTGAAGCACATTAGCTCATGCAGTTGATTGGACCCGATTACCCTAGGAGTGGGAGAATGGTATCCAAAACACATTTTTGATTTTGAGAGGTTTAGAGGTTACTTGGTTTTCTATCCTATAAAAACAAGTCCGAACTATGAAATTCAATAAATTTGTAGTAAAACGAGACCAATTTGAAATTTGTACGACCATTTTGAGTAATACTATTGGATGACAAAGTTGAGAGTATCCCATTCCCCCACTTTACCATACAATCAGGAGTCCTTGAAAACAATTTTCACAATATTCCTGTTGATGCTTCATCTTCTAAAAACGCACTTATCATTTGAGTACTTCCCAATTTGTTTGTAGGTAATATGAATGGATTTGATTTCTACAGTTGTTTGGGGTGCTGTTTCCCAGCTATTTGTAAAAATTGGTTGTTAGAATGTTTGCCTATATGCCCTCCAATATTTGTGAATATCATATAGGTAGGTAATATGCTAGCATGGATTACCAGAGCCTTTCTTTTCATACTTTCAATTTATTGTACATGTTTATACAGGTGGTGTACATTTATACTAATATATGCTGCAAGATTTATACATGATGAATTGTTACTGCGATGATTGGTCAACTAGACAGACGGCATGATGCCATTGTCGAAATAATGTTTTAGCGAATTTTTGAAGAAAATTAAGCTATTGCTCTCGCCTCAAAATTTGTAGAATGTGAATTTTTGAAAAAAATTTATGCAGAAATCCGTTTCAGGCTATTCTGAATCATATTCTGAAGTTTAACGCATTTTTTTTTATGTATTTATGTATGTATGTATATATGTATGTATGTATATATGTATGTGTCATTCCAGACGATAACTGTCCGTAGAATTGTGCTAGAAACTTCAAACAAATTTTAAAATGTTAAGGACACAAAACGAAAGTTCAAGTTCGTTGGCCAGCATGATCGGATTACATCTTCGGGTTGAAATTTTCAAAAATGTAGTCAAAAATTTCAAAATAGCCTGTTTTTTGAGATTTTTTGTGCGAAATAATTTTTCAGCATACTAACATGTGGTATATTCGTAATCAGCGTAAAATGTGCTATAAGAATATGTATCAAGTTTTTAAAAATTTCAAAGTTGAAAAATCAGTCAAAAATCGAAATAATGCCGTTCGCTAGTTGTAAAAATCGGTAATACTTGCATGAAACATTGTCCAAATTCAGATTGAACTACTCTTATGGAAGTATCCCTGAATAACCAATCCTCGAACCATGCTGGTTAAAACTTAGGTAGTAGGTGCTTGTTAAAAAAAAAAAAGTAATCACAACTGATGATTTTACTCTGTGAAATATTCCGTCCTCCGATTCTCTCGGACGCTCTCTTTAATGTTTTACGCTCAACTGTTTTAGGACTTGATGTAGCTTTAATACTGACTGTGGCTTAGAAAATATCAGCCATGAAATTATGAAGAAGTTCTATTTATGTACGTACTAGCACGCAGACCCAAGGCCTCGCTCCGCTCGGCCGTCAGTAACGTTAATCTCAAGGTTGAAATCTACAAGATTAGTTTAATAATAATAAAGTATGAGTACCTCCTAATTATTTTTAATAATGATTCCACGTTTGTCTATCAAAATCATAAACTAAAATTTCTCTACACTATCAATAGCGACTGAAATGTCAAAGATTTCTTCAAAAATTCGCTCATGGGGTCATGCTGCATGACTGGACTTTTTCATTAGTAGTGGGGAGGGGGGGGGGGGGATTTCTATGGATATACGTTCTGAAGTTGGTAACTTACCGAGAAGGTGACACACAGTGGAATGAAAATTAATCATTATCATAACTGCAAATGAAATCTGTTTATTATTAATTTAAATTACAAATACTTTTTTCCTGTAATGATGAGTAGGAGGTACTTGAAAGGCGCGCCAGATTCGAGGCCAAAGACTTGGACTTCTTACCACCTGCAAAAACCGAATTCTCGAGTTGAAAAATTATGCAATACAAATTGGTGAATTATTTCATTAATTACTTATAATTAAGGCATACATCAGAGAGATAACAGCGAACTAAACGGAAGAATTGGTATGAAAATTATTTAAAAGGTACCACACTGGAATGAGGCCACATTCCAAACGTCATCATCTCAACGTTTTTTAAGGAGGAAAATGGCTACAGAGCTCACTCAGCTGATTAGAGTGGTTCCTATGGGATACAGCGCACATGCATGTCGAAGAGAAACTAGCAATGTGACCCAACACAAGTGCTTATGTGACTGTGGGTTTTTTTAATTATTATTTTCAATAATGAATCTTTGTTATTGACCAAGATAAAACAAATTTTAACCCCCCCCCCCCCCCCCCATAAAAATATGTTCTTTGACGTTTCAAGATACGTAGAATCCAAAGATCGAATACGAAAAAATCCATCTATCCACAGTCCAGAGCTCTTCTCCAAAACTACTTTATGAAATTTGGCTCAAAAATTATACTTTGGCCGGGGATGTGCCAGTAACAGGGGCATCAATTCTGATCAACCATAAAGTGTAGTAATTAAGTTTAAGATGTTTCGGGTTTCTTGAGGGTTGGTCAATGAAAAGTCTATATTTCAGGCCGACGTTTCAAAATATTTATATTTCTTCTTCAGGTCTGGTAACGGAGGAGGGGCAGACAACAATTAGAATCTTCCTAATGTGGATATGATTGAATACGAACAGATAAGATGAAAAACTATGGGTTTTGTATATAACGAACTCTTAGTGCTAAACATATATATTGTTAATTTACCTGGGAAACTGTATTGCTTATTTCATATCCTCGTCATAATAGAGCTTTATGATAGATATATATCTATTTAAACACATCTCTGGGAGAAAAACTTTAAGGTATACTGAGAAAACATTAGAAATTATAGTCCACGTTGCTGTCACATACCTTCTATAATTTCTAATTAAAACAGAACATTTTATTTATTTTTTATGATTCACGGTTAAATATAGTTCTCCGATATGTTCCTGGTTCACATAGTGGGCAGATGGATGACGAATTTCTTTGTTCTGTGTCCTTATTATTGATGACTGTTCCAAGTAAATCCGAGGGGCAATGCCGCACCTTCGGAGAATCCGACAAGCTCATCCACATTTCTCCACTTCTGTCGCGCCCCTCTTAGGCACATTGATGATGCCCGCTGGATGGCAAATTCGAGTCGAGCCCGGAGCCAACCCTTAACAACTCCATAAGGCCGTTTCCATCTGTCAGACAGTTTTTCCGCTAGCACATCTACAAATCGGTCCATTTGTGGTGCAAACACTCCATCAACTGAACACACTAGAGGAGTGAACGTGCAATGGCGCTGTTCGCATGCGGGAAGGTATTTCCTCTTCTTCTCTTCTTCTGCTGACTTAAGGACTGCTTGTACGGAGCGGGGAACGTAAGAGGGAGCGTCTGTGTCTACGACACGGACGTCAAACAACGCTTCCCTCTGTGGTTCCCACACTCCTCGACAAGCCAAGTCCCCTCTTAAAGCCGGGTTTGTTGCTGTGGCTGGAAGAATCATGGGTTCCTTCACGCAATTTCCCCATGCTGTGTTCATCAACTCACCAAGGATGTCCCTCAATTCATTGTGGCGTCTTGAGATTAGGCCTCCTGTTTTGCAACTGAGTGCATGGCGCAATGAGAATGTACCATGTCCACAACCGTCACAAGACCTTGGCATGTCGACCGGAATTCGCATGTACCGTACTGCTAGTGCATCTCTGAACTCATCAGCCGAAAGATCAAAATGGTGTTTGACCAATGGCACAGCTGACAACCAACCTGATGACTTCACCTTAGAAACGTCCTGGATCGCCCGCCTGATAGCCCTCTGTCTATCCCCCGAAAACTTACTCAGTGTTGTATCCAACAAGACCTTCTGGGCTTCTTTGCGCTTTTGTACTGCATCTCGTTTCGCTTGGCTCATCAGTGTCTATAATTTCTAATGTTTTCAAAGTATACTTCAAAGTTTTTCTCCCAGAGATGTGTTTAAATAGATAGATATCTATCATAAAGCTCTATTATGACGAGGATATGAAATAAGCAATGCAGTTTCCAAGGTAAATTAACAATATATACATATATTTAGCACTAAGAGTTCGTTATATACAAATCCCATAGTTTTTCATCTTCTCTGTTCGTATTCAATCATATCCACATTAGGAAGATGCTAATTGTTGTCTGCCCCTCCTCTGTTACCAGCCCTGAAGAAGAAATATAAATATTTCGAAACGTCGGCCTGAAACTTCGGCTTGAAACTAGACTTTTCATTGACCAACCCTCAAGAAACCCGAAACATCTTAAATTTAACTCAGTGGTTGAGATAACCCAGCCTGGTAGTAATTAAAGGCAGAAGTATTGAAAAATCGAGACCTCGGAAACTTTCAAGGTGACACTAATGATTTTTGGTTGTCATTTGCATGCATTTTCCCAACAAATCGAATGAAATCATTCGGAAATCCGTGGATCTTCTGTTCTCTCACTACAAGCTATAATGGAGCAGTGACTCTTTGATTTTGCGGGGGAACTAACTAAGTTTCATCAATGGCCGCTAGACAGTGTTAGGCTTGCAGCAAGCTAGCGGCATTACGCAACTTAAGCGCCGCCATCGTGGTTATGCCAATTCACAGCACTGCATTAGCAGCTCATGTAAGGAAAGTTTACATGTGTTATTTAATTTATCAGACACATTAAATAGCTACCTAATGATTCGTATAATAATATAGACAGACGTAGGAGAGCTTTACAATACAGAAATAATAAACCTCTGTGTAATCATTTGCAGCTTTTTTGGTTTATGATTTCCAATAATAAGCCTATGTGATCGTGTAGCAAAAACATTTTATATACCCCCCCCCCCCCCTCAAAATTGGTCACTTTACGTTTCAAGGTGCGTAAAATCCAAATTTGAAATGTCCGTCCGCCGTCCGGGCCATAAAAGGCCTAAGAATTGACTTAAAAAACCCGTTCTTTCGCACATAGACTCCATTTGGGGTCTAGTTGGTCCTAACGTTTAACCATCCCGATCGCTTTACTCGCATAGATGCTATGGGCCAAAAACGGGCGAAAAAGTGTCTTTTTCAAGGCTTTGAGTGTTAGACTTACGCACGCACACACGCCTGGCAGGGGGTCACGGTGGGTGGTGAGGGGGGGTGGAGTGAGAGGAGGCGCCGCGGCACCTTGTGGTGTCTGGGGTGACCAGGGGCGTAGCAGAGGGGTGTAGAAGCTATGTCATATTTGTGTGTTAATACCAATGCTTTTCCTACGCATATTTAATAACATATCCTCTCGACTTTTCGTACGTACTTAGATAATGATATTATTAAGGCAATAACTATTTGAATAGATAGGAGCTCAAATCGAGAAATATAAACATGCGTATATAATTATAGAAGTATAGGTTGTGGCAACTCGAAATAGGACACACCGAGGAGTCTGGACGGGCCTTATGACGTACGCAAGCCAACTAAAACTACGATCATACTCAATTGAAAAAATAATAAGCCTTTGTGAAATAATTTGCAGCGTTTTTAACCCGTAATACAGCAAAACGGTCAATGGTACCTACCTACATTGTCTGTCAAAAATTGAAGTGGCTTAATCCTCGCAAAATCAATTAACCCACTGTGTCCCAGCGACCACCACTGCCAGGTAGTATGAGAGAAGAACACGGACGTGTTCTAGAAGGCAGAGTCAAACAGTTATGCAGCATGATCTCGAGCGAATTTTCGTAAATTACCATATTGTATATATATTATGTTACATTGTTTTGAAATTTAAGCATTTTGAACGCAACGAAATGGTTAACTACTAATTTCATGGCAAAAAAAAACTAAATAATATTCTACAATTCAAAAATACTCAGTCATGCAGCATGGCTAATAAAGCGAATTCCCTAAGAAAAGTAGTTGGTACAATTGAATTGGGCGCTATACTTCTGAACATTGAGGCCAACCATGTCCTGAAAAAAACTGGACAGCCGCGTTTTAAGCTATTGCAATGGCTCGAAACATTTTAAAATCAAAATTATTGAAAAATTTCTCATTGAAATCCGTTTTGAGGCATTCTGAAACGAATTCTCGAGTTTAACACTTTTTCATTAAAAAAAAAAATATATATATATATATATATATATATATATATATATATATATATATATATATATATATCAAGCCGCCGGGCCTGAACTCTTATGGCTGATTCCCCGAGGAAAAACAACTTTTTTTTTAAATTTGGAAAAATTCTTTGACCTGAAAAGTGTTTTCGCCAAAAATTATTGTTGACTCAAAATTCCAAATTGAACTCCAACACAACCCACAATACTTATCAGGTGATCAAGACTGCCTAAACACCAACAACATAAAAACATCTTCATTAATCTTGATAACGCAAAATAGCGAAACGTTGATTATTTCTACCTATATCTGTGTTTATATTTGTACCTATTATTCGATAAATTTATATATATATATATATATATATATATATATATATATATTCATATATACATACATATATAACCCAGACAGACACCATTCCAAACGTCAGCATCTTAAGTGGAATAAGAACTAATTCAGCTAAAGAACCACAGCTCAGCTGATGAGAGCTGATTCTCAAGTAGTAAATCAGACACTCTACAACACCCAGAAACGCCCTGCCCCAATGGTCAGCATCTTAAGCTGAATAGGAACAAAGTAAGCTACACAGCCTCCACTCAGCTGGTTAGAGTGGCTTGTCAAGTTGTAAATAATTCACTCTATCACACCTAGGGAGGCCCTGCCCCAAATGTCACCATCTTAAGTTGAATAGCAAAAAAGTAAGCTACAGAGCCTCCACTCAGCTGATTGAATAAGTAATAATAATAAGACCTTTATTGGCTATCATTTTACAAATAGGCCTCATGGGCCCTTAGGCATGTAAAAATAAGAATTATAACAATAAAAATTTGTCTGGCCTAGAATAATAACACAATGTAAAAGTCACATAATTTAATAATTGAAAATATATACTAATTAACAAAAGAAAAATAAGTGAAAATATAAAATTGAAAGGAAGAAATGAATGAAACGAAATGGTGGAATTGGTGGGTGATAGGGTCGACGAGTTAGGCATCATGAAGGAGGTTTGATGCAACACCAAAGTGCTGCTCAATAAGGCCGCGGAAGAAAGACAGTTCAGAAACCGAACAACAATCAAGAGGCAATGAATTCCACGCCCTCGCACCAGCTACCCTCAAGGAACGACCCATCGAAAGAGTACGGTGGGGCGCCTCATTTAAGGCATGGAGCCTGGCGGAGCGCCTGAAAGCAAACATGCTCTCAAGGTACTCCGGGCAAGGGTTCACACCATGTATCAATCTAAAAATGAAGAAACATACACACATAGTACGAGGGTCATCCCAAAAGTAAGTTTCCCTATTTTCTTAAAAAAACCTACAAGTCATAGAAACCTACGGATGGTCTCAAGTTTTTTGTTTGGATGTAGTGGTAGTCCTGTAAAAGTTTCAGGCTGCTGTGTCGGTTTGTTGATAACCTATTCAGTTAGAAACATGGATGCCCCCCTTGCGATTTCGTCTGATTGTGAAGTGCGTTCTGTGATTAAATTCCTAACCAAGGAGGGGGTTACCACGATTGAAATTCATCGTAGACTTTGTCAAGCATATGGTGACAATGCGATGAGTGTCCAAATGGTTCGAAAGTGGCGAAAAAGTTTTGAGGAAGGACGTGTTTCGGTGCATGACGAGCAGCGTAGTGGACACCCGTCGAGTTCGACTCGAGAGGAGGCGATTGTGGCCGTTCGCGCAGCACTTGATGAAGATAGACGCCGTACAATTGATGAAATTGTGAATTGTGTTCATCCCAAGTACGAATTAACTCGCTCTGTAGTTGGTCGAATCCTAAAAGAAGATTTAGAGATGTCAAAAGTGTGTGGAAGGTGGGTTCCAAGGCTCTTGTCTGACGATTCCGCAAATTTGACCCAGGAATTGCTCAGAAAATTTTATTGGGACGTTTTCCCCCACCCACCGTACTCTCCAGACCTCGCCCCGAGTGATTACCATCTTTTCCTGGCATTGAAAACTTTTTCGGGAGGCCAGCGATTTTCCAGTGACGCAGAAGTCGAGGGCGCCATCAACGAGTGGCTACGCGGATTGGACAGAAACTGGTATGCTGTTGGCTTACAAAAACTCGCCACACGGTATGCAAAGTGCCAAGAACAATTCGGCAACTATGTGGAAAAATAGTTCAGGTCTGCAGCTTTCCAACCATGTAAATATTTTAGTCAATAAGGCATTTTTTCGATTTTTTCAAAAATAGGGAAACTTACTTGTGGGATGACCCTCGTAAAATGGTCGGTCATGGAGCATCCTACTAAAGATCATGAATATGGAGTGATATGAACGTACCTTCTGATACAAAACACACACCGAGCTATGGAACTCCAACACTCTTGAAAGCGATGAAGCTGCTCAGGAATGAGGTTGGTGGAGAAAATCTCGCAGCAGTAATCAAAGTGAGGTATTAGTAATGTTTTAGACAGCATTAGTTTTAGATTAGAGGGTGTGAAATTTCTTAATTTTTTCAGTGCATATAAGGATCCATAAACCTTTCTAACAATATGGGAAACATGTGAAGTCCATGTCAATTGGGGATCAAGAAATAAACCCAAATTTCTTACCGTAGAACTAGGAGTAACTAAGTGATTTTTAACTATTAAAGAAGGTGTGTTAAAAGTTAATGGAATAGGTTTCTTAGAAAATATTATGAATTGCGATTTCTTAGGATTAATTACTAAAGCATTATTTTTTGCCCACACCTCAACACGATCCATATCTGAGTTTAAAAGTGCCACCGCCTCTTGAAGATCGTTAAGGGGAGCTTGAATAAAAAACTGAACATCATCAGCAAAAATATGACACCTAGATTCTTGGAAGCAACTAGGAATGTCACTAATATATGCAGCAAAGAGTACTGGTCCCAGGATTGCTCCTTGGGGGACACCTGAAGCCTGAGCAAGTGTGGTGGAAATGTTGGAATTAAGTGAAACGAATTGGGACCTGTTTGACAAGTATGATTTCAAGAGATTAATTGAAGGGGTATCAAAACCAAAGAGAAATTTCAATTTTAACAAGAGAAGTTCGTGATTAACCGACCCAAAGGCATTGCTAAAATCTAGCAATGCAAGACTTGTAGAAACACCCTCGTCAAACCCACGATGGATCGAATCGATTAGGCTAGCTAATAATGTTGTACAACTATGTCCAGTTCTGAAACCTGACTGCACAGAAGACATCAACTTGTTCATAGTCATATGCGAGGTGATCTGCTTATTCAATATGTACTCAAGTGGTTTGGATAGTGCAGGGAGCACACTTATAGGTCTCACATCTGACACATTGAAAACTTTCGATTACGTTTGAATTTGAATAATTCGAAAAAACCCCTATTTTTGGTACTTTTCCATTTCTTAAACATTTTGTCTCGCTCCATTATGGCAACTCTTATTTCCTGTGAAAACCAAGGGTTTTTGGGATGGCGGATTTTTATTACTTTCTCTGGGGCAAATATATTAATCAGAAACAATATAAGAGAAGTAATATGAGCAACCATGTCATTGACAGAGGTTATTTCATAGACCTCCTGCCAGGGCATCTCAATAGCCCTCTCCAATCAATCTTCCTGCGAAAAGTTATTATAGTTTCGGTACTTGATGATTCTGGCTTGAGCTTTGGTTAGAGGAAAATCGAACGAACAAAATAGCATCTCGTGATCGGAGACACCCGGCACGGAAAACTGTAAAAAATGCTCAATATTGTTAGAAACGTTGGTCAGCAACAAATCTAGAGTTGACTCTGACGAACCTGCAAAGTGGGTTGGGCCAACATTGACAACATCAAGAGACAACGCCCTACACATACTTGGTAGGTTAGCAGCCTGAACAGTATCAGTAGCAATGTTGAAATTAAAATCGCCCACAATGATTACTTTATTAAAATTACTAAGGGCGTTTGCGAGAATAGGTTCAAGAGGAAGTATATTGGAATACATGGTACATGTACGATAAACCACACCCACTAATACTCTTTCTGCGGGTAGCTCTAAGTCCAGAAAAAGGTATTCAATTATTTGGTCGGAATCTGAACTATCGAAAATTCTGTATTTAAGATCACAGTCAACATAAAGAGCAACGCCTCCACCCCTACAGCGCGAACGATCGTTCCTGACCAGATTATAGCCATCGATCTCCACTAAACTGGAGGGAGTACCACCCGTTAGCCATGTTTCAGAAATCCCCAAGACCTGCAAGCGATTACCGCCCAGATAATATCTAATATCTTCTATATTGTGAGATAAACTCTGTGCATTGAGGTGTCCAACATGAAATCCCTGATCATGTACAGCTAAAATCTGCCTGATCCTAGAACTAACTTCCATAGAAGAATCGAGCTACTAGGATCATCAATGGTAAATGTAGAGTCAAAAAAATTATCATGAAAATCAAACAATTCTCCGATCCATTGGGAGCCGGCAAGAGGGGGAACACATCACCACAAGTATCATCCCCCATCACGATGAAGGATGAGAGATAGATCAACCAAACTGACCATCTCCGTGCCTGAAGAACCTCCACGACACCATAACCGAAAAGGAACAAGTATTAAATTTGTAAATTCAAAAACACCACAGTAATTCCACCAACAGAAATAAAAAAAGTAGGAGAAAGATGAACAAAAATATAACATAAAATTAGAAATGCAGTTTTTTAACATATTCATTCAACATCTGCTCCTGTGTTGTAAGGCATAAAATAAAGTTGATTTCATCTAGTTCTTTGGAATAGAAAGGAGAATATAGGTGTAGGTAATCACCCAGGTAATAGGATACATGATACATTAAATTTGGGGTTTTCCTCCTCCAGTATTTTTTAATTACTGAAATAATTCTCAGTTGAGGATTGGTTTTCCTTTCTGAGTATCCCATCGGACCTCGAGCAGAAAAGAGGGGCCTCTGTCACAGTATGAATTTCAATAGCAAACGGAATTTTTATTGGAGCAAGAATTCAAAGACAAAACATTTAGTTTACGCTTTAAAAACGATTAACGATTCTTGAAGAAACAACAAGGAAAAATCACAAAGAAACTTTCTGAAATCAAAAATGTAGGCAGGTGGTACCTATTAAGTAGGCTTCCCTTGAAAATGAACTAAATAAATTACATAATACAATTATATATAAAACTAACAATAATAGGTAATACTAATGTAATGATGGGCTCATCCTGATCAGCTGAGTGAGCTAAATTTTCTCCTCTCTTTCATTTTCGTCATTGACTTTTCCCACATTACCTGGATTGAGGCAACCTACATTGTGTTGGTTAGTTCTTTACATTGCTAAGTCACTTACCCACACTCCTCTCCATTATCCTTATGAACCTCATAATGCAGTTGCTATTGAGGCGGAACGGCCTTTTGAGGCTCAAGGCGTGGCTACAAACATTAAAAATACAAATGATAACATAACTATAATAATTATATATATATATATACATATATATGTGCGTGTGTATATATTATTGTGAAAAAAAAAAACCATTCAAAACTCCGACTATTCACAACGCCGACCCCCAATAATTTTTTATGTAACGTCCGGAACGAAATTTGACGTAAATTCTCCCCAATAAAAAACTGTGACAGGAAGCGCGAGGTCGTGGGTTCAAATCCCAGCCAGGCTTGAAAATTTTATTTTATTTTTTTTTCTCGTGAGACGAATTGCATATCAAATTATCCTCGTTTTCTACACAGTAGAAAAGGGAAAAGATCCGCGAGGCGCGAAGCGTCGAGTATAGGGGGGTCCAGGGGGGCGAAGCCCCCTTGGCGGGGTCAAGGGGCGGAGCCCCTTGCGAGGCCCGAAGGGCCGAGTATATATATATATGTATGTATAGCATATGGTGAACAGAGTTAAGGTTTAACAAAATTCAGGGGTCGATTATACAAGTAATTCCAAAGAAAAAAGACATGTTACAGAATTTTTGTAAACACTTAGTTTCAGTTATTCTTCTTTCACGAAAACAAAAAAATAACAATAAATAATAATAGGTAGTAATAATAAATAAATAAATAAAATACTAATAAATGAACATTATTATCATGATAGTAATGTACTTGTGCTTGTAGTTTTTCATATTTGTACTTCCTTAGTGTCCATACTAAGGGGCCATACAGTGATTTGCTAGTGGTCTCAGGGTTCAACGTGATGGTGGGGTGGAGGAGGGGTCTCAAAAATATACATGACCACATTAAATGGGACGCTTATGGCGCACGAAGGTAGTATACAGTTACAAGGTATGGATGCGATGTTCTCATTCGAAGGACTCAACAGGCTAATTTGTTAGAGGTTTGCTAGAAGATCACAATGCTAACTGACCTCCCACCGCCCTGCCATCTCTGCCACTATTATATCAACCATACCAATTTCCTCCCCAAAAATGTATATATAGCACTTTATGTAAATATTAACTAATCACATTAGAAATTAACTAATAATCAATGAAAAGATATTTTCGATGAACGAACGATTTTTCAATAAACAGCGAATCCCTAGAAGGTTCGTTTTCTTGCAAATAGATGTATGTACAATCGATCCCACAAGTTCGTAACGGTTTGCATTTGAATACCCTGTACGTACGGTACCTATATGAAACCATATTTAGAAATATAGTAGGTGCCTTGTATTGATAAATATTCTTGTGCTATGTTCAATAACTATGTACCTATGCATTTGGTCGAAAAATACTAGCGAACCATTTCGAAAATGAGTTACTCTCTTGTTAATGACGATTTGTTTTAATCTAGAATCATGATTTATTGGTGTAGTTACTTTTGATTTAATGATTTAAACAGCATCTCAACGAGAAGGGTCATTAGTGGCATTGAAGAAGGTGTCTAAAGAGGCACTATACATTACACTATGAGCGCTACCCACTGTGACAGCTTGGTAGGTAGGTACCTATGTGTTTACATCACACCCACGTATTCATTTTATATTCTTAAATGAAAATAGATTACATTCTAATGAATTTGACACCATCCACACTCTCTTACGTTGAGTAGTTTTCTTTCTATGATTTTTCCAAGTGTGCACTCGTGTTGTCAGACAGGTAGGGCGGAGTGTTTTGACGTCATTAGTGTGCGAAACTTTGAAAAATCGTGGAAAGAAAACTACCCATCGTAGTAGAGTGCAATTGATGCCAAACTTCTTAGGATGGAATCGTTTTCGATTTAAAAATGGTCAAAATACCTATTTTCGCACCCATGGATAACACTCATTCTTAGGGGACTCATGTTGCTCTTCGTAACTAAACGACATCGTGGGCTCCACTGGCAGAACCCAGGGGGCAAGAAATGAGGGGTACAGCAATGACAATTTTTTAGCTCCCACAATTGATTGAAAAAATGATAAAATTCTTGATCTATTATCAGGTAGTGGATGTTAACATCAGTTTTTATCATCAGGAAACCAAAACTATTCACTTACTGGTTTGATGTTGCTATCATGAGACAAACGAACTCTCGTGCTGCCTCGCTTAATTCGAGCATTTTTTTTATTTCCAAAGCTTTCCTCAAGACGAATTCTTCTTGGGTTTCGTCTGTAAAAAAATATAAGTGTTATGCAAGACAGTCACATGGAAATATTCTCATGACCGAATGAATCCCACCTAACGAATTATTCGGTAGGTACCTACATGGATAGACAGTACCCTCAAAATACATTACGTAGGTAATGAAAATAAACAATAAAAATTCAGCACATATTCATTAACAGTTCCAGTCATGTAGCATGAGCTAATAATATAAGCTAATCTTCGTAAAATATTCTATTACCTACATTATGTTACATTGTTTTGAAATGTGAGTACTTCGAGTGCACAGAAATGGTTAATTATTAATTTTATGACAAAAAACGTGTTCTAATTAATAATCTCCTATTCAAATAGAGGTTTTACACTTTTACCTTGTATTGCAGTTTTTATAGATTTTTAGCAACTTTTAAGGAATTTTAAGTACATTTTTCAGCATAATTTTGTAAATAAATTTGTTAATGTTCTATTTTAAAGTCAATAAACTTTATTTGAGCTACATTTTGCCAAAAAATAGAAATTAAAAGATTTTTAGCCGTTCACAGCCATTTTAGTGCACAGACACACAAACACACACACGCATTAAGAAATAGTTTTATTTGTGAAAAATATACCAATTTGATCACAGCGCCATGACCCGGGGGTCGCGCGGGGATATAAATGATATAATTTTTCGAGAAGATTCTTCATTAAAATACGTTTTGAGACATTCTGAAAGAAATCCCAAAGTGAAATTTGGGGAATAAATCAGGGGCTCACCTAGTAAGAACATGCAATAATTGCGGGAATTAAAAAATTACAGTTGGCAGTTTGGCAGCTCCAAATTAATTTCAGCCCCTCCTGATTCTAAACGCCTCATTGGACATTACTTTCCAATCTGTTGGGATGTTGGGAAAGTAAAGTTGGACATTACTTTCCACTCTGTTATGATGTTGGGAAAGTAAAATTGGACATTACTTTCCACTCTGCTGAGAAAGTGAAATTGGACATTACTTTCCTCTCTGTTGGGATGTTGGGAGAGTAAAAGTGGACAGGCTCCGCCCCTGGTCCCCCGGTAACATTCCGCCTTGAGCCTTCGGTTAAAATGCTAAAACATGGAACATGATTTCTTCCCGCTAATTCGTAAATGTAAATAAATTTAAAACTACGACATGAATGTTTTAAAAATCGAAATTGTTAGAGTACCTAAGTAAGTAATTTTCTGTTATGGTGCGCGTCTACAGTTACTATAAGCAATATCAACTTCTCAACCAAGTGACAACAAAACAAGCGGCATTGTTTACTATATCCATTTATAACATAAATAAATATAAAACTACGACATGAATAGAAGAACAAGTACGAAAGAAATGCGTGATAAATCGAGAGCTTTCCAAAGAGTGGAGAACGATTTTTGTCTGGTGAAAAATAAAGAATATTTCCAAAATTCCAAAAACGTGACGGTAAAATCGTTGTTTGGACCTTGTCATTGTTTTGTACACAGTGAAGAGATTTCAATTGTTCCCCCTTCCCCCACCATCTCAACTCGGTTGCGCTCAGGCTGCCTCAGTTTCCCGTTGAGTCGTCGTGCTGTCTCCGCAAACACAAAACTACGTGCGTTTTCGACTATAATAACCAAGTGCCTCGAGCAATACTATTCAAAATTGCTAATAGCGGTTAAAAACGGTTCCGCATATCCAATCTGATCGGTCATCATCACACTGTTGAAGAAAAAGGACGACGAGAAGGGCCTTTCCGCATCGGGTCCGTACACTGAACTCACGTAAGTCCCTTTTCCGTCCATTTTTTACATATTGAAATCTCTTTACCTCTTCATTCTTTAATTTATTTTCACTGATACGCTCTCCACATATGTAGCTATCCGGTATAGCCTGCTCTTGGGTTCTATACGAAACAATCGTATTCATACCCCGCTAAATTTTTCGACGCGGTGCGCCTACAGAAGTTTACACTTCAAAAACCGCCACAAAATGAATTACTTTGAACAACTCATCATGAACTGAGTTGATCAAATGGTCAATAAACTCATCCACTTGTTGGTCGTCTAAACCGCTGGTGGGTGGGGAATCAGGTTTGTGTGACTGGGATTTTGAAGGCTCCAGATTTCTACAGAAAATGAAGCTGCGGTTTGGGTTAGTCTGCTTACAGACTGGAGCTGTGATAAAAGCGAGGGAAGAGAGCAAAGAGAGGAGCGAAGAGAGCTGAGAGTGGAGCGCAGAGCGGAGCGAGAGTCAGTGCGGTTCACATCCTTCTAGACGATGGATGACTATTATTTCTTTGCGGAAAACCCGTCATTGAGAATTTGGTATTTACTTCGGGGGCGAAAAGTAGAAGGGATTCACATAATTAATCAATCGAGACATGTACACGGGGAATTTCATCATTTGTACAATGAACTTTGAGAAGATTCCGGCAGGTTTCATGAATATTTTCGGATCGATATTACGACATTCGACTACTTGTGAGACCTACAAGCCTCATCGGATCCCTCTGATCCCATGAAGGTTTTTTCCTGAACACAATACCAATTAAATCATCAGGATTCATGTTACAATAGTAGCGCTAAAAGCGACGAAAACAAACTGGCTTGATTTCTTCGCTCTCATCCTGCTCTCATCTTTGCTCGACCTTGAGGCGCTGCCCCACTCTGCGCTCCATCATATGCCTACCTGCGTTTGTTTTCTTTGCTCTCTTCCCTTGCTCTTAGCGCAGCTCCAGTCTGTAAGCACCCTAAAGCCGGTTTCACATGGAGCGGTATGAGCGTACAACCGGAAAGACGGAAGCCCGAAAAACCCAGTGGATGGGGCGGCGGAATGCGGCAGGGTGTTCAGGGGGAATCATAACCTTCCTACTGAAACCCTCTATGATCTGAAACCTCTACTTGGGGTTATCAACATTCCTGTCCAATGAGCTTGCGCTCCGCTCGACGGAACGTGGCAACAGTATAAAAATTTCGACCACCGTCCGCTGTCCGCCCACTCCGGCAACATGGCAGCCACCATCCTCAACTGTTGTCCCAACAGCCAATCAGATTGCGTTTCGTCTTTCCGTCTTCCGGACATACCGCTCCATGTGAAACCGGCTTAAGCACCCTAAGGCGTGCGGTGCAAAAATTCCCTCTTCTCCCAAACTGAAAGTACAGTGGAACCTGGATAATTCGAACTTCTTTAATTCGAAATCTTCTTTAATTCGAATATTTCTCATGGTCCCTAGCATTTTGTATTTAGACAATGATAAAAAATCGTGGATAATTCGCATTTTATTTTGGATAACTCGAATTTGCGGCGTGCTAATTAATTAATTCGCGATCGTGTTGACTCATTGTTCCGACACCCGTGGGTACTTTATTGAATTCGAGCCAGGCTACATCACCTACCCCAGTAGCGTTGTTGTTACCACTACACAACAAGGTAGTGAAGTAAGGTTGTTAGTTCATGTACCCAAGCATCAAAATAAGAAAACAGTTGATTGTTCTCTACGCAACACAGTGAGTCTATTTTATTTATTGGTATCGCGTGAGCAAGTTTTCGTGACGATTTTTCAGTTTATGTGCCAAAGCAAAGACATGAAAATGTCAATAATTGTAAATTTATCGGGAAATACATGTTAGTAACGATATTCGGCAAAAGGTTAGACCAAATGCATGCAAGTCAGTGCCATGCCGACGGAGACGGTTCGGGAGACGAGATCGCTGGATCATCAGCAGAAGAAGTACCGGTGCCGAGTGCAGCTGACGCCATGAATCAAGTACAAGCACTTAGACGTTTTTTTTGAAAGCCGAATTAATGTAAGTGATTCATACTTCAACTCTTTGAATGCGTTGGAATCTTTTATAATGGCCGAGAGACTTAATTCGAGGAAACAGGCCAATATCATCCTTTTTTGAAAAACAATAGATCAGTTAAATACAGTACCATTCCAGATGCTTTACATTTATTGCTCAATATTCTGTTGCTCAATACAGTATTAAATGTTACTGTATGTACTTTACTTCGTACTGTAGTTTATTAAAATATAATCTATTAAAAACTTCTTCAATTCGAATTTTTGATTAATTCGAAGTTTTTGATTGGTCCCTTGAGGTTCGAATTATCCAAGTTTCACTGTATTAACAAAAATAGTGGCATAGGGTTTTATGGAGGTGCTGAAACTAATTCCGATGGTTATTTTTGCGGCACATTCGAAGGAAGTCCGTAAAAACTGCCCTCAGCCACCTCCTCAGCCACGAATTCATATGAACCGGCTGCCAAAGTTCCATATTGTACAACGACTTTGACGTATGCTTTCGATTTGATATAAGTAATCAAATTACGGTCTAGAGTTTCATTTCTAACCTAATATTATGATTTTTGATCGAGTGATGAGCTTCAAATAATGTACTGAATTAATTATACTCAAGCACTTTCTGATAAGTACCAACTTTACCTTTGATAATGCAGTCCACTGAGTTTCAGACAATCTTCGGGCCAAGCCGAGAAATTTACACCTACTCCCGATCATGATTATTTCAAAATCAGTCACCGAATTCAAAACATTCACTAATTCTTTTTATCTGGCAAATTAGAGACGATTTCGATACGAATTGAGCTAAAATTGAAACAAAATTCGATTAATTTCTAGCACCAATGGTATGGGCTATGGCCCATATTCTCGTGACGTCACGCCTGGAGTAGGTTCGCGTTTCAGCCAATGTCGGCCATGATACCGCCCTACGTCAATGAATCGCTACTCAGCCAACCTATTTCTCACAAGAAGTTTGCCGTCTCACGTCAACATAATTCGTGGTTATAAGGCCATTTTTCAACAGTTTTGTTTTGAAAAAGTATAGTATTGTAGCAATACAAAGTTTTAATTTAACTAAATGTTATAATAATCATGCCTGCCAGCGCAATAATTGATTGTAGATTGCTGTCAACAATACCAATCTAACGTGAACTTGTTTTTATTTGGACTAGGGGCCATATAAACTATAGTAGTTAATCAGTGTCAGAAAACTAAAGAACTTCATTCGTTTAGGCTTTGAGAATAATTAACCTGAAAAATAGTAAAGAAAAGATGATTGAAAATTCCTCAGGTGTCTGTACTGCTGTGTAGGTACCTAGCCATTGCTCAGGTAGCTTCATCAGCGTTTTATTATAAGTTCGTAGTACTATGCTTAACTGAGGAAGCTTTACTTGCTATATTGAATGAATAAAAGGAGAGATTTGTCAAAATAAACAAGGCAGGAAAGGCCAGGCTTGGGTTGCTACATCAAGAAACGAAACTACTTAGGTAGGTACGTACGTCCTACCAGATTTGCTGTTGGTTTAAAGTGCCTAAACAAAGTAGGTGGGTCGTTGCTTTGCCGACGAATACAACCGCTGATTAGCAAGTTTGTCAAATATCGAATCAGGGAATATGCAACATGAATTAAAAACCAGCTGCAAGGAAAAAACCTTGAAATGCATTCCTCTGAAGGTAAGATTTCATAAAGACGGCAATGGCAGTGCAGTTATTGCGCGAGTTTTGCAGTTACGCAAATTGTATGGACAAAAAAGGTAATTAGGTAGGTACCTACTTTCGTTTTGATCAATGAAGTACCTACATGAACAAGTAATAATATACGGAAAGTACGTAGGTATACCTTACCTCTAGTTGGGTACTTACCTTTCCACATGTGATACAACTTACTATTCCCGCCTAACAGAGCTCTCATAATGCATCCTTTCACAAGACCGCTTTCACAGTACTCTAAAGATTTTTAGTTTCAATTGATTCAAAGAAGAGTTCTAAAACTAGATAGGTAATCCACAACATCTTTGCGGCTGATGTCTGGATCATCTAGAACACTTGTATGTCAACTCCCCAACACACATTTCATATGGATCTCTACCCCACAGATTAAATCTTGCGTTCGTAGCGTTTGAGGTCAACACCTGATAATAACTTGATGTAATTTGAATACAATTTATCACCTTGCGTATTACAAATAATGAAAATATTGACTCGGAACTAGGTGAGACTATGTTACGCTGTTGTCCAGGTTCGTTCACAAATGGCGCATTTTCGCATATGTTTACTCGTCACCATGACAACAAGGTGAAATAACTTGATTTCGCCTTGCCTCGATGTAAGGATGCGCTAGTGTCCAAGTCTCGAGAATATCACCCATAGGGGATATTCCTTACTAAAACTTGGTTCCCTGCATTAAATCATTTCTCCAATAGGTTATGGGCCCAGAATACTAGTTTTCAAGTGAGAAATATTTGGGTTAAGTGCTATTTTTGAGTCTGAAACGACAACCTCGTGTGTGCTAACCTCAAAACGATATGGCTGAAGCTACATCGGGTTCCAATATTGCTAGGAATCAAAAGCTGAAAGGAAGAGAATTTCACGACATGGAAATTTCAAATGGAAAATTTCCTGAAACACGATTGCCTTTGGACGTGCGTCAATGGATAGGAAGGTGAAGACAAGACGCCCAATGACGTTTGTGCCCGTTGCAAGGAGAAAGCACTTTCAAAGATAAATCTTTGGTAGTGACTACAGTCGGGTCAGCGTAGGAAGTTACTTGAAGGCAAGGAGGTGGGGGAAATCAGCTGACCCCAGTCCGTCACCCCCTCCACACTCATTTAACATTTCCCCACCATCTGCATGACCAATGGCAGGAGCGGGGAGTGGGTGGTGGATCGGAGGAGGAGGTAGGGAAGGGGGATCAGACTGCTACTTCCCCTCTTCCCGCGGCCCATCTGGTGATCTTGGCGGACCATCTCACGTAACTTCTTACGCTGACCCGACTTATAGCTCCTCAACGATTTTTAGTTTTCAAAACTTCCGCTATCGTGGCGCTTCAGTCGGTGTATTTCGTAATGAGAACTTGAAGTACTGTGATTGTTTCTTGAAACGATAGTTGTGGCGTAGCTCATTGGTTAAGATCCAGGTCTGGTGAGACAAAGGTCCGAGGGTTAGAGTCCTGATGCATGGTCATTTTGTTTCAGCTCGTACAACTCCCGAAATATACTTCTAAAACGTCATTCTGACCTGCATGTCCAACTAATCTGAATTTTCACTAATGGATGACTACTTGATGTTATGTATTTTTGAGATGCGAGCTTGTTGCGAGCATCCAGATCGCCAAGCTATACAAATCATTCTGATCTATTTGTCCCAATCTATAGGTATTTTAGCAGCGGACAGATTAATAAAAATTGAGGAGCCGCTGTAGCGGAAGTTTCGAAAACTATAAATTGTTGGGGAGCCAGTCACTGCCTAAATCTTTCCCTCAACAAATCCACGTACCCTCCTGTCATGAAATGCAAGACGTCAACAGAAGCTTCCAGACATCAGCCACAAAGATTTTGTGGATTGTCCAGTTCACAGAACCGTTCTTTAAATCATTTAGGAAACTAAAAATATTTAGAGTCCTGTGAAAGGACGTGCCATGAGTGCTCCTGCCAGACCGGAATATTCGGTAGGTATTGCCTTTGGAAAGGAAAGTACCTAGTGAGGTAGAGGTAAGTATACACTACCTACTTCCCCTTCTTATATTATTACTTATTGTCCTCCATTAGTACTTCCATAGACAAAAACTGTAGTAGGTACTCAACCCATTCAGCGCGGGTCTCAAGAGGCGGAACGACCCCCCCCCCCCCCCCCCGTGTGGAAGTTGAGTTTTTATGACTTGTCACATTGTTCCTTTTTAAAAGAAAAAAAATCACAGCACTAAACAACCTGTACTTTTCATTTGCCATGAATTGAAGTTCAACATTAGTATGATGTTCATGCAGTACCAAGGTTAGAAGAAGGATAAAATCAATAAAAATCAAGAAAAACGTGCCAAAAATGAGGAAAACGGGCTTGGATTGGACTCTATTTCCTGGCTCGAAAACATGCAATCCGCCAAGGGATTGCTAAGAACTGCTATCTGATTCATACTGAAGGTAAAACCACCGTATGGGACAAAGGAATGCAGCAGCCCCTTCTATGGACCCATGAATAGGTCTTGGAGGGGAGAGGCGTGGTAATATTACCACACCTGCACAGCACGAAACCCCTGCTGTGGTAATATTACCACACCCACACTGCGCGAAACCCCGGCTGTGGTACTATTACCACACCCGCACTGAGTGGGTTAAGGTATTAGAAGTTTTGAGGCCTAGTGGATACCCGAAAGTTACCAAATGTTGAGGTAAATGACACTCAATGGTTTCGAGCAGGTAGATTAGGAAATGCCCCATTCATCCTGCACATATTTTGAGGTAATCCTCGAAACAAATTGAGTACCTTCAAAAACTCAGTATTTCATATTTATTGCTCTTTCAGAGTGGAATCGCGCCCGTTTGCGCACACTTAAAAATTCAAGTGATGGGTCATTTCTTCTTGAAATTTCATGTAGAATTCAAATCTGCAATGAAATATGGGGCTTCCAATATGAAATAACAAAGTTGATGTTACGCACGTTTGTGCAATGCGGAAATTTCTCATTTTTGAGAGCCTTAAAAAAAAAAATAAATAAATGAAAACATTAGGATAAAAGGAAAATTATTCTTTGACTCATTATTAACGATTTCAACATGGGGGGAAAGGATGTTTTAAGGGACGCCCAGTATATGAAAAATCGTTTTAGAATGTCATAAGACAGATTTTAACTAAGCATTTTTGAAAATTTTGTTTTTAAATTTTTGGAGCCACTAAAATAGCTTCATTTTTTACAAAACTTTTCTAAAAAGGTAGGTAGGTACAGATACAGTAATACCCAAATGGCACAAGATTTGCAGTCAGGAACTGCCTAGTTCGATTTCTGCCCCTACGCTTCGCACTCTAATTTGGAATCTTAGTTGAGAAAGAACGAAGAAGAAGTTGGTCACACAAGGCAAAGGCATCTAATGGAGATCTCCCACCAACACCCTTCAGAAAAGACGTCAGTCTGACAACGCATTGATAACAGCATAAGTTTCCCATATTTCACATCTTGCTGCCACACCTAGTTGTATATTCAGTGCTTCCTACTTTCCTTGTTGTAATTGCGAAACGATAATAATTAACATTCATTGTTGTTTTCGGTTCATCTTTATTTCTCACGCGAACGAATGATGTCGGTTGATAACCATTTCGGTTTGCCTGAAGAGGTGTTTGAAATCATTTTGCTACACTTAGCTTTGGGAGATGTTCTATCTTGCTCGTTAGTTTGCCTTGGTTGGCGCAATGCCGTCAATAGCGACCGCATCTGGAAAAAGCTGTGCAGGAAAAACATATCGGAGGAGAGATTGAAGTTACGGGCTGAACGCAAGAGAGTGGGATCTTCGTACGGAGTGTTCGAAACCGAGAATCTGCCGATGCTTTGCAAGTGGAGAAGGAGATACATGGATGACGTCGATCTCAAAAGAAATTGGAAACGTGGATGCTGCCGGGAAGACTTTATTAGCAGTATTTCATCTTCCTATGAGGATATGGAGACTGATAATGAACTGTTATTGGTGTCTAAGTGGTCCGTTTCATTGCATTACACCGTGTTCAACATAGTAGACAACCCAATCATGACAGGTGAAATACATCTCGCTCTGGATAATGACTTCGGACCATCACTCGTGAAACTATCCAACAACATCCTGGTGATTGTTCAAGGCACTTTGCTTCAAGTTTATGTAAAAGACAAAGATAAAAACGTGAAGTTGAAGTTTCTCGCTCTGATTGACAGGAACCATTCGGAGACCATCCCCGATACCCCAGACCTGACAAACTGGTATAAGCAAATTGGTTACCCTGACTACCATAGCATAAAGTGTGACCACAATGGTAAGCATTTTGTCGCCATGCTTTCACTTTATGATGATGATGATGATGAGCTGCAGTACTCACCTCTGCACATATGGGATCTGGAATTCCAAACCAAACGCCGAGAAGTTTCTTTGCCTATGCAGATGCCCGGAGAACAGACAAATAGGCTAGGTATCGTGAGCAGTGGAGTACAGGCCTTTGGGAATCTCATTACTTACACAGAAGGTGCAGAATATGGAGTTCCCCCCACAGTGACTGTCTATGATACAGAAAAGCTGTGTCTGGTAGACAAATTCCAAGTTGAGAGGAGGTACAGATATGTCAACAGGATTCACATCGTCATGGACGACATTATGCTCATCAGTACAATTGAGCAGCTCCTCATTCTGGATATGAAGACACGTCAAATCCTGCGAACTGTCGAATGCTTAGAATTCCTTCCCCCGGACCCTTCCTGCTCCAAGATGGTTGTGGAAAAACCAGGAAATAAACTTGTAGTTCTCCACTTCTGGTAGAAGGTAATTATGTACCAGAAACATCTACCAGTTGTCTTCATTTGTCTAAGTTGTAATTTTTCATTTTGTCATACGCAGTGCTTACTGTGATCATCACAAGCAACACATCCAATATTTACTTATTCAATATAAATATCGTGAATTTGATGAGAATTTTTTGAATTCCCTTAATACCCACAAACGTCGAAATATTTGCCTTTTTCAACCATTTATTTTAAATTCCAAAATCTTCTATCCCTTAATTAAAAAAAAAAAAAAAAAAAAAAAAATCTGGTGCGAGGCTTCACACTACGTTCCCTACTTGTATTCATTACACATGGATGCTATTATGATGGGTCGTATCTATTGGGAAGATAACCTAGAAAGTGCTAAAAAGTTCCAGTCATGCAGCAGGATCGTATGAGCGAATTTCTGTAAATTATCGTACTACATTATGTTACATTGTTTTGAAAATTAGGGACTTTGAGGGAAAATAAATTGTTAACTACCAATTTTATGGCCAAAAACCCGTTCTACATAATATTCCGCGATTCAAAAAGAGATTTTGGAGTTTTATAGATTTTTTGTTTATTATTTTCAATAATAAGCCTATGTGATCGTATAGCAAAAATTTTCTAGTATTTAAGTTTAATTTGCACATAATTTTTTGAATATTCTATTTTATAGTTAATAAACTTTATTTGAGCAATATTCTGAAAAAATATTTATAATTTTAACAATTTTAGCTGTTTTAAGCCATTTTTAGTGATTTTTTTAGCTCATTTTTTGAAATTTGACCAATTTAGTAAACTCAAAAAGTGGGAGCCAAGGAACTCATCCTTTCTTTTGGAAACCTTGATTTTTTGGCGCAAGAACGAAGTTTTTATCTCAATTCTATTGAGGGTTATCGTCTGGAATGACACATACATATAAAAAAGCGTTAAAACCCAGGAATCATTTCAGAATGCCTCAAAACAGATTTTGATGAAGAAAATTTTTGAAAATTTTTATTTTAAAATTTTTATAGTCATTGCAATAGCTTTATTTTCTAAGAAAATTCGCTAAAAAGTGCTTAACTCTTTGCGGTCGAAAGTTGAATTCCGATCGTGTCCACAAGGACGGGACCCGGTCAGGGACCGGCATTATGCATGTACCTTACAGGACGACTTATTACACGCCATTATATCTTTGAAGGACGATAAGCTTTTTGCAATAGGTCACCTAAAAACGGTACATCACGTTTGAAGACATATTCATCAAATAAAAGCACAGATTACCTATTATTATTATTATTTTTTTTTTTTTATTGTAATCATTTCCCCAGAACAAAAAATATGAAAAATTTTGGACGACGTTATTCTTTATTTATTTAGAGTGTCATGTTTGAGATGGGAATATGATGAGCAAGTTTTCACCATGAAGGAAAAAACACATTTTTCTAAAAACAAATTTATTTTCCAAGTGAAAATCATATTTTACATCATGATTCAATGACAATCACATCAATGATGGACAAGAGTTATCAGTGAGAAAATAATGATTAACAGTCGAAGTTCAAGTAGTAACCCGTCACAGAAAGGTTTCTCATATTCCTTCCCAATGGGTTCATTTTATCAATAAAGTGCTGCGATCTATTGTCAAAACCTTCAGTAAAACCTACTGAATTGCCCCCAATATTTAAAAAATACCAAGCTACCACCGGGTTTCGTCTGTGAAGACAAGAAAGGGCGCCGAGCAGTGACCGGCATTCGACCCCTACGAGGTAACAAGGTCGCCGAGCAGGGACCGGCATTCGTCCTGTGAGACATCCCTCTCTCAAAATGTTCCGTCCAAATGCGGATATTGCCTAGCCGGGTCCTGACCGGGTTTCGTCCGGAAAGGGTTAAAACGTCATTTTACCGATTTTTTGTAGAAAATGAAGCTATAGTAATGGCTCGAAAATTTCAAAGTGAATATTTTTGAAAGATGTTTAAATTGAAATCCGCTTTGAGACATTCTGTAACTATTCCTCAAGTGTGTGCTTTTCGATATATGTATGTGTGCCCTTCCAGACGGTAACACTCCTTGGGATTGAGATAAAAATTCCGTTCTTGCGTCAAAAAATCAAGCTTTCCAAACGGAACGACAAGTTCATTGGCCAGCACTTTTTGAGCATATTAAATTAGTCAAATTTCAAAAAATCACTGAAAAAGGCTAAAATTGTTGCTTTCATAGTTTTTAGCAGAATGTTGCTCAAATAAAGTTTACCAAATATAAAATAGCACATTAAAAAAATCATGCGGAAAAATGTACTTAAATTTCATTAAAATTTGCTATGCAGTCGATAAAAACTTCCAAAAAAGTGTAATATCCAAAAGCACTTTTTGAATAGCAGATTACTATTTAGATCATGTTTTTTGCCATAAAAATAATGGTTAACATTTTCTTTGCACTCAAAAAGCTCACATTTTCAAACAATTTAACATAATATAATAAATATGATAACTTGAGAAAATTCGCTCATACGGTCATGCTGCATGACTGAAACTAATTTCACCTATTCTGATTTTTTAAACCCCTAAAAATGATCATTAGAAGCTGCTTTTAGCGAATTTTTGAAGAAAATTAAGCTATTGCTCTCGCCTCAAAATTTGTAGAATGTGAATTTTTGAAAAAATTTTATGCAGAAATCCGTTTCAGGCTATTCTGAATCATATTCTGAAGTTTAACGCATTTTTTTATGTATGTATGTGTCATTCCAGACGATAACTGTCCGTAGAATTGTGCTAGAAACTTCAAACAAATTTTAAAATGTTAAGGACACAAAACGAAAGTTCAAGTTCGTTGGCCAGCATGATCGGATTACATCTTCGGGTTGAAATTTTCAAAAATGTAGTCAACAATTTCAAAATAGCCTGTTTTTTGCGATTTGTTGTGCGAAATAATTTTTTCAGCATTCTAACATGTGGTATATTCGGAATCAGCGTAAAATTTCCTATACGAATATGTATCAAGTTTTCACAAATTTCAAAGTTGAAAAATCAGTCAAAAATCGAAATAATGCCGTTCGCTAGTTGTAAAAATCGGTAATATTTGCATGAAACATTTTTCATATGTTAGGATTGAGATGAAAATACAGTTCTCGTGCCAAATAATCAAACTTTCCAAACGAAAGGACGATTTCGATGGCCAGCATTTATCCAGCACATTAAATTGGTCAAATTTCAAAAATTGTGCTGAAAAAATCACTAAAAATAGCAAAAAACGGCTGAAAAACGTTTAAAAAATATTTTTAAGCAGATTATTGCTCAAAAAAAGTTTATTGACTACAAACTAGATCATTCGAAAATTAATGTACAAAATTTTGCTGAAAAATGTACTTAAATTTCATTAAAATGTGCTAAAAAGTTGAAAATCCAAAATCCCTTTTTGGATAGCAGATTATTATTTAGAACGATTTTATTGCCATCAAATTGGTAATTAGCAATATCTTTTCACTCAAAGTCCTTAATTGAAAAAACAATGTACCTATCATAATGTAGCATGATAATTTACGAAAATTCGCTCATACGATCATGCTGCATGACTGGAACTTTTTTGTTTTAGCGAATTTTCTTAGAAAATAAAGCTATCGCAATGGCTCCAAAAATTTTAAAATAAAAATTTTCAAAAATTTTCTCCATCGAAATCTGTTTTGAGGCATTCTGAAATGATTCCTGGATTTTAACGCTTTTATATATATATATATATATATATATATATATATATATATATATATATATATATATATATATATATATATGTATGTATGTGTCATTCCAGACGATAACTCTCGATAGAATTGAGATAAAAACTTCGTTCTTTCGTCAAAAATCAAGCATTTCAAAAGAAAGGATGAGTTCGTTGGACAACACTTTTGGAACACATTAAATTGGAAAATTTCAAAAAATGTATCCAAAAAATCTCTAAAAATGGCTAAAAACAGCTAAAAATCGTTCAATTTCTATTTTTTGGTAGAATATTGCTCAAATAATGTTTAACTATAAAATATAACATCCAAAAATGTATGTACACAATTATGCTGAAAAATGTACTTAAAATTCATCAAAATTTGCTAAAAAATAAGAACTAAAAATTGCTGAAAATTCAAAACCTCCTTTTGAATAGGAGATTATTATTTAGAATACGTTTTTTGTCATAAAATTTACAGTTAACGATTTCCTTGCACTCAAGAAGCTCAAATTTCAAAACAATTCAACATTATACAGTACGATAATTTACGAAAATTCGCTCATACGATCATGCTGCATGACTGAAACTTTTTCATTGAAAATGGCTCGAGGGATTTTGATTAAATTCTCAGGAGTTACTCCTCTTCTGAAGTAGAAATGATATCCCACACCCCTCATACCTGGGAAAATACACTGAGGGCGGTGATTAGCAGAAAACCTTAATATATATGAAAAACGCCATTTAACGAATTTCCGTGAAAAATTAAGATATTGCAATCGCTCGGAGGATTTAAAAATAGAAAATTTTTGAAACATCTCTTCATTGAAATCCGTTTTGTGGCACTCTCAATCACTAAAAAAGGCAAAAAACCGCTAAAACGCCATTTAACGAATTTCCGTGAAAAATTAAGATATTGCAATCGCTCGGAGGATTTAAAAATAGAAAATTTTTGAAACATCTCTTCATTGAAATCCGTTTTGTGGCACTCTCAATCACTAAAAAAGGCAAAAAAATTTAAAAATTAATTTCTATTTTTAGCAGAATGCTACTCGAAAAAAATTAATCGAACATGAACTAGGACATTAAAAAATTTAAGCACAAAATTGGACTGAAAAATGTACTTAAATTTCATTAAAATAAGCTAAAAATCGATAGGAACACTTGAAAAAAAATTGTAAAAATCCACAAAATCATTTGTTCATTGGAATATTACTGACAAAAAGTTAATTTGCTATAAAATGTATAATAAATTTTTTATTTGTCCCCAAAGTGCTCAAATTTCAACAGAATTTAACATAAATGTAATACGACCATTTATGAAAATTCGCTCATACGATCATGCTGCATGACTGGAACTTTTTATTTTTACAGTAGCCAGCTCTTGGGTATAGAAACCCAACCCCGAAATTGGAATTTTTGTATGTGGTACTGTAAGGTCGCTATCGTGTACTCGAGTTACATACACACACACATAAAATACGTATTCATGAAACGTAGATGGGTTCAGGTTAAACAATATACTCATCCTATCATGAGTTTCAGAAATTGATTTTCAGGTTGGTTGCAAAACTTTCCCTTGACCCTTTGGGTTTAGTAGGGAAAGTAAAAAAAGTCCAGTCATGCAGCATGACCCCATGAGCGAATTTTTGAAGAAATCTTCGACATTTCAGTCGCTATTGATCAGTTGTGATTACATTTTTTTTTTAACAGGCACCTACTACCTACGTTTTAAACAGCATGGTTCTAGGATTGGTTATACAAGGATACTTCCATAAGAGTAGTTCAATCTGAATTTGGACAATGTTTCATGCAAATATTACCGATTTTTACAACTCGCGAATGTCATTATTTCGATTTTTGACTGATTTTTCAACTTTGAAATTTTTGAAAACTTGATAAATATTCTTATAGGAAATTTTACGCTGATTCCGAATATACCACATGTTAGTATGCTGAAAAAATTATGTCGCACAACAAATCGCAAAAAACAGGCTATTTTGAAATTTTTGACTACATTTATGAAAATTTCAACCCTAAGGTGTAATCCGATCAAGCTGGCCAACGAACTTGAACTTTCGTTTTGTGTCCTTAATATTTTAAAATTTGTTTGAAGTTTCTAGCACAATTCTACGGACAGTTATCGTCTGGGATGACACATACATACATACATACATTTAAAAAAGTCCAGTCATGCAGCATGACCCCATGAGCGAATTTTTGAAGAAATCTTCGACATTTCGAGCGGAGCGAGGCCTTGGGTCTGCGTGCTAGTACTTACATAAATAGAACTTCTTCATAATTTCATGGCTGATATTTTCTAAGCCACAGTCAGTATTAAAGCTACATCAAGTCCTAAAACAGTTGAGCGTAAAGCGTGATTACTTTTTTTTTTTTTTTTTTTTTTTTTTTTTTTTTTTTAACAAGCACCTACTACCTACGTTTTAAACAGCATGGTTCTAGGATTGGTTATACAGGAATACTTCCATAAGAGTAGTTCAATCTGAATTTGGACAATGTTTCATGCAAATATTACCGATTTTTACAACTAGCGAACGGCATTATTTCGATTTTTGACTGATTTTTCAACTTTGAACTTTTCAAACTTGATACATTTTCTTATAGGAAATTTTACGCTGATTCCGAATATACCACATGTTAGTATGCTGAAAAAATTATTTCGCACAACAAATCGCAAAAAACAGGCTATTTTGAAATTTTTGACTACATTTTTGAAAATTTCAACCCTAAGATGTAATCCGATCATGCTGGCCAACGATCTTGAACTTTCGTTTTGTGTCCCTAATATTTTAAAATTGGTTTGAAGTTTCTAGCACAATTCTACGGACAGTTATCGTCTGGAATGACACATACATACATATATACATACATACATACATACACATATACATACATACATAAAAAAATGCGTTAAACTTCAGAATATGATTCAGAATAGCCTGAAACGGATTTCTGCATAAAATTTTTTCAAAAATTCACATTCTACAAATTTTGAGGCGAGAGCAATAGCTTAATTTTCTTCAAAAATTCGCTAAAAGCAATAATGACGTAGTTCGTATGGCCTTCTCCAGTTGGAGTAGTTACGATTTTCCTTTACATCGTACCCCACGGTCTTTCTGTTTCCTGAGAAACCGTCCGTAAATATATTGTGAAATTATTTTTGAACAATCAAACACCAGCTATCATTCTCGGAGCCATAAAGATTTATAGACGTAACAATCTACACGTACACAGATCAAAACGAACGAAAGAGCCAACAAAGCCCTAAAGCCTTCCATTACCCAATCATTGAGTGGCGAAAGTTAGCCCAATAAACACGAAACGCATGAAAGGATCGGCCATATACAACCAATTTAGCTTTGCTACAACCAAATTCCTTGTTTTCGAGCATATAAAATCCAATTTTAGCAAAGTAGGTAGTATGTAGGTACAAAACTGAATTTATGGATCTTGTAGCGCCGGAAAGACTCTACAAATAAGCAATTTCATGAGAACATTCAACTGAATTAATGGAACAAGGAAGTAGACGAGTTTTGTCATTTACATACCGTCGTCGACTTGCTAGTGACGACGGACTCCACCGAGAGGTAAGTAAATTATAATTTTACTATCACTACTACCGGAAATTACCCTTTAGGTCTAAAAATATACGAGTTTTGTTTTATGATTTTCAACAAGCCCTTCTTCAGTCTTCTTGGTTATTCTGTAGTAATTTTTTCTTGAACTAACTGGCGTAAAAAAGATCCAAGCAAGAGCATTTTAAAAAGATGCAATATGATGGTTATTTGTAAAACAAGAATAGAAAACGGATCATTTCAGTCATAAGTATTGTCCTTGTACCTCCTTACTGATAATACTCCTGCATAACATATTAAAATGTTGGTAATTTTATTTCAGATTCTGTACGTAAATTATACCTTTTTTTTGGTTTCAATTTTTAATTGATGTTTATTATCTAAATAATCGAAAAATGTAAATATGGGGGGAATATATATATATATATATATATATATATATATAATTCATTTGCAGCACTAAGCTAACCGCACCTTTCTACTGTCCGCAATGCGTCTACACGAGCTAACTCACGAAGTTGTGGAAACTCATTTCAATGAAAAATATGTTGGCTAGTAAGCATCAAGGAATAGGAACATCCTAGGGTTTGTTCTAGGGTGAGAAATAGGTTTAGCTTCTCGTATTTGTTTATTGTTGCTTAGGGCTTTCGCCATAATGGCCTCGTCAGAGCTTATTGTATATGGGAGGGTCGTTTAGTGGGTACAATTTCCATTGGGGCATTAAGGTGAAAGCGCTAAGCAACAATAGACAAATACGAGAAGCAAACCGTTCAATGAAAAACTGAAGTTAAGAAGAGCGGTGTCTGATTCCACGAAAATGAAGAGTTATGTAGTTAGATTGTTTTCGACAGTTAGGTCATCATCATTTACAACAGCAAACAGTAACAAACAATAATTTTGATTATCTTCCGTTTTGTATCGCAATGAGTCTGCCGAGCTGACCTAACCCCACCTCATTCCCAAGGCCCGAATCACTCATTCAATATCAGGCAAAGATGTGGTGTATGAAATGCACACAGAAGGGGTGGACAGTGGCGAGAAAAGACGTCAGTAATTTTAATAAAAATGTAGTAAATGGGTTACAACTTACTTGAAGCTGTACAGTAAGAACTCAGCGCTATCTACTTTCCCAGCGACCAGTGGAACTAAAGAGTCGGTGAAGACTAGATCAGATGGAACCAAGCTACGCAGGTACAGTAACCCCCTCATAAAGGTACTCTATTCTTGACATGGTAGGTAGGTACTTGTATTGATAAGCCATTTTATTATTCTTTGTTTGGCTTTATTTACATTCACCAGGTACTTTCAAACACGTAAATTCACATATCCCATTTAAGAGATACCGCCAGAGGGGGGGGGGGGGGGGTAAGGAGGGGTTTGGCTATATTTCACCTAAAGGATGTTCCCAAGTTTCCCCATGGGTGGGACCGTATTGGGAATTTGACGAACCAAACTTATTTCGGAGTCAAAACCCACACTAAGAGACTAAAGATCAATGCGTGAGTTTAAAAAAAGGATAAGCCCCTTTTCAAATGCAAACAAGGTAGAAATGAAGCATTGGAAGCAAGGTAGTTTGATTGGTCCGCCTTGGTTTGGTGATATCAAGGGAGACCACAACAACCTAATAAGGTTTGGCCATTCCTGCACTGCCAACGGAACACACAGGGCAACATCCGGAAGATATGGGCGACACATTCTGCTCACAGCGAGGGGGCTAGGTGAGCTGTAGAGCCCCTAGTGACTTGAAACGTTACTTTTCATACGAAATCCCAACTCAACACCCCCAGCAACAGTAGGTACATAGATTCCAAAAACCAAATTTGAGAACCAAAGGTACCTACATTTTTAGCTTTGTTCATGGTTGCACGCTACTGATGTAGGCACTTAACTGGTGCTTAGTTAGATCTCTAGGTTAGGGTATTAATTGTTCAACATCTCCAAATAGATTCAAGTGGACAGATAGATTCAGTACAAGAGCCAACAATGTGCAGAACATTTGGAACACTTGAACTTCAGGTACAGTAGGTAGGAACTCAGCGCTATCTACCTTCCTGGTGACCAGTGGAACTAAAGAGCCAGTGACGACCAGACCAGCTGGAACCAAGCTACCCAGGTACAGTAACCCCCTCATATACTCTATTCTTGACATGGTAGGTAGGTACTTGTATTGATAAGCCATTTCGTTATTCTTTGTATCCCTTTATTTACATTCACCAGGTACTTTGAAACACGTAAATTCACATATCCCATTTAATAGATACCGCCCTGGTGGGGGGAAGTTAGGGGGTATTTCACCTAAAGGATGTTCCCAAACATCTCCCATTGGTGGTATAAATTTGACGAACCAAATTTATTTCGAAGTCAAAAACCACACTAAGAGACTGAAGAACAATGAGTGAGTTTAAAAAAATGGATAAGCCCCTTTTCAGATGCAAGCAAGGTAGAAATGAAGCATTGGAACAAAGGAAGTTTGACTGGACCACCTGAGCTTGCCGATATGAAGGTAAACCACAACAACCTAATAAGGTTTGGCCATTCCTGCACTGTAAACAGAACACAGAGGGCAACATCCGGAAGGTATGGGCGACTCATTCTGCTCACAGCGAGGGGGCTAGGTGAGCTATAGAGCCCCTAGTGACCCGAAACGTTACTTTTCATATGAAATCCCAACTCATCACCCCCAGCAACAGTAGGTACATAGATTCCAAATTTAAGAACCAAAGGTACATTTTTAGCTTTGTCCACAGTTGCACGCTTTTGATGTAGGCACTTAACTGGTACTTACGTTTGGTCTCTAGGCAGTGGCGGCTCGTGCTGTAGGTTCACTGGTTCAGTGAACCCCCTAGTAAAATACCTAAATAAGAAATTCGGGAATGAAATAAAAAATTCGATAATTTGGTCCTCTTAAAACCAATTAAATGTACCAAAATTACCGTATTTACAGGGCACAAGTACGCAGAACGCTATGCTCACAGGCTAGAGTCGGTGGGTTCAATTCGAAGAGTGAGCCTGCTAGACAGGGCGCGGGGTAAGGTGGGGCGAGGAGGCTTATGGCCGCTAAACATGGAAAGTCGCTGCATTTCAACTGCAGCGAGGGAGGGAGCCGAGTGATGCCGATCTTGCCCGACAACAGCGGAGGCTTGAAAGTTCAAGGGCGATTCCAAGCACCTGTTGCTGCGCAGTTAAAAAGATTACTCATTTGTTAGTGTTCCTTCTTGAAAACAAGTTAGAAGAATGTTTCAGTGAAACTACAAAACTGCTAAAAGCACTTATAACAATACCTATGACATCGGCAGAAGCAGAACGACGTTTTTCATGCCTCAAAAGGATTAAAACTTAGAAGCACTATGGACGAGGACAGATTGACAGCACTCGCAATGATGTCCATGGAAAAAGACATGACAAGGAAAATAGATGACTTTAACGAAAAGGTTATTGACATTTTTTCTTCAAAAAAAGATGGAAGAATGGACTTTATTTTCAAAAAAACTACAACTTAAGGAGCTGAAAATTGAACAAGTCTGTACAGTTGTTTGCAAGTTATTTGTAAATACAAATGTTATTGTAAATATATCACTTACCGTAATAAATAAATGATTATTATTTTAAGAAATACCGTTGTTCTCAATTTTATCACCAGCATACTTCCCCAAGTCTTTTTTAAATAGTATTAGTGGGTGTGAACCAGCGAGCACAGAACTAGGATCGCTGGTGTGAACCCCCGTCTAAAATGTCACCAGCTGCCACTGTCTCGAGGTTGGGGTATTAAGTGTCCAACACCACCAAATAGATTCAAGTGGAACATTCAGTACAAGAGCCAACAAAGTACACAACATTAGGAACACTTGAACTACAGGTAGAGTAGGTAAGAACTCAGCGCTATCTACCTTCCTGGCGACCAGTGGAACTAAAGAGCTGGTGATGACCAGATCAGCTGGAACCAAGCTACCCAGGTACAGTAACCCCCTCATATACTCTACTCTTGACACGGTAGGTAGGTACTTGTATTGATAAGCCATTTCGTTATTCTTTGTATGCCTTTATTTACATTCACCAGATACTTTCAAACACGTAAATTCACATATCCCATTTAATAGATACCACCCTGGCGGGGGGAGGGGAGGAGGGTTTTACCTATATTTCACCTAAAGGATGTTCCCAAATATCCCCCATTATTGGTATAAATTTTACGAACCAAATTTATTTCGAAGTCAAAAACCACACTAAGAGACTAAACAACAATGAGAGAGTAAAAAACGAAATTTAAGAACCAAAGCTACATTGTCAGCTTTGTTTGTGGTTGCACGCTACTGATGTAGGCACTTAACTGGTAGGTACTTAGTTTGGTCTTGAGGTTAGGGTATTAATTGTTCAACATCTCCAAATAGATTCCAGTGGAACATTCAGTACAAGAGCCAACAAAGTACACAACATTTGGAACACTTGAACTACAGGTAGAGTAGGTAGGATCCCAGCGCTATCTAACTTCCTGGCGACCAGTGGAACGAAAGAGCTGGTGACGACCAGATCAGCTGGAACCAAGCTACCCAGGTACAGTAACCCCCTCATATACTCTATTCTTGACATGGTAGGTAGGTACTTGTATTGTTAAGCCATTTCGTTATTCTTTGTATGCCTTTGTGAGCAGCCACCTCAGGCGACGACATGGGGCCGGAAACGCAAGAGAGTTGCGAGGTCGCGACAAACGGACCCCCGTGAGCGGGCGGGGGAGGCCGAGCATCCTCGGGCAATTCCGCCTGAAGCCACGGAGCCTTCCACCCCTCCCCGAGACCGGCCGGTGTTGGCCGAGCGCCCCGGTGAGGTGGGGGGCGAAGCTATTTAATCACGACGCCACCCCCTCCAGGTCGTTCGAGTCCGAGTCCAGATTGGAAATACCCTTCGTCAAGTTTGAACGAAAAGTAGAGTGTTACCCGGCCTAGTGTTTACGCCACCCACTGTGTTCCCTGTGAACTGTTGACTGTGAACCGTGTTCCCCGTGCTCTCTCGCGAACAACCATTGTTCCCGCCGCCCCTCCACAAATTCCGCGAAAGCAGAAGAGCGGGTGTTTCCCCTATTAATAGACAGAGACTGACAAGTGTTCCCTCCCCAGTGAACAATCCCTGTTCTCGCCACTCCTCCACCAGTTCCGCGAAAGCAGAAGAGCGAGTGTTCCCCGAATAACAGACAGAGACTAAGAAGTGTTCCCTCCCCCATCCGTGATCTCAAGCAACCGGAATTCTACGAACTGGTAACAATTATCGATTGCTCTGTGTCTTCTAAATGTTCCTTGCTATAAGACTGAAATTTCATCTCGTTAGAAGTCTGCTAGTAACTTTAATACTTACTTAAACTTAAGGCTACCAATTTTTGTTAACAGAAAACTCTCATTCATTACAAAGCTTCTATTGAAATTAAGTACCCTGTAACTTACAAAAGCTTCCCATTTTCATCACGTTAAAGTTCACTTCTGTACTATCACTTTCGAATAATTCATTAATAACATCCTGAACTCGAATTTGGAGTGAAAGTCTTATAATAAATCTTGTGTTCTATGTCTGTGTATTTTAGTCATATCCCGTGATTCCCTACACTGGTAAAATTCATCTAGGGTTTTCTCATGGTCAATACCTAGCATTATCTATTCAATCAAACATTTTCTTTAGTCCAAGTCATATCATCCGTTTCTAATAAATTAGGATCAGTTACTTCAAGAAGGTACCAAAGGAACCTGCTTGAAGTGGAGTTGATCAAAGACTCTTTAGTATTATTTGTAAGTACTGTCGATCGTAGAGAAGCTTCACTTCTCCAATAATCCGGCCCACCGCTTAGCAACACCCTACCAACGATCGACCCCCCTCAACTAATTGAGGGGAAGCTTACAGGCCCAACCCACCACGGCGGCATCCCACGAGTAACTCAAAAAAGCTACCTTAAGGGGGGGAAAACCGACAATGGAGCCCAGCCCAGCCAGACCGACCCGATCGACGCCACAGCTCCACCTGAACGACATACAGTGTCACGCCAACGGGGGCAACAGAAATTTACAAAACAAAGAAATACCAACAACATTTAGAGAGCAGAAAAATATGAATTAAGAGCACGAGTACAAATTTATAAAGTTTCCTCGGCTGAATGACTAGATGGAAATAAATAGTTAAATTTAGCATAACAACTATCACAGTCATAGGAAAAATAAATAATAATAATAATGACAAGAAATCGTCGGCATAACAATTTGACACATAAATGGTATGTACAATAACTAGGACGAATAGAAACAATTACCTAATGAATTAGCAAAATTTACCAAACAAAGAAGTTTTGTAGATTATACATATACAAATCCTCTCAGTTATAGTCAAGGATCTCAATAAAATTAGTCAATAATAATAAATAATAATAATAAATAGTAAATAATAAATAGTCAACGGCACATATTATAGGTACTTATTACATAAAATCAATCCGTAGGAATTCGTCAATTGAATACAATGCATGCTTCTTAAGAAGAGAAGTAAGGTCAATCGGGGTAACAGCGGAGTAAAATTTCATTAGTTCGACTTTTGAATTCGTCTGCTGAATTTGATTTGCAGTTAGAGTTACGATTTTTTTTTCTGAGCATTCCTCAGAACATCCTCTTTCAGAATATTTGCGACTTTTCACGTTTACTCAAAAATTGAAATTTTCAGGAAACGCCAAAAATGTTTTGAGCTTGTAACGCACTTACCCCGCAAAATGGGGTAAGTGCGGAGTATGGCCGTCTTTCACTCACTAGTTGAGTTAGCTACTGGCTGGTGTAAGTGCGTTGATAGTGCAATCTTTAGCTTCATATTTATTTTCGAAAATTTAAAATCGGTTGAAAATTGAACAAGTTATGCACTTTTTCATTTTTCGAAACGTGTGTTCAGGAGAAAATTTGTGAGAACTGCAAATGAAAAAAAAAACTTAAAGCCTTATTTTCTTGTAATAACTAAGTAAGTAAGTCACCTCTTTGTTGGAAAACACTTTTTTCGGGAGAAATAATTCAGTCAAGAGGTATCTCTTTTTTTCTTTTTCTTTTTTTAAATCAAACTAAGAGCAATGTCATGAGTACCAAAATTAAAACTAAGAAACAATATCAGAATTGCTTGGTATTTAGAAATGAAGCTTCAGTTTGAAACTCGATCAACATTAAACTTGAAAATCAGCAAAATAAAAATTTAAAAATAAGTAATAACAGTCTACCTTACAGCCACAAGACGATAGGTACGTTTTTAGCATTCAGTCTTGCTTTTGACTAAGAATGGTACATTTCGAATCATTAATACAAAGTAAGTAAATACTTTTTCATTAAAGTAGGACGCCGCAAAAATATGCTTGACTAAAAATGAGATCTCTTGCACAGTCTCGCATTGAACAGGACTTAATAATAAGGATTAGAAAAGAGGGTAACTAGAATCATTAAAATGTTCGTAAGTCTTACTTACAAATAGGAAACCACAAGTTATCTTAGCCGGTACTCGATTTAAAATTACATCACAGGTAAGTACTTGAATACAAATCACAATCGTCATCTGCAAGCTTGCTTCATTGCAAAGCCTACTGCATATTAAAGGGTTTAAAATCGAAATCGAATTGCATTGCACCTCTTCGCCCCACCTTAGGAAGGGGTAAGCTGCACATAATATCATCTTTAGCAACTGAGCTTTGATCAACCTTGTCGGGAAAAATGAACTTGGGATTTTCTTTTGACACGCCAAGTTTCTTCACATATTTAACAATAGGTTCTCCGTTTTCAAACTGCTGGATCTGGCCGACGAAATGTTTTACAGACTTTTTCCCCAAAAATCGAACCAAAATCCAGTCCAGGGTGCGTATATCGATGTTTCTTCCTCTACCACTCTCTTCATTATCCTCAGTCACCTCAACTTCGTCTTCATTGTCATCATCCTGTAACATCGGAATTTCATTGTAGTCAATCAGTTCTTCTCCAAATTCTTCGCTGTTGTCCTCTTCTGCTTCTTCTATGATTTTTGCTCTGTAATCTTCAAAATTCTCATCACTGTCAGAGTCTCTGAGGCTCATATCAGCCTCAGTATCTGAACTTGATACATCTTCATTGATACTTCTCGCCTTTTTTTTCTTAGCTGGCTTCTTCGAAGGTTTTGGTTTTTTCCTCTTCATTTCTCTCTCACTTTTCTTTGCTGCTTTTAGTCTCTCCTGTTCTTCTTTTTCTGCCTGCTGTTGGACCAGTTGATTGAAAAATTCGTCACAAGTTATAACTCCCACGTTCCCGGTAGCCACTCTTCTTTTCTTCTGGTTGGTCTCCTCTGGTCGTTGACCTTTCAGCGTCTCCAACAGCAACTCCTGGAATGTTTTTTTTTTCGAAGTGGAGGTAGCAGGACAAGGCTCGACAGGCAAGATCCCATCATTTCCTGAAGATCCATCCAAGTCGAGGAGGAAATCATTAGTCAATGAATGAACTGGTTCAGCGATTGCCTCAAAATCCTGATTGCTCTCTGGGGTAGGAGTAGTGGAACGTGAGTTTGAGGACGCTTCGGGAACGGAACCATAAACTTCTGGGTGTGCTTCTTTATATCGACGAAGTGCAGCTGGGTCATACATATCCTCTGAGATAACACCCCTATTGAAGGGGAAAATGCCACTTTTTGCAAAGCCCGATTTGATAACTTCAGACCTCAAATCTGTCCAAATTTCAGAGATCATTCTGACAAATATTTTCTTCTTCAACATTTGGCAAAAGTGACGCTTTTGCCACTTCTCCAATTTTCCGTCCCATGCATTTTTGAGTGACTTCATTACACTCAAGTCAAGTGGTTGGAGAATATGAGATGTATGTGCCGGCAATACTAAAATTGTGATGTTATTTTCTCTCGCAATTTGTCCAACCCGAAGAGATACGTGGGATTTGTGACCATCGCAAATTACAAGAGCTGGCCTTTCATTTTTGAGCCATGGTATCAACGTTTTCGTGAAATAGGCTTCAAAACTGGCAGTATCAATCCATCCATTTTGCATGGCGGCAAATGAAGAACCTGGGTAAATTTCTTCTCGACTGGGGAGCCAATTGTCCCAAACATGTTTCCCCTTGAAAATTACGAGGGGAGGAAGTTTTCCTCCATCAGCAGACACCCCAAGCAAAACAGTAACGTTATCTCTCCCTGGAGAACTGATAGTACGAGTGGCAGGATACCCAATCTTTCCAACTATTTTAGTTTTAGATGGATCTCTAGAAAAGCCAGTCTCGTCCAGGTTGAAAATAAGATGAGGCTTGTCCTCAAGTCCCAAAGTCATGATGACTGCAGAAACTCGGTCGAAGTGTTCATTAATTGGAAATGGATCAACAGCCTTCACTCGAGCAAATTCTACACCTTGTGGTTTTTTTATATTTAATCCATGACGATTTTTAAAGGTTAACCACCTTGGGGGCATCCATTTCGAAATTCCGTTTGTACGCCATTTGCTTGTATGTACTCCCCCACAAGAGCAAGCACATCTTTCCTTGACAACCCTACCCCGTTTTTTTCCATTTCATGAAGCCCTTCTGCGATTTCTTTTTCCACATTGAGGGGAAGAGCATTGGGACGACCCATGGTTGTTGAAATTCTTCCTCTTCTTCCTTTCACACGGTCGTTGAGGGTATTATATGGTATACTATATACCTTTGCGGCTCGATAGACAGTGAGTCTTTTTGCGTTAACTTCTTGTACTGCAGTTGCAAGGTCGGCTGCAGAGTACTTTTGAGCCCTGCTCGACTTCCTGTTGTATTTCCTCGGCATCCTTGGTAGTCCTGGGGAGGAAAGAAATTTAATGATTTACTTGGGGGAAGTGCGGAGTAAACAGACTGAAACTCTGCTCTTACCCCCTCTGCAATAACAAGGGGTAAGAGCAGAGTACCGCACTTTCCTCATCAACGTGGTCTGCTCTTCCCCCACGTGGAAAAAAAATTGGGGGAAGAGCAGAGTAGGCTTAATTTTCCCTAACAGCAAATGTCACAACAAAAATAAAGGTATGTAGTGAAAATACAACATTCATATCATATACTCATGCTTTTAGATGTTAGAAAAACGCCTGCTAGGCGTGGATGCTTACCAATAAAAACAGGAGTGCCCACCTCGCCAACTGAGTAGAATCAACAGGTCGACATGGAGAACCTTCCCAGGGGGTTACAGTTGATGCTGGAGTTCTCTAGCGGCCACATGTTGTACCTCATATAGTTAACTTCTAAACCTGAGGAGAGCAGCACTGTACTGCTTAATGCACAGATTTTAGAAGGAACTACTGCACTTACCCCGCAAACGCACTTACCCCGATTGACCTTAGTTCGTTTTTTAAAAGAATCCATGTCCAAACTCTTGTACACCCCCGGCAGTTTATTATACAGCTTTATAGCCCAATGGTTTCTTGAATTTTGGCTTCTCTTTGGTCTATTGTATCTGGGAGCGAAACTGTCACCGCCTCAGGTTTGGTCACCGTGGGCGTCACTAGCTTTCTTCCATTCAGTTTTATTTTTATGAGCTAGAACCAGGCATTCTTTAATAAAAGCTGATGGCATAGTCAAAATATCCAGAGAAAAAAAAGACTCTCGACAGTCTCAGCGGTAGTCAATTCGAGCAAGTATCCTAATCGCACTTCTCTGTACTCCAAAGATTTTCCCAGCTAAAGAGCTGTGGCCCCAAGATATAGAATAGGACATCTGCGAGTGGAAACAACCGTAGTAACAATGGCGGAGCACCTCAGGCGACACCTGACTCGATAGGCTTCTCAGCAAGTAAATGATACTGCGCAGTCGACCTGCTAATTGGTCACAATGCGCAGCCCAAGTCAAAGTAGGATCAATTAATCCCAGAAACTCCCAGAAACTTGACTGGCTCAGACTCTAAATTGCTGTTTCCTACTGAAGTTCTTTTCAATGAGGGATCAATGACCTTCGTCTTGGTGGTATTTAGAGATAATCTATTAGAATGAAGCTAATCAGCAGTAGAAAGATTTGTTAAATCACTGAGAACAACAACCTCATCAAAAGTATTTCCCGCCGTTACTCCATCAATGCCATTCACATAAATAATAAATAACAAAGGCCCTAAAATAGACCCTTGCGGCACCTCTATTGTACTTGCTGCTGGACAAGAAAGACGATTATTCCATTTGACTGTTTGCTCCCTATCTGTTAAATAAGAAGTCATTAGGCACAGAGAGTCAGGCTCAAAACCATAAACCCTGAGCTTACTGATCAGTATTTTATGGCTAACAGTGTCAAAAGCTTTTGAAAGGTCAAAAAGAGTAGCTCTCGCATATTTCCCCTGTTCGAAACACTCGAGGGTGAAATCTACAAAATCCATTATGGCATCTGAGGTGCTCATTTTCGATCGGAACCCGAATTGATTAGATGAAAATAAATTATTTGACTCAAAGAAGTGTAAAATCTGTTGCTTGAGCACCATTTCAAAGATTTTTGAAAGTATTGGGAGCAACGAAATCGGCCTATAATTTCTTGGATCTGTTTTGTCACCTTTTTAAATATTGGAACAATTAGAGCTCTCTTAAGAACAATTGGGAAATTATTTTGAAGAAGGCTCTCATTGATAAGGTAACATAGGGGATAAATTATGGAAGGAGCAATGAATTTAATGATATTTGTTTTGAGTCCGAATATATCTGAGCTATTAGTATTGTTCAAGGATTTGGTAATCTTCAGCAGCTCATAGGGACTAACAAGCGTAAATCTGAACTTCCCAATGAAGTTAGGCTGGAAGTCACATGGATTCCTAGTGGAAGAAGGTGTGCTGTCAAGGATAGTCAGTGGTTCATTTGTAAAATGTCTATTAAAGTCATCAGCAGTTATCTGGTCAGAAATGTCCTGCTTGACTGTCTTGCTATTTATAATGCCCCACATAGTTTTTGCTGGATTATTCGATCTCAAAATTGATTTATTATTTGCTCCTACTTTGGTTTTACGCAATTCTGCATTGTATAGTTTTTTAATATTTTCTTTAAGTTCCTTGGAACTTTCTGTCGGCGAATGCAGGTGATCCCTATGTAGACAATCCATAGCTTCACGCAGATTATCTAACTTCGCATTGTACCAGTCACCAACATTCGCCTGTAAACTATTTCACCTAAAGGATGTTCCCAAGTTTCCCCATGGGTGGGACCGTATTGAGAATTTGATGAACGAAACTCATTTCAAAGTCAAAAACCGTAGGAGACTAGAGAACAGTGAGGGAATTTAAAAAAAAGATTAGTCCCTTTTCAAATACAAACAAGGTAGGAATATAGCAATGGAAGCAAAGAAGTTTGACTGGTCTGCCTGAGCTTGGCGATATCAAGGTAAACAACAACAACGTAATTAGGTTTGGCCATTACTGCACTGCGAACAGATCACACAGGGCAACATCTGGAAGGTATGGGCGACACATTCTGCTCACAGCGAGGTGGCTAGGTTAGCTGTAGAGCCCTAGTGACCCGAAACGTTACTTTTCATATGAAATCCCAACTCAACACCCCCAGCAACAGTAGGTACCTACATAGATTCCAAAAACCAAATTTAAGAACCTACACGGCCTTTATTTCATTCAGAACAAAAGTCCTACTCCGATAAAACCTACAAGAATTATATAAATTCCCCTTATGACCCATCAAAGTACCCTTGTACGGGTCACGAACCAAAAAGCACCTACGGTCCTTTTCAGCATTATGACTCACGTGCAAACATACCTCTAGGCATCCCTCATATAAATCCACTACAGGCACACTTGCATTTTTTCTCGCATTTTTAATGCTCAAACGTGAAGAAGGCAGTGTTTTTTTCCAAGGTCAGCTTTTTCAACCATTGCAAATCCTGGCGGAGCATTTTCAAATTCACTTGCGAAAATTAGAACATGTTCGATGCAAGAAAAATGCTAAAACATAACCTTTGGGAAGGTAACAATTCAATGGAAACCCGCCAGGAGCCCTAACCTGAGACTTAATAAAACTGCATTCTGCCAGAATGCGCTGTTTTCATAGTTATTCCTCTTAAACATTCACATTTCTAGTCTTCTTCAGTTGCTGTTTTCGAACCCGCAATACAGCATTAAAAATGCAAAGAAAAAAAAACAGAAAACGTGCTTTATTCGTACAGCTTTAAGGTACATTGTTACATATGTTCATAGTTGCAGGCTACTGAGGTAGGTATTTCACTGGTACTTGGTTTGTTCTCAAGGTTAGTGTATCCATTTTTCAGACGAAAAAATGAGTGAGAGACCTTGCGAGACCCGAGTTTTCTTCTAATTTTAAATTAAGTCTGTGAATACACAAATGGATTCTTGTTTTGAATATTCTATATAATGAAACTAATGATGATGAGGACCAAAAGACCGCCCATTTCGGCTCAACAGGGCCCCAGCACATTGGTACTCAAATCCTAGCCCTAGATCTCCTGACCAACAGAAAAACCTTAGTTTTCCAAAATTTCAAGCGAAGCCTGCAGGGGGTGGCCCCCTAGTTATATATGCACACACTGTGGAACCTAGTTTCCTTTATCGATATTGATCAATAAAAATAAACGGATTAGGGATCACATTGGGGCATTTAATATTACATTAAAGGCCCTATGTGCTCGTGGAGGTTTTAGCTAAATTTTCTGCCCATTTCTCACATAAAGCCCCCCCCCCCCCCTTCTCATCAGTAAAACAAAACTTAGATGCATAACTAGTAGCCAACTCACAGCATCTTTTCACGTTCAGTGAGCAACAGGTTGGCACTCCTGCAGAAAACTGACGTTTTCCCACAAGAGATTGATAGCATCATAGAAGAAATGAATAATATCATACCTACATCATAATAATCATACCTACATATGTATGATTATCAAACAACTAAACTATCTGAAGTTATACACCCCAAAGAAACCTGGCGGCCCTGCATGTTAAGAACTAGTAGTAGGAAGTATCCACTGCCAACTATATTACTTCTACATCCCTGACGAGGCCCATAAAGGGCGAAAGCGCATGGAAGTAAATCACATGACATGAGGATTTGCCACAACCATTCATCCTGCCATCAGAACGATCACAACCCATCACAACAACACATCACAACCCACCGAAAAGAATGATGTGTACAGTTTGGTGGTCTGGATGCTCGCATCTAAAAAATAAAAAAGTCCTAAACCAATCCTCTATGTAAATATAGATTAGCTGGACAACTAGATCAGAATGATGTGTGCACCACCACAAGGTGCTCTAAGAAGAGTGGCCTCCTTATAATACACAAGTACCCAGTTCGACTAATGACGATCAATTTTGAAATAATGTTTTCTCATGGCTGTATGCATGCATGGGAACATTGAAAACCATGTAAGGGGCGCCACTACCATCAAAACCTGCCTCAAATCACAGTCTATGTGAGCTTGGTCATGCTGGGGACATGGTGAGATATAATTTCATGTTTAGCGAATTTTCGTTGACAATTTTAAAATCAAAATTTTCATTATTCAAATCTGTTTTGAGAACTTCTAGATGAATCCTAGAGTTTAACGCTTTCTCATATATATTATACATACATACCTATGAAAAAGTGTTAAACTCTAGGATTCGTCTCAAAATGCCTCAAAACATATTTCAATGAAGAAATTTCTCAACAATTTTTATTTCAAAATTTTCCATCTCATTGCAAGAAATTAATTTTTTACGAAAATTCGCTAATCCAAAATATTTTTTGAATCTGCATATTGTCAAGAAGGAGTTTCGTGGCCATAAAATTGGTAGTTAACAATTTCTCAACATTCGAAGAGTGCTGAAATTATGAAAATCCGCTCATATAGTCATGCTGCATGGCTGGTATGTAGTATTATTATTGGAAATAACAAATTGAAATTCTCCAAAACTGAACCATAGAGAATGAGAAAATAGCTTTCAGGAAAAAAAAAAAATGTATTGGAAGATAGAAGGTACCTTGACAGGACATGCAGCACTGGAAGCCCAGACTTACGTTTTGCTGAGAATGAACCATTCAGGGTTTTTTCTTCTAAATTTAAGGATAGAAGACTTTGGAATTCGAAAAAATTGTTGAAAAATGCATGGATTTCAAAGTTTGTGTGTATTCAGGAAATTGAAAGAATTCTCAGTGGATTAAACGTTATTTAATTAGAATAAGTAAATCTTAATAATATTTGTTATTTAATTATCACAGTAAGCACTGCATATGATATAATGAAAAATTACAACTTAAACAGATGAAGACAATTGGTAGATGTTTCTGGTACTTCTACCAGAAGTGGAGAACTACGAGATCACCTCCCTGTTTTTCCACAACCATCTTGGAGCAGGAAGGGTCCGGGGGAAGGAAACGACGGAATTCGACAGTTCGCAGGATTTCTTTTGTCTTCATATCTCGAATGAGGAGCTGCCTATTGGATGTACGGATGAGCATAATGTCGTCCATGACGATGTGAATACTGTAGACTAGTCCGTACCTGCTCTCAACTTGGAATTTTTCTACCAGACGCAGCATTTCCGTATCGTAGACAGTCACTGTGGAGGGATCTCTAGGATAATATTCTGCGTAAGTAATGAGATTCCCAAAGGCCTGTAATGTGTCTACATAGCCCCTAACATTCAACGTGTCCAACATCCGACCATCTCTCAAGTCGAATAAGAGCAATTTTCTCTCCGAGATACTTTCCATAATAGCCACTGTTCCCGTGAATAGTCTACTTTCCAAACGCCCTTCTAGTTGCAGAACAGTTTCACTGTAACTAGATTTCTCCACATCATAATCATATACCGAGGTGCGACTCCAATATGTCAAAACTAACGTACGGTATTATCACGTAAAAACAAAGAGGCACGTTCTAATTGTTCTCCGGGCAACTGCATAGGCAAAGCCACTTCTCGAATTTTGGTTTGGGATTCCAGATCCCAGATATGCAGAGGTGAGTGCCATACTAATACATCTGCATTATAACGTGAAGTCATGCCCACAAAATACTTCCCATTGTGGTCACACTTTATGTTAAGGTTGCCAGGGTAACCAATTCGCTCATACCAGTTTGTCAGGTCTGGGGTATCGGGGATGGTCTCCGAATGGTCCCTGTCAAACAAAGCGAGAAACTTCAGCTTCAGGTTTTTATCTTTGTCTTTAACATAAACCTGAAGCAACGTGCGTTGAACAATCACCAGGATGTTGTTGGAAAATTTGACGAGTGATGGTCGGTGGTCCCTCAGAGCGAGATGTATTTCACCTGTCATGATCGGCTGGTCCACTATGTTGAACACGGTGTAATGTGAATAGTTGAGACCCTTAGGCACCAATAACAGTTCATTATCAGTCTTCATCCAGTCCAAAGGAGATAAATCACTGGTAATAAAGTCTTCCCGGCAGCATCCACGTTTCCAATTTCTTTTGAGATCGACGTCATCCATGTATCTCCTTCTCCAACCACACAGCAGCGGCAGATTCTCGGTTTCGAACACTTCGTACGAAGATCCCACTCTCTTGCGTTCAGCCCGTAACTTCAATCTCTCCTCCGATATGTTTTTCTTGCACAGCTTTTCCCAGATGCGGTCGCTATTGACGGCATTGCGCCAACCAAGGCAAACTAACGAGCAAGATAGAACATCTTCCGTGTCTAAGTGTTGCAAAATCATTTCAAACACCTCTTCAGGCAAACCGAAATGGTTATCAACCGACATCATTCGTTCGCGTACGAAATAAAGATGAACCGAAAACAACAATGAATGTTAATTATTATCGTTTCGCAATTGCAACTAGTAAACAAAATTTTCAAAAATGCTTAGTTAAAATCTGTTTTATGACATTTTAAAACGATTTTTCATATACTAGGCGTCCCTTAAAACATCCCCCCCCCCCCCCATGTTAAAATCGTTAATAATGTGTAAATGAATAGTTTTCCTTTAATCTTAATGTTTCTATTTTTTTGTTTAAGGCTCTCAAAAATGAGAAATTTCTGCATTGCACAAACGTGCGTAATTGACATCAACTTCGTTATTTCATATTAGAAGCCCCCAATTTCATTGCAGATTTGAATTCTACCTGAAACTTCATGAAGAAATGACCCATCACTTGAATTTTTAAGTGAGCGCAATCGGGCGCGATTCCACTCTGAAAGGGCAATAAATATGAAATACTGAGTTTTTGAAGGTACTCAATTTGTTTCGAGGATTAGCTCAAAATATGTGCAGGTTGAATGGGGCATTTCCTAATCTACCTGCTCGATACCGTTGAGTGTCATTTACCTCAACATTTGGTAACTTTCGGGTATCCACTAAGCCTCAAAACTTCTAATAACTTAACCCACTCAGTGCGGGTGTGATATTATTACCACAGCTGGGGTTTCCCGCTGTGCGGGTGTGGTAATATTACCACAGCTGGGGTTTTGCGCTGTGCGGGAGTGGTAATATTACCACGCCACTCCCTCCAGGACCCGAGGCCTATTCATGGGTCCATAGAAGGGGCTGCTGCATTCTTTTGTCCCGTACGGTGGTTTTACCTTCAGTATGAATCAGATAGCAGTTCTGAGCACTCCCTTGGCGGATTGCAAGTTTTTGACACAGGAAAATGGAGTCCAATCCAAGCCCAGTTTTCCTCATTTTCGGCACGTGTTTCTTGATTTTTATTGATTTTATCCTCCTTTTAACTTTGGTACTGCATGAACATCATACTAATTTTGAACTTCAATTCAAGGCAAATGAAAAGTACAGGTTGTGTAGTGCTGTGATTTTTTTTCAAACGATTTTTAAAAAGTACAAGTTGTGACAAGTCATAAAAACTCAACTTCCACACGGGGGGGTTGTCCCGCCTCTTGAGACCTGCGCTGAATGGGTTGAGTACCTACTTCAGTTTCTGTCTATGGAAATATAAATGGAAGGGGACAAATAGATCAGAATGATTTGTGTAGTTTGGTGATCTGGATGCTTGCAAGCTCGCATCTCAAAAATACATATCATCAAGTAGTCAATCCCTACCTAACCCTACAGTAGAAATGAAAAAACACTAGAAACAGTAGAAATTAGAAATGATTGATTCCTACCAGTTAACATGAAAAATGAAAAAACAGTATAAATTATAAAACCGCTGGAAAACGGCGGAATATCGAATGTGTACCTACTAATCGATACATAATTGCATATTTCGATTATCTCAATAATCGAACCTTCCGGCCCTATAATGCACTAGTACCGGAGAGGGTAAGCCGTTCATGGTGCCTGAAACTCTTTTCCAATGGTAACCCCGAGCAGTGCGTGAGTAAGTAGGTAGTTAGTTTTTGGAACATGCTGAACTCTATTCCAGTAAATTTATGTGATTCCGTGAAGAAGTTAGGAATAATTTCAACGCCTAACTTGCACTGGTCTCAACATGCTTCTTTAATATGCCAAAAAATGTATGGTTCACTGCATTCTTTGGAGGAACTAGCATATTCTACCCCAGAAGAAACTAAATTTAAGTTGTTCAAGGCTTTCATTTTGCCGATATTCACGTATGGCAACATATTTTATATACCCTCTTGTGATGCAGCCTGTCGCAAATGCGAAATTTCTCTAAATTACAGTTCAGATACTTCAAAATGACCATGCATCAGTACTCTAACCCTCGACCTTTGTCTCACCAGACCTGTATCATAACCAATGAACTACGCCAAAACCATCGTTCCAAAAAGCAATCACTCAGTAGGAAATACACCAACTGAAGCGCCACAATAGCGGAAGTTTTGAAAACTAAAAATCGTTGGGGAGCTATAAGTCGGGTCAGCGTAAGAAGTTACGTGAGATGGTCCGGATCACCAGAAGGGCCGCGGGAAGAGGGGAAGTAGCAGTCTGATACCCCTTCCCTACCTCCTCTTCCGATCCACCACCCACTCCCCGCTCCTGCCATTGGGCATGCTGACGGTGGGGAACTGTTTGATGAGTGTAGAGGGGGTGGCGGACTGTGGTCAGCTGATTTTCCCCACCTCCTGGCCTTCACGTAACTTCCTACGCTGACCCGACTGTAGTCACTACCAAAGATTTATCTTTGAAAGTGCTTTCTCCTTGCAACGGGCACAAACGTCATTGGGCGTCTTGTCTTCACCTTCCTATCCATTGACGCACGTCCAAAGGCAATCGTGTTTCAGGAAACTTTCCATTTGAAATTTCCATGTAGGGAAATTCTCTTCCTCTCAGCTTTTCAATCGTAGAAATATTGGAACCCGATGTAGCTTCAGCCATATCTTTTTGAGGTTAGCACACACGAGGTTGTCGTTTCAGACTCAAAAATAGCACTTAACCCAAATATTTCTCACTTGAAAACTAGTATCCTGGGCTCATAACCTTTTGGAGAATTGATTTATTGCAGGGAACCAAGTTTTAGGGCCACTTTCACCAACAACTTAACACGTTCCGAGCGGAATGGATCGATCGATCCAGGCGCCCTCGTTCGATTCACCCGAGAGCACATAGGCTCCTACGCTCTGCCTTCTGACGAGATTACCACGCATTCTGTTGGCTGTGGAGTTTAACACACTTATTGTAGATGATCAGGCCTCCGAAAGAATGCGTTCCGTTTTGTTCCCCATTGATATCAAGCCCCCGTTCAGTAACATTTTCGCGCCCTTTCATTTTGCGCCTTTCTCTAAAAAAACAGGCCCCTTTCACAAGGAGTTTCCACCAAAATCGGCGCCGCTCGGAACGTGTTAATCTATGTCCGCTGCTAAAATACCTATAGATTAGTGGGACAAATAGATCAGAATGATTTGTGTAGTTTGGTGATCTGGATGCTCGCATCTCAAAAATACATAACATCAAGTAGTCAACCCCTTAGTGAAATTTCAGATTAGTTGAACATGCAGGTCAGAATGACGTTTTAGAAGTATATTTCGGGAGTTGTACGAGCTGAAACAAAATGACCATGCATCAGGACTCTAACCCTCGGACCTTTGTCTCACCAGACCTGGATCTTAACCAATGAGCTACGCCACAACTATCGTTTCAAGAAACAATCACAGTACTTCAAGTACTCAGTAGAAAATACACCGACTGAAGCGCCACGATAGCGGAAGTTTTGAAAACTAAAAATCGTTGAGGAGCTATAAGTCGGGTCAGCGTAAGAAGTTACGTGAGATGGTCCGCCAAGATCACCAGATGGGCCGCGGGAAGAGGGGAAGTAGCAGTCTGATACCCCTTCCCTACCTCCACCTCCGATCCACCACTCTCTCCCCGCTCCTGCCATTGGGCATGCAGATGGTGGGGAAGTGTTAGATGAGTGTAGAGGGGGTGACGGACTGCGGTCAGCTGATTTCCCCCACCTCCTTGCCTTCACGTAACTTCCTAAGCTGACCCAACTGTAGTCACTACCAAAAATTTATCTTTGAAAGGGCTTTCTCCTCGCAACGGGCACAAACGTCATTGGGCGTCTTGTCCTCACCTTCCAATCCATTGACGCAAGTCCAAAGGCCTTCGTGTTTCAGGACACTTTCCATTTGAAATTTCCATGTAGGGAAATTCTCTTCCTCTCAGCTTTTCAATCGTAGAAATATTGGAACCCGATGTAGCTTCAGCCATATCTTTTTGAGGTTAGCACACACGAGGTTGTCGTTTCAGACTCAAAAATAGCACTTAACCCAAATATTTCTCACTTGAAAACTAGTATCCTGGGCTCATAACCTTTTGGAGAATTGATTTATTGCAGGGAACCAAGTTTTAGGGCCACTTTCACCAACAACTTAACACGTTCCGAGCGGAATGGATCGATCGATCCAGGCGCCCTCGTTCGATTCTCCGGGGGTGGATCGATAGATCCAGCTACAGAGAGCACATAGGCTCCTACGTTCTGCCTTCTGACGAGATTACCACGCATTCTGTTGGCTGTGGAGTTTAACACACTTATTGTAGATGATCAGGCCTCCGAAAGAATTCGTTCCCCATTGATATCAAGGCCCCCGTTCAGTAACATTTTCGCGCCCTTTCATTTTGCGCCTTTCTCTCCAAAAAACAGGTCCCGTCACAAGGAGTTTCCACCAAAATCGGCGCCGCTCGGAATGTGTTAATCTATGTCCGCTGCTAAAATACCTATAGATTAGTGGGACAAATAGATCAGAATGATTTGTGTAGTTTGGTGGTCTGGATGCTCGCAAGCTCGCATCTCAAAAATACATAACATCAAGTAGTCAAACCCTTAGTGAAAATTCAGATTAGTTGGACATGCAGGTCAGAATGACGTTTGAGAAAAATATTTTGGGAGTTGTACGAGCTAATAAAAATGACCATGCATCAGGACTCTAACCCTCGGACCTTTGTCTCACCAGACCTGGATCTTAACCAATGAGCTACGCCACAACTATCGTTTCAAGAAACAATCACAGTACTTCAAGTACTCAGTAGAAAATACACCGACTGAAGCGCCACGATAGCGGAAGTTTTGAAAACTAAAAATCGTTGAGGAGCTATAAGTCGGGTCAGCGTAAGAAGTTACGTGAGATGGTAGATCCCCAGATCTAGATCACCAGATGGGCCGCGGAAAGAGGGGAGGTAGCAGTCTGAAACCCCTTGCCTACCTCTTCCTCCGATCCACCACCCACGATCCTGCCATTGGGCATGCAGATGGTGGGGAAGTGTTAGATGAGTGTAGAGGGGGTGACGGACTGCGGTCAGCTGATTTCTCCCACCTCCTGGCCTTCACGTAACTTCCTACGCTGACCCGACTGTAGTCACTACCAAAGATTTATCTTTGAAAGTGCTTTCTCCTTGCAACGGGCACAAACGTCATTGGGCGTCTTGTCCTACCGTCTTATCCATTGACGCACGTCCAAAGGCCTTCGTGTTTCAGGACATTTTCCATTTGAAATTTCCATGTAGGGAAATTCTCTTCCTTTCAGCTTTTCAATCCTAGCAATATTGGAACCCGATGTAGCTTCAGCCCTATCTTTTTGAGGTCAGCACACACTAGGTTGTCGTTTCAGACTCAAAAATAGCACTTAACCCAAATATTTTTCATTTGAAAACTAGTATCCTGGACCCATCACCTATTGGAGAAATGATTTAATGCAGGGAACCAAGTTTTAGGGCCACTTTCACCAACAACATAAACGAGTTTAGGTTAGAAAAGATTAAAAAATAACGGAGATTCCAGCTCATCATCTTTCACCAGACCACTTTACGAGTTTAAACTCCTAACGAGGTGGCTTGAGGTTAATCTCCCAAGCCCCGGCCAGTTACACTTGCCAATCTCCGTTTAGCCGTGATAACAATGATATCGACCAATATGGCCGCGCACCAACAGCTGATACCTACAGTTTGATTCACAGTTGAAGTTTATTGTTATTCAAGTTTTTGATGCAAATATACTAGATTACTATATATAACTTCCCACAACAGTGTAAAAATGTGCCTCTACTTCAGAAAGATATTCTACTGGGTATAATTTGGTATTTCTAAACTTATTTTGAAACTGAGCGCCAGCCAAGAAGAACACGATAGGTAGGTAAACTCGATCGAAATCAACAAATATTATAAAGCATGTAAAATAACAACAAAAAATCAACGAATATTATAAATTACTAGCGTTTATTGATCGTAATTTTAAACTGTTATTAAGAGGTGATTGGATGGACGGAAGCTTAGCCGTAGTTTGAGCACACCTTCGGTCTCAGCCTTTGGCCTCACCCTCGGCCTCACTCTGCCTTCGGTCTTGGCTTGGGTAGTTAATTTTGTAAACAATAAATTTCTAAAACCTGACACTGCACCCTTTTATGCCCTCTGGGTCAGAGCCCTTTGAACGGATTTGCACCAAACTTTACAGGAACAATCCTTGAATCATGCCTAATAATACCTGAAAGTTTCATTACAATCTGTCGAGCGGTTTCGGAGTCTATAGGCAACATACATATATACATATATATATATATATATACATATATATATATATATATATATATATATATATATATATATATATACATATATATATACATACATACATACATATATATATATACATACATCCTCTTTTATAGATATAGATTTTGAACAAAATAATAATGATATTAAAGAAATAATAGGTTTCACGTTTGAAGCTCCAAACAAGTTCTAGAACACTAGATGGAAACTAGGTAAAAACGGCGCGGGTAATAAGAACTGGTCATGGTTGTAATTCACTGCTTAATTGTCTTGATATGACGGGCACATGTTGGGTTTTCAAACTGTCGTTTCAAATTGTCCAATTTTTCATTGGACAGTTTGCGGAATCTCCATTAAGGAAACTCGATTATTCCAATCTGGGTTTAAACGAGTTTTTGGGTTGGTGAAGGACGCCAAGGTTTGATCCTCGAGATTATATTTAATCGAGTTTGGCCAAACTCCGCTTCATAAGTTGTTGGTGAAAGTGGCCCTTAGTGAGGAATATAAACGGATGTTAACATATAAACGGCGGATGAGAAATCACTTTACTTGAACATGGGAAGAAGGCACAGACAACTATGGCAGCAACCGCTAGTTGCTATAATCATGATCGGGAGTAGGTGTAAATTTCTCGGCTTGGCCCGAGATTGTCTGAAACTCAGTGGACTGCATTCTCAAAGGTAAAGTTGGTACTTATCAGAAAGTGCTTGAGTATAATTAATTGAGTGTAATCATGCTGGAGGAACAACTCATCACTCGATCAAAAATCATAATATATTAGGTTAGAAATGAAACTCTAGACCGTAATTTGATTACTTATATCAAATCGGAAGCATACGTCAAAGTCGTTGTACAGTATAGAACTTTGGTAGCCGGTTCATTTGAATTCGGTGCTCATAGTATAGAAAAATGCTACGGTTTTTGACATGGATATGTCTTTTGTCTGAGGGTCAAGGAATTTTTCGCGACGCTATTTTTTTCTCCACACAAAGTGCAACGCTCCGGCACTTTAGATCATTATTATCTCGAAAAGTGAAGGCTGGGTAGAAATCAATGAGGTTTATAGCGGTAAACAACTGTGGTTAGTGATATCGTTGAGTGGTTACAATATTCTTAACGTAAAGCAATAGCATCATTTACTCCACTCCATAGGAAACATTTTCATCCTCTTGACAACAGTCGAGGACAACCGTTATGAAATCCCCAATCAAAGACATATCCATGTAAACATGGTATCTGCTTGTAAAGCGGATAGTGGAACTCGTTTACGAGTTTCTGATTTCAAGTACTTTTTAATACATATAGGAGTTATCTTTTGACATGCATATGTCTTTGCTCTGGGGGGTTAATCAAAAATTTCCGTGACGCAAAATTTGTGTCACAATTTCAGTGTTTTTCACGTACAACCCAGCCGTTGCTAGGGGAATGGAACTTCCGCAGTTTTCATCGCACAAAAATCGTTCGCCACTCGTTGGAAAGCGCTTGATTTATGTGATAAATGTTCACATCTCAAGCTACTAATTTCCCCCTCCTTACGTACCTGGCTACACTCCAAAACTAAGTTGATTGGACTATAAACAATTTTAATAAGACGGTTACAATATTTTTAACGTAAAGCAATAGCATCATTTACTCCACTCCATAGGAAACATTTTCATCCTCTTGGCAACAGTCGAGGACAACCGTTATGAAATCCCCAATCAAAGACATATCCATGTAACATGGTATCTGCTTGTAAAGCGGATAGTGGAACTCGTTTACGAGTTTCTGATTTTCAAAGTTTTTATTCTAAGAAAGTGCTAGAAATTATGTTTTTACATTTAAGTAGCTTATTATTATCCTCAGGGCATCTTCCTGGCCATGGTGGGTATCGAATATCATTTGTATCCATAAGAAAAGTAACTTGTGAATTTCATAAATATCTTTCGAGCCATATTGAAGGAAATACCAAAAAGGTGAGAAAAAACTACGTTTTCTACCTTTTAGCGAATTTTTGAAGAAAATTAAGCTATTGCTCTCGCCTCAAAATTTGTAGAATGTGAATTTTTGAAAAAATTTTATGCAGAAATCCGTTTCAGGCTATTTTGAATCATATTCTGAAGTTTAACGCATTTTTTTATGTATGTATATATGTATGTATATGTGTCATTCCAGACGATAACTGTCCGTAGAATTGTGCTAGAAACTTCAAACAAATTTTAAAATGTTAAGGACACAAAACGAAAGTTCAAGTTCGTTGGCCAGCATGATCGGATTACGTCTTCGGGTTGAAATTTTCAAAAATGTAGTCAAAAATTTCAAAATAGCCTGTTTTTTGCGATTTGTTGTGCGAAATAATTTTTTCAGCATACTAACATGCGGTATATTCGGAATCAGCGTAAAATTTTCTATAAGAATATGTATCAAGTTTACTAAAATATCAAAGTTGAAAAATCAGTCAAAAATCGAAATAATGCCGTTCGCTAATTGTAAAAATCGCTAATATTTGCATGAAAAATTGTCCAAATTCAGATTGAACTACCCTTATGGAAGTATCCCTGTATAACCAATCCTATAACCATGCTGTTTAAAACCTAGGTAGTAGGTATGAGTACCTCCTAATTATTTTTAGTAATTTGAATCCATGTTTGCCTATCAAAATCATAAACTAAAATTTCTCTACACGATCAATAGCGACTGAAATGCCGAAGATTTCTTCAAAAATTCGCTCATGGGGTCATGCTGCATGACTGGACTTTTTTCTTTTTCTATTGATTTTCACGTATAACAAATGCGTTACTAGCGAAGTTCATTCAACTCCCTTAGTTTTCATAGCAGGAAAATCGTTCTACACTTTTTGGAATGCTCTCATTTTATCACATCTCATGATCCCTAAGCCATTGTAGTGTCAAGGAAAGCTGATTTATTACGCTAAGTTATAAACTAATATTGCTAAGTAACCATAGTGAACTAATAATGTGAAAAGAAGGCGCTAGGTGCATGTTAGGTATACTATTGAGGGCACCATTATAGTATGCGATCTTCTCTCCACCTACGGTTGTTTTCTTGCTCTCAACGGTATGTTGTTTTATCGGATGCCCTTCATCTCAAGTCATCCACGGTTATTTTAAATGAAAATTTCCACTATCTGCTTTACAAGCAGATACCATGTTACATGGATATGTCTTTGATTGGGGATTTCATAACGGTTGTCCTCGAGAGTTGTAAACAAATCCTTTAACTTTGGACTGTAGGCGACGAAATGTTGGATAGAGTTTATTCTATTATTCTTGGAGACACAATAAGCATACTATATATACTATTAAAAATATTACTCGAATACAGGCGCTATCATTTGTATGTTCATGATAGCCTGATTTTTCAATTTTAGCGAATTTTTGAAGAAAATTAAGCTATTGCTCTCGCCTCAAAATTTGTAGAATGTGAATTTTTGAAAAAAATTTATGCAGAAATCCGTTTCAGGCTATTCTGAATCATATTCTGAAGTTTAACGCATTTTTTTATGTATGTATGTATGTATATATGTATGTATGTATGTATGTATGTATGTATGTATGTATGTATGTATGTATGTATGTATATATGTATGTATGTATGTATATATGTATGTATATATGTATGTGTCATTCCAGACGATAACTGTCCGTAGAATTGTGCTAGAAACTTCAAACAAATTTTAAAATGTTAAGGACACAAAACGAAAGTTCAAGTTCGTTGGCCAGCATGATCGGATTACATCTTCGGGTTGAAATTTTCAAAAATGTAGTCAAAAATTTCAAAATAGCCTGTTTTTTGCGATTTGTTGTGCGAAATAATTTTTTCAGCATACTAACATGTGGTATATTCGGAATCAGCGTAAAATTTCCTATAAGAATATGTATCAAGTTTTCAAAAATTTCAAAGTTGATAAATCAGTCAAAAATCGAAATAATGCCGTTCGCTAGTTGTAAAAATCGGTAATATTTGCATGAAACATTGTCCAAATTCAGATTGAACTACTCTTATGGAAGTATCCCTGTATAACCAATCCTATAACCATGCTGTTTAAAACCTAGGTAGTAGGTATGAGTACCTCCTAATTATTTTTAGTAATTTGAATCCATGTTTGCCTATCAAAATCATAAACTAAAATTTCTCTACACGATCAATAGCGACTGAAATGCCGAAGATTTCTTCAAAAATTCGCTCATGGGGTCATGCTGCATGACTGGACTTTTTTAGCTCCTCCAGCCGGTTTGAGTGTTCCTCGAGCACTTTCTTCATACTGGTTATTTTCCGTTCCTCAGCCAAGCATTCTTTGCTGTACAAATGAAATAATTTCATTTATTTTCCCTGGGCCGCATCCCGAATAATTCCAACAACACAACGGTTTACTTATAGAAATGTTGAAAATAACTGTGGAGAGAAGCCACTACAATGAGTTGTTGTTAACAGTCGACAGTTGTCAAGAGGATGAAAATGTTTCCTATGGAGTGGAGTAAATGATGCTATTGCTTTACGTTAAGAATATTGTAACCGGCTTATTAAAATTGTTTATAGTCCAATCAACTTAGTTTTGGAATGTAGCCAGGTACGTAAGGAGGGGGAAATTGGTAGCTTGAGATGTGAACATTTATCACATAAATCAAGCGCTTTCCAACGAGTGGCGAACGATTTCTGTGCGATGAAAACTGCGGAAGTTCCATTCCCCTAGCAACGGCTGGGTTGTACGTGAACATCATTAGAAATTGTGACATCAACTTTTTTTTTTTTTATTTTTTTTTTTTTTAATAAATGATAACTTTATTATTAATTGAATACTACAGTTTTGCTCAACGTATATAGTAGGCTTTGCCTAATTAATACGAAAACGTGAAGGAAGGTACAACCCAGCGGCTGCCCTTAACCAGAGTAGTCTATTCGTTGTCTGAAGCTAAGAGAAAATCTTGGGGGCGTTTTCTTTTTAGGCGGCGGTTGTCTTGGTATTAAGGGGGGATTTAGGGGAATAGCCGCTACCAGCGGATTGCTATGGTCTGACATGGTATAGTTGATCTTGGCATATCTTTCCTTGATCAGTACTACTTCAACTGTTGGGATGTCCAAGTCTTGGTGCAGAGTACTGTTTCGCACAAACCATTCTGCTCCAGTTATCAAACGAAGTACTCTATTTTGGGTAACTTGTACCTTATTTAAGTGGTTTTGGCAGCGGATCCCCATATTTCACACGAATAAAGCCAAATTGGTCGAATCAGTGTGAGGTATAGTTATAGTAGCCTTTTAGTGATTAGAGGGAGTGAAGAGCGGTAGTCTAACAAATGTTTTAGTTGTCGTATTCTGCATCTTATTTTGTGTACAAGGTGTTTGATGTGGACTTCCCATGTTGATTTTGGATCTAAATAGACTCCCAAGTATTTGGTGGACGATTTGATTGGAATTTGGGCTCCGTTGAAGGTCAATCCATCTATCAATCGTTCATGGCGAAGAGTGAAAAGGATAGATACTGACTTTTGAGGGTTAATCGATATGCACCAATCGTTGCACCAACCGGAGATTCTATCAAGATGAGATTGTAATTTTTGCCGCACGTCACTGGTTTTTTCCCCCTGGGTCAGAATTGCTTTGTCATCAGCAAAGTCAGCCGTAACAATTACATCAGTCGATGGTGCATCGCTCACATAAACCAGGTACAGGAATGGCCCCCATACACTTCCCTGGGGAACTCCAGCACGAATGCTCTTTGATTTGGATAAAGCGGAACCACATTTTACGCTATAGGTACGATTCGAAAGGTAGGACTGGACAACAAGGTAATGAGTGTCAGGTAAGTACTGTTTGATCTTGGAAAGGACACCATTGTGAAGAACCTTGTCAAACGCTTTTTCTGAATCTAGGTAGACTCCCAAGCAGACCTGCTTTTTCTCATAAGTGTCTAAAATTGTGTCTATGACGCGATGAAGTTGCATTTGGCATGAGTGTTCTCTACGAAACCCGAATTAAGAATCAGGTAGGAGAGGAGTTAGAAACTGTAAAAGATGAGGGAGAAATAGCCGCTCAAAAATTTTGGAAAGAAGAGACAAAAGGCTGATTGGACGATATGAATTTGGGTTGTCTTGATGCTTTTTAGGTTTTTTAACCATGATGATGTGTGCATGTTTCCATTTATTCGGGTTATGTGTAGTACGTAATATTCCATTATAAATTTGTGTCAACATCACAATCCCTTTACGTGGAAGAGCTTTCAGAAGGTTTTGTGTAATGAGGTCGGGTCCAGGTGCTTTCCTTCCGGGAGATCTTCTTATGACATTCATAACTTGGCCAGGAGTGAAGAAGAGAGAAAAGGGCTGAAGTTGTAATGGTTCATCCATTATTTCGGCAATTTTAGCTGAGTGTTCGGGTCGAATTTCTGGATTGGGTGCAAATTGTTCATAAAGCAGTTCACAGAATATATCTGCTTTTTCTTGAGGTGTTGAGAACCAACGCCCATCTTGTTTTAATGGAGGAATACTGTGGTGTTCCTTAGTGAGGACCTTAGTTTCTCTCCATAGGGACCCATCTTTATTGTTTAGTGATGCAATTTCGGTGTGAGGTGCTGACTGCTGTTCGTTCTCCAGGGCTTTTTTCAATAATCTTGTTGCTCTATTGTATTCAACTTTGTCCTGTGAATATTTAGTTGATTCCCACCTTCTTCTAGCTAATCTTTTGCATGATAGTAGGTTTGAAATATGGTAGGTGGTAAAGTGGTAGAATGTCTATGATCCTTTGGTGAAGGCGATGCTGAAGAAATACCGGCTGTCATATGAACTGCATTGGTGAAGGATGCTACTGCCACTTCTATGTCTTTTCCGGTTTTCAGAGGAAGGGAAAGGTCTATCATTTCAACTAGTATCGTTTTATATTTGACCCAATCAAATGGATACTTCACTAGAAAATCTTGATGAGCAAAATTTTCTCGTTGAATCCCAATTTTCAACAACACAGGAAGATGATCTGAACTCAATTCGTGAAGTAATGAAACAGTTGAGTGTAAACATCCCACGCTCTTTCCAATGAAAAAATCTAGTACATCTGGCATGCTACCGTCAGATGGATAACGAGTAGGTTCATTTGGTGAGAAAACGTCCAAAGCATGTTGTATCACTGCATCGCGAAGGATTTGACCCCGTGGGTTAGGAACATGGGAAGAGAATCTAGGATGCTTCGCATTAAAATCGCCTCCCAATATAAAATTTCTTTGTAATTCATGAATAATAGCCCAGAAATCTGACATCAATTGTGGAGCCGAGTAGAATGACCCGATTCGTAAACCTGGCAGAAGCGAATGATTCAACTCAACCTGAGCTATTTGGAAGTTAGACTCTATTATCTGAGGAAGTTCGTTGTGATTTATACAAGTTTTAATAAGAAAAGCTGATCCACCTTTCCTACTGCTTGAAGGGTGGTCTGCTCTGTAGCATCTGTAGCCAGGTACAAAAAAATATATATTAGGAGCTAGTTTTGTCTCAGTGATTAACATTATATCAATTTTATTAATATCAAGGAAGAGGCTCAGCTCATGATACTTGTTATTCACCCCTCTAGCATTCCATGTGCATATTCTCATACTATGTTGTGAGGAATTGATCATCGTTTGTTGATAAGTATTGGGATGATTTGTGACAACATTTCCATCATTGGTGTAATGATAGAAATTAATTTGTCTAATTTTTGGGTTTACTGAATCTGATTGATTACTTTGAAGGACTGAGGCGTAGGAGATTGGAGTCACACCCCGATCGATGATTTTATTGGTGGCTGTTGCGGAATTTGTTGAGGAGGAGTTAGTTTGACTAGAGTTTGTTTGAGGGTTGGTTAAACTCTTTTTAACAGGCACAGTACTTCTCAAAGGGAATGTGATGCTTTGTAAGGTTTTGTGTGTCGGACAGCCTCTATAACTGGCCGTGTGACTACCCTTGCAGTTCACACATTTCGGAGGTGTATCTCGTGATTTGTTGCATTCTGCAGATGCATGTTCATCATCACATTTAACACAACGCGGTTTCTTGTAACAATAATTTTTCGAATGCCCGAACTCCTGGCAATTCATACACTGAATAACAGTTCTTCTAGGTTTTGGAGGTTCAACCCTGATTTTACAGTAATACAAACTTGTTAAAGAATATATTTGCTCATTATTGGAATTTTGTTTCAAGTCAAGGAAGAAAAGGGGAAGAGGAACCTTGGTAATTGGGTGGTGAACTGGGAGCATCTGGATTGGTTCATGTCCCAACTCTCTCAATTCGTTCATCATGGTAGGAATGTCACATGAGGGGTGTAGCCCACGTAAAACTACACGGAAATTGCGTTCAGATTTCATCTGAAATGTGTGGTACTGTGCTCCATTTTTCTGTAAATAGTCAACACATTTTCTGTAATCGTCAACCTCCTCAAAATTCAGTTTTAATTTACTGTCAATGGTTATATGTTTAAAAGCCCCTCTGCATTCAGTTTTGGTTTATTATTTCCAATAATAAGCCTATGTGATCGTGTAGCAAAAAATTTTTATAACCCCCCCTCAAACTTTGTCACTTTACGTTTCAAGGTGCGTAGAATCAAAATTTGAAATGTCCGTCCGCCGTCCGGGCCATAAAAGGCCTAAGAATTGACTTAAAAAACCCGTTGTTTCGCACATAGACTCCATTTGGGGTCTAGTTGGTCCTAACGTTTAATCATCCCGATCGCTTTACTCGCATAGATGCTATGAGCCAAAAACGGGCGAAAAAGTGTCTTTTTCGACGCGCGCACGCCTGGCACTCTTGGCAGGGGGTCACGGTGGGTGGAGAGGGGGTGAGCGGGGGGTGGAGTGAGAGGAGGCGCCGGCGCCGCGGCACCTTGTTGTGGGTACGGCGCCGGCGTTCCTTCGAGGCATGAATATGTTTTTTTCAAGGTCATATTTGTGTGTTAATACCAAAGCTTTTCCTACGCATATTTAATAACATATCCTCTCGACTTTTCGTACGTACTTAGATAATGATATTATTAAGGCAATAAGTATTTGAATAGATAGGAGCTCAAATCTAGAAATATAAACATGCGTATAAAATTATAGAAGTATAGGTTGTGGCAACTCGAAGTAGGACACGCCGAGGAGTCTGGACGGGCCTTATGACGTACGCTAGCCAACTAAAACTACGATCATACTCAATTGAAAAAATAATAAACCTTTGTGAAATAATTTGCAGCGTTTTTAGATGATTGAGAACAACATGGATGTTAGAGAGATTGTCTATGAAGATTGGGGGTGGTTTTATGGTTCGCTTTTCTGATGTTTGATTGGTATGAGTGGATTGAATTTCCATTTGTTCCAATACAGCAAATCTATTGCTAGTTGTGTGATAGAGCAGGGAAATCAAAATGTAAATTGTCCAAACTCGCTGAACTGCACAGTTTCGGACGTTTTGTTTTAAAAGAAAATTTTTGTTTCTTTGAAGTACTGGAATCACTTACTGTTGGCTGATCCAGTCAAGCACTAACTCCATCACCAACTTTGGGTCGCATGGTAACAGTTGTAGTTCGGTTGCTATGCTTGAAATTGTTGATCATTTTTCCACTCAAAAATCGTTCGTTTCACAACGACGAAAACCTTGAACTCACGGAATGGGTGAATTATAATTACCAACAAGTTCAGAATCGCGTAATCGCCCGATCAGAACTCAACCTTTCAAAAGAAAGCACGAATAACAAGGTATTTCAAGATTAATTTCAAGAGCACGAATGTCCTGCTAACGGTAACCAAGCTTTCAAACTTAACCCTTTCAAACTTAGCCCACATCAACTTTTGCGTGACGAAAATTTTTGGTTGACCCCCCAGAGCAAAGACATATCCATGTCAAAATATGCCTATGATTCTTGAAGGGGAAAAGATGTGCTTCCAGAGCAACAAAAGTGCACGAAAATGATCTGCATGTGTTGTAGGTTTTTTTAACATTGAAAATCTCAATTCCGTCTTAGTCGACGGGTCAACCGGGAATTTTGTTACAGAAATTTTGTCACGCAACCTGTAAACAAGTTAGGTGTTGTTTTCTTTTGATTTTCACGTACAACCAAGCCGTTGCTGGGGAAATGAAACTTCTTTAGTTTTCACCGGACAAAAATCGTTCTCCACTCGTTGGAAAGCTCTCGATTTATCACGCATTTCTTTCGTACTTGTTCTTCTATTCATGTCGTAGTTTTATACTTATTTGTTATAAATGGATATAGTAAGCAATGCCGCTTGTTTTGTTGTCACTTGGTTGAGAAGTTAATCTTGCTTATAGTAATTGTAGACGCGCACCATAACAGAAAATTACCTACTTAGGTACTCTGTTCTAATTTCGATTTTTAAAACATTTATGTCGTAGTTTTAAATTTATTTACATTTACGAATTAGCGGGAAGAAAGCATGTTCCATGTTTTAGCATTATAGCCGAAGGCTCAAGGCGGAAAGTTACCGAGGGTCCAGGGGCGGAGCCTGTCCACTTTTACTTTCCCAACAGAGTGGAAAGTAATGTCCAATTTTACTTTCCCAACATCTCAACAGAGTGGAAAGTAATGTCCAATTTTACTTTCCCAACATCCCAACAGAGTGGAAAGTTTTTTCGGCAACCAAAATCATTTCCATAATATATTTTATATTTATTATATTTAGCAGAAAATCGTCATAGAAGTTTACACTTCTCCCGTGTGGTCTTTAGCACACCTGTTTTTTTTTTTTTTTTTTTTTTTTTTTTTTTTTTTTTTTTTTTTAATATTTGGATTCTTTGTATCGTTATGACGAAACTTCTTTTTTTTCAGAAGGGCGTGTTCTACGGTTTACGGACCCGCCGTATCTTGATCAGTTGAAGCCTGAAATCGAACTCTGCGAACCCTTCGATATTCAAATCACCGGCCCGGACTTCGCTTTGGTTGAAAGCTACCAGCGCACGGTAAACTGAAATGATTTTATTGAAATTAAGGCTGATAATATTTTATTTTATTTTTTTATATTTAATTTAGTGGTTTTAAGCCACACCTCAACCGTATGGGTCATTAGTGGCATTGAACAAGATGTGGGCACTTGAAGTGGCACGATTCCAAGTGGGGTTCTCCACCATCAAACGGAGGGCCATCACGGACTCCACCAGCAAATCGGAGGGGGAAAAAATAAGGGGTAAAGCCCCTAAAAATAAAATAGTGCAACTAAGACTAGATCTAGAGTAAGTTAATAACTAAATATATGTATAAGTATATCAAAGATATAAAATACTAAAGTATATCTCAGATCAGATATCACAGTTTGTAGTAGAGCTCAGCGGCTCTCAGGTACGACAACAGACTGGACCTTGTCTGATCCAGATAAAACGTCAACCCACCGAGGGGGCTGATGCTGGACTCGGAGGTCCACAAGGTCTGGGCAGTCCTCCAGGAAGTGGGGGATGGACAGATCACCCCCACAACTCCCACACACAACATCTTGAGCTCCTGCGTTAACTAGGTGTCTGTGGGTGAGACAGGTATGGCCAGTTGCTACCTTGTTAACCACTATTCGGTCCCTCCTATATATGATAATACAAAATCTTTTTATTGTGGACTAGCTGGTTCACCCGTGCGTTGCACAGGTTGACTTGAACATTATCAAATAGCCTGTGACCCAAGTTAAAGTAATTCTGATAGATTCGCCCACTCAGATCTCCAGTTGGTTCAGTGACGTTCAAAACGCTTATCATCCGCCCCCCTCCCCTCACCACTGGGTCAGATTCCAAAAATTTGAAAAAGTAGTCTTTGACTTGAATTAGAGTAATCCAAACATATTCGACAATCAAATCCCCAGTTCTTTCTGTGATGACAAAGATACCCCATTTCTCCCCCCCCCCCCCTTCCCCTAAAACACCCTCTTCTATGGGTTAGATTTGAAAATTTTCAAGTAGCCTGTGATTTAAGTTAGAATACTCCAAACATATTTGACAACTCAGATCCCCAGTTCGTTCAGTGACGTTCGAAATGCTTTAACTCCCCCTCCCCCTCCATTGTGGGTCAGATTTGAAAAATTTGAAAAAGTAGTCTTTGACTTGGAGTAATCCAAACATACTCGACAATTAAATCCCCAGTTTGTTTAGTGATGACAAAGATACCCCATTCCCCCCTCTTCCCCTGAAATTTTAAACGTTTTAAACCTTCTCTGGACTTCCATAAATAATTCAAGACCAAAATTAGCCAAATCGGTCCAGCCGTTCTCGAGTTTTTACGAGACTAACGAACAGCAATTGATTTTTACTTATATATAGATTACCTTCGTGATCTGAAATAGTAATAAACTGGAAATTTGGATTTAAATGCTGCAATTATTACTCTGTTCTATAATGTTTTGCCATTATTTAAATATTGATGTCCTCTACCTATAATATATTGATATATTTCACCTTGAAAGTTTCCAAGATGTGTTTTTCTAGTACTCCGATTCTTAAAATTTGCCCTGAGCAGAGAAACTGAATTCATAAACAGCTTTGTCAAAGATAGTCAGAGATTTGAATTATTCGGACTTTAATCGGGCTAGCAAATGGGATAGATAGACCAGTCCTTAGCCTTCTGGATCATTCAGACAGTTGTGACTTATTCATTATTTAGCCTTTATAATTTACCAAAAAAAAACAGATTTGATTCATATTTATGTGCAGGTTCATCGCATAGCCAGAACTATGGGCGTGGACGTGTCGGAAGTCTGGGCGACTGCAGCGAAGAAAACCAAAATTATCAAGTACAAGCCGAGAAGTACAGTGACAGAGACGGAGTACACTCTGACGCACTACGAGAGGAACGTACAGGTAACCTAACCTATCCCTCATTTTCTGCATGTTCCATGTTGCCCCTTGCTCAAGCCACTCAGGGCTTTCATCGCTATTTGAGTTAACCCTTTAGCGCCTAGGGGCTAATGTAGCATATATTTGGACTTGGGTGCCCGCTATTTTGAGAAAGGTGGAATTTTGATAACCTCCACCCGAAATTTAATTTAAAATGCCAATTAAATGACCCCTGAAATTTTTCAGATTTTTGCATAACAAAAATTTACGCCTGTAGCTCGATTTCGGTTTTGGAAATACGCTTTTTTTTGCCAATATCAGAATTTTGAATATAAATTTTACAAACTTCTTTGTAAAATTGTAAAACTTCGTATACCAAATTACGTTTTTGGGGTGGATGAACTCGAATATGCAGTCAAAACAAGATGACAGCAACAACTTTTGTCAGTTTGGAATCTCAAAATCATGTCAAAAAAATGGGTACTTTTCCGTTATACCCCCCCCCCCCCCCCCAGTCAATATGTCTTCAACACGCCCGCCCGCCCGATGTTTCTAGGCATTACTTCTTACTTAGATTATGTTATGTTATGAATTTTTGAGATGCGAGCATCCAGACCGCCAAAGTATACACATCATTCTGACCTACATGTCCAACTAGTCGGTATTTTTACTAAGGGATTGATTACTTAATGTTAGGTATGTATTTTTGAGATGCGAGCTTGCGAGCATCCAGACCACCAAACTATACACAGCATTCTGAACTATTTGTGCGAATTTTTGTGGAGGCAATCAAACCACAACCACGCCAATTTGTTTCAACAAATCCTCACCGACATCAGCAACTTCTGAAAAACGTTTTTTTTTTTAAATAATATAATTTCTTCTCACAGCTTGAAATTTTCAACAATTCTACGTAAATATGTAATCTAAGTAAGAAGTAATGCCTAGAAACATCGGGCGGGTGGGCGTGTTGAAGACAAAATAAGGAAGTCTGGCAATTCGGCACCATTTCTCAGAAACTTGGACAGCTCCACTACGAGGTCACACTGGACTCGGGCCGGATACTGATACGTCATGTGGATCAACTGAAGTCGACTCTGGTTCAAGGAAAACGAGTACAATTCTTTCCAACAGTCGAGACCCGGAGAATGCCATCATCAGTACCACATCACTCCTTACATGGCGTCCCTTTACCGAATTCAATAGTTTCAAACTCTCAACCAATAGTTCCTTCTGAGATACCAATAACATCATCACCACCACTAGCCCTCGAGTCTACCCTTCGCCGCTCCAACCGTACAAGACAGCCGCCGAAGTATCTGAAAGACTACCAAACGAAAAGTTCCAAATTCAATGTTTATCAAACTTCAATGCAAAATCAAAATTTTCCTGTACGTTCTATGTTAAGGGGGGAGAACTATTATGTCTCCGTTTCAAAATAAGTCCCTTCAGAATTGATCATGTCATCTGTTTGTTTCCATAAGTACCGTTGTCATTATGTTAATGTGATTTTCATTTCTTCTGTTGTCATTCTGGAATATAATTTCGCTCGTTCAAATATGTTTTGATGTGTTTATGTAAATCAGAGACACAATAGGGGGGTATAACGGAAAAGTACCAAAAAGAAATACTGTGTTTTCAGAAGATGCCGATGTCGGTGAGGATTTGATGAAACAAAGTGGCGTGGTTGTGGTTTGATTGCCTTCACATGAATTCGCACAAGTAGAATGCACATGAATTCGCGCAAATAGATCAGAATGCTGTGTATAGGTTGGTGGTCTGGATGCTCGCAAGCTCGCATCTCAAAATTACATAACATCAAGTAGTCAATCCCTTAGTAAAAATACAGATTAGTTGGACATGTAGGTCAGAATGATGTGTATACTTTCGTGTATGTATGTTCACTTTTGTGAACTATTTGTGAATTTCACCATTGTGATGCGCAAGCTCGCATCTCAAGAATAAATAACATAACATAATCTAAGTAAGAAGTAATGCCTAGAAACATCAGGCGGCCGTGTGTTGAAGAGGAATTGACTGGGGGGGGGGGGATAACGGAAAAGTACCAAAAGTTCCTCTCAGAGATTTTTTTTTAAGCTTGGTGTTCAAGTAATTCAATTTTTAAGATTTTTCTCATGTTTTCAACCATTTGTCTTTAAAATTATCATAACTCCCTTAATTTGCTGTGCAAATTCAAATTTGGGGATAACGTTGGATAGAGCATTAAATTTCCTATCGGATAAATGCTTGAGTTCGTTCAAGTATTAAGGTTCGAGACATAAAAAAGCTCTCTGAAAAGTAAATTGTACCTAATTTGGGAAACCACGAGTTTTTTCAATCGGGAATCGAATTATGAGAACCAATACGTTTTGAAGACACAAGAACGGTAAAAACTGCGCCAAAATTTTACCTTTTCAACAGTGTGGTCAATTTTACTTTTACTTTGCTAATTAGGAAAGAAAACAACGTTTTAATGTCGAAAAACTTTTTTTTTTTTTTTTTTTTTTAGTGAAATTGAAGGTTTTCTTGGAAAATGACCTTCTATGAAAGTACCTACGAGTTCGGGTTCTGTTTCTTCGTATTTTGTATGCTGACTCGACTAGTAAAACTTGCGTATCTCCCTCTTGAGATATCAGGGACCTATTTCTTAAAACAGCAAGTTACAAGTACAGGTAGTTTTAATGCACGGTAAACAAGAACAAGTGTTTCACCAAAACAAAGAGTACAAGTGTAGAAAAGTTACACTAGTAGAAGCTAACTTTATAAGTGCAGCAGAAAAGAAAAATGGCGTGTGGGGACAAACTAAATGAACGATGTCCAGAGGAATGCCAAGATTGAAGGTTTGTCAGTGAATCATAATGTAAAAACGGTGTTAGGTACACGATAGGATGTTTGTTTGGCAGAAACATGAATGCGTAGGTTTCTATCAACGATTTCCAACACGACTGAATGACGCTGTTATTTCATTCCTGAAATGATAAAAACCGCCATGATCTTTTATAGTATCCATGCATCATAAGTTCTTAACGCTCGAATTGAGCCTTTTCTATTCTTCTATGGTTAACATGTAACATGTAGTAGATTTATAAATTAAGATAGACATGCCGACTTCTTGTGATGGTTGTGGATCAAATGGATTCAACTTGGAGCACACTCTAAGTTGTAAAATTGGAGGTTTGATCACACACCGTCACAATGAAGTAAGAGGCCTCTTGAGTGAGATGATGACGATCGCATGGAGTAACTGTGTGGAACGCTGCAAATTATTTCACAAAGGTTTATTATTTTTTCAATTGAGTGTGATCGTAGTTTTAGTTGGCTTGCGGACGTCATAAGGCCCGTCCAGACTCCCCGGCGTGTCCTATTTCGAGTTGCCACAACCTATACTTCTATAATTATATACGCATGTTTATATTTCTCGATTTGAGCTCCTATCTATTCAAATAATTATTGCCTTAATAATATCATTATCTAAGTACGTTCGAAAAGTCGAGAGGATATGTTACTATGCGTAGGCAAAGCATTGGTATTAACACACATATAGGTATGACCTAGAAAAAACATATATTCATGCCTCGAGGGAACATGAAATTCGAAAGCAATACAAGTGAAGGAAGTTTTCCACGCCACCCTGGAGGTACTCCCTAGGTCTCGTTACCTCACAACCGGAGGTTCACTGCCCTATTACGCTTAAACCATCATATCACTCATATTTTTCCATCAACATTCATTTGAAAGTTGTGCATTTTGAGATGAGTGAATTTTGTCCTAACATGAGAGGAATTACTTTTGTTAGAGAAATTACTTTTAAATATTAAGAAGTAAACATTTCTAAGTAAATAGCCATTCATCCAGAGGGTTCGGACTCCAATCCGCTGAAGTAATGCAATTTTAATTTATGAATGATTTGCATTCTAGATGGGCTGGATAATTATTTATAACATCCTATAGTATGGTATAATATACAAAATATACTATGGCTTGTTTAAGGTATAATATTTTTATGGGAAAGCCGTTCTCCTACGCCCCTGGTGCCGTTCCACTTTGCCCATAACGCTGTACCCACCTCATGGTGCCGCGGTGTATTAAATGGGTGTTACTTGTAAAAGTAATATATATCCGTTATCCTACGCCCCTGGCGCCGTTCTGCTACGCCCCTGGTGACGTGCCGCTATGCCTCCTCCCCTCCCCCCTCATGACCCTCTGCCAATGTTTTCATCATTCCACTAAGCGTGCCAGGCGTGCGCGCGTACGTCAGTCTAACACTCAAAGCCTCGAAAAAGACACTTTTTCACCTATTTTTGGCTCATAGCACCCATGGGTGTGGAGCGATCGAGCTGGCAAGAAGTTAGGACCAACTAGACCCCAAGTGGAGTCTATGTGCGAAAGAACGGATTTTTTAAGTCAATTCTAAGGCCTTTTATGGCCCGGACGGCGAACGGCGGACGGACATTGCAAATTTGGATTCTACGCACTTTGAAACGTAAAATGACAAAGTTTGAGGGGGGGTTATAAAAATTGTTTGCTATACGATCACATAGGCTTATTATTGAAAATAATAAACCAAAAAGTGGTAAACTCTAGGATTCGTTTTGTAATGTCTCAAAACGAATTTCTCAATGAATAAATTTTTCAACAATTTTGATTTTAAAATTTTCAGAGACATTGCAACAGCTTCATTTTCTAGAAAAATTCACTAAAAGAACAAAAAATTGCATAGTTTTTAAGAAATAAATGTCACTACCTAATTCAAAATTCGACGTTAAATCTGAATGCTCAATATTCTTAATTTCAGGTTGAGAGGATCGGAGATACTGAAGACGTCAAGGTGAAGGATGCTGGTGTGCCTCAACAAGAAGACGTTTGTGGTCTCTATGGGAAATTGCTGGCAGAAAAGCTTCGGCAGCTACCGGCACGCAAAAGACTAAATTTAATGCACAAAGTCGACGGAATCGTCTTCCACCATCTTGACGTCGAGTAAACAATAATATCTGCTAGTATTGTAATCCCATTTCTGTACTTCTTAATTACTTGTTTATAAGGGATAATGTTTCTGTGAATGGAAATATAACTTTCTCAATGACCTTGGCATTCTGTTCTCACCTCAAGACTCACCAAAAACGCATCCAGGTTATAAAAGAAAAGGAAAGACCCTTGTGCCTTGTACCAACTGTGTGCAAACTCTTTTATTGTTGGTTATACAGGGTGGCCCCCAACTGGGAAAGTCAGAGAAAACCTGGAATTGTTTGGGAATTCTTTGCGTAGGGAAAAGTCAGGGAATTTCGCAAAAACCATCAACTGTCAGGGAAATTTCTAAATGAAAACTTGGTGTAATAATTTGATGCATTTTTAGGTATATTAGAACTCCTAAACAATAAAAATTCAATAGTGTACTTTATTATACTAGGTACATATTATTTCATAGGTGAGTTATACGAATGACAAAAATAATTATCAAGAGTTGTGGATAAACTGTTCAAAAGTAACAACGCTACACGCACATAAAAAGTGAATGGATGTGCCATTGGCTTCCCTGGTAACTACATCACCTAGAGTAAACCATTTGTGAGAAATATCAACTGTCTACACAACCCTTCAAGCTGTGTAGGATAATTGAGGTGTTATCATAATTACATAGTACCTAGTTGTTTATACAAGCATATAAATTATCTACGATATGCCACATTATGGTGTTTAATCCATAATTATTTCTACGTGTAGGAACCAGTCTCTCTCATATGGGGTGTGTCCCCATGACGGGCTCCAACCTGCCCTACACCCGTACCCAAATGCCTCTCTAGACGATTGGTACTGTGTGTAGTACCTATGGATGTATCTGTGTGCACATGCATAATGTGCTGTACTGTCACCCCGAGGTTTGTGTACCTCGATACGCATACCTTGTGTGGTATGAATAATGAAAGTGTTTGTGTACACTTCCGAATTATGCTCTACATGCACCTCGAGGTTTGTGTACCTCAAAGCGTATACCTTGTGTGGTATTAATAATGGAAGTGTTTGTGTACACTTCCAAACTTCGAGGTTTGTGTACCTCAAAACGTATACCCATTGGGACAATGTATATCCATTGTCAACCGTGCATAGTCCCTACACTAGGGAGAGACTGGAATTGTGTTGAAGCAATCTATTAAAATGGTATGTACGAATAATATATATCGGTATAAGGTTATTCATATGACTCACCAATGTATGTTCTCTTCTCGTCTTCTTCATACTGTCCTCTCACCCCCATTCTCCTTCTTTCATTTCTCCTTCTGATAAGCTCCCACCCTTTTCTACCCTTACGCTATGTAGTGACACTCCGGGCGAGGGCAGACTCAAATTCAAATAAGAAAACATAAAATTATGAAAAGGGTTATGATAGTACTAGTAAGCAAGTACAGGACATTAAAATTTTATTAAAATTTCAAGGAGATTTGGTAAATAACCAGAGCAAAACTGTGTAATACAACGTATTGATAATTCAGGTTTGCATGTCACAGATTGACAGATGCCAATGCAATGTTGAACATGGCTCTCGTCCATCTACGAATATTCTTGAAAGCGTTTTGGGCAGCAGTGCGCACAGGTCTTGTATTTCATGGGGAGTACTGGTAGTTGCGTTGATTGGTGGATCTGGAGTGTTAACATCGATTGACTGACTTGGGCAATGTATGTTTTGGTCATGGACGCTTTGGGTATCACATTGATCAAGGACCGTGCTATTTGGCTGTTAGCTCCATCATCAGGATGTGAATTGTTAGGTGTATTGTTGGCTCCTGAAAATTTTGCTGCGGTATCCTTGGTAGTTGGTCCAAGGGCAAGGCTAGAATCATCTATATCCATTTCCAAAGGATATAAGTGACTAATGGAGCGATTCAGGATTGACTCATCTGGGAATTTTACTCGTGCAGTCCTTATTTCAGTATCAGTACTGGACAGAAAGGAGGAAATAGTGCCATCTTTCCAATGTACTCGGTTGGAGGAAGTTCCTTTAACCTGAACTCTATCTCCAACCATTGGTGTCTTATTACTCAGAATTCTTGATTGTTTGTGATGATATTGGTGTCTTTCACGAAGACTCGTCAAATAATGTGTTTCAAACATTGTACGGAATTTACGCAAGAGCCATCTTCTAACCCAAAACCATTATTTGTTTGCTGGCATAACAATTACCTGAAGTCTCTTGTGGGAAGTTAAACTGGACTATTGCAGGTCCACATGTAGTAAGAAAGTGGGCAGGGGTGAAAATTGTTTCTGGGTCACTAGAGACTGAGGTCCAGGGGCGGCTACTGATAGGCGTATGTGCACCCACAGTCAAACCAAAATAATAATAATGTTTCAAAATTTCTCCATTCTCATTTGAAGTTAGCTAGTGACAGAAGACGGGAAATCTAAATCTACGCGCGAAACAGAGAAGGTTGCGGTAGGGAGGGGCTGAAGGGGGAAGCTCACTCAACCTGACCAATCAGAAGCGAACGAGCGCAACAAGTTGTAAGTGCTCCACCTCAGACTTGACTGCATATCTCAGGACTGAGGATTTTCAGTTTGAATTGAGGCGGGCATGTGAGATTGACCAATCAGAGAGCCCGTTACATCCCATACGGGATGTTAACAGGAGCATTCTTAGGGGCATGCTCATCCGCTAGGTAGCGACACCGAGTACCTACTTTCCGTTCTCGTTATCATCCCTTCTCATCCTAGCGTGATCATTTTTATCAGTCACACTTCTTCTATTTTTCCCGGTGTTATTTCATTTAGTGTTACGATTTTTTGAAGTTATTGAGTGTTGAGTAAATACTTTTACGAAGAATAATTCAGTTGAGTTCATGAAGTTGAACAGGTCCCATTTGTCAATCGAAGAAAAGTGCAGGATTCGCGATGCTGGCCACCCCTTGCTACTATTATGACTAACGCAAACTTTGAAAATGAAAAATCGTTCTGATTCGGTCCGTAAGTTCAACCCCTATAATGTAATAGATTTTATTTTTATATTCCCCATTATTTATATTCTAGATGATGACTAACCCTTCTCTTTCCCCATGAACCTCTCCTCTCCCTTTCCTTTCCCTTACATGGCAGGATTTGCTTTCACCTCCACGATGGTTCTTGCTTGTCGGCTATACATTTCAGCTATTGCAATCATTCCTTGGGTTAACTCCTTTGATGGTTAAGTATTTCAAAATTTCTGTCTTCCATTTGAGAACATTTCTCGTGTCTGGTGTACGTATTTAGTATAAAAACACCTCTACCGTCCCCGCGATAGCCCTTGTTGATCTCTGTGCACCCCCTGAGTTTTAAGACCCACTGGTAGATGCGATGGGTAGCTGGAATTGGAACCCCCTTGTCGCAGACTTTCCTTTGACCCCATACATGGATTTCTCAGTTTTTCTACCCCCCCCCCCCCCCCACACACACACACACACACACAACCACCCCTTACTTATTTCTTATTTATGGTAGTTAAAGGTTCAAGTTTATCAGTTCAGACAATGTGTGTCTCTTCCCATAAAAATGTGCATATTTCTCAATTTAAGGGTACTTTTCCGTTACACCCCCCCAGTCAATATGTCTTCAACACGCCCGCCCGCCCGATGTTTCTAGGCATTACTTCTTACTTAGATTATGTTATGTTATGAATTTTTGAGATGCGAGCATCCAGACCGCCAAAGTATACACATCATTCTGACCTACATGTCCAACTAATCTGTATTTTTACTAAGGGATTGATTACTTGATGTTATGTAATTTTGAGATGCGAGCTTGCGAGCATCCAGACCACCAACCTATACACAGCATTCTGATCTATTTGTGCGAATTCATGTGCATTCTACTTGTGCGAATTCATGTGGAGGCAATCAAACCACAACCACGCCAATTTGTTTCAACAAATCCTCACCGACATCGGCAACTTCTGAAAACACGGTAATTCCTCTTTTTAAAAATAATATAATTTCTTCTCACAGCTTGGAATTGTCACCGATTCTACGTAAATATTTAATCTGACCGTTGTAACACAACTGGTCATGACTAAGATGTTCAAGGAGGTATCCTAATTTTTAATTAAACACTATACAGATCATCAAATAATAAGCTTTGAAGAGGCCATATATTTGGCGAAAGGGCTCTCAGCATACAGCATTGAAACACATTATCAGAGAAGCCTGTAGATTTCTCTACCCTCAACCTACCTAGGAAGTTTTTATCGATTTACTTTTGCTGAGAAGGACCAATATATGTTTTTTTTTTTACTTTCCCTACTAAACCCGAAGGGTCAAGGGAAAGTTTTGCAAACAACCTGAAAATCAATTTCTGAAACTCATGATAGGCAGGCACGTAGCCAGAGGGGGGGTCCATGGGGTCCGGAACCCCCCCGAAATTTGTTGATGAATTTAAATATTCATGGTTAGGGTAGTATCTATCATTTCACTAGCACGAACTACCAACAGAGAATATTCGTCTGATGTGAAATTCTTCAGAAATTATTTTTATAATACTCATAGGTTCTGCTAATAGCTCCAATACGTAGAGGTAAGATTCCTGGGATAAGAAGTTAGATATTTCGGTACACGGACATGGGTCAGGTATACGACCTTAGACAGATCAACGCTTCTAACACTATACCTGAAGGACCCCTGTAAGCCTTGCCTTAGGATTTAGATGGCTGAAAATGGTACATGACTAATATAATAACTTCTTGAAATCGCCTTTCTCTTTTCGTCTAGCTCTCGGCTAAAATTCTCTGGCTACAGCGAAAAACCACTTAAGTCCAAAAAACCACTTTTTTCGTTTTTAACGGTATATGGAAGGCCTGGTCATAGCGCACATTTTGATACCACCCCCACATCCGAACCTCCCCTTAAAAAGCGCCAGGGCGCAGTGGTCTCAATGACATAAGTCATTTGGACAAAAAAATAATCGCGAAGAAGTACATAAGTCGACTTATGTTGTTGTTACCAGATGAGAAACGGCGTTTTATAAGAGACAGTTATGGACTTTCAATCTAACTATTCACGACAACGCAACAAAAGAAGTTGATTGTTTCATGTGGCACGAAGCTATTTCCGGGAGGGGTGGAAACCAGATAGCTTCATGCATCTTTAAACAGTTGAAATCCTTACCAGACCATGTAACGCACGTAATTTATTACTCGGATACATGTGCCGGACAAAACAGGAATTCACACGTTGCAGCCATGTTCACCAACGCCATGCAGCAGCTCCCTCAGTTGCAAATAGTCGAGCAAAACTTCATGGTTTCCGGCCATACCCATTTGGAGGCTGACCAAGATCACTCTGTCATCGAAAGGCAGAAAAATAAATCTGACTTCCCGATTTATCACCCCCACGATTGGTTCCAACTTGTACGATCTTGCGGACCGATATTCAACGTCATAGAAATGTCTGGGGATGATTTTTACGACTTCGCCGGACTGTTGAAAACAGCCCTGGTCCATAGGAAAGTCAATGAGAAAAAAGAAAAGGTTATGTGGCTCAAGATATCATGGTTAAAATACACCTCAAAGATATTTGGCCAAATCTTATACTAAAGCACCCTTATGAGATTGGCTGAATTTGACAAACTTTCTTTTGAGAAAAGAGGAAGATTCTCGAGTAATCATGTTGATCTTCATCGACTTCCCCATCCCTGCAAGATTAGCGCTGAGAAAAAGAAAGACCATCTTTCATTGCTCCCGTTGATTACCAACATCTTCCACCCCTTCTACGAAAATCTTCCATGTTGTAACCAAACTGAAGACATCGACCCCGATTTGGTTGAGTTCCCCAAAGAAGAGTGATTTTAATCCTTTTTATTTTTTTTTTTTTTACTGGGTTTCATCTATGACTAATTTTGGGTCAATTTTATGATATTCAATGTATTTTTCTCCAAGAGTTTAATATAAACAGTTTTACTTCAACTGAAGTTCCTTTGTCATTACTATTATTTTTTTTTTAAATATTTTTTTTAGAAAAAAATGTAATAGTTTTCATTGCTGGAGCAACATTAAAAACCAACCAAAAGATGAATTTTCGAAATCGGATGATTTAAAAATATAGATGTATTACCCCCTCTCTTGCACCCCCTTACCTACCTATATTGATTAAATCATTTTTCACGAGATTGGAAATTTGAAAAAGTTATTTTGTATAAGAGCAACAATGGAAAAAAAAATATATATTTAGGAAATAAGAGAGTTTTCAATATTACCCCCACTTGTCGTTATGGTTGCTGGTTCTTCGACAAGTGGACGTATATTGTACTCGAGTTGCATTTGAAGGACTAAAAAAAAGCTGAGAAGGGTGAATCACGAATTTGTCAAATTATAGATAAGGGTCACAACCACAAGTCAGTGGTCAAAATAACATAAGTCAATTTTCTCATACGATTGTGAAATATATCATTGCTTCTATTCGTGTAACCATAGCAAACCTTTTTAGGAGTCCACTCCATTATCAACTTTCACTATATCACCTGGTTACCTCGTTAAAACAAAAAAATGCTCTCCTGTAAAGTTGATGAATCCCGACTTTTTGTGAATTTCAAATAAACAACTAAATACCGAAAAATTGAACTTTTGTTGTATAAAGATCAAGATTTATCATGATTGTGAAAAATTGTTTTAACTGTGACCTAAAATCCTTATTATGTACCTACCTACCTAATACATATTTTTGCCTTATTAAAGATAGTATTTCATCAAGTTTGTAAAACATTTCTTCTCCTGTGATTTAAAATTCATATTTTAAAATTTATTGAAATGGGAAGAGAGCCGATGGACGAGGGGGGGGGATCTGCCCCCCCCCCCCCCCCAAGGCAAAATCCTGGCTACGTGCCTGATGATAGGATGAGTATATTGTTTAACCTGAACCCATCTAATACGTTTCATGAATACGTATTTTGTGTGTGTGTGTGTGTATGTAAATCGAGTACACGATAGCAACCTTACGGTACGACACAAAAATTCCAATTTCGGGGTTGGGTTTCTATACCCAAGAGCTGGCTACTGTAAAAAAAATCAGCTTCAAATGATCATTTTTAGGGGTTTAAAAAATCAGAATAGGTGAAATTAGTTCTAGTCATGCAGCATGACCGTATGAGCGAATTTTCTCAAGTTATCATATTTATTATATTACGTTAAATTGATTGAAAATGTGAGCTTTTTGAGTGCAAAGAAAATGTTAACCATTATTTTTATGGCAAAAAACATTAAGTAGGTATCTAAATAGTAATCTGCTATTCAAAAAGTGCTTTTGGATATTACACTTCTTTGGAGGTTTTTATCGACTGCATAGCCAATTTTAATGAAAATTAAGTACATTTTTCCGCATAATTAGGCACATAATTTTTTTAACGTTCTATTTCATATTTGGTAAACTTTATTTGAGCAACATTCTGCTAAAAATTATGAAAGCAACAATTTTAGCCTTTTTTAGTGATTTTTTAGTACATTTTTTGAAATTTGACTGATTTAATATGCTCAAAAAGTGCTGGCCAACGAACTCGTCCTTTCGTTTGGAAAGCTTGATTTTTTGGAGCAAGAAAGGAATTTTTATCTCAATCCTAACTAGAGTTATCGTCTGGAAGGACACACACACACATATATGGAAAGCACAAACTTCAGGAATAGTTACAGAATGTCTCAAAGCGGATTTCAATGAAAACATCTTTAGGAAATATTCATTTTAAAATTTTCGAGTCATTGCTTTAGCTTCATTTTCTACAAAAATTCGGTAAAACGTCGTTTTAAGTTTTTTTTTCATTGAAAATGGCTCGAGGGATTTTGATTAAATTCTCAGGAGTTACTCCTCTTCTGAAGTAGAAATGATATCCCACACCCCCCTCATACCTGGGAAAATACTCTGAGGGCGGTGATTAGCAGAAAACCTTAAAATGTATGAAAAACGCCATTTTAGCGAATTTACGTAGAAAATTAAGCTATCGCAATCGCTCGGAGAATTTAAAAATAGAAAATTTTTGAAACATCTCTTCATTGAAATCCATTTGTGGCATTCTGAAACGAATCCTAGAGCTTAACGCTTTTTCATAGGTATATATATATATATATATATATATATATATATATATATATACATACATATATATAATGTGTAGGTATATTGGTTCCTGAGGATCGGTCGGTTGAATCACAAATACATTGATTTGGCGACGTTTCAGACATTTTTATTTCTATTTTCAAGCCAGTAGGCTGAGAAGCGTCTTGGACAGTTGAGGGAGTTCTACCTCCTTCAAGCACTGTTTACACTGAGTGTATAAACAGTGCTTGAAGGAGGTAGAACTTCCTCAACTGTTCAAGACGCTTTTCAGCCTACTGGCTTGAAAATAGAAATAGAATTTCTGAAACGTCACCAAATCAATGCATTTGTGATTCAACCGACCGATCCTCAAGATTCTATATACCTAAATATTGCTCCAACAGTCAATAACAAAACAAATTATATATAGGTATATATATATATATATATGTGTGTGTGTGTGTGTGTGTGTTTGGGTCCTTCCAGACGATAACACTCCTTAGGATTGAGATAAAAATTCCGTTCTTGCGACGAAAAATCAAGAACTCCTAACGAAAGGACGAGTTCGTTGGCCAGCATTTCTCCAGCACATTAAATTGGTCAAATTTCAAAAAAGTACTAAAAAATCACTAAAAATCGCAAAAAAAAACAGCTAAAAATAGTTAAATTTATATTTTTTAGTAGAATATTGCTCAAATAAAGTTTATTAACTGTAAAATAGAACATTGAAAAATTATGTGCAAAATTATGCAGAAAAATGTACTTGAATTTCATTAAAATGTGCTAAAAAATCTATAAAAACTCCAAAATCTCTCTTTTAATCGCAGAATATTATTTAGAACGGGTTTTTGGCCATAAAATTGGTAGTTAACAATTTCTTTTCCCTCAAAGTCCTTAATTTTCAAAACAATGTAACATAATGTAGTACGATAATTTACGAAAATTCGCTCATACGATCATGCTGCATGACTGGAACTTTTTAGCACTTTCTTGGTTATTTTTCCAATAGATACGACTCATCATAATAGCATCCATGTGTAATGAATACAAGTAGGGAAAGTAGTGTGAAGCCTCGCACCAGATTTTTTTATTTTTTTTTTATTTAAGGATAGAAGATTTTGGAATTCAAACTTAATTGTTGAAAAAGGCAAATATTTCGAAGTTTGCGTGTAGTAGAGGAATTCAAAAAATTCTCAACCAAAAAATTCTCAACAAATTCAAGATATTTATATTGAATACGTAAATATTGGATAATATGTTGCTTGTGATTATAACAGTAAGCACTGCTTTTGAAAACATAAAAAAACAAGAAGTTGCAGAACTGTTTCACTGTAACTAGATTTCTCTACATCAAAAGAACGAATCAAGGTGCTAATCGGATATGTCAAAGTTATTTGTATGGTATTATCACGTAAAAAGAAAGAGTCACGTTCTAATTGTTCTCCGGGCATCTGCCTAGGAAAAGCCACTTCTTGGACTTTTGTTTGGAATTCCAGATCCCAGATGTGCAGATGTGAGTGCTGTACACCTGCATGATCATAACGTGAAAGCATGCCGACAAAATGCTTACCATTGTGGTCACACTTTATGTCAACATTGCCAGGGTTACCAATTCGCCTATACCAGTTTGTCAGGTCTGGGGTGTCGGGGATGGTCTCTGAATGGTTCCTGTCAAACAAAGCGAGAAACTTCAGCTTCAGGTTTTTATCTTTGTCTTTTGTAATAAAGTCTTCCCGGCAGCATCCACGTTTCCAATTTCTTTTGAGATCGACGTCATCCATGTATCTCCTTCTCCAAACACACAGCATCGGCAGATTCTCGGTTTCGAACACTTCGTACGAAGATCCCACTCTCTTGCGTTCAGCCCGTAACTTCAATCTCTCCTCCGATATGTTTTTCTTGCACAGCTTTTCCCAGATGCGGTCGCTATTGACGGCATTGCGCCAACCAAGGCAAACTAACGAGCAAGATAGAACATCTCCCAAAGCTAAGTGTAGCAAAATGATTTCAAACACCTCTTCAGGCAAACCGAAATGGTTATCAACCGACATCATTCGTTCGCGTACGAAATAAAGATGAACCGAAAACAACAATGAATGTTAATTATTATCGTTTCGCAAGTACAAATAGTAAAGTAGGAAGCACTGAATATACCAACACCAACTAGGTGTGGCAACAAGATGGGAAATTGATACTGTTATCAATTCGATTATCAGATTGACGTGTCATTCTGAAGGGTGTCGGTAGGAGATCTCCGTTAGATGCCTTTGCCTTGTGCGACCAACTTCTTCTTCGTTCTTTCTCAACTAAGATTTCAAGTAAGATGCGAAGCCAGCGGCAAGAAATTGAACTATGCAGTTCCTGACAGCAAATCTTGTGCCATTTGGATATTATTGTATCTGTTCCTACCTACCTTTTTAGTGAATTTTCGTTAAAAAAATGAATCTGTTGCACCAACAATTTTAGAATCAATATTTTCCAAAATGTTCCAAAATAAAATCCGTTTTAGGACATTATGAAAAAGTTTAACTTTTTTCGTATAGCTACAAATAATATGAATGGAAAAGCGTTAAACTCTAGGTTTTGTTTCAGAATGTCTCAAAATGGATTTCAATTGTGGAAATTTTGATTTTAAAATTTTTGGAGCCACTACAATTGCTTCATTTTCTACAGAAATTCGCTGAGGAATCTTGGAAATAGTGTGGCCATTTACTGGATGATTAGTCAGAAAACTTTCCTGACAACTTGAGGTTCTTAGCTACAACAACTCTCACTAGGTTTAAAACCTTCTCTGTGGTTTTAGGCTTGACAAGAGAGAATGTTGCAGGAGTGAAAAAAAGGAAGGTAGACCAAAGGTTCTACAGTCAGATCATTTAATAATGATTAATTTTACACATTATTCAATTAGGTACCTCCTACTACTCAATAGTACCACCATGTAGTGCCTTCTTTTCGCATTATTAGTTCATTATGGATACCTAGCAATATTAGCTTATAACGTAGCGTAATGAATCAGCTTTTCTTCACAATACATCGGCTTACAGATCACTAGATGTTGTGATAAATTGAGAGCATTCCAAAAAGTGGCGAATGATTTTCCTGCTATGAAAACTAAGGGAGTGACACTTCCCTAAACTATGCAAACAGGCGCCATTGCTTGTCACCCTAATCATCAAATGGTTCAGTATTTACCTATTAGTTCTGTGTCTTTTTATTATGCCATGTAATAAATTAAATGTGATTTATATTAGGCTGTTGTCCGGCAATGCCCTTAAACTTTATGAATGCAAGATTAGTTCGTCCAGTCAAGATCCCTATGAAATGGATGTTGAGGAGTGTGGTGAACTCACCCCCAAATAATATATTACAAAAGACGTCGGACTGCCTTGTCACAAAAGCCTTTGAAACCACGAGTCAAGGGCAAACGATACGAGAGCGCCCTAGCGGGGGCAGGGGAAAAACTACTTTTCCCCTGAGACACACAGAGGGCGCCCAACAGACTACACTGGGCGAACCAATCACAAGCCACCCCCGACGGCGAGAGGGGTATAAAAATGGCACCCCATGGCCCAATATACCATACCGATCCCAACAAGCGAACCAAGAACTTTTCCTCTAAAAGCAGACCTTCTCCAGCGAACCAGAAGCGATCCGACTCCACTGGCTGACCAGGAAGAGGAATTTAAGAGCCGGCTGCGATCCAACTCCACCGGCTCATAGAGAAGAAGGACCTACGCCTACCAGAACTTCCAGACTTCCGAATAGGTCGAGCTTTGACACTTTGTCTACCTCCCTATTCAGCCCTCGTGTATAGCCGGGGCCTGAGACGGTATCCCGGCAAGGCAACGCCGTCTTGGAGCTGTAGACTCGCCCCCGGGTTCGGAGATTTATCTTCGAACCGCCTGCTGGGACGAGCTGTGCAACCCTCAAGAAGGCAAATCAGCCCGGTCGTCATGAAATTCGGCAGACCCCCATTATTGAAAGGGCTTCTCTCTTTCAATAAGCGGCCGACTCCGGGCGGATCAGCTTCACGTGAGATTATATCTCCGAAGCTGTTGCCCCCAACTTTAGTCCTTTTAAGGACTAAAGACTTCCCCGAGGATGGAGAGAACACCCAGCTTCCACCTCCTAGGGGAGACACACGAAGGCAATGCGGCCGAAATGAATAGAGAGTTTTTGCAACGCTGAGTCGAGGTCGAGTGGGAGGAACTTCGAATAGAAATGGAGCACTGCGCATGCGCGCAAAATGCTAACGGTTAACAGTCAATTCGTTGTACGAATAGAAAAATCCTATTCGGAGTTCAAGGGAAGCCGAATACAGCTCCGAATACGCAAGTAAACTTCCATGACGATAACCTATAATACTATAATAAAAAAAAAATTTGTTTTTCCTATTTCATGGTGGCATGACATGCATACTGTAATATTCGTGATTTTCAAAAACGGTGGTTGGTTTGTAGGATTCATCCTCACTTAAATTATGCTGATACCTTATAATGGATTCTAAAGCTTCACGATCTACCATGAGTTCGATTTCGTTCGAGGGTATTTGGGTACGAGTCTCAGGATGGCATCCTACTAATTTTGTTGAAACAGCACCGATATTGATGGATCGATTTTGATGAAATGGGTAGGGGTTGGGCCACTTTACAGAGAAAGAGGACAGACAAAAACTGCTGTCTTCGCCATTTAGCCGTATTAGCAGGTATCCACATTCTCAATATTGAAACGTAATTTTCCAAGGGAAAAAAAGTGTAAAATATCGTACATATGTAGGTAATAGGTACAGGTAGGTACATATTTATAATTATAGATACCTACATGTTGATCTAGAAGTTCTCCTAACCCAAGGCGAATTTCGATGTTGCCTTAACAACTACCCTACTCGGGCTTAATTATGAAGAGTAGTGGTGTAGTCACGTTAGTGTGACTTTTGAATCGTTTCATTCAATCGTACAACGATTCCCTATTCGTACAGTACAACTCAGTGGTTAGCTTCTGGTTTTCTTGCACTAGAAAACCCTATTTTCGTACTACGACTCAGATGGAAAACTGCAAAAACTCCCTAATATTTCAACGCCCGACCGCCCTTCCGAGCCCCGGGATAATCTTGCGGGCCCACCTACCCATAGCCAGCCCGAACCCTCAACGGGCTCGGGGCTAATGCTAACGTCACCCCATAGTGGCGCTGCCTTCGAGGGCCTTGGGAACTCAGGCTTCCCCGCCGCGACAGCTACCAAATTCATACTCCGATCTCCCGGCAAATTCCACCAATGTGAACCCCCTTGAAACACAGAGGGTTCCAACGCTAACAGAAACTCACATATTCCGGCCTTTCAACAACGGCATCGACCACGAGTTTCAGACCCCTACAACAGGGGCACCTCGCATGGCTTACGAGCTTGAGGAAACATATACGTCCTTTGCGACCGGCTACACGCAAGACAGCAGTTCTATTCAGAACCTCCAGTCTCCCACTTTTAATTAACAAAAAGGTTCTTTTCAAAACCTACAGACTACCACTACAAGTGGACACAAGGCGGCCTATCGACGGCCCGAAACATATATCTCCGATACCTGAGATATTCAAAGAGAACAGCAAATCGCCGCTTTACATGGCGAAACATTTGCCTACGAGTCTGACAAATATCATCTCTCTGAAAACAGGGATAAACACCCCTATGAAGGTAGGTACTTTTCAGCACCTTCAGCAAGCTCCTTATCAAGGATCAAACCCAAACTACCAGACTCATGAAATTCTCCCGAATCCCCTAGTAAAACATACACAAATCCACTACACCTAACCTACTCCAGTCATGACGTCACGGGAATATGGGCTATATGCGACCCAAGGGACAATCATCACTGACCCAGGGTATATTCAGAAATGTTCCTTGGATCAAATTTCAAGTTAAAAAAAAAAACACCATTTTAAATACCTATTGAGAGATTTTTGCTAAAACTCCTTTTCTCATTTCTCCTGAAGTTGTCACCCTACAATTTAAAAATAAAAGGGAATTTTTCAAAAGTTTTCTTCACCATTGAACTTGAATTTGACAAAAAAAGAAAAAGTCCCAAGGCACACTACCTGACCCTACCTAACTAGCCGTCCAACCACTCTATTGCTCAAGCTGGTGTCTATCGCTATACCTACTAAGCACCTTAACACACCAAGCTTAGTTTTATTTATTTTGATATTAATTGCTATGCAATTCTTAGGCCGACCCCCAATAATTTTTTTAAAATGTCCACTTTTTTTGTGTAACGTTTTTTGTCCCGAGATGGGAAGCGAGAGGTCGTGGGTTCGAATCCCGGCCAGGCCTGAAAAATTTTTTTTTTCATCGATTCATTCGCGCACGGATGTTACTTTCCCAACATCCCAACAGAGTGGAAAGTAATGTCCATTTTTACTTTCCCAACATCCCAACAGAGTGGAAAGTAATGTCCATTTTTACTTTCCCAACATCCCGACAGAGTGGAAAGTATTGTCCATTTTTACTTTCCCAACATCTCAACAGAGTGGAAAGTATTGCCCACTTTTACTTTCCCAACATCCCAACAGAGTGGAAAGTAATGTCCACATTTACTTTCCCAACATCCCAACAGAGTGGAAAGTAATGTCCACTTTTACTTTCCCAACATCCCAACAGAGTGGAAAGTAATGTCCATTTTTACTTTCCCAACATCCCAACAGAGTGGAAAGTAATGTCCATTTTTACTTTCCCAACATCCCGACAGAGTGGAAAGTATTGTCCATTTTTACTTTCCCAACATCTCAACAGAGTGGAAAGTATTGCCCACTTTTACTTTCCCAACATCCCAACAGAGTGGAAAGTAATGTCCATTTTTACTTTCCCAACATCCCAACAGAGTGGAAAGTAATGTCCATTTTTACTTTCCCAACATCCCAACAGAGTGGAAAGTAATATCCATTTTTACTTTCCCAACATCCCAACAGAGTGGAAAGTAATGTCCATTTTTACTTTCCCAACATCCCGACAGAGTATAAAGTATTGTCCATTTTTACTTTCCCAACATCTCAACAGAGTGGAAAGTATTGCCCACTTTTACTTTCCCAACATCCCAACAGAGTGGAAAGTAATGTCCATTTTTACTTTCCCAACATCCCAACAGAGTGGAAACTTATGTCCACATTTACTTTCCCAACATCCCAACAGAGTGGAAAGTAGGGTCCATTTTTACTTTCCCAACAACCCAACAGAGTGGAAAGTAATGTCCACTTTTACTTACCCAACATCCCAATAGATTGGAAAGTATTGTCCATTTTTACTTTCCCAACATCTCAACAGAGTGGAAAGCATTTCCCTAATGATCCCACGATTCTGAGATTTGGTATGTAGCCCCTTGAGGGACTTCTGAACACAACTGACCGATCCCAGATCAGCTGAGTGGCTCTAGAATCCAGTTTTTTCCCTAATGATCCCACGATTCTGAGATTTGGTATGTAGCCCCTTGAGGGACTTCTGAACACAACTGACCGATCCCAGATCAGCTGAGTGGCTCTAGAATCCAGTTTTTTCCCTAATGATCCCACGATTCTGAGATTTGGTATGTGGGCCCTTGAGGGACTTCTGAACACAACTGACCGATCCAAGATCAGCTGAGTGGCTCTAGAATCCAGTTTTTTCCCTAATGATCCCACGATTCTGAGATTTGGTATGTAGCCCCTTGAGGGACTTCTGAACACAACTGACCGATCCCAGATCAGCTGAGTGGCTCTAGAATCCAGTTTTTTCCCTAATGATCCCACGATTCTGAGATTTGGTATGTAGCCCCTTGAGGGACTTCTGAACACAACTGACCGATCCAAGATCAGCTGAGTGGCTCTAGAATCAATTTTTTTCCCTAATGATCCCACGATTCTGAGATTTGGTATGTGGGCCCTTGAGGGACTTCTGAACACAACTGACCGATCCAAGATCAGCTGAGTGGCTCTAGAATCCAGTTTTTTCCCTAATGATCCCACGATTCTGAGATTTGGTATGTGGGCCCTTGAGGGACTTCTGAACACAACTGACCGATCCAAGATCAGCTGAGTGGCTCTAGAATCCAGTTTTTTCTTTAATGATCCCACGATTCTGAGATTTGGTATGTGGGCCCTTGAGGGACTTCTGAACACAACTGACCGATCCCAGATCAGCTGAGTGGATCTATAATCCAGTTTTTTCCCTAATGATCCCACGATTCTGAGATTTGGTATGTGGGCCCTTGATAATCATTTTTTTCATTTATTCAATTTACACTGAATATTAAAATCTAATTTAACACAACGATATTTATTTTAATATTGCAATTTAACATAACGATGCTTATTTCTGTTCTAGAACCAAAAATTTCAACCATGTGTCGTGTTTTTGACGAAAAAAACAGGAAAAAAAACAAGTTCATAGAATTTCGAATCAATATCGAGGAGAAAACATGATACATGGTTGAAATTTTTGGTTCTAGAACAGAATTTTTTTTTTTTTTTTTTTTTTTTTTTCGTGAGACGAAGGTTGTGGGTTCGAATCCCGGCCAGGCCTGAATTTTTTTTTTTTTTTTTTTTTTAAAAAACGATTTAATTTTTCTAGTGTTTTCAGGCTAAGAATTGCATAGCAAATTATCCTCGTTTTCTACACAGCAGAAAAGAGAAAAGATCCGGCGAGGCGCGAAGCGCCGAGTATAGATTAGGGGGGTACAGGGGTCAAGGGGCGGAGCCCCTTGCGAGGCCCGAAGGGCCGAGTATATATATAGTATTTCCAAATAGAACTCGACATTTTCCAAAAAGGTTTTGAGATTTTCTAAAATGGTTTCGACACTTTCAAAATGCAATTAAGGAACTCTGTGCTACTTTATAGATAACGCTTTATTACTAATATAGGTAGGTAGGTCGTGAAATTTCAAGAAAAACTGACCGCCCAGACATCGTTTTGGCAAGTCTTCTGTAGGTAATGGTCTCCGAATGTTGCGGATAACGCGAAAGAAAGCATCAATATTAGTTTGATAGGATGAATGCAGAAAGAACCATGCGACTTCGACATGAATATGCGATCCAGTTCAATGAGGTAATCCCTGAAAACCGAGAAAACTTTATATTCATAGATGAATCTGGTTTCAATTTACCTATGAAACACAGCCAGGCTCGATCGAAGGCCAATACCCGGGCAGTTGTGACTATACCTACCGTTAGAGGCCGTAATGTTTCTTTAATCCTCGCAATTAATGCTCAAAATGTTGCGCACCATAAAATAATATCATCTGGTACAACTAACGCCGAGCTTTTTGGAGAATTCTTGTCAGAAGTACGTGAAAAACTGCCATATTCCATCACCAACTACGTTTTTGTAATGGACAACTCGAGAATTCATCTTTCTGAACATAGTCAAAATTTGACACGTTCGTCCCAAATGAACTTGTTGTTTCTCCCTCCATACTCTCCCATGCTCAACCCCGTGGAAAATTCATTTTCCAATATCATCGGAAAATGATCCTCGGTCGGACCCTCTTGAGTCAACGAGGTGAACATCAGTTAAAGGAGGTGATTTCAAGGGGCGTTCAAACAATTACTTCATCCGACTGTAGTAATTATGTCATGAACACGTTCCTCCTTCTACCTGCGGCAGCAGCTGGACGACCTCTTCACTGAAAATCAGTTCAAATTCAGAAAAAATTGTTCTTTAACTCCAATTCTGGAAACCTGTTTTGTAAATTTTCATGACCTATCTACCAATATTAGTAATTGTGGTGAATTTACCACCCAAAAGTTCCAGTCATGCAGCATGATCGTATGAGCGAATTTTCATAAACTATCTATCGTACTATAGTATGTTAAATTGCATTGAAATTGGAGCAATTTTAGTTGACAGAAATGGTTAAAAACCAATTTTATGGCAAAAAATTCCAGTCATGCAGCATGACCCCATGAGCGAATTTTTGAAGAAATCTTCGACATTTCAGTCGCTATAGATCGTGTAGAGAAATTTTAGTTTATGATTTTGGGGCTGCGTGCTAGTACGTACATAAATAGAACTTCTTCATAATTTCATGGCTGATATTTTCTAAGCCACAGTCAGTATTAAAGCTCCATCAAGTCCTAAAACAGTTGAGCGTAAAACATTAAAGAGAGCGACCGAAAGAATCGGAGGATGGAATATTTCACAGAGTTAACTCATCAGTTGTGATTACACAAGCACCTACTACCTACGTTTTAAACAGCATGGTTCTAGGATTGGTTATACAGGGATACTTCCATAAGAGTAGTTCAATCTGAATTTGGACAATGTTTCATGCAAATATTACCGATTTTTACAACTGGCGAACGGCATTATTTCGATTTTTGACTGATTTTTCAACTTTGAAATTTTTGAAAACTTGATACAAATTCTTATAGGAAATTTTACGCTGATTCCGAATATACCACATGTTAGTATGCTGAAAAAATTATTTCGCACAACAAATCGCAAAAAACAGGCTATTTTGAAATTTTTGACTACATTTTTGAAAATTTCAACCCGAAGATGTAATCCGATCACGCTGGCCAACGAACTTGAACTTTCGTTTTGTGTCCTTAACATTTTAAAATTTGTTTGAAGTTTCTAGCACAATTCTACGGACAGTTATCGTCTGGAATGACACATACATACATACATACATACATATATACATACATACATATATACATACATACATACATACATAAAAAAATGCGTTAAACTTCAGAATATGATTCAGAATAGCCTGAAACGGATTTGTGCATAAAATTTTTTCAAAAAATCACATTCTACAAATTTTGAGGCAAGAGCAATAGCTTAATTTTCTTCAAAAATTCGCTAAAAAGACACCAGAAATGTCTTTAACAATCAAAGACGATGGGACACCGCAAATCCGTCGCTCAGAATTACAAAACAAGAGCTCTCTAGCGACAACGCGGAGAAATAAGCTCACTCATGAAAGCAGGAAGAGTTTAGCCCTCCGAAGTCCCAGATTCACTGGCACCAAAACGGGAAAGACAACATCCCCGAGGAAGATTGTCAAAGATCTTATACAACCAAATAAGATCGATATACGATCAAATAAGATCAATCTAAACAGCGAAACGGGAAAACATTCCCGTTGTCGATACCGGCCATTTGACCCTGGCTTGGAACCCAAGAGCGCCCTAGCGGCGGGAACCCTCAGGTTCCCCCTGGAAAATATGGGCAGCGCTTGGCCGCTCTTATTCCTATAACAGAGTTCAGCTCTGACGCACGAATCTAAAGAGTGTGACGAACTACGTGGGGACATTCCCGAGTCACCCTCGACTCCAAAAGGAAGATAAATACTACTTTTCAAACCCCTTTTGAATCACCTCCCAATCCACGCTTTCTAATCACCAGCAATGATTTAACTCCTCTGGTGAACAAGAAAGAAGGATCAGCTGTTTAGCTATTTTATTGAGACCTTCTAGAACTTCATTACAGACGACAATTTAATTTGTTGTCTATAGCGAAACGCTATTTTATTGAGACCTTCCAGATCTTCCAGACCTTCACATAAGGTGTCAGGTCCGGCTCTTGAATCGGCCGCGTGACCTCCCTATAGAGCCCTCGTACAAAGCCGAGGCCCTAGGCGGGAACGGATTTCGCTACCCCGCTCTGGACCAGTAAGCCCTCACCACCGGGTTACATTACGTAACCGCCCGAGAGGTTCGAGGCCGGGTAACCCTCAAGAAGGTGTATTCACCGGGTTACCTAGTGCAAGGATCCTGGGCTCGTAGGAAGCTTTACTTCCTCGTCCAGTCGAACCTGCAGTGCAACTTCCTGGTCTGCACATTCAAATAGTCCTTATCAGGGCTAGGAGTCCTTACATATCTTCTGCAGGATTATAGGACCTCCACCATCCGTGGACAACACCAGGCGATCACGCCCCAAACTTGGTTTCCTCATAACCAAACCTACACTGTTCACGTCATTGTCAATGTCAACGTCAATGTCAATGTCATTGTCAACGTCAATGTCAATGTCAACGTCAATGTCAACGTCAATGTCAACGGGACCAAACTTCCCTCTCGGGAGACCTACTCAGAATTTAACACATTTAAATTCTCCCTGTAAGACAGACCCACATAACCGGATCATGTATCCACTACAAATGGTGACCCCATATCTTTGTACACAGGCTACAAAGCAAACTCAAACAACAAATCCACTACAGTAATAAAGCAGTATTCATAAAGTATCACAGAGTTCCTTAATTGTACTTTGCAAGTGTCGAAACCATTTTGGAAAATGTCGAAACCAATTTGGAAAATATCGAATTCAATTTGGGAATGCTATATATGAACCATGATCACTTAATTGTTATAGGTATTTTGCTACAAAGCGTCTTGTAGTAGCATTGACAAGTTTGGTTGTGAACAAATGAGCATGGAAAATTTGGACCATAAAAACCTGAAGATACAAGGGATCTAAACAACTACGACTAAGCAGGTGATTTATTACTAATGTTAAGTAAGTACCTACCTGGTAATATAACGCACTTACTTTTATAACGGTTTCTCATGTTGTTGCCCAATTTTAACGCCCTTTCCCAGGCTGGTCTCAAACTTATTAGGTAGGTAATCAAACATTTCGTTTTCCTCTTTTGGGAAGATTAGGAAACGAAATAACACTTTTTGCCACCACTGGATTCGCAGCCGAATACTTTGCAGTATGATGCATTTGACTTTTCAGTGGTCACCAGATGTAAATTGACAAACAAACTCAGGAACCTGTCAAGCTGCTATTTCAGGAGATCCCGCCTACGAGAGTTCATTTTTCTGTCGCTAGACTTCGCATACTTAATTGAAATTGCATCTTAATTGAAATGCAAGGCAGTAACTCTTCCACAAGCACACCTATGTGCTGCTAGCGTTGCGGTAATCTCAAAAATTACCGACGTTGCTACCTATTTGATGCCAGAGCGGGGCATTTGATGGGCAGAGCGGGGCACAATTTTGCTAAAAAGGTAGGTCCAGATATGATTTCAGTAACACAAGATTCGTAATCAGGAACCAATTAGTTTATTTTGCAGCCGCTAGGCTTCGCATACTTATTCGAAATCTTCGTTGAGCAAGAAAGAAGTCGGTCACGAGAGGAAGAGACATCAGAGAACGACCACCACCACCACCTCCAGAAACCCAAGAACGCATCTATAACCTACCAATCATATGCATATCCCTTTACTGTGCAATGTGCATGTGCTCCTGTTTTCTACTTTTACAATTCCTCGTTAAAATCGAATTTACGATAGTATTTAATCAGCAATTAACATTCATTCTTGGTTTCGGTTTATCTTTATTTCTCACACGAACTTCCAATGTCGGTTGATAACCATCTTGGTTTGCCTGAAGAAGTGTTTGAAATCATTTCGCAACACTTAGATACGGAAGATCTTCTATTTTGCTCGTTAGTTTGCCTTGGTTGGCGCAATGCCGTCAATAGCAACCGCATCTGGGAAAAGCTGTGCAAGAAAAACATATCGGAGGAGAGATTGAAGTTACGGGCTGAACGCAAGAGAGTGGGATCATCTTATAAAGTGTTCGAAACCGAGAATCTGCCGATGCTGTGTTGTTGGAGAAGGAGATACATGGATGACGTCGATCTCAAAAGAAATTGGAAAAACGGATTCTTCAAGGAAGACTTTATTACCGACTATGATTACTTTAGTTCATATGCCATGAAGTTGGAGACTGATAGTGAAGTGTTATTGGTGCCTAAGTGGTCATCACCATCACCATACACCGTGTTCAACATAGTGGACAACCCAATCATGACAGGTGAAATACATCTCGCTCTAAGTAACCACACACCAGAATTCGTCAAATTTTCCAACAACATCCTGGTGATTGTTCAACACACTTTGCTCCAAGTTTATGTAAAAGACAATGATAAAAACCTGAAGTTTCTCGCTTTGTTCGACAGGGACCATTCGGAGACCATCCCCGATACCCCAGACCTGACAAAATGGTATAAGCGAATTGGTGACCCTAGCAGCCTTAACATAAAGTGTGACCACAATGGGAAGTATTTCGTCGGCATGACTTCACGTTATGATGCAGGTGTATTCTGGTGCTCACCTCTGCACATTTGGGATCTGCAATTTCAAACCAAGATCCAAGAAGTGCCTTTTCCTAGGCAGGTGCCCGGAAGACAATTAGAATGTGCCTCTCTCTTCTTACGTGGTAATACCATACATTTAACTTTGACATATCTGAGTAGCACTGTGATCCGTTCTTATGGTATAGAGAAATCTAGTTACAGAGAAACAGTTCTGCAACTAGAAGGGTGTTTGGTAAGTAGCCTATTCACGGGAACAGTGGCTATTATGGAAAGTTTTTCGGTGAAAAAATTGTTTTTATTCTACTTGAGAGACGGTAGAATGTTGGACACGTTGAATGCTAGGGGCTTTGAAGACCCAGTACAGGCCTTTGGGAATCTCATTACTTACGAAGAACGACGTGCATATCCTGGAGATCCCTCCACAGTGACTGTCTATGATAAGGAAAAGCTGCGTCTGGTCGACAAATTCCAAGTTGAGAGGAGGTTGGGATATGGCACCAGGATTCACATCGTCATGGACGACATTATGCTCATCTGTACAGGAAGGCATCTCTACATTCGAAATATGAAGACACGGGAAATCCTACGAACTGTCGAATGCTCTGGTTTCCTTCCCCCGGACCCTTCCTGCTCCAAGATGGTTGTGGAAAAACCGGGCGGTGAAGTCGTAGTTCTCCACTTCTGGTAGGAGGTAATTATGTACCAGAAACATCTACGAATTGTCTTCACTAGTATAAGTTGTAATTTTTTATTTTATCATGTGCAGTACTTACTGTGATCATCACAAGCAACATATCCATTATTTACTTTTTCAATATAAATATCATTCAAATTTGTTGAGAATTTTTTGAATTCCCTTAATACCCACAAACTTCGAAATATTGGCCTTTTTCAGCAATTTATTAAAATTCCTAAGTCTTCTACCCTCAAATTGAAAAAAAAAAAAAAAAAAAAAAAAATCTGATACGAGGCTTCACACTACTTTCCCTACTTGTATTCATTACATATGGATGCTATTATGATGGGTCGTAGGTATCTATTGGAAAAATAACCTGGAAAGTGCCAAAAAGTTCCAGTCATGCAGCATGATCGTATGAGCGAATTTCTGTAAATTATCGCACCTTATTATGTTACATTGTTTTGAAAATTAAGGACTTTGAGGGAAAAAAAATTGTTAACTACCAATTTTATGGCCAAAAACCCGTTCTAAATAATATTCTGTGATTCCCAAAGAGATTTTGGAGTTTTTATAGATTTTTTTCTGCACATTGTAATGAAATTTAAGAACATTTTTCTGCATAATTTGCACATAATTTTTTTAATGTTCTATTTCATAGTTAATAAACTTTATTTGAGCAATATCCTGCTAAAAATATAAATATAACTATTTTAAGTGATTTTTTATTACGATTTTGAAATTTGACCAATTTAATGGGCTGGAGAATTGCTGGCCAACGAATTCGTCCTTTCGTTTGGAAACCTAATTTTTTTGGCGCAAGAACGGCATTTTTATCTAAATCCTAAGGAGAATTATTGTCAGGATGGACACACACACACACATATATATATATATATATATATATATATATATTATATATATATATATATATATATATATATATATATATATATATATTCATGAAAAAGCGTTAAACTTTAGGATTCGTTTCAGAATTACTAAAAACAGATTTAAATAATGAAAATTTTGATTTTAAAGTTGTCAACGAAAATTTTCTAAAAATGAAATTATATCTCACCATGTCCCCAGCTTGACCAGGCCCTCATAGACTGTGATTTGAGGCAGATTTTGATGGTAGTGGCGCCCCCTACATGTTTTTAATGTTCCGAGTTACAGCCATGAGAAAACATTATTTCAAAATTGATTGTCATTAGTCAAACTGGTTACCTACTTGTGTATTATAAGGAGGCCACTATTCTTAGATCACCTTGCGGTGGTGTACAGATCATCCAGGTCTAGTTGCCCAGCTCTATATTTACTATATTTACATCTATATTTACTAAGAGGGTTGGTTTAGGATTTTTTTTTAATTTTTGAGATGCGAGCATCCAGACCAGCAAACTGTACACATCATTCTGATTGGTGGGTTGTGAGGGGAGGATGAATGGTTGTGGCAAATCCTCATGTCATGTGATTTACTTCCAAGCGCTTTCGCCCTTTGTGGGCCTCGTCAGGGATGTAGAAGTGATATAGTTGGCAGTGGATACTTCCCACTAGAGTTGGGATAAATGTGCAGGTACAATACTAGAAAAATACAAGTACAAATCCTTGTGTACTTGTACCATGAACTTTAATCACAAGTACCTGCCTTACTTGTACTTGAAATAAAATTAGTAAGTACAAGTACTTGTAATTGAAGTTCTAAGTACAAGTACACAAGGATTTGTAGTTGTCCAGGTGGCAAGTACAACAAGCACATTCTCTATTTTAACCTAGAATATTGTGGAGAACGATGGGGAGGAATTACGGACCCCCTTCCTCCCCCTCTCCCTCTCATTACGAGAATTGTGGGGCAGACGGGTGTCCGAAATTCCACCCCATCATTCTCCACAGTATTCTAGGTCAAAAAATAGAAAAGTGCTTGTTGTACTTGAGATTGCAACTACTTGCACTCACTAAAATGTGGAATTGCAAGTACATGTGATTGTACTTGGCAAGTACTATCGAAGTAGTTGTGTCTTGTGCAGCTATACCTCTTCATTATTGTTACTGATTTTCCTCGACTGCTGTAAAATATCAATAGATTTTCTCAAGTACTTGAAGAAAGTACTTTAGTACCAATATACTTGGGTATCCCAACTCTGCTTTCTACTACTAGTTCTTAACATGCTGGGCCGCCAAGTCTGTTTCGGGTGTATAGCTCCTCATAGTTTAGCTGTTTGATAATCATAGATATGTAAGTTGTAAGAAGTTATATTATACATTACTTCTATGATGTTATCAATCTCTTGTGCTACTATAGTTCAAGAGAGAGCAGAATTGGACGGACCAAACAAATGGTGCCCAACTATCGGGGAGGTTGATAGGAACCATTTCAGTGGGCAGGTCCTAAAATTCGGAGAAGGGGTCGCTGAAGCCCGGGTTCAGGAGTGGAGAGTGCCCAGGGTTGCCAGGTGGTATGAAAATAAAAAAACCTGACACTATAAGTCGAGATGGTAGATTCAAAAACCTGTTTAAAAAAATACATTTCCCCTCAAATAAAAACTTTTGATCCATACAAACAGACATCAAATTAAACAATTCTTCCTTTTCGAAAATATTAAGTTTAGAGGCGTGAATCAGCCTGCACACCACATCTTTGCATCTAGCTACATCGATATTGGTGAATAGACTAACCACGTCAAAAGATGCAAGTTTAGCATTTGGAGGCATCTGAATGTCCTTAATTTTGGAAACCAAATCATAAGAATTTAGTACAGTATGTTGAGGTCGAAAGTTGATTTTGTTCCTAAGTAAAAGACTGAGTTTTTTAGGCAATTTGTAAGCAGGAGCAACAATATAAGGCACCAACGGTCTCATCGCCACTCCTTCCTTATGAATTTTAGGGAGACAAGATAACCTAGGCACCTAGCATAGGGTTCATTTCTACAAAACTTGGAATGTACACATTTTTTAGTAAACTATCTTCTGATTGGTTAACTACTTTGCGAATAATCTTTGAAGTTGGGTCAGATGAAAGATTTGAACAGTTATTATCTTCTAGAAATGTCTCCGTTTTTGAAACATAATCTTGCTTATTTAAGATGACAGTTGTATTACCTTTATCTGCTTTGAGGGCAACAAAATTTCTCTGGGAAAACTTCTTCTCCAGACCAGCTGCAACAGTCTCCTCCTTCCCTGGTGGTGGTCCTCATGATCTTGATGAGAACTGGATCTCTTCAGCACAAAGTGTCTTGGTGGCTGATGGTCCATTCGTAGCCTCGATGGAGAAAGCCAAGTCCCGAGTCGCTGGAGCTCCAAGGGAGAAAGATGGGTTATGCTTCAACCCTTTCTCAAGAAGGGATACTTCTGCCAGAGAAAATATGACTTCGGACAGGTTCTCAACTTTTTTAAAGAATGGGTGAGACCTTGTTGGCGGAGCTGTAGTCTTAGGGACTGGCTTTTTGGTCTTCAAAAGTTGTTGTAATTTGCCTTGCAGAATCTTCTTTTTCGCCAATCCTTTCTTCCATGCAGCTTCGACTGCATACTGCTTGACAGAGACAGATTTGGTAAATGTTTAAATGAGGATACACCTCAATATATTTAACCACTGATAGGTCCATTTCTGTAAAGCTTGGAATTATCCCTTCACACTGTTGAAACCATATTTAGTTATTTCCTCCCTTTCACTTCATCTGATTAGCTATAATCCCCCTTCACTTTGTATGCACTTAATTGGTTGTACCTCCTGCCCTTTTCCTTTCTCTCGACCAATGGGATTCAATCTCCCTTCCACCTGTCACTATATAAACTGTGTCCTTTCTAATGTGTCTTCAGTTATTGTTTGTTACTGATGATGGCCTAACCGTTGAAATCGATTTAACATTGTAACTCCTTATTTTTCGTGGAAATAGACTCCGTTTTTTCACGAACTTCCGTTTTGAAATGGGTTTCCACAAATTCGTCGTGAGTGATTTAATTCGTATCTGAACAAACTAATTTAACCTACCTACATACTTTTTTCGATCACTTCTTTTGGCGAAAGAACGGATTCAAACACAATCCTAAGTCGAGATATATCTACTAGTGAAGAATGGCTCGCATGAAAAAGTAAAAATCGCTTCAAAATCAGGAATACCCGCAATATATATATATTTTTTAAAATATTTTTTAATGAAATTAAACAAAATTGTAAGGGTACAATAAAAAATAACACTTCTCAATGACAAATAGGTTTCTTTATATGATTTTTTAAAATTTTGGGAGAAAAATATGTCATCTCCTTCACCTGCCTATGAAAACTATGTCACCTCCCAGCTGCCAAGTGTGACGTTACGTTTTGCAGAAAATTTGAAAAAGCAGTGAAACATTGCAGAAATGTGTGAATGGTGTCAAAATCTTGGTTTAAAATCGTCTTTCATTTAAAAATAGTGAACGGATTTTCAGGCCAATGGGCACAAATGGTTTAGAGTCATTGCCACAGCTCAACTTCCTTCGAAAATTAGTTGCAACTTAATGTCAATCCCCCCCTCCCTCTTCCTTGAACACTCATAAAAAACCTTTGCAGGCTCTCCCCACAAAATTCTCTATTTCATTAGAATGTACCTACCAAACAATCGTGTTGTGGAGCATTTCTTATTTTCTCAGATTTTAAAGTGCAAATGTGCTACTCTCAATGAACTGCCACCCCGTACTATTGAAATGCAGCCCCTAGACTGTCCCTGAAGCCTGAACCAAAACGTAGTAAAGAAAAAAAAAAAAAAAAAAATGCGTAGAACTTGAATAGGAGATAGAGACTCACCAAGTAGTAGAGTAATTACAGTTTTTATTGAAATCAATGGATTACATGAATAAAAAACAATAATCTACAAATAATTAATACATTATAATAATCAATAACTATTACAAATTAAATTGGCAAGATTGGGTCTTGTAGGTGTGAGGTTTTTATTTATTTGAATTTTTTTTTAAATTAAATTTTGTTTGTTTGTTTGTTTGTTTGGGGGCGGAACTTGATCGAACTTCGCGCCTCCACAATTTGTAAGGGTGTTTGTGGGGGGGGGGGGGGGGGGTTGATTTCCGATAATTTTTAATATTCTAAATTGTATTTCTATTTCTTCAATGGTTAAGTAGTTTTTATTAAATTTTCTCCGTAAGTATTCATAAATGTGAATTTTCTTTCTCTGAATTTCCGATGCACTTTTAGGTCCCGTTTTTCGGGCTATTTGAGCTAGCAAAAAAAGATCATAACTACTGGACAATTACAACAACTTCAGAAAGGGAATAAATTCTATAGCTAAACAATACCTGAAGCATCTACAAAATTAACAAACACGAAAGAAATTACTACTCCTAGGAAATGAACTTGAAATAATCACAGCGAGTCTCCCTAGCCAAGAGACACAAATGCTGAGGAGGGTTCAAGATCAGCAGAGAGCCGTTCAGCCAACGGTAAGCGGACACCCCCTTTTCCATCTACTGCCCCAAAAACAGTCTCTCCGACACCCACTTAAGTACAACCACTAGAGGATTAAAAGAGAAGACAGCACCCGACGGATCGCCATCACGGCGCACACACGTACACTAGCGACCGAATTCACATAGGGGTCCAAACGCCACAAAACCTCTAAAATACTGGCGCAAAAAGTTCCTCAATAAACCACTCGAGCTCACACCAAAATTGTATAAATGATTAATAACGGAGATCGAGGACGCGCCCGACCACAACTGAACTGTAAGTCGCCAGCTCCACGTGGAGCCGAACCGCAAAGCACAGCGAAATCGTCAGAAGGGAAAGAAAAAACATCAATTCTCATCCAACTAATTTGGAAACTAATAAAACGACTTAGTTATCTCCAATCTACCCCAAACACAATTGGATGAGTGGTCAGCCACCAAACAAGCTTACGTCAATTGCTTAATAGACCAACAACAAAACTAGGCAGAATAGGCCACGAACGAGGGACTACGTACGTGCCACAATAAAAAGCTGGTGGAACCACCCAAAGTTCGACAGTAGGTTTATAAGTGCACAAACCACCACAACTATATGGTCTGATAGATGAATTAAATGATTGTCATTACAAGAGTGGGGATCCAACATTTCGAACTCCCTCGCGTGAAATTACTTGTTTTGTACTCGCGATTCGCCTACTCTCTCTTCAACATCTTCTTTCGACAGGTTCTAGTCTATAAAAACGCTGGCAGGTCGAGTAAGTTTTACACTCTTCGTAAATAAAAATATCCTCTATTTGTTTAAAACCTCTGTCAGCAACCTGATTCATGCATTTTTTCGTGGGGTGTGTGCAGAGGTAGGATATATCTTCAAACATTAGACACACTATTTCAGTTAATGCACTACATGAGATTATGATGCAACATTGCACGCCCACACCCCCAAGCTTAAGAGTGAATCTCAAATAATCACAAATGGATTATCTAAATTTCTGATAATACAGAGCATTTTGGACACTTGCTTACACACTAAGTAAACTTTTATGATTATTGTCTTCAGGATTTCCAGGTTGTTTCACCTGCTTTTCTCTTTGTCTTTCTTTTATTAAGAGGTGTGAATAATAGGCAGCAGTTTGAGATAAAGTTCCAAAAAGACGAAAAGGCAGCCTTGTTTGCCTTGAACCAAGACATAATAGAGAATATCCTTTGTGCTGTTATGGATTATCTAGATTTTTATTGCTGATTCAGGGCATTGAGGAAACTTGCTGATACACTTGAAGGATCGTGGGGTTAATTTATTCAGGATTTAATGGTTACATTTGAATTTTTTCGACGCTACATGAGACTATGAAGCAGCGTTGTACACCCACCTCCTAAGCCTATCAAATGGATTATCTAGATTTTTGCTGCTGATACAGAGCATTCTGGTAACTTGCTCGTGTTGCATGAATCAGGTAGAATATCGAGAAATGAGGATTTGGCAACTATAGCATTAGCAAACAGTCTACCACCGAAGCCTTTTGAAATGAAATTAATTAAGCCTAATGGAGTGCACGAAATTAGATATCTAATTGTACTGCATTTTTTGTGATCTGACCATGTGAGCGCTTGTTGTCAAGGGTCCGTTGCCAGACCTGAGGAGAGACCAAAATCGTAGCCTAATCTTTTGTGACTATGATTAATAATTAATTTTTAGAACAATCATAATGTTTCTCTCTGGCTCCCCAATAGTGTTTGGCATAAATGCAAAAAGTTTCCACTGTTTTTGGGGCAACCCTATGTAAAACTTGGGATCTGACCTCAATTTGAAACTGTAAAAGGTATTCAAGTACGAATGTTGTTCTGAAATCAACCCCATAGATTTCACTGGGATTCTCAAATTTACCCAATTTAAAGCTTTGATCACATTTTTTCTGCACCTTCAGTATTCTATGTTTATATCAATTTACACACATCATCCTTCCTAACACCATGTGAAAAAAAAATTATACAATACCAGGTGGGACCCCAGGATGGGTTTTCGTAAGTGTTACCTAATATGATATTGATTGATATTAAATTAATTATTGATTGATCATGTAGTAAACAACGTTGAAAACAGACAAAATGTTTTCTGATAGTTTTAGGATAAATGTCACAAAACCTCATGAAAACTGATGAGCTTCTCATATCCATTTCAACAACAATGTTACGTGTGGGGTCGATGAGGACCCCACCCGGTATTAGGAGAGGTCAATCCAGGTACCGCTCAACCACTATTTTGCCATTTCCACCTGACAAGATATCAGACGCAATTCGAAGTTATTTTTAGGCATATTTATTTAACTTAGAAGCACATTTCTTCAATTTAGAGAATTCTTGTAAAATATTAGGCTATTGCAATTCGACAAAAAATTTAAAATTTTAAGTTTTCAAACTTTTTTTTCTCCATGGAAATCCGTTTTGAGGCATTCCTGGCGTTTTTTATTTCATATATAAGTATTTGCTGAAAAATTTATGAAAAAAAGCAAAAGGAGTGAACTTTTGTTTTCAATCGCAGAATATTATTTACAACGACTTTTTCTGCCATAACATTGGTAGTTTACAATATCTTTGCACTCAAAATGATCAAATTTCAAAACAATGAACATGACACTGTGACTGACGAAAATTAGCTCACACGATCATGCTGAACGACTGGAACTTATTTTTATAGATAATTTCCCACAACCTTTATTAAGCTACATGTAGTGTGAAATGACAAAAACGTCTTTAAATATAACAAATTTTAAATTCACAATTTAAAAATTCTTTCCACTGTCTTCCAAGAAGTAGAAGGGGGAATAAGAACCTATTAAGCTTAAGGTGTAAGCGATTCATGAGCAACACACCTGCACTGCTCTACAGCTTACCTAGAGGGTCTTCTTGACTGAGTGGTTCTGAGTAATCTTCAGTAAATATCTTTGACTGGTGACAGGTACACTGAATGTCTTCATCACTAAGAAGAGTAGTACAGGTGGTGACTCTGGAAACAAAGAAGGATATCCTTGAGTTAAATGCATTATACGTGAACGAAAGTAAGGTGAGTTAACCTTAACCGGGAGTTAAGGCCGGGAAATAACCGTACAGGTTCTTATGAGGACCTTTTCCCTCTCACAGTATACAATGACATAGTCTCTTCAATCTAAATTAACAACAGAGATACAACAGTTATCATGATCTGTACAGTTAGAATCTCTATAAATTAGTTAATAAAATCAGGTTCAGCTTTTAACTCATGCATTTCACTTGATGCAGCTCCCCTATAACTACTACTGTAAGTGGTATCCACGCATGGCTTAATTCAAACGTATAACTAGTGAGACAGCTATATTGTTGAGCGTATGACTTGCTGGATATATTGGTTTATAAACGCCACATTGATCAACTACGTTGCACAGACGTTCAAAAGAAGGCTGTGCCTTTTGCTCCTGAGACTGAAGTGCCCAACAAAAAACACAACGTAGCAGAACCTGATTTGCTTGAAATTACAGGTTAGGTTCTTGCACCACAACCGAGCACACTACCAGAAGACACACCAGAGACTCATGGCCTGCATCAGGACCAAGATCTCCTAACTGAGAATACGTCACAGCCCCTTCATTGTTCAGAAAGGCAACGTCGCGCCTCACAGTACCTGCAAGATTTTATACTCTACTGAAAAACTTTCCAAACATTTCGACTTTTTAATAAGTGAGGAGAAATGTAGAATCAAAGAATATTCTGGAAAATAATTATATCTCCATTCAAGATGTTATAGCAACTAAGCGTTGTGCTGGAGTTACAAATGATTATATTCATTGCATATTCAATTCGAAGAATTCACAGTTCTATCATATTGCGTGATGAATTTCAATCTAAATTATCAACAGAGGAAACAGTATCATGAGCTGTACAGTTAGAATCTCTATAAAATAGTTAACAAAATCAGATTCAGCTTTCAACTCATGCATTTCACTTGATACAGCTCCCCTATAACTACTACTGTAAGTGGTATCCATGCATGGCTTAATTCAAACTTATACTTGGGAGGACAGCTATATTGTTGAGCGTATGACTTGCTTACCAGCAAGAGAGTATTCTTAGAGTTCACGTGAAGAAACCGGAAGAGTTGACTCATATTGAGAAGGCGGCACCACCACATCTGCGAACAGTTAACCAACCTCAGTAAGGGAAGGAAAATGCGTTTAATAGGGTAAAAACACCCAGGGATACAAGGTCGTGAAAGATTTTCCATATGAAACACCGATTCATATTACCAGTTTCAACCAGTTATGCTTATCGAACAATAGTAATGTAACTTATTTCACAGCATATTTAGGAAAAGTAATAAATTCAGGGGTTCCTCCTTTTTTAATAATGTTGAGAGCACATTTTTGGAAACGTTAGCACCGTGCCGAGGTAGCACTAATGAACTTCTAAGATTTCCTTATTTACATAAGTAGCTTATAAAATAGACTAGAACCAATTTTTTTACGCCCTTCTATAGTTTCATTTCTTACAAAAATCGCTAAAACCATGACTAATGTCGGAATTACAAACTCAATTTCTTCTATTCAAGTTGCCTACTCCACATTCCAATGATAAGGTGGCCGTCCACTAGGTCGGCGGGGCGCGAGTGAGTCGAATATTGTTCGCTCTCGACCGCTCTCCAAACTTTTGGAGCGCGGCTCGGTGCACCCCCAAAACATTTAGCACCGCCCCATCGACCTAGTGGACGAAGGTCGAAGCGAAAAATTTTCGACCTCGGCCATTTTCGTAATCCATCGGCCATATATTGTCATTATCAGGTGATATAGTTCCAATGAAATTGTCTCAAACACTGCGAAATCGATTTTATTAACTACTAGCTGGTTCACCCTTTTGTTCCACAGGTTGACTCGAATATACGCAAGCCACCCATCACATTTTGGAACACCAAAATGGATCTGATTCAAAAAAGTCCTTACTTAAAAGTACTTACTTGAAGTACGTACTTATAAATTACCTATTAGGACCAAACTACTGAGATCAACCCCCACTTCCTCCCCCCCCCCCCCCCATATTTCAACAAATTAAAAATATTCTTCATAGGTAACCCAAAAGAACATTCAGACTAATTCAATTTCATTCGTCCAAACATCAGACGACTAGCTCATTCGGTGATGACCAAATTACTCCATTTAACCACTCCTCTCCCCTCCCTTTTCTATCCTTAGCACAACACATATGGTTGAGGCTAGAAACAATTTCAATAGTCTGTGATTGAGGTTGACGTAATGTAAACATATTCGCCCAATCAGATCCCCAGTTTGTTCACTGATGTCAAAGATACCCCATTCCAAACCCCTCCCACAAAAACTCCCCTATGGGTCAGAATTGAAAATTTCTAAGTAGACTGTGGTTTTTTAGTGTTATCCAAACATTTTATCAATCAGGTTCTCAGTTCATTAGGTGATGCTCAAGATACCCCATTGAACCCCCACTCTTCCCTCAAAATACAACCAAGTCCGTTCTTTTCGCGTTGATCGGATGAATCAATTGCCTCTTCCTTCTTCCAGCAATTTCCTCCTCATCTTCAGCTACCAGAGCTGCTGCAAAGGCGAACATTTCTTCGTCGTCCGAAGAAAACATTCCTCCGTCCGACAACATTTTTCACATAGCGTACCTCACTGCACGACGGTTGATGTGGGACTGGTAAAACGGATCGAAAAATGAAATCCGCCCCATAGTGGACGAACCTCAAGATTTAAGCGGCGCGCCACACCGCGCCGCTCTGTCGACCTAGTGGACGGCCACCTTTAGTTACCAACTCACATGTACGAGACGTTCGCTTAATTAACGTTTATGAAGCTACATGTAATGTGAGATGACAAACGCGTCTTTAAATATAACAAATTTTAAGTTCACAATTTAAAAATTATTTCCACTGTCTTCCAAGAAGTAGAAGGGGGAATTAGAACCTATTAAGCATAAGGTGTATGCGATTCATGAGCAACACACCTGCACTGCTCTACAGCTTACCTAGAGGGTCTCCTTGACTGAGTGGTTCTGTGTAATCTTCAGTAAATATCATTGACTGGCGACTGGTACACTGAACGTCTCCATCACTAAGAAGAGGAGTAGAGGTGGTGACCCTGGAAACAGAGAAGGATATCCTTGAGTTAAATGCATTATACGTGAACGAAAGTAAGGGGAGTTGTGTGTATGGCAGGGAAATAACCATACAGGTTCTTATGAGGACCTTTCCCCCTCACAGTATACAATGAGATAGTCATCATGAGCTGTACAGTGAGAATCTATATAAATTAGTTAACAAAATCAGGTTCAGCTTTCAACTCTTGCATTTCACTTGATGCAGCTCTCCTATAACTACTACTGTATGTGGTATCCACGCATGGCTTAATTCAAACTTATAAATAGGAGGACAGCTATATTGTTGAGCGTATGACTTGCTGGATATATTGGTTTATAAACGCCTCATTGATCAACTACGCCGCACAGACGTTCAAAAGAAGGCTGTGCCTTTTGCTCCTGAGACTGAAGTGCCCAAAAAAAAACAACGTAGCTGAACCTGATTTGCTTGAAATTACAGGTACCGTTCTTGAACCACAACCGAGCACACTACCAGAAGACACACCAGAGACTCATGGCCTGCATCAGGACCAAGATCTCCTAACTGAGAATACGTCACAGCCCCTTCATTGTTCAGAAAGGCAACGTCGCGCCTCACAGTACCTGCAAGATTTTGTACTCTACTGAAAAACTTTCCAAACATTTCGATTTTTTAATAAGTGGGGAGAATTGTAGAATCATAAAATATTCTGGAAAATAATTATATCTCCATTCAAGATGTTATAGCAACTAAGCGTTGTGCTGGAGTTACAAATGATTATATTCATTGCATATTCAATTCGAAGAATTCACAGTTCTATCATATTGCGTGATGAATTTCAATCTAAATTAACAACAGAGATACAACAGTTATCATGAGCTGTACAGTTAGAATCTCTATAATATAGTTAACAAAATCAGGTTCAGCTTTCAACTCATGCATGTCACTTGATGCAGCTCCCCTATAACTACTACTGTAAGTGGTATCCATGCATGGCTTAATTCATACTTATAAATGGGAGGACAGCTATATTGTTGAGCGTATGACTTGCTTACCAGCGAGAGAGTATTCTTAGAGTTCACGTGGAGAAACTGGAAGAGGTGACTCATATTGAGAAGGCGGCACCACCACATCTGCCACAAACAGTAAACCAACCTCAGTAAGGGAAGGAAAATGCGTTTACAAGGGTAAAAACACCCAGGGATACAAGGCCGTGAAAGATTTTCCACATGAAACACCGATTCATATTACCAGTTTCAACCAGTTTTGCTTATTGAACAATAGTAATGTATTTCACAGCATATTGAGGAAAAGTAATAAATTCAGGGGTTCCTCCTTTTTTAATAATGTTGAGAGCACATTTTTGGAAACGTTAGCACCGTGCTGAGGTAGCACTAATGAACTTCTGAAATTTTCCTTATTTAAGTAGCTTATAAAATAGCCTAGAGCCAACTTTTTTACGCCCTTCCATCGTTTCATTTCTTACAAAAATCGCTAAAACCATAGCTAATGTCGGAATTTCAAACTCAATTTCTTCTATTCAACTTAGCTACTCCACATTCCAATGTTAAAGTGGCCGTCCACTAGGTCGACAGAGCGGCGCGACGCCAAAATCTGTCTCTAGAAATATAATGGAAAATGATGGTAGTCCGTCCACTAGGTCGACAGCGCGGGTGAATCGAAAATTTTTGCTCTCGACCGCCCTCCAAACTTCTGGAGTGTGGCTAGGTGCACCGCCAAAACATTTAGCACCGCCCTATCGACCTAGTGGACGAAAGACGAAGCGAAAAATTTTCGACCTCGGCCATTTTCGTAATCCATCGGCCATATATTGTCATTATCAGGTGATATAGTTCCAATGAAATGTTCTCAAACACTGCGAAATCGATATTATTAACTACTAGCTGGTTCACCCTTTTGTTGCACAGGTTGACTTGAATATACGCAAGCCACACATCACATTTTGGGACACCCCTATGGATCTGATTCAAAAAAGTACTTACTTAAAAGTACTTACTTATAAATTACCTACTTATAAAAGGATCAAACTACTGAGATCATCCCCCACTTCCTCTCCACAAACACCCACCATATTTCAAATTAAAAACATTCTTAATAGGTAACCCAGAAGAACGTTCAGACTAATTCAATTTCATTTGACCGAACATCAGATCATCAGTTCGTTCGGTGATGACCAAATTACTCCACTTAACGACTCCTCTCCCCTCCCTTTTCTATCCTTAGCACAAACACCTCCCTATGGTTGAGGCTAGAAACAATTTCAATAGTCTGTGATTGAGTTTGACGTATAGTAAACATATTCGCCCAATCAGATCCCCAGTTTGTTCACTGATGTCAAAGAGACCCCATTCCAACCCCACTCTTCCCTCAAAATACCCCCAAGTCCGTTCTTTTCACGTTGATCGGATGAATCAATTGTCTCTTCCTTCTTCCAGCATTTTCCTCATCTTCAGCTACCAGAGCTGCCGCATAGACGAACATTTCTTCGTCGTCCGAAGAAAACATTCCTCCGTCCGACCACATTTTTCACAGAGGGTACCTCACTGCACGACGGTAGATGTGGGACTGGCAAAACGACGGATCGAAAAATGAAATCCGCCCCATAGTGGACAAACCTCAAGATTTTATCGTCGTGCCACACCGCGCCGCTCTGTCGACCAAGTGGATGGCCATCTTTAGTTACCAACTCACATGTACGAGACGTTCGCTTAATTAACGTCAACTGAGCTACATCTAGTGTGAAATGACAAACGCGTCTTCAAATATAACAATTTTTAAATTCACAATTTAAAAATTATTTCCACTGTTTTCCAAGAAGTAGAAATGGAAATCAGAACCTATTAAGCATAAGGTGTATGCGATTCATGAGCAACACACCTGCACTGCTCTACAGCTTACCTAGAGGGTCTCCTTGACTGAGTGGTTCTGTGTAATCTTCAGTAAATACAGTAAATATCTTTGACTGGTGACTGGTACACTGAACGTCTTCATCACTAAGAAGAGTAGCAAGAGGTGGTGACTCTGGAAACAAAGAAGGATATTCATGAGTTAAATGTATTATACGTGAACGAAAGAGGGGGAGTTGAGTGTATGGCCGGGAAATAACCATACAGGTTCTTATGAGGACCTTTTCCCTCTCACAGTATACAATGAGATAGTCATCATGAGCTGTACAGTGAGAATCTCTATAAATTAGTTAACAAAATCAGGTTCAGCTTTTAACTCTGTGAGCTTTGAATTTAGCTCCCAACTCAACGTCGGAAACCTGAAACGTCTGGGCCACATCCGTGAGAAGTTTCTTACCTTGACGTTTCCGCTAGCTCCCTAAAGCGATCGAATTTCCTAAAACCACAAAGCCACGAACCGCTGACAACGCGGCCCATGCGCGGCTGGAAAAACAACCACGCTGCACTTTTCTCCAGCCCCCACTCGAAATGGTACATCGCCTATGATTGGTTACCGTGATCCAGGAAATTCGCCCAGGAAGGAGGTCCTAAGACTTTCTAGTACTCCGATTCGCTGTTGCCAAGGAAACTGAAAAATCAATGGCAACTATCAAGAATTCTCGACCGCCTACAGAACACCGATCATGCGCGAAAGATTTTGCGCCGAGAAGATTTGGAACAGAAGAAATAACTTTCATTCAACCCCCGATTAGCAAGTCGCAAACACCTGCCGTTTATGCAGATCTATACTCGCAATCGGCCGCTATAAGTCTTCAAGTTTCTCGTGAATTGTTCAAGCATAACAGTTGTGCTCGATCAAGAGAACGTGTAGAAGACTACAGTGGATTTTTGGGTGGATCCTTCCGGAACAACAACACAAGTCTCCGGTCGTATTTTGCTGCCAAGGAATCGAGGGAGCGAAATTAGCCAGTCATTCCCGACGACGTTACCCAAAGGCGGACGATCCTGAAATCTACTTTTCCTCAACCTCCGACATCAAGAATTAAGGTCAGACATCTTATAATAAATCGTGTAAGGTCCTGGGTTAGGAAAGATTAATTATTTGAATTTGATAAATTAATAAATCATATATATACGGGCATGTTTAAAACTGTCTTGTGATTTATTTCCCTTAATTCACAGTGATAACTTCACTAAGGTCAGGAGAAGGGTGAATGAGTTCTTTTCAGGGTCAAAGTAAGCGTAATTGAGTAATAACACCAGAGGTGATTTTTGCACAATATTACGGCTTACAAAAATTGGTGGAGGCGCTTTAAAATCAAGTACCAGCCCCATAATATAATAAAGAAATTAAAGGAGAAATAAATAAAATTAATGAAAGATAATAAAGAGGTCATAATTGACAGAAGCATAAAGAATTAAACAAGGGAAGTAAATAAAAAGCCTTATAAAAGTAGATAAAAAAAACCGCGCGGTATAAAACGATAAATAAAAATAAAAGAGAAAAAGTATAAAACGGTATAAACGGTATAGCGATAAAGAAAGGTATAAAAAGAGAAACGAAGAAATAAGTTAAGGATTAAGGAGAAACGGATTAAAGAGATACGAATAAAAAAAGAGAAACGATAAAGAAAGAGAAACGATATATATATATATAAAAGGCATAAAATAAAACGTTAGTAAGAAATACGAATTAAAAAAGAAAGGAACAGATTACAAAGACATAATTAAAGGATCAATGAGATAAAAGATTAAGTGGGAAAAGAAAGAATAATAACGTTTCCTAATAAAAGAAAATCGGGAATAAAATAAATAGATAAAAGATTACTGAAAGAGACAATACAAATTAAATCACACCAAGACCTCAGTGAAGGAATTACTTGAAATTAATCAAGAACAAAATTCTACCCCAGGACCAACCTAACTTGAAGTAGCCCTTAAGTATTGTAGAACTTAAGTAGGTAATTAAGTAGGCAAATATATAAAGATTTTGTACTCTTTACAATTATAATTAATATAGGTCCACAATTGAACCATTAGAATCAACAAAATCATGAATACATTGTTATGGAATGTTCATTAGGCTGTCCAGCAAAAGATTCGATATTTATAACTACGATAAGAAAATTAATTCAAAGAAAATCTGATCCTAAGACAAAATTGGGAAGAATTGGCCAAGAAAGAGTATCTGATTCAACCCAATTCGCGATCTTGGTAGGAATCTTAGAACACCCCTCTCAATACAAATCTAGAAAAGAATTAAGACCGGCAATTAGGAATTGGTGGCATAATCTTGACGACAAAAATACAGAGCAACTATTAAAAAAGGTATTACAAAAGGGAACTAACCAAATCGATATCATCTTGGGGGAGAACCTGATTTCCAAAGCTGGGATTCAAATAGCTAAACCAGAACAATATTCACCTGAGAAGTGGCAAGAATTTGGGAAAAATTTCGAAAATTGGCTAACGGACTCAGACATATTAAGCGACACTGAGAGTGAGGACGACCAATTGACGGAAGAACAGTTAACGATTTTAGACAACGAAAGAGCTGAATTACTAGAAAGAGTACTAACAAGGACATACACAAATTTGCAGACCTGGGAAACATACTTGACAGAACTAAAAAATATAAAATCAACGCTAATAACAGCGTACTCAAAATTCACAAAAAATCTACCGACAGACAGAGAGAAACAGACAGCAACGGAACAAAAATCGGTAAAAATTTACCGTACTAACATACTAGCGGTAGAGAACAGAATAGATACCGTAATAAAAAACAGACCCCAGTCCCCAACTCTAACAGTAATGACAGAAATCAAGCCAAAACTAACTCCCAGATATTTCAGCGGGGACTCCACTGAGAAAGTAAACGCATGGTTTACGCACTTCGAGAAAGTGGCAACGACCTTAGGGTGGTCCGGAACCACAAAATTGCAGTATCTCCCGATATACTTGTGCGGTGAAGCGCAATCATTTTGGGACAGAAGGACGACTGAAGCCGACCCCCCACAAAATTACAATCAATGGAAACAGGCACTGACTAAACGATTTTATGACCCAAACGAACCCAACATTGCTCGTCAGACTCTAATAGAACTAAAACAAACCAAAAACGACCTAACTAGGGATTACTTAGAAAAAGTAATTTCAACATGTTACCGTGCAGATCCCTCAATGAGCGAGACGGAGAAAATTAGATGGGTCAAAAATGGGTTGACAACAGAAGTTATTCGAATGATAGGAACCACCCCAATTAATACCCTAGACAGCTTGCGGGATGCGGTCAGTCTAGCCGACCAAACCCTATCAGTTCTTGAATCTAGACAGAATAACGACCAAAAACAAACAATAGACAAATTACAGAAACAAATTAACCAATTACAGCTTCAGGTAAACAAAAAAAGGAATACGAACAACACTTTCCAGAGACACCAATCAAATCCATCGAGAGGGTATAGGGGGAATACATATCGAGGACATACTCAAGGATTCAGGGGGATTAACACATACCCAACCTCCTACCAAAGGAGTCAATTTACGTCATACTACAATCCAAATAATAATAGAGGTAGAGGTTTTCTCTCTAGTAGAGGAACAAGCTACGGATTTCGAGGAAACTACCAAAACAGGGGAAATTACCAAGGTACTTATTCTAGGAACAATTATTCAGGTTCCCAGACAAACTACAGGCACCAAAATCCGGTCCCCCAATCAAATAGCCAGAATAGACAAAATGGGTACAATCCACAAAACTCTAATTTCAATAACCATCGCCCGTCAACCTACAAAAGCGGTAATACAGCGCAAGGGGGAAGTGCCCAGCAGAGCCAAAATTCAAAAAACTAGGAGGAGACGACTCTCACGCCGCGAGTGTCGTCAAGCATGATATAGGCGCAAAAATTACAAAAAAACCACAAAACTCATACTCCACGGATTCAAAAGATAGAAAGCAGAAAACAGTACATATAAACACAATCATACCAGAGGAATGTATCAACCAGCCGATTGTCAAGGGTTCAATTCTTGGAAAACCGGTCATCATTCAACTGGACACGGGCGCAGCTGTGTCGTTAGGGGAAAATTCAGCACTGTCTAATAAAACCAAAAATTCGAAGCACAAATGTAATCAAGAATTAAAAGATGTCCAAGGAAACTACATCCCAATACAAGGAGTCAGAGCCGTAACATTTAAATTCGACGGAACAGATGAAGAATTCAGACATACTTTCTTCATGACAAGCCAAAACAAAAAATCAAAAAACATACCGGCAATAATATTAGGCTCGGACTTTTTCAACTCAAATAGATGCACGATATGTTACGACAAAAAAACACTTACAATAAAAAAACCAAATCTGGTAATCCCTTTCGAGATGAACTGGGACAAATCGCATTACGTGCACACACTAACTCTACAGAAAACTAATGAAAAATTAAAAACGCTTTTCGGAACTTTCTAACCTAACTGCATTGAAAACATAAAATCAACTAAAACAAAAACAAAACATTTCATACCGCCAAACGTATTAATAAAAAAGATCTTCCGGAGACTAGGGCTAAAACAACCAAAAATCGGTAGCCAAAATTTAACAACCCCGGAAGTACTCCAACTTCTAAAATCGGCGGGTATAAACGCAAAAATCGAGATTGGAAACACACTTGCAAACTTCCGATTCAAGACAAGACAGTCAAGGCCGGTAATCCACCTAAAATACGATGTCAAAATGGATAGGTACATCGAAATAAATTCCGAAGAACCTATAATAAAAGAAAAAAAAAAACATAGAAAAAGAAATAAAAATACAATCAATAAATGACGGCAAAACAAAATTGAGCTTCCAAATAAACAACCATTCCCCAAAAATAGGTGAATCACTAACAACTTCTGAGCACAATTCGGTAATTTCACTGCTGAGACAGTATGAAGACGTATTCGTTAGAACCGAACAAGATTTCTGCTCTCTAAAAACAGATCCGGTAAAATTACAATTAAAAGACACATCTCCATGGAAACCCAAATTTTACATTAGATCAGAAAAGGAAAAGCGGGTAATGGACGCAGTAATTGACAGACTGCTGAGGCTCGACATAATAGAAAAATGCGAGACGCCATACGTGGCCAGCAGTTGTTTTCTACAAAGGAAACCTGGGCATTCAGCTAATGACGTGGAATCCTGGAGAATTTTGACAGACATGAAAGATTTAAACTCCAGACTCATGACTCCCCTATTCGTCGGAAAAACGGTAGATGAGATACACAGTGAAGTCGCCGGAAAAAAATACTTATTCCTTTGCGACCAAAAAGACGCGTTTTTTAGCGTAACATTACATAAAGACAGCAGAAAATGGACATGTTTTCACACCCATTCGGGCAAGTTCTACCAATACAAACGTTTACCTCAAGGAGCAAGTGTAAGCCCTTACGAATATACAAAAATTATAACCACACTTCTTCAAAAAACCCCAGAAATACTACCATACATAGACGATTTAGTATGGGGGTCAAATGACTTCAAGTCAGGCCTACAAACACTAAGGAATTTATTCAAATTAAGTAGAGAAGTAGGAATTAGATTTCAAGTGCAGAAGCTACGACTATTTATGAATGAAGCAATAATACTAGGGAAAAAAATATCTCAGAAAGGAATTGAGATTCCAGACGACTCAAAACGTGCAATTTTATCGATGGAACAACCCAAAACGATAACGCAACTACGAAGTTTCCTAGGATGTACGGGATGGTTCTCGAACCACATTAAAAATTACTCAGAAATAATTAAGGAATTGCGAAAACCCCTTCAGGGTACGCCCGGGAAAAAAGACCAAATTACATGGGATCAAGATATGGAACATGACTTTAATAATATTAAAACACAAATTGCCAACTCACAAGCCTTAAGACCTTATCAACAGGAAAACAGCGATTGGATCATAACTGACGCTTGTCAAAATAGTTTCGCGATAATTTATGGACAGACAGACAGACAGACAGGAAAGAGGTACATAGTAAAATTTTTATCGAGGACGTGTCACACTTCTGACTCGGCCACGATTTTAGAACTACGTGCAATCCTATATGCATTACAAAAATTGAACCACTTCTTGTTCGGTAGACAGGTAGAAATCTACACAGATCATGTCAGCTTAACTCACATAAAATCATTTAAATCACCAAATCCAAGACTACAAAGATTATATCTAGCTGTAAATTCGTATCCCCAAATTCAAATAAAGCACATAAGCGGCAAAAACAACTCCCTAGCTGACTATTTCAGCAGACATCCAATCAAAAATGAAATAGAAAACCCATTTACAGACGAGGAGCTATGGTTACCAAATTTAAGCCCCCCCACAAATGTAGAATTACAAAATAGAGAAAATAAAAAACAAACGGTCATACAAGTTACCACAAGAACAGGATTAACCACAGATCAATCTTCAATCAATCACCAAGACTTAGAACCGGTCACCATCAATCTAGGCTCACAGCCCTTAATTTTGGAAGACAAATTTAAGGAAGCTCTACAGACAGACAGGTTTTACACTGAAATAAAGGCAATTCTAACTCAAGGCAAACGTTCCAACAGATACATGCGTAGATTATCAAAAAGATTCACCCTAGACAATAACAGCAGATTAATCTATCAGTTCAAGAGAAACGGCCGTATGATCACAAAATTATACGTCCCAAAAGATTACAGAACGGTTTTATTATCAAAGGCACACGACCACCAAAAAGCAGGTCACTTATCAGAATTTTATGTAAAAAACACACTAACCCCTCACTATTATTGGCCATCATTAGGAACTGACGTAAAGAATTACACAAAAACATGTGAAATTTGCCAAAAAGTAAAGCCCATGACGAATAAACCATATGGTACTCTACAGCAAATTCCAACACCCCAATTTCCATTTCAATATATGACCCTAGACTTTTATGGTCCACTACAGTGGACAGAGAAAACAAAGAAATGGGTATTTTTAGCAGTTTGTGGCTTAACAAGATTTCTGTACATGAAATGGGTACGAGACACGTCTGCTCAGTCTGTTATTGAATGCTTAGATGAGATTTCAACTTACTACCAGAAACCAAAAACAATTCAATCAGATAATGGTTCAGCGTTCATCTCTAAACAGCTTAAAGAATATTGCGAAAAAAATAGCATAACTCAGAACTTAAGTTCGATCAGGAAACCAAGTTCGCAAGGAGTCGTAGAACGTGTTAACAGGAAACTAAAGGCGTACTTAACGACTTACACTGAAGAAAACCAAGGCACTATTGAATGGGATAAATTACTAAAGAATGCTATGAAAAGCTTTAATTCTGCAATAAATAAATCGACGAACTATTCCCCACACTACCTAGTCTTTGGGACGACAGAAAACATAGATCCAAACCAGATTGACACCATTGACGGGAATAGATTAGGTATTTTAAATCAAGCACGGAAAGAAGCGATAAAAACACATAATAAAACTTTCACTCAACGAGCTCGCCAATTTAATAAAAACCGAAAATCACAAGACTTATCTCCGGGAGATTTAATATTAATTAGGAATGACGTGCTCAAACCCCACAAAGGGAAACTCGACGCAAACTACAGCGGACCTTACAGCATTCTAGATAGAACCAGCACACATAATTACAATGTGCTCTACAGTACAGATACAGGAGGGAAAATACGCAATTTTCATTCTTCACAAATAAAACCGTACTAACCCCGCCAACAACTCAGCAACAATGATTTAAATAAATTACCAGACTAAACAGCATGTACGAATCTATGAATCAGAAATGAGACTGAATGTATGAAGTATGAATCTAGATATGACTGAAAAATACGTAGTGGCCACTACAAAACAAAAAAAGAGAATGGATGAATACAGTGTGATTGAGTACGTGTGTAATGTATGAATTCGTGACGTGGATGGATCAGAGAAATTGAACCGCAATGCTGATGGCAGAATGTGCGCTGTATGAATTAGTATGCATGGACAGTATGATGAAAACGTATGCGCTGTAAAGTTTGGAAGCACACCTTGATAATAAGACACATCGACACCGTATGCCCCGAAATAATAGATTCACACAAACAGGGGAATATAAATTAAAATAAAAAGTCAAGGCTATAATTGGACGCGAATCATATATCAAATACACAATGTGATAAAACATACAAAGCAAAATACTTCCCAATCAATTAAGACGCTCAGATCGAGTATAAAAATAAAACTGTAATTACGAAAACAACGTAATTAACGGTCTGATACGTAATACACGAAGAAAAAGGTAAACATGTAAATACGAATACGGCGTAATTAATGGCCCACAACTAGGAAATAAATGTAGATAAGGGGGTCGAAAACCCGTCTAACAGAATAGGGTTTGCAATCCCAAAACTGTATATTACAATATAGGGTATAAAAGGGAAATTCATAAGTCATAGATTAGCAATAAGCCTAGAAATTATAGGGATATATATGAATTAATACTAGACTTACCACAAACAGCTAGATGACTGAACTGACTCCACACGCACAATGCACTACAGTTTACGTCACACATGACCAATTACAAGTTCCGGTATGGCCGAGTGGCTAGGAATACTAATTAACGCCTACACCGAAGCAGGGCAACCCCACTCCAAAATGAGCACCTCAAACAAGAGGATGCATATGTATTACAATTGGAGTGGAATAGGAGAGGTGCGCTCCTCACAAGAGGGCGCATTTATACTACAATAGCAGTAGTACTAACAGCCCGGTCAGCCAGGCTGAGAGGCGGGAACTGTGAGTCCAACGTCGTACGATGAATTCTACGGCTCACAGTACACCGCCAAGACGTCAAGGTAGAGCCGCTCACAAACGGCTAAGAGGCCGACGCAAACCAAACACCGCCCCCAGACTCCGGCCAGGGGCGAATGCGCCGACCCCAACCTGGGATCTGAAATTCTAACACACAACCGTAAAAATAAGATGTGACACAAGACGATTTCCCAACCCAGACAGAAAAATTCACACAATAAAAATGCCAGGAAAATGCGTCACCTACACCAAGCTACACGATTCACATCGTCCAGCCCCACCCAAAAAGTCGTTGCAACGAACGATTTTTGGTACGTGACGCTCTCTTGCTGTGAATCGTAAGAAACAAGAAAAATTCCGAGAAAAATTTAGGAATTACAGGCTTTGGCGGACAAACCAAAGCAATTCTCAGGGCCGTGACCAAGGTAGTGCACGGTAAGCCAGCATCGCCGTATTACCAGCCAAAGAAATCATTAGGCAATTAGCCATACACAAAAAAACACATATTACTGACATTTCTAGGACAAAACAATTCAACTAGGTCAAAGGAAATCAAAATTATGTCACACCTGAAGCTGAGTACACTCACGAACGAACGCTACACGAGGACTGAGGTCTCGGTTGGAAAACATCTCGCCCCTCTCCTCTCAAAATGCTGACCTCAGTTTCTCACGGAAATCAAATACATAGGACAGGTCGAAGCGAAGCTCGTTTCAAGATAAGGATACCAAGCGCAGATAACGAACTGACGTTTAACTTGACCACAACGGATAAACCTTCCCGCTAAGAAAGATAACACAGGCTATAATATTTCCAGGATGGCTGCAGTAATGCAACTCGCTATGATCTGGTTGACAACCTATGCACAGACTTGTGCAGAGATGAAGAAACCTGACTTCTCTATCAAACAAACGACAGCACACTTCCTAGAATTCACGAGGTACGACCTACAATTACAAACTAGTTCTGTACAGCTATATTCCGAAATAGATATCGTGGAATTTATAAACACGAACAAAAATTTACAACGACAAGCGTATAATTTAAGGCCTATGTGTGACGTTTTCAATACAACCTACAGAGACGCTCGATATTTTCAATGCAGACAGACAATTGCTGAGAGAATAGGATCAAACGATTACAGGTTGTATCTAGAAAGATTAGGCAGACAAATTACCATATTTAAACAGTTTACAGAGCCCATACTAGTAAACAAGAGGGAAAAGCGTTCATGGTTCCCCATTTTTGGAAAATTAAGCAACTTCCTGATTGGAACAGCCACAGACGAGCAAGTAGACCAATTAAACCAGACAATTTCCACCCTGAAACGGGAAAAAACAAGAATTGTACATTCACTAAACATGCTACAAGGTTGGTCGAATTCAACCATATCCACGCTGCTGGAAGAGTCGAAAGCGGCAATTTTAAGCTTAGAAACGGTAAACAGAGAAAACATTAAAACACTGAAACTCCAGGTAGAAATTGCAGACATTAAAAATCAAGTAGACAATGTAATTCAACAGATTTTAAACAGAATCATATTAACTATACAGGAGGGAAACCAAATTCTGCAAATCCTAGACCAGGCTAGCTACAAAACGAAGAATCTAGCAAGGACTGCCTTACTACCATCTGACACAGCGACTCAATTAATGAAAATACAGGGAGAACTTCAAAAAGGCACACGTCTTCAATATTATCAAAACGGCAATCTCAATATATACAATACACTTCAATTCGCGGAAGCACAGATCCAAAGAATCCCATCAGGCAACTTAATTTTGATAGCCCAATTTCCTGTCATTAAGGAAAACACGAAACTAGAGTTACGATACTTTCAGTCTATACCACAAAAAAACCAAGACGGTATTTTTATTTACAGATCAACAGAATATAGGCAGTACATCTTCGACGAAACAGATAAAACATACATGGGAATTTTAGACGACGTCATTACAGACAAATGCAAAATATATGACGAAAAAATAACTTGTAATCTACAAACCGAGTTTCACTTAAGCCAGGAGGCAGAACCGACAAAGACAGCCAACATGACTCATGTGTTCAGACTAAAAGATGCCTATATACTAGTTTTGCCAGCACAACCAAACCTAATGATTATAGCCCCAGAAAATTCGAGAATACACGTCCGGGACGGAGGAACTCAACGCCTTCTACCTCTTAACGGATCGTACCTAGCAAATTGCAAAGGGCTCTGCGAAATAATTTCAGCCACGGAATTATTTTCTCCTCAAACTTATCAGGAGAGCTTACCCTCAATAGGAAAAACACAGTTAATAGAAAATGACAACGTAACTGTATGCCAAAATCTGACAAACATACAAATCCCTCTTTTGGAAGGCTCGATTGAGTCAGCTTTGGGTCGGAATTTCCAGAAAACAGCATTGAACCTCAAAAATGCTCCGACTCCGTTAGAAAATGAATTACCTCCCGGTGAAAACACGCAATGGTTAAACACTGCGTTTCCGATAACCAATGCCGCAACGATCGCAATTTTCAGCGTGGCAATTTACATAATATACAGACGACTAACAAACACCGGAAGTGTATCGCCTCAAATACAAATCCCCACAATCACGATGACTAGAGCCGAACCGATTTACACGGAGCCACACCACAGCAGAATATAGGACAGATAAGACAATGAACGGGAAATAAAGTTGGGAAAATAAGACCTACAGAATTGGCAGAAAACACAAAGATAGGGTTAACGAATAGGTTAAATCGAAAATAAGTCATGGACAAGGGATTATCGACCAAATGTCAATAAAAAGGGTATCAACTTGTAAGACAATAGCGGACAGATATGACAATAAACGAGATAAGGTAAAGCTATTAAAAAAATGAGAAATATAAAAGTTAAGTATAACGTAAGGGTTACAATGGGATAGAAGTAGTTTGGAAGTAGTGGGATAGTAGTTTGGCACAACAAATACCAAGGAACACAGTATTAACTAAATAAGAACTAATGATTAAGTATTACATAATCGATCCAATTCCAACATTAAAATGGGCTAAACACAATTGAGAAAATTCAGGCATGAAAAAGCAATTGCATGCTACATTAATGTACAAAGCATTTCACATTATCATATATTATCATTATTATCATTATTGTTATTTATTTTTCTCATTATTCCCATATATTTACATGATGTATAGCAGCACCTAGAAATTACAAATTACACATTTCATTCAATTATATATTGAACTATAAATCAAGTAGGAGCAAAACACATTCATACATTTACTAAAGCAAAAAAATATAAGTAATAGATAAGAACAATTTAACACTTAAGTGAGATATCCTAATCTTTAAACTGAACAATCAAATTAATGCTATATACAACAAAAATGAAGTACAATGAAGTAACACAATGTAAACATTTATGTAACCATCCTCAATTAAGCCAGCAGGCCAAAACCCAGGACCTAGGGAATTGCGATTAGGCCTTCCTGTAGCAAACCAAAATCCTCGCGTCCGGACGCACCGCGCGCGACAAACGCCACAGCTCCAAGTCCATCCGGGAGTCCCAGCGACCAGATTTTCGCACCCCCACACACGTTCGAAGAGGGGGGGAATTGTGAGCTTTGAATTTAGCTCCCAACTCAACGTCGGAAACCTGAAACGTCTGGGCCACATCCGTGAGAAGTTTCTTACCTTGACGTTTCCGCTAGCTCCCTAAAGCGATCGAATTTCCTAAAACCACAAAGCCACGAACCGCTGACAACGCGGCCCACGCGCGGCTGGAAAAACAACCACGCTGCACTTTTCTCCAGCCCCCACTCGAAATGGTACATCGCCTATGATTGGTTACCGTGATCCAGGAAATTCGCCCAGGAAGGAGGTCCTAAGACTTTCTAGTACTCCGATTCGCTGTTGCCAAGGAAACTGAAAAATCAATGGCAACTATCAAGAATTCTCGACCGCCTACAGAACACCGATCATGCGCGAAAGATTTTGCGCCGAGAAGATTTGGAACAGAAGAAATAACTTTCATTCAACCCCCGATTAGCAAGTCGCAAACACCTGCCGTTTATGCAGATCTATACTCGCAATCGGCCGCTATAAGTCTTCAAGTTTCTCGTGAATTGTTCAAGCATAACAGTTGTGCTCGATCAAGAGAACGTGTAGAAGACTACAGTGGATTTTTGGGTGGATCCTTCCGGAACAACAACACAAGTCTCCGGTCGTATTTTGCTGCCAAGGAATCGAGGGAGCGAAATTAGCCAGTCATTCCCGACGACGTTACCCAAAGGCGGACGATCCTGAAATCTACTTTTCCTCAACCTCCGACATCAAGAATTAAGGTCAGACATCTTATAATAAATCGTGTAAGGTCCTGGGTTAGGAAAGATTAATTATTTGAATTTGATAAATTAATAAATCATATATATACGGGCATGTTTAAAACTGTCTTGTGATTTGTTTCCCTTAATTCACAGTGATAACTTCACTAAGGTCAGGAGTAGGGTGAATGAGTTCTTTTCAGGGTCAAAGTAAGCGTAATTGAGTAATAACACCAGAGGTGATTTTTGCACAATATTACGGCTTACAAACTCATGCATTTCACTTGATGCAGCTCCCCTATAACTACTACTGTAAGCGGTATCCACGCATGGCTTAAATCAAACTTATAAATAGGGTGAAAGCTATATTGCTGAGTGTATGACTTGCTGGATATATTGGTTAGTGGCGACAAACAGTAAACCAACCTCAGTAAGGGAAGGAATATGTATTTACAAGAGTAAAAACACCCAGCAATACAAGGTTGTGAAAGATTTTCCATATGAAACATCGATTCATTGCTGGATATATTGGTTTATAAACGCCACATTGATCAACTACGCCGTACAGACGTTCAAAAGAAGGCTGTGCCTTTTGCTCCTGAGACTGAAGTGCCCAACAAAAAACACAACGTAGCTGAACCTGATGTGCTTGAAATTACAGGTACCGTTCTTGAACCACAACCGAGCACACTACCAGAAGACACACCAGAGACTCATGGCCTGCATCAGGACCAAGATCTCCTAACTGAGAATACGTCACAGCCCCTTCATTGTTCAGAAAGGCAACGTCGCGCCTCACAGTACCTGCAAGATTTTATACTCTACTGAAAAACTTTCCAAACATTTCGACTTTTTAATAAGTGAGGAGAAATGTAGAATCAAAGTATATTCTGGAAAATAATTATATTTCCATTCAAGATGTTATAGCAACTAAGCGTTGTGCTGGAGTTACAAATTATATTCATTGCATATTCAATTCGAAGAATTCACAGTTCTATCATATTGCGTGATGAATTTCAATCTAAATTAACAACAGAGATACAACAGTTATCATGAGCTGTACAGTTAGAATCTCGATAAAATAGTTAACAAAATCAGGTTCAGCTTTCAACTCATGCATTTCACTTGATGCAGCTGCCCTATAACTACTACTGTAAGTGGTATCCATGCATGGCTTAATTCAAACTTATAAATGGGAGGACAGCTATATTGTTGAGCTTATGACTTGCTTACCAGCGAGAGAGTATTCTTAGAGTTCACGTGGAGAAACTGGAAGAGGTGACTCATATTGAGAAGGCGGCACCACCACATCTGCGACAAACAGTAAACCAACCTCAGTAAGGGAAGGAAAATGCGTTTAGAAGGGGAAAAACACCCAGGTCATGAAAGATTTTCCACATGAAACACCGATTCATATTACCAGTTTCAACCAGTTATGCCTATTGAACAATAGTAATGTATTTCACAGCATATTAAGGAAAAGTAATAAATTCAGGAGTTCCTCCTTTTTTAATAATGTTGAGAGCACATTTTTGGAAACGTTAGCACCGTGCTGAGGTAGTTTTATGAAAAACCCATCATATGTTTTCATAGTTTCTCGTCACTAAGTTTACAAAACTCAGTTGCTATATTTCTCAAATTTGTATATGTTTAATTCCGTTCAATAAAGTCTAATAACGGTTAAATTCATTCTTTAATATTCTACTACAATTTATTGAACGGAATTATGGAAAGACTATTACAACCAACGATTCTTGACCTCGATCCTGATTCAAACTTAGCGTCTTCGCACTGGGGCCACTGGTATGAAAAGTTCAAAAATTTCTCCCGAGCAGCTAAAGCAGACGACAACGGTAAGCTGCATCTTCTCATAAACTGTGTCTCCTCTAATATCTTTGAACATATTAGAAATTGTTATACCTATACTGAAGCTATTTCTATCCTAAAAAACCTGTTTGTTAAGCCAGTCAACGAGGTCTTCGCTCGACACCACTTACTTGCTCGACGTCAGCAGCCAAACGAATCGATTGATTGATACTTAGAATCACTAAAAATTTTGAGCAGGGATTGTCAATTCAAGGCGGTTACTGCAGAAACGAACCGAAATGACTGCATTCGTGATTCGTTCATTACAGGTTTAGCAAGTCCGAACATCCATCAGCGTTTATTAGAAAATTTCACACTGTCATTGAACGATGCGTATACCCAAGCTCGGTCAATGTTATTAGCTCAAGCTCAATCTCAGCATTATGATAATCCCCCTCCATCAATCAACGCTGTTTCTCATTCAATTTCTTTCGGCGCCCCAGCAGGTACTGATAAACCCAATGACGTCAGCGATTCCTCTGTGGCTGTGGCCCGTTCCTGCTAGGGTATCCATTTGAAACTCCTGTGGGAAACAAGGACATTGGGCGAAAGTGTGTAGGTCTCCTGGAACAATTCTCAATAAACCCTCTAAAGTATCAGCCTCTCTTTCTACGATTATTTCATGCCCCGTCAATCGTATGTCCAAAGTTCAAATCACTGCTGAAGTGAATGGTCATGAAATTTCGGGTATGCTCGACTCTGGAAGTGACCTAAGCATAATCAGAGAGGACGTTGCTAGGAAACTTCGTTTTAAGATCACCCCAATGAAAGAGGAAGTGGGACTTGTGTCTGCTTCTCATCGAGTTAACATTTCTGGCCAGTGCAAAGTCAACTTGAAAATTCTCGACCACAAATACCCTAGCATAACTCTCTCAGTCCTTCGTAACCTCTGTTTTGATCTTATAATAGGTCGAGATATCCTTCAACAACATTCAAGAGTTCACTTCAATTTTGGTGGAACCAAGAAACCTCTCCAAATTTGTAGTTTAGGCATTGCTAACATAAAACCGGCACTGTTGTTTTCAAATCTAACTGATGATCGTCACCCAATCGCTATTAAATCTCATTGATACTCCGATAGCGATGTTAAATTTATAGCAGCCGAAGTAGAGAGACTTCTGAAAGATGGCATACTTAATAGAAAAGAGTATCTCTCCTTGACGAGCCCAAGTCGTGGTTACTTCCAATGCAAATCATAAACGTCGAATAATGTGTGTAGACTATTCTCGTACCATAAATAAATTCACTCTTCTGGATGCTTACCCGCTTCCCCGCATTAGTGATATTGTGAACAAGGTCGCTAAATATGAAATATGGAGAATGATCGATCTACGCAGTGCCTACCTACAAATCTCAATTCCAGAATGTGATCGCCCTTTCACGGCTTTTGAGTCATCTAATCAACTCTATCATTTCACTAGAATCCCATTTGGAGTAACTAATGGCGTTTCGGCGTTTCAAAGGGTCATTGACAGCGTGATCCATGATGAAAATCTCAAAGACACATTTGCATAATTGGACGATGTCACAATTTGCGGGAACACACAGGTTGAACATGACATCAATCTAGCTAATTTTATGAAAGCCGCGGCAAAATACAATTTGACAATTAACAAAAATAAAAGCGCATTCTCTCTCAGATCAATCAAGATTCTAGGCCATACGATAAGCAATAAAACTTTAAGACCCGATCCTGACCGTTTGAAACCCCTTAACGATCTTCCACCACCCACTGATGCTTCATCTCTCAAACGTGCACTGGGTATGTTCTCTCATTATTCAAATTTCATCTCTAACTTTTCGGCTACAATACGACCTCTGATTAACTGTAAATTCCCCTTGACTACACAAGCACTGAAAGCTTTCGATGACTTGAAACATTCAATAAAAGACGCAGCTTTATCCTGCATTGATGATGAGTCTCCCTTCTCTGTAGAAACGGATGCGTCTGATGGGGCAATCGCAGCAACTCTCAGCCAACGCAATCGACCTGTTGCGTTTTTTCAAGAACCTTGTCCTCATCGGAACGTCATCACTCCTCTGTGGAAAAAGAGGCATATGCCATCGTAGAGGCTGTGCGCAATTGGCGACACTTCCTTCTAGGGAGGCACTTTCGGTTAGTGACTGACCAACGATCTGTCGCTTTCATGTTTGATACCAAGCATGCTGGAAAAATAAAAAACGAAAAAATCATTCGATGGCGGCTAGAACTATCTCCGTATTCATATGACATCACATATCGTCCTGGCAACCTTAATCATGCTGCAGATGCACTATCACGTATTTGTCTGATAGCTAAAGGAGATGACGAGAAATTGAGGAAGCTCCACGAAACATTGTGCCACCCAGGAGTAACGAGGCTAAATCACTGGGTTCGAAGTAAGAACCTTCCCTATTCTGTGGATGATGTAAAGCGGATAACTTCAACATGCAAAATCTGTGCCGAAGTGAAACCTCAATTTTTCCGCCATCATGGGACTTTAATCAAATCCACTTTACCTTTCGAGCGATTAAATTTGGATTTTAAAGGACCAATACCATCACAATCGCGAAACCGATTCATTCTGACCACAGTTGACAAATACAGTAGATTTCCATTTGCATTTCTATGCCCTGATACAAGTGCATCTACTGTCAGTTCATGTCTCTTACAGCTATTCAGTATTCGGTGCCCCTGCATTCATATACACTCTGATCGGGGTTCATCGTTTATGTCCCAAGAGCTGAAAACATTCCTAGCTTCTTATGGAGTATCCACAAGCAGAACAACTGCCTACAATCCTCGTGGCAATGGGCAGGTCGAGCGGTATAATGGAATCATCTGGAGAACAATTGAATTAGGTCTGAAAGGGAAAAATATGCCAATTTCAAAATGGGAGACTGTTCTTCAAGATGCTCTTCATTCGATCCGTTCACTGCTATGCACCAGTACAAACGCGACTCCCCAAACGTCTCTTCGGATATCCACGTCGAACAGCTAATGGCCACTCAACCCTTTCATGGCTTCTAACTCCAGGACCAGTTCTCCTTAGAAAATTCAATCGACAATCAAAGTACGACCCAATTGTGAAAGAAGTTTCACTTCTTGAAGGAAATCACAAGTATGCTCTCATTCGTTACTCAGATGGGCGCGAAACAACTGTTTCCAAGAGACATCTAGCTCCATCCGGTGAAGATATACAGTCTACATTAAATGAAAAACAAGATGATGTACTTGAGGAAGAGGTGCCAACTGATCGTACGATGCATGAAGAGAGGCAATTTTCTCCTCTATCCAGTCCAGCTAAAGAAACTCTCTCAAGCTCCCAACCTCAAACACCAATGACTTCCATTGCAGAAGAAACGACAGAGATTTCTCAATTGCGTGGGAGTACGAAGAACCGTCGGCCACCTTCTTACCTGAAGGACTATGTTCAATCCTAAGTGGAGGGTGAATGTTATGAAAAACCCATCATATGTTTTCATAGTTTCTCGTCACTAAGTTTACAAAACTCCGTTACTATATTTCTCAAACTTGTATTAGTTTAATTCCGTTCAATAAAGCCTAATAACGGTTAAATTCACTCTTCAATATCCTACTACAGGTAGCACTAATGAACTTCTAAGATTTCCGTATTTACTTAAGTAGCTTATAAAATAGCCTAGAACCAACTTTTTTACGCCCTTCCATCATTTCATTTCTTACAAAAATCGCTAAAACCATGACTAATGTCGGAATTACAAACTCAATTTCATCTATTCAAGTTGCCTACTCCACATTCCAATGTTAAGGTGGCTGTCCACAAGGTCGACAGAGCGACGCGACGCGACGCCAAAATCTGTCTCTAGAAATATAATGGAAAATGATGGTAGTCCGTCCACTAGGTCGACAGCGTGGCACGGGTGAGTCGAAAAATGTTCGCTCTCGACCGCCCTCTAAACTTCTGGAGTGCGGGTCGGTGCACCACCAAAACATTTGGTACCGCCCCATATACCTAGTGGACGAAGGTCGAAGCGAAAAATTTTCGACCTTGGCCATTTTCGTAATCCATTGGCCATATATTGTCATTATCAGGTGATATAGTTCCAATGAAATGTTCTCAAACACTGCGAAATCGATTTTATTAACTACTAGCTGGTTCACCCTTTTGTTGCACAGGTTGACTTGAATATACGCAAGCCACACATCACATTTTGGGACACCCCTATGGATCTGATTCAAAAAAGTAGGTACTTACTTAAAAGTACTTACTTATAAATTACCTACTTATAAAAGGATCAAATACTGAGATCATCCCCCACTTCCTCTCCACAAACATCCCCCACATTTCAAATTAAAAATATTCTTAATAGATAACCCAAAAGAACGTTCAGACTAATTCAATTTCATTTGTCCGAACATCAGATCATCAGTTCGTTCGGTGATGACCAAATTACTCCATTTAACCACCCCTCCCCCCCCCTTTTTTTTCCTTAGCACAAACACCTCCCTATGGTTGAGGCTAGCAACAATTTCAATAGTCTGTGATTGAGGTTGACGTAATGTAAACATATTCGCCGAATCAGATCCCAAGTTTGTTCACTGATGTCAAAGATACCCCATTCCAAACCCACTCCCCCAAAATCACCCCTATGGGCCTAAATTGAAAATTCCTAACTAGGCTGTGGTTTTTTAGTGCATCCGAACATATTTTATCAATCAGGTTCTCAGTTCATTAGGTGATGCTCAAGATACCCCATTGAACCCCCACTCTTCCCTCAAAATACAACCAAGTCCGTTCTTTTCGCGTTGATCGGATGGATCCATTGCCTCTTCCTTCTTCCAGCGATTTCCTCCTCTTCTTCAGCTACCAGAGCTAACGCAAAGACGCCCGAAGAAGACCTCCGTCCGACCACATTTTTCACAGAGGGTACCTCACTGCACGACGGTAGATGTGGGACTGGCAAAACGACGGATCGAAAAATGAAATCCGCCCCATAGTGGACAAACCTCAAGATTTTAGCGTAGTGCCACACCGCGCCGCTCTGTCGACCTAGTGGATGGCCATCTTTAGTTACCAACTCACATGTAAGAGACGTTCGCTTAATTAACGTTAACTGAGCTACATGTAGTGTGAAATGACAAACGCGTCTTTAAATATAACCAATTTTAAATTGACAATTTAAAAATTATTTCCACTGTTTTCCAAGAAGTAGAAATGGAGGTCAGAACCTATTAAGCCTAAGGTGTATGCGATTCATGAGCAACACACCTGCACTGCTCTACAGCTTACCTAGAGGGTCTCCTTCACTGAGTGGTTCTGAGTAATCTTCAGTAAATATCTTTGACTGGTGACTGGTACACTGAACGTCTTCATCACTAAGAAGAGTAGCAAGAGGTGGTGACACTGGAAACAAAGAAGGATATCCATGAGTTGAATGTATTATACATGAACGAAAGAAGGGGAGTTGAGTGTATGGCCGGGAAATAACCGTACAGGTTCGTATGAGGTCCTTTTCCCTCGCACAGTATACAATGAGATAGTCATCATGAACTGTACAGTGAGAATCTCTATAATTAGTTAATAAAATCAGGTTCTGCTTTCAACTCATGCATTTCACTTGATGCAGCTCCCCCATAACTACTACTGTAAGCGGTAACCACGCATGGCTGAATTCAAACTTATAAATAGGAGGACAGCTATATTGTTGAGTTCATGACTTGCTTACCAGAGAGAGAGTATTCATGGAGTTCATGAAAAGAAACCGGAAGAGGTGACTCATATTGAGAAAACGGCACCACCACATCTGCGACAAACAGTAAACCAACCTTAGTAAGGGAAGGAAAATGCGTTTACAAGGGTAAAAACACCCAGTGATACAAGGTCGTGAAAGATTTTCCATATGAAACACCGATTCATACTACCAGTTTCCACCAGTTATGCTTATTGAACAATAGTAATGTAACTAATTTCGCAGCATATTGAGGAAAAGTAATAAATTCAAGAGTTCCTCCTTTTTTAATGTTGAGAGCACATTTTTGGAATCGTTAGCACCGTGCTGAGGTAGCACTAACGAACTTCTAACATTTCCTGTCTAAGTAGCTTATAAAATAGCCTAGAACCAACTTTTTTATGCCCTTCAATTGTTTCATTTCTTACAAAAATCGCTAAAACCATGACTAATGTTGGAATTACAAACTCAATTTCTTCAAGAAACCTACTCCACATTCCAATGTTAAGGTGACCGTCCACTAGGTCGACAGAGCGGCGCGACGCGACGCCAAAATCTGTCTCTAGAAATATAAGGGAAAATGATGGGTAGTCCGTCCACAAGGTCGACAGCGCAGGTGAGTCGAACATTTTTCGCTCTCCACTGCTCTCCAAACTTCTGGTGCGCGGCTCGGTGCGCCGCCAAAACATTCAGCACCGCCCCATCGACCTGAAGAAGGTCGAAGCGAACAATTTTCGACCTCGGCCATTTTCGTAAGCCATTGGCCATATATAGTCATTATCAGGTGATACAGTTCCAATGAAATTTGCTCAAACACTGCGAAATCGATTTTATTAACTACTAGCTGGTTCACCCTTTTGTTCCACAGGTTGACTTGAATATACGCAAGCCACACATCATATTTTGGGACACCACTATGGATCTGATTCAAAAAAGTACTTACTTGAAGTACTTACTTATAACTTAACTATTTATAAAAGGACCAAACTACTGAGATCATCTCCCACTTCCTCTCCACAAACACCCCCCATATTTCAAATTAAAAATATTCTCAATAGGTAACCCAAAAGAACGTTCAGACTAATTCAATTCCATTCGTCCGAACATCAGATCACCAGTTCCCCCTATAGGTCTAAATTGAAAATTCATAACTAGGCTGTGGTTTTTTAGTGTATCCGAACATATTTTATCAATCAGGTCCTCAGTTCATTAGGTGATGCTCCAGATACACCATTCCACCACCACTCTTGCCTCAAAATACCCCCAAGTCCGTTCTTTTCGCGTTGATCGGATGGATCCATTGCCTCTTCCTTCTTCCAGCAATTTCCTCCTCCCCTTCAGCTTCCGAAGAAAACATTCCTCCGTCCAACCACATTTTTCACAGAGGGTAACTCACTGCACGACAGTTGACACGAGAGTGGCAAAACGAAGGGTCGAAAAATGAAATCCACCCATAGTGGACGAACCTCAAGATTTTAGCTCAAACGCGTCTTTAAATATAACAAATTTTAAATTCACAATTTAAAAATTATTTCCACTGTTTTCCAAGAAGTAGAAGGGGATATTAAGAACCTATTAAGCCTAAGGTGTAAGCGATTCATAAGCAACACACCTGCACTGCTCTACAGCTTACCTAGAGGGTCTTCTTGACTGAGTGGTTCTGAGTAATCTTCAGTAAATATCTTTGACTGGTACACTGAATGTCTTCATCACTAAGAAGAGTAGTAGAGGTGGTGACTCTGGAAACAAAGAAGGATATTCATGAGTTGAATGCATTATACGTGAACGCAAGAAAGGGGAGTTAAGTGCATGGCTGGGAAATAACCGTACATGTTCGTATGAGGTCCTTTTCCCCCTCACACAGTATACAATGAGATAGTTATCATGAGCTGTACAGTGAGAATCTCTATAAATTAGTTAACAAAATCAGGTTCGGCTTTCAACTCTTGCATTTCACTTGATGCAGCTCTCCTATAACTAGTACTGTAACTGGTATCAATGCATGGCTTAATTCAAACTTATAAATGGGAGGACAGCTATACTGTTGAGCGTATGACTTGCTGGATATATTGGTTTATAAACATCACATTGATTAACTACGTTGCACAGACGTTCAAAAGAAGGCTGTGCCTTTTGCTCCTGAGACTGAACTGCCCCAAAAAAAACAACCTGAATTGATTTGCTTGAAATTACAGGTACCGTTCTTGAACCACAACCGAGCACACTACCAGAAGACACACCAGAGACTCATGGCCTGCATCAGGACCAAGATCTCCTAACTGAGAATACGTCACAGCCCCTCCGTTGTTCAGAAAGGCAACGTCGTGCCCCACAGTACCTGCAAGATTTTGTACTCTACTGAAAAACTTTCCAAACATTTCGATTTATTAATAAGTTAGGAGAAATGTAGAATCAAAGTATATTCTGGAAAATAATTATACTTCCATTCAAGATGTTATAGCAACTAAGCGTTGTGCTGGAGTTACAAATTATATTCATTGCATATTCAATTCGAAGAATTCACAGTTCTATCATATTGCGTGATGAATTTCAATCTAAATTAACAACAGAGATACAACAGTTATCATGAGCTGTACAGTTAGAATCTCTATAAAATAGTTAACAAAATCAGGTTCAGCTTTCAACTCATGCATTTCACTTGATGCAGCTGCCCTATAACTACTACTGTAAGTGGTATCCATGCATGGCTTAATTCAAACTTATAAATGGGAGGACAGCTATATTGTTGAGCTTATGACTTGCTTACCAGCGAGAGAGTATTCGTAGAGTTCACGTGAAGAAACCGGAAGAGTTGACTCATATTGAGAAGGCGGCACCACCACATCTGCGAACAGTTAACCAACCTCAGTAAGGGAAGGAAAATGCGTTTAATAGGGTAAAAACACCCAGGGATACAAGGTCGTGAAAGATTTTCCATATGAAACACCGATTCATATTACCAGTTTCAACCAGTTATGCCTATTGAACAACAGTAATGTATTTCACAGCATATTAAGGAAAAGTAATAAATTCAGGAGTTCCTCCTTTTTTAATAATGTTGAGAGCACATTTTTGGAAACGTTAGCACCGTGCTAAGGTAGCACTAATGAACTTTAAAATTTCCTTATTTACTTAAGTAGCTTATAAAATAGACTAGAACCAACTTTTTTACGCCCTTCTATCGTTTCATTTCTTACACTCGGTGCACCCCCAAAACATTTAGCACCGCCCCATAAACCTAGTGGACGAAGGTCGAAGCGAAAAATGTACGAACTCGGCCATTTTCGTAATCCATCGGCCATATATTGTCATTATCAGGTGATATAGTTCCAATGAAATTGTCTCAAACACTGCGAAATCGATTTTATCAACTACTAGCTGGTTCACCCTTTTGTTGCACAGGTTGACTTGAATATACGCAAGCCACTCATCACATCTTGGGACACCCCTATGGATCTGATTCAAAAAAGTAGGTACTTACTTAAAAGTACTTAGTTATAAACTACCTATGTATAAAAGGCTTAAACTACTGAGATCATCCCCCACTTCCTCTCCACAAACACCCCCCATATTTCAAATTAAAAATATTCTTAATAGGTAACCCAAAACAACGTTCAGACTAATTCAATTTCATTTGTCCGGACATCAGATCATCAGTTCGTTCGGTGATGACTAAATCACTCCACTTAACCACCCCTCCCCCTCCCTTTTCTATCCTTAGCACAAACACCTCCCTATGGTTGAGGCTGGAAACAATTTCAACAGTCTGTGATTGAGGTTGACGTAATCTAAACTTATTCGCCCAATCAGATCCCCAGTTTGTTCAATGATGTCAAAGTCACCCCTTTCCAAAACCCCTCCCCCAAAAACTCCCCTATGGGTCAGAATTGAAAATTTCTAAGTAGACTGTCGTTTTTTAGTGTTATCCAAACATTTTATCAATCAGGTTCTCAGTTCATTAGGTGATGCTCAAGATACCCCATTGAACCCCCACTCTTCCCTCAAAATACAACCAAGTCCGTTCTTTTCGCGTTGATCGGATGAATCCATTGCCTCTTCCTTCTTCCAGCAATTTCCTCCTCATCTTCGGCTACCAGAGCTGCTGCAAAGACGAACTTTTCTTCGTCGTCCGAAGAAAACATTCCTCCGTCCGACAACATTTTTCACATAGCGTACCTCACTGCACGACGGTTGATGCGGGACTGGCAAAACGAGGGATCGAAAAATGAAATCCGTCCATAGTGGACTAACCTCAAGATTTTAGCGTCGCGCCACACCGCGCTGCTCTGTCGACCTAGTGGACGGCCACCTTTAGTTACCAACTCACATGTACGAGACGTTCACTTAATTAACGTTTATTAAGCTACATGTAGTGTGAAATGACAAACGCGTCTTTAAATATAACAAATTTTAAATTCACAATTTAAAAATTTTTTCCAATGTCTTCCAAGAAGTAGAAGGGGGAATTAGAACCTATTAGGTAAGCATAAGGTGTAAGCGATTCATGAGCAACACACCTGCACTGCTCTACAGCTTACCTAGAGGGTCTCCTTGACTGAGTGGTTCTGTGTAATCTTCAGTAAATATCATTGACTGGCGACTGGTACACTGAACGTCTCCATCACTAAGAAGAGTAGTAGAGGTGGTGACTCTGGAAACAAAGAAGGATATCCATGAGTTGAATGCATTATACGTGAACGAAAGTAAGGGGAGTTGAGTGTATGGCAGGGAAATAACCGTACAGGTTCACATGAGGTCCTTTTCCCTCTCACAGTATACAATGAGATAGTTATCATGAGCTGTACAGTGAGAATCTCTATAAATTAGTTAACAAAATCAGGTTCGGCTTTCAACTCATGCATTTCACTTGATGCAGCTCCCCTATAACTACTACTGTAACAGGTATCCACGCATGTCTTAATTCAAACTTATAAATAGGAGGACAGCTATATTGTTGAGCGTATGACTTGCTGGATATATTGGTTTATAAACATCACATTGATTAACTACGTTGCACAGACGTTCAAAAGAAGGCTGTGCGTTTTGCTCCTGAGACTGAAGTGCCCAACAAAAAACACAACGTAGCTGAACCTGATTTGCTTAAAACTATATCCCTCTGGGCACTTTGGGACATTTTCGTGGTAGTAGGTTTAGGATTAGACTTCACTTCTCGAAATTTGGAAGATTAGGTAGGTAGGTACCTACCTCTTTCGAAAAAACGCGCGAAATCGCGTTGAATTTTGAAAAAGAAAAGGATATAGGCCTCTGTGGCCCTCCACTCCTTAGGACCAGGCATCAATCCTAACCGTCTTCAGCTTCCTCTCTCTGCGGGTAACCCTGCTCACTTTGTTTTCGAGAAGGCTTCAGGACTCGTAACGGAAGATTTTTATAATTTTTAAAAATTTGTTCGCCGAAAAAAGTATTGTGACTGAATCTGACTTAGGTACTTTTTCTTAAAGCAGGAACGATTGGTAAGTGTTTTCTCACTCCATTTTCTGTTTTTTCATCATGTTCAGACGGTCCCCTTCTCATGGGGGGGAGCCGAGATGGGATGCGTTTGATCCGAATTTTGATCGGCATCGATCGAGATCGGAATCACGTTTTTCGCACACAGAAACGGATCGGCATTTTTATGTCGAAGCATATTCGTCTTGATTTCGCGAAGATCACCATCTGTCACAATCTCCGGCATGCGGACATTGTTCGGTTTATGCTCGGCATTTGGTCGAACCGGGCTCTGAGCCAGGTCGTTACCACAGTTCGGACGATGAATACCTACTCCTAGTATCCACGTACAATGTCGACGACAATTTCGACGAGGTTGAGGAAGAAATGTCTTGACAGTGGGGCTCAACTTGAAAATGAACAGGCCGACGCGTTGACCCAAACTCAGAGTTTGGGCGATGGTGTTCCATCGGGACCCAATGTTCTTTCTAACTCTAACTCGCCCGACTTCGCGGGCTTTACCCCACCAGAAACACCAGGAACAGAGGGCAAAACAATAAACCCTGATTCGGGTTTAAACCCAGGGTTATTGAAGGCGTTGGGCGAGAACCCTCAGGTTCCCCTTGCCCCTGCCTTGCATGACAGTATAGCGGAGACACCACATTTTATATGGTTTACCTTCAGAGGCTTTCAGTACTCTGAAGGAATCATATCCGATTCCTGCTAACCTCCAGCTCCTTGCTCCTCCAAAGCTCAACCCTGAGATTACTGCGTCAGTTGGATTGATTCACAAATCTGTGGATGCCCAGTATGTGGCGCTTCAGAAACAGTGCTCCACCGCCATAACTGCTTTAGGCATGGGTCTCACAAAGATAATTGAACAAGGTGGCGAGTCAGCAGCGGTGATGGAGCCCAGTTACCAGCACATATGCGATGCTGGACGAGCAATGACTCGATTGGGGCTAGAATCAAGCAGCAAGGGACCAAGAAGCCACCCCCAAACCCACCTAAAAAACTACAGCTACAGAGGCCACAGAACAGGGGGTCGGGAAATGTGAGAGGCCGAGCTGCTCGGGGTGGGCAGACTCACAACAAGGCCATACCCCACTCATCCCAGTATCAGGACAGGAACTTACCACCATTCAGGCAGAACCAGGGAGGCTCTCGTCGTCAGACCGGAGGAGGCCCCTCCCAACAATTCCACCACTGAGGATGACTGAAGCATTTCCTTCAGTACACGCTGCCTCACAGGTAATATGTCCTCCATTCGAAGGCAGTTTACGTGAATGTTGGTCTAATTGGAAATATATTACTGATAATAATATAATTTTATCCTGGTTACGGGGCTATGAAATTTCCTTCACCTCCACCCCCACTCCGCACCCCCATTCATTGTCTGTGTTGCAGGAAAAGGGTGATATTGAGACTCTAAAGCTAATAGTGGGGAGGTTGTTGAATCAGAGGGTTATAGAAACATGCGAGCCTCACCCAAATCAGGTGGTCTCACCCATATTTTTGGTAGATAAACCTTCAGGGGAAAAGCGTTTCATTTTAAATTTAAAACATTTAAATAAATTCATTGATGCCCCTCACTTTAAGTTGGAGGACCATCGCACGATGCGTGATCTCATTACTCCCAATTGTTATAGTGCAACGGTCGATCTTAAAGACGCCTATTATACATGTCCCATTGCAGAAGACTCTAGAATTTACCTTCGTTTCAGGCTACAGGGACAGTTATTTCAATTTACTTCCCTTCCTATGGGGATGTCAGTATCACCATGGATATTTACAAAATTGATGCGTCCTGTGGTACAGTATTTACGATCTAGGGGGGTCAAGCTAGTTAACTACCTGGACGATTTCGGAGTTCTGGGGAGATCACGACAAGAATGTGTACAGAATGTGAACCAGCTGGTACAGCTTCTAAAATTTTTAGGATTCGTGATAAATGAAGAAAAATCTAAATTGGTACCGTCTCAAAGCTTTACCTTTCTGGGCTTTGTGTTTAACACAGCTGAAATGACTATAGCTCTTCCCTCTGATAAGCGTAGGCGTATACAGTCTATGTTATATTGTTTCAGAGAAACATCATCATGTTCTATACGCCATTTAGCGAAGCTAATAGGTACTTTGGTGGCAGCATGCCCTGCCACACCTTACGGGAAGTTATATAAGATGCATTTAGAGGCAATAAAAGTCCAACTCCTAGCTGACAATGAGGGGAATTTTGAGGCAAAAATATACCTAGCTCAGTGTATTTTACCTGACTTAACTTGGTGGTACGACAATATCATGTCAATTTCCAAACGTTTACACAATGATCATTATTCCATTACCCTGACAACAGACTCATCATTGTCAGGATGGGGAGCCTCTGATGGGGAGACCAGGATACATGGGTGGTGGTCTTTAGAGGAAGCCACTTGGCATATAAATGTGTTGGAGCTGAGAGCGGTTGAGTTGGCCCTGCAACATTTTGGTAAGGATATTTCAGACGCACGAATCCTGATAAGAGCCGATAACACAACGGCAATCGCCTGTATCAATAGACAAGGTTCCATGCGGTCTGCTGTATTGTTTGAAATTACCAAGAGGATTTGGAATTGGTGTGAAGCCAGAGACATCTTCATTTTTGCATCGTACATAGCTTCAAGTGATAATGTTGTGGCAGATGAAAGTTCTCGCATCATGCCAGGAGAGACTGAGTGGTCTCTAAATTACAGGGTTTTTGATGGGATTTCGAAACATTTTGGTTCTCCAAACATTGATTTGTTTGCATCGGCAGCCAATACTAAATGTAACAATTTTTTTTCATGGCACCCAGACCCTAGGTCAGTGGGCGTCGATGCCTTCACACATTCATGGTCTGACATATATTTTTACGCTTTTCCTCCTTTCTCCCTTATTCTAAGAGTTTTACTAAAGGTGATATCAGACGAGGCAGAAGGAATTTTGATAGTCCCAAACTGGCCCACACACCGTTTGATAGGCCCAAACTGGGACCCTCTTTATTTTGGTCCTAATGACGAACTTTTACATCTACCTTTCAGGAGCATTCCTCATCCACAATCGCAAACACTAATTTTGATAGCAGGGAAATTGTCCGCCAAGCGTTCATGAGGAGGGGAATCTCGGACGCTGCGACAGACACAATGTTATCAGCATTGTCAGCCTCAACTTATGCTCAGTACCAAGCATGTTTTCGTAAGTGGTGGCATTTTTGTGATGAATTATCTTTCGATGCTTGGGATCCCAAGCCCTTGCAAGTTATTCATTTTCTACAAAAAGTGCTGGAGACAGATCAGGTCTCATACTCAACCCTTAATACATATAGGTCAGCCTTATCCCTGATTGCCACACAACCTTTGGGATCTAATCCACTAATAGCCAGGTTTCTGAAAGGGGTGGCCACTTTGCGCCCCCCAGCGGCCAAATATAACAAAACATGGGACCCCCATACAGTTTTAAGATGGCTAGAAAAACCAGTCTCAGGGTTACAAAATATAACATCAAAATTGATAATTTTACTCCTTTTGGCAACTGGTCAGCGCCTCCAAACTATAACAGCTATCCAAGTACATGAGGTACTTATTGACCCAGATACCGGGTTAAAGATTTCTATTTCTGCCAAGCTTAAAACCACAGCACCTTACAAAGAACAACCATGCATCGAGATACCATTTTTTCCACAACGACCCCTCCTGTGTGTCACAACCATTATGCAACAATATCTTTCATTGCCAGCACCTCTAAGATCCCCCACAACGACTGCCCTGTTTATAATAGCTCGAGAGCCCTGGTAATGCTAGTTAGGGGCCAAATCCTAAAGGTAATCAGGGACCAATTAAAGCTAGCACGTTCGGTTGTCCTAGACAAACGGCAATCGTCCAGTCAACCCAAAATGGATAAATGATAACTCGAAGGACCACTCCAATGATTTACATAAAGGAGATTGGAGACTCCCAAGTAGATAGTTAAAAGATAATGAATGCAACCTAGTTGAATGATAAGGTAAGTGCCGCAATACATGAACTGGTACATAAATGAGTGCAAAATTCAAAGACTATAATGGATATATTTATAGTATATAGATGGGAGAAGGTAACATTGGACTCACCAGGACTTAAGTAGTAAGGTATGATCCTGATATGCCAAGTGGCACTGAATATATACTGTCCCAAGGTATTGAGATTGTACCATCCATCCAAGAAGGCTCCACTGCGATGTCGCTGATGACGAGGATCAGGTCTGAATCAGTAATTGATGAGTTCGGCGATTCCTCTCCAATGATTCCCTGAGAACGGGTGCAACAAGTTGAAGGACTGTACAGATTTCAACGCCGGCCGGCAAACCACGGATTCCTGCGGGAATACGGAACACCGATCGCGACTGTGCACTCCCGACGATATTAGAGAGTATAGGTATCTCAAGGAATCCAACACTTAAACTTGGAAGGTGGTTTAAAACGTATAGTCATAAAATTGCGGACTTGAGGTAGCTGATAGCAGGGAGAACGGAACGGGACCAAGGCATCGAATCGAATCTAATGGCGAGCAGACGACGGTGGCGCTGCGGAAAAGATTGCATCAACAGATGACTACAACTGCCACTAGAATCCCGGCAGATCCACTTCACTTCACTTTTCCACTCACAAAAGTGTACAAATAAATTTATAATTTTGCAAATACAAATAATTGAATTATAAGAACATTTATAAGTTAATGACAGGTTGGTCATACATGGAACAAACTTTCAGAAATTCATGGGATCAATGATGATGCAATAACTTAACTCCATAATGAAGTAACCTTCAAAAAAATGTTACAAGAAACGCGTGTGTGTGAGTAAAAGAGTAAACACAGAAACAACAGAGTGGAAGCGGCGTGTCCATACTCCCCCCTGTTTAGGATTGTACTCACACACACCGAACAAAGGTATGAAACAAAAGGTTCTGCAAAAGATTATAGATCATGATCAATAGGCAAAGGTATGACATTTACAATTGAGCGCTTGTAAGTTCCACGAGAGGTCCTTAAAGTGACAACCCTCACAGCATCATCTGATCCTGGGTGAGCATCTACAACCCTGGCAAGAGGCCAGTACGTAGGAGAGGTTTTAGTGTCCTTCAATATAACGATGTCACCAACTCGAAGATTTGGAGATCTTTTCAACCACTTGGAGCGGACTTGAAGAGATGCGAGGTATTCATTTTTCCATCTTGACCAGAAGTGCTGAACCCGTGCCCGCAAGAGTTGCCACCGATTCAGATGATTGATCGGTACTTCCATAAGGTCTGGTTCTGGAATACAGTTTATGGGTTGCCCTATGAGAAAGTGACCAGGTGTCAATACTTCATTGTCTTCAGGACTGTCTGATAACGGCTGGAGAGGTCTGGAATTTATAATACCCTCGACCTTTGTGAACATGGTGGATAGCTCTGATTGGGTAAATGGTTGATTACCAAACTCCTTGTAGAGAATGGATTTGGTTGTCCTTATGAGTGACTCCCATAGTCCACCCATATGAGGAGAATTAGGTGGGTTGAAACTCCACTGCACTCCCAAATGCGCTGTATGACTGGTAATTGAATCTTGATTAGTTGGTTTGTTAAACCATCCATAAACTTCTTGCAAGTAGTTGCAGGCACCAATAAAATTTGTCCCGCAATCAGAGTACACATGAGAGGGCAGTCCTCTTCGTGCTGTAAATCTGTCAAAAGCATCTAGAAAGGATTCCACTGTCAAGCTGGTAGCGATCTCTAAATGGACAGCGCGAGACGCATAACAGGTAAACAAGCATAAGTATGACTTTGCAGAAATAGATTTACGATTCGTTGATTGTCGGCATAAAAATGGCCCTGCAAAATCAACACCACAGTTTATGAATGGGCGTACGTTGTTAAATCTTGATGTAGGTAAATTTCCCATGTATGGAGTAAGGGTAGCATTGGAATACCTAATACAGGTTACACATTTGGATTTGTGGAACCTAATAAGATTCCTGGCACGTGGAATCCAATATCTTTGACGTAAAAAGGCAAGTAGCGCTGTAGGTCCAGGATGGTTGTTAAGTTTATGTATATGGTCGACAATGATATTAGTTAAATGAGATCTTGCTGGTAAGAGTATTGGAAATTTATGTTCCAATGATAGAGGTGCATTCACCAGACGCTCGCCAACTCTAATCAAACCAGCGGCATCAATGAAAACTGATAGCATCTTGAGGTCAGAAGGTAAATTGTCCGAATCACGCTTAAATATTTCAGGATAATACTGTAGCTGGACTAGTCGTATACAGTGTTGCTCAGCTCTACTGAACTCGAGTGCAGACACTGGACCACGAATTCTTTTAAGCTTTTTACGTTTTGGTATACGAGCATTATGGATAAATCTCTTTTCAAAGGCTAATACCCTAATAAGGCGAGGAAAAGATGAAAAACGCTACACAATTAGCATGATCCCGGGTTGCAGAACATTGGCAAGAACAACAGGAGTAACAGGTTTAAGTTCAGGTATGTCAGTTACCTCTGTATCAGTAGACAATGGCCAATCAGTAATAGGCTTACTACACCAGGCTGGTCCATGCCACCATAGCTGGTTGTCGAGTAGGTTAGAAGGTAGCGCCCCTCGGGAACCAATGTCTGCCGGGTTTTCAACTCCTCGAATGTGATGCCACCAGGATAGCTGCGTTACTTCCATTACTTGTTTAACTCGATTCGCCACAAATGTCATCAACAGATGAGGTGGAGTCTTCAGCCAGGCTAATGCGATGGTAGAGTCTGAAAAACATAGTGTGCGAGTGATGTTATATCTGCTGAGAATTGGTGTCAAAGACTTGATAAGTTGGGCAAGCAAAAGTGCAGCGGAGAGTTCCAAACGTGGAATGGTTAATGATTTGAGAGGGGCAAGTCTGGTCTTTGCTTTCAGAAGTGCCATGGTGGAGTGTTCCATGTGAGTGGAACGGAGGTATGCAACTGCACAATAGCCTCTTTCCGAAGCATCACAAAAGCAAATCATCTCATAGGTAGTAGAGTGAACATATGCTCTAGTTATAGATATTTTACAAATTGCAGGAAAATCATGTATAAGTTTCAACCATAGGGCCTTAATATGCTCTGGAACAGGGTCATCCCAATTAAGACCAGCTTTCCAGGTTTCCTGCAAGATGAACTTGGCCAGGAAGATGACTGGAGCAAGATATCCGAGAGGATCGTACAAGCGAGCAATACAAGATAGGATAATACGTTTGGTACACATATTAGATGGTTCAGATATTTCATAGCAAAGGGCATCTCGTGTTGGGTCCCAACTCATTCCCAGAACTTTAGTTAGAGAACCCTCTTCGTTCCCAAAAGGTAAAAGTTGATCAGATTTACACTCATTCGCTATAAGTGGGGGATAATTGGTCTTCCACTTACTTAATGTGAAACCTCCTTTGGAAAGGAGAAGAATAAGGTCAGCTTTCAGAGTAGAGATGTCTTCAATGGAGTCAGATCCAAACACACAATCGTCAACATATGTGTTTTCTAATAGAACAGCAGCGGCAGCAGGAAAGGCATGACCTTCGTCCAACGCTAGTTGTCTGAGAACTCTCTGGGCCTGGAAAGGAGAACTCCTTAGTCCATAGGTAACGGTGTTCAATTCATAATACTGCAAGGGTTCACTAGGTTCGAAACGCCAGACAATTTGTTGGAACTTTCGATCTTCAGGAGAAACCAAAATCTGCCTAAACATTTTAACAATGTCACAAGAGATGACAAACTTGTGCTGTCTGAAGTTTAGAACAATACTGCTAATGTCGGCCTGCAATTTTGGTCCAGCATATAAATGGTCATTCAAACTACCAGATGATGTGTGAAAACTGGCATCAAATACTACACGGATTTGTCTATTACCACTAGCATCCACCTTGAACACTGGATGATGAGGAATTACATAAGAAGGACTGGATGAGGCAAGACTCATGTGTGACCTAGGTCAAGGAATTCCTGCATAAATTGAGAATAATCCTGAAGCAGTTGTTTATCCTTTGAAAATTTAGACTCCAAAGCGTAAAAGCGACTAATGGCCTTAGCAATGTTTGGTTTAATAGGTATAGATGGTGATTTAATAGGTAAAGATACGATATATCTGCCTGATGGATCCCTAGAATGATTACAAACAAAATGCTCCTCACAGGCTTTATCCTCTGGTGATATTATAGACTCGATAACAGGCTCCTCCACCGTCCAAAAACGTTCTATAAGACGAGCGGTATCAGAGATAGATAGCAATGACACAGCACCGAAATCAGAACTTGAATCACTGGAGAACTTTCCCATGACTGTATAGCCAAATATAGTGTCTACCAGTCTAGGGCCATGTTCATATAACACAATAGGGGAACCAGTAATTACTTCAGTAAACAAGTCAGCTCCTATGAGGAATGATATTGGTAGAGAGTTGGTAAAGTCTGGATCACTTAAGTTATACGAGAGATAGTCCTGCCACATGGTAGCATCCAATGACTCCAAAGGCAATGGTGGTGTAATATTGGGCATTACAATAGCATCTGTCTCCAAAATATCCTTAGATGATGTTGATAAAAATGAAAGGGAAACCTTCCCAATGATGTTTTTGATATGAACGGAATTAACTCCACAAATTGCACCAGAGAAAGGACGAGTGGACTTACCGAGGCGCTTGACGCACTCTTGAGTAATGAACGACCACTGAGAGCCGTTATCAAGGACTCCTCGAAAAACATGAGGGTTACCCTTTGAATCAAGGATTCGAGCAGTCACTGTGCCTAGCAGAACACCACGCTGACTGGCAGAAGTGTTGGCACCAACAAAGGAGGAAGAAGGAGTGGAACTTGATGACTCCAGAGAAGATTGTTCTTGAGATCCTTTACAAACAGAAGATGTACTGGTATTAACAGATGGTTTAGATGGTAAATGTAAGAGGGAGTGGTGTTTCCCTTTACACTCGCGGCATGTGAAGGAAGAGTGACAATCCCTAGCCTTATGATTCATATTTAAACAGTTTCTACATCCTGGAAATTTCTTCAATAAATCCAAACGTTGGGAAGGACTTCCTTGTTTAAATAAATTACATTGAGTCAATGTATGAGGTTTTTTACAAATGAAACAAGCAAAGGTAGATTGATGATTCCTATCAGATGAAGACAGGGAAGAAGAATCAGTCGTCAACAATGAATGACCAGAGGGTTTAGGTGAAAAGTTATTAGGTGCAAACCTTTTGATAGAGGCAGCTTGATGAGATGAAGATGAGGACGACTGGGGTTTCTGGTGGGATTTGATGGCATCCTCAGTTATTCTAAGAGCATGACATCGGTCCTGTATGAATGTACGAAGATAAGTGAACGTTGGAAAAGTTGTAGAGGTTATTGATAATTCAAAAGCAGTTCTGGATCAAAAATCGAGACCACGCAGGGCGATTTCACACAGAAGATATTCTTCGAATTCTGGTATATTCAAATTTTGAAGTGACGTCACAGTTTCTGTAACATTTGACAGATAGGCTTGTAAAGAGGACGAATCAGTTTTAGTACTGGGCTGAAACGACAGAAGTTTATTAATATAGTTACAAGCCAACTTCCTTTTATTATCATAAACCTTACATAAGGCATCCCATGCTTGGTTATAGTTCGAATCCATTACTGGGATATGCTTGATGGTGTCCAGTGCAGGACCCTCCAAAAATGAGATCAGATAATGGAACCGCTCAGCGTCAGATAAATTAGGATCTTGCCTTATCAGAGCGTCATACATCTGTTTGAAGGTAGGCCAAAGTGACATATCACCTTTGAATGATTTAATGCTAATTTTTGGAAGAATTGAACGAGGCCTACTAGATTCATGACTGCAACTAGAAGTATTTTGATGAGTACTGTTATTAACTGAAGTACCACTCGAAAACAATTGGATACCATACCCTTGAGCATCGCAGTAACTGTGTCTAACTGTCTCAAGGTATGCAAGCTCAGTGTCAGTTGGAAGTAGAACACTCAAAAATTGATCAATGATCTAATGCAGAACGAATAATAGGTTGTTTATATTAAATAACAGGCAACTAGTACATAAGAGATATAGGTACTAGTAGAATAGGTAATAGGTACGTCCTTTAGGTAAATAATAAAAATATTGAAGTATAAATAACGACAATAAATAATAACTCAACGATGATAATAGATTGCGATTGCACAACAAACAAGAAGATACAAAATAGATAGGTAACTATTATAACGGGCTAAAAATATTTGATACCTCGACAGGAGTTCGAACTCGCGTCGTCACAACTACGAGAAATTATTAATAATTTCCCGAAGTTGCGACACTCTAACGACCAGAGCTATGAGGCCAGGGTGACCAAACCTGAGTGGGAAGAAATTCGATTTTGGGGTGAATACATTTTCTAAAACTGCATCATTTTCTGAACAAAATTAATATATTTTCAAAATTTTACAAACATGAAAGCGTATCGTAATAACCCACTGAAGTACAGTCTCGCGTACAGCTAACAGTCAGCTTTATCAAAATAAAGCTAATGTAAGATGAGGTTACCTTATTCTTGTTCTACTTGTGTAGATCATTTTTATTTGTCCTAGCCTGCGTCAGTGTCAGACAGTGTTTCAAGTGTTTCTTGAGAGAGAAGTAGAAGTTTCCACCAAACGAAACGAGCAAGTGCTTCGGCCGGAGTCGCGGCGCATTCGCGAGAGCCGACTTTTTTTCAATCGCGTTTTTCTCGAAACGACGTTTTCCGCTCTTCGGGAACATTTTTTGACCGGCCTGTTTGTCGTATCGGATCGAATTTTTTTTCTAAATTACCGTGAGAAGGAAGGAATAATGACTGGAAAAAATACTGGAAATTTCCTGGGGGCATGCGCTGGTGGATGAAGGAACGACATGATAAAACCTCCAATTTCGCCAACTCATGCAAACCATAATGTAGTATCGTATACAAGAAAATTCTCCAATCAATCGAAAGATTACAACATGAAGAGTGAATTAAAAAAAAATCAGCTCAATTGAACGAAAAATGAGGGCAGGGCATGTTCCTGAAGTACCCCCTTTTTTATCTTATATTGGTATCACCCCCACGCCTCCCGTTAAAGCTAGCATGTTCGGTTGTCCTAGACAAACGGCAATCGTCCAGTCAACCCAAAATGGATAAATGATAACTCGAAGGACCACTCCAATGATTTACATAAAGGAGATTGGAGACTCCCAAGTAGATAGTTAAAAGATAATGAATGCAACCTAGTTGAGTGATAAGGTGAGTGCCGCAATACATGAACTGGTACATAAATGAGTGCAAAATTCAAAGACTATAATGGATATATTTATAGTATATAGATGGGAGAAGGTAACATTGGACTCACCAGGACTTAAGTAGTAAGGTATGATCCTGATATGCCAAGTGGCACTGAATATATACTGTCCCAAGGTATTGAGATTGTACCATCCATCCAAGAAGGCTCCACTGCGATGTCGCTGATGACGAGGATCAGGTCTGAATCAGTAATTGATGAGTTCGGCGATTCCTCTCCAATGATTCCCTGAGAACGGGTGCAACAAGTTGAAGGACTGTACAGATTTCAACGCCGGCCGGCAAACCACGGATTCCTGCGGGAATACGGAACACCGATCGCGACTGTGCACTCCCGACGATATTAGAGAGTATAGGTATCTCAAGGAATCCAACACTTAAACTTGGAAGGTGGTTTAAAACGTATAGTCATAAAATTGCGGACTTGAGGTAGCTGATAGCAGGGCGAACGGAACGGGACCAAGGCATCAAATCGAATCTAATGGCGAGCAGACGACGGTGGCGCTGCGGAAAAGACTGCATCAACAGATGACTACAACTGCCACTAGAATCCCGGCAGATCCACTTCACTTCACTTTTCCACTCACAAAAGTGTACAAATAAATTTATAATTTTGCAAATACAAATAATTGAATTATAAGAACATTTATAAGTTAATGACAGGTTGGTCATACATGGAACAAACTTTCAGAAATTCATGGGATCAATGATGATGCAATAACTTAACTCCATAATGAAGTAACCTTCAAAAAATGTTACAAGAAACGCGTGTGTGTGAGTAAAAGAGTAAACACAGAAACAACAGAGTGGAAGCGGCGTGTCCAGCCCTATACAACGGCTTCTCGCCAAACAGTATCCAAGTGGGTAGGGGTCATTTTACAGGAAGTTGGGATAAACAAACTCTTCAAACCCCACTCTACCAGACATGCAGCAGTGTCAGCAGGGGCCAGGGCGGGGGCATCTCTAGACACCATTTTCAAATCAGCAGGGTGGACAGAAAAATCAAAAGTTTTCGCACGATTTTACAACAGGCCGCTTACACAGCCTACCACCCTGTTTTCTCATATCTTTCCGAGAACGCCCACTTCCCTGTAGTAACAGACCCTTTTCCTTGTTTTTTACAGGTCACTTTCAGTTGGCCCTATCTCAGGGGTTGAAAATTTTTTAAGAATAAGGTACCGGTATGTCAACATTACATCAGTGATATTTACTGCAGGAAGACACCAGGAGAACATCCATTTATTTTGTTTTAAAAAACTTTGTATACCTTCAATTGATTAAAACATTTTGTTTCAGTTGCTTTTTGGACAAGAAGTTGTTTTGTTTGTTAGAACCCTTCACACTCTTCTTTCTATGATCATGAGATCATAATTTTCTGGTTATAATTCTTTTCTTGCGGCATCAGTCTGTAAGTAATTAACACTATGATAAAGCAATTTACCATAAATTTGTCTTCTCTCCTTCCTCCTTGTTGTCGGTTTTGGAGGGGGGGGGGTATAGATCTGACAGTACGAAGATCACAGGGATAGAGTACAAGCTCGAGGACCCTTGGACCCCAATACCCAGAAGTTTGATTCTTCTTGAGGGGTGGTTTTTTCTTAGCCAACCGCTCCAGTAGTGAGTTTCTTTCAACAGCTACCACGTTAAAAACTGGGGATTTGATTGTCAAATATGATTGGCTTACTCCAAGTCAAAGACTACTTTTTTCAAATTTTTCAAATCTGACCCACAATGGAGGGGGAGGGGGAGTTAAAGCATTTCGAACGTCACTGAACGAACTGGGGATCTGAGTTGTCGAATATGTTTGGAGTATTCTAACTTAAATCACAGGCTACTTGAAAAATTGCAAAACTAACCCATAGAAAGGGGTGTTTTAGGGGAAGAGGGGGGGGGGGAGAGAGTGAGTATCTTTGTCATCACTGAAAGAACTGGGGATTTGATTGTCGAATATGTTTGAATTACTCTAATTCAAGTCAAAGACTACTTTTTTCTAATTTTTGGAATCTGACCCAGTGGGGAGGGGAGGGGGGGCGGATGATAAGCGTTTTGAACGTCACTGAACCAACTGGGGATCTGAGTGGGCGAATCTATCAGAATTACTTTAATTTGGGTCACAGGCTATTTGATAATGTTCAAGTCAACCTGTGCAACGCACGGGTGAACCACCTAGTCCACAATAAAAAGATTTTTTAATATCATACATAGGAGGGACCGAATAGTTGTTAACAAGGGGGCCACTGGCCATACCTGTCTCACCCACAGACACCTAGTTAACGCAGGAGCTCGAGATGTTATGTGTGAGAGATGTGGGGGTGATCTGTCCATCCCCCACTTCCTGGAGGACAGCCCAGACCTTGGGGACCTCCGAGTCCAGCATCGGCCCCCTCAGTGGGTTGACGTTTCATCTGGATCAGACAAGGTCCAGTCTGTTTTCGTACCTGAGAGCCGATGAGCTCTACTACAAACTGTGATATCTGATCTGTGATATACTTTAGTACTATTGGAATTGAACACTCGCCTCCACAAATTAAGTTGTTGACAACAAGTTGTCACATTGTAGTAATGTTTAGGTTACTACGAAGAATTGTCAGTTCGCGTTGAAACTTTTTCAAATTAGTCATATCAAAAATTATTAATTATATTTATTGTGTTCAACCACTGCGTATCTTTACACTCTTCAATAGGTCATGCGCCTAGTACTCTAGTGGCGAAGAAAGAACACAGAAAAACCAAATATGACGAGTAATAATTACCGAATTGAAATGCTAACTAACTCAAACTACGATACATGGAAAATTCATGCCGAAGCGACCATGACTCGCGCAGGATTTTGGGACCAAAAGTCCTCTTCTGAAGAAAAACTAAAATGGAAGAAAGAAGACACGAAAGCAAAATCCGAGCTAATTCTAACCATATCTTCAAGTGAACTAAAACAGATAAAAAATTGTTCCACTACAAAAGAAGTATGGGATACATTGAAGAATATTTACCAAAGCGAAGGACCAGCGAGGAAAGCAACATTATTAAAACGTTTAGTGGTACAGAAGATGAAGGAAGGCGACAATATCCGCGAACACCTCAATACATTCATGGATGCAGTTGATAAGTTGAAAGACATGAATATAGACATCAACAACGATTTACTAAGCATCATGATGTTATACAGCTTAGCACCATCTTACGAAAATTTTAGGATTGCTATTGAGAGTCGTGACACATTACCTAAGCCAGCAGATCTAAAAATAAAAATATTGGAGGAAGCTGATGCCAGGGGTAATGATGAGACTCGATCATCCAACGAAGAGGCTTTCTACACTAAAAGACAAAGTAAGCAACATTTCGTAAAACATAGGTAAACAAAATTATAATCAAAAACCCAAAATGAAGTGCGGAAATTGTGGTAGAACCAATCACAACACCGAAAAATGTAGGATAAGAAAAAACGAATCCACATTCAAAATTGAAGAATTTTGTTCTAAAGTATTACCAGCTGAATCAAAAAACTGGTGTTTGGATAGTGGAACTACCTCCCATATGTGCTCTGAAGAGTCGAAGTTCAATTCGATCACACCTTCACATCTAGGAGGAGTAAGACTAGCCAACGGACAAACCGCAAAAATCTCTGGAAAAGGTTGTTTGAAACTGGAACTGACAGACAGAGATACATTAAATCTAACAGAGACATTACTGGTGCCACAATTGAAATCAAAATTGTTATCTGTAGGAAAAATTGCTGACAAGGGATACACAATTAAGGCTGTGCAAACGCGAGTTGGGAACCTGACTTGAGCCGACGGAGCGCGCTGATTGTCGCCGTGGGTGCTAGCTCGGTTTAGTTTACCATGCAGTCAAGAGGTAGCGCTAGGGTAGGACAACCTCCCTTCGCGCCGGAGGTCAACGCTCGCTCCGTCCCACCCTCACCTATCGGCCGCCACATATTTTTTTTACACCCTTCGCCTCCCCGCTGCTGAAATTTTCAATCTCCCGTTTATCTCGAGCGTGTTGTCTAAAACAAGTGTTAGTCGTTTTAATTTTCTCTATGATTTATCAAAGTTTATAATAATTACTGTCTGTTCCATCTTACTATGAAAGTGTGAAAAATCGTGGAAAAAGAACTGCTTATCTTAAGAGAACGCGTTAGTCTCAAAATTCTAAGAATGATATCTACATTCAATGATGAATACGTATTAAAATAAAGTGGGCGCATATCCCATTTATTAGTAAGCAAATGAATGAATAAGTTTAATAGTATACGTTGATAGGAACACAAATATTGACAAAATTACAAAATGTATAATGTAACAAATATTTATCTATAATAAACATTAAAAATGACTGCATTATTTCCAAATACACCATACGGGTTTGTTACTGCTGTTCATGAATAATAGCTTATAACAAGGTTCCTACTTGATAATAGGAAAGCTCAAAACGCATTGGTAAGTAAGTATTACTGGGACGTCCCTATGAATGGATTGGATATAATTTTAGTGAGAATTAAAATGAGAGGAAAAAATATAAATGTCATGATTTTTCTGAACCCCCCCCCCCCCTCCCCGCCAACAACAATAAAATTGCATGACTGGACTAAAATCTGAATCGAACAAATAATTGAAATTGTGGTAAGTAATCGATATTACTTCCTCCGTTCACCGCCTTCCATCATGAAGTTAGTAACTTCTGATATACCTACCTATTTTCCTAAACTAGACCAAATTCTTAATTTAAAAACAAAAAAATCACGAAACTCAGAGGAGAATAATTAAAACATTACGGCTTTTTAATATTACCCCCTCCATTCACCCCCTTCCATGGTGAAATTTGAAACTCCTGACACATATATATCCGTGTATATATTTGTACGGATCCGTGTATATATGCATACACCGGGTGTTTCTGAAGTTATGGTCTATCCTCCCGCATTTCCTTATTTGATTGGGTAAAAAAATATGCCCGACGCCATTCTTTATATTTTTTGTGAGGAATTCAGGAAAAATACTTTCAAACCGACCACTAGCGCGTTGACACTAACTTAATTTTTACAAATGTCCCCCTTTTTTATTGCAGATTCAAATTCTACGTGAAATATCATGAAAAAATGACCCATCACTCGGTTTTTTTAAGTGCGCGTTTGTGGGCGCAATTCCGCTCCAAAAGTGCGCAATTCCGCTCCAAAAGTGCGCAATTCCGCTCTAAAAGTGAAAAATTGTGAGACACTTGAGATTTTCAAGATATTCAACTTCCACGTGTAATACATGATTTTGATTTTGGGGTATTTTTTTTGCTGAACCTCGTCATGATTTTTATTTATTGATATTTGCTACACCAGCTTGGGAAAACGCCGAAAGATTGACCATAATTGCACTTATCGTACTCATTTCCACACAGCAAAAAGCGTACCCACTAAAATGAAGTTTTTTCGGTGTTTTTCCAAGTTGGTATTGCAAATATCAGTAAATGAACATCATTTCGATGTTCAGCAAGAATAAATACCCCATAACCATGTATTTCATGTGGCAATTAAATATTTCAAAAACTCAGTTTTTCACAATTTTTGCACTTTTAGAGCGGAATTTCGCCCGCTTACGGGCACTTAGAAAATCGAGTGGTGGGTCATTTCTTCATAAAATTTTACATTTTTGAGATCCTTACAAAAAACATTAAGATTGAAAAAAATTACTGTTTATCGACCCATTATTAACGAATTGAATATCTTCATGTGGCAATTGAATATCTTCAAAACTCGGTATTTCACAATTTTTGCACTTTTAGAGCGGAAGTGCGCCCGTTTACGACCACCTAAAAATCGAGTGATGGGTAATTTCTTAATGAATTTTTCACATGAAGTCCGAATCTACAATAAAAAAGGGGGTTCTCGTTTGAAAAAATGAAGTTAGTGTCAATTGCGCGCAAAAGTGGTTGGCGCAAAAGTATTTGTCCTGAATTTCTCACACAAAAAATGAAGAATGGCATTGCGCCTATTTTTTACGCAATTAAATAAGGAAGGTGGACCATAACTTCTGAACCAGCCGGTATTTGTTCCAAAACTAGACCGAATTTATAGTTGAACAACAAAAGAATCATGAAAATCTGACGAGAATAGTAGGAGGCAGCGACAAAATTTATCGAATAAAACCAAGGTTTTTCGGCTTTACCCCCTCCATTCCCCATTTCCATCATGAAATTCAAAATTGCCGGGGTTTGTGGCACAACTAGACCAAAATTGGGATCGAACAAAGAAAGAATCTCGGAAATCGGTAGAGAATCGTGACCTGGACAGCAACAAAACTTGTCTCACATACAAACACAAATTTTTTTTCACCTAATGTGTTTTTGATATCACCAACCGGTTAAAAACCGACACAAAATTATGTAACGAAAAAACGACATGCGATAACGGTAAACTTTGTAGCAAACCTTCGCTTATAATTTATTAACAACAGTTGCTATGCGTTGGATTACTTGAATCCAAGTTATTTCTTACAAATGTTATTATTATTATGAGTACGTTAGTTTATGGATTTAAGAGCTTCAATGATTTACCCATGAAAACACAATTTTTTTCCCCTCCAAGGCTGAGGGGGCCACACAATTTTACCCCTATGGTTTTTCATTTCCACGTATTCGGTCTTAGAATAGTCTGAAACGGATTTGTATGTGGTTATTTGTATTTATTGAATTATTTATTGTTGCTTCCTCACTACCTAAGGTAGGGTAGCTTTGTGTTCGTGATTGAAGTCGAAAAAATTGTTGACCCCCAAAATCAAAATTTCCACTCGCTTTTTGCGTTTCAGAGCTTGCTGATCAATTTTGGTTCCGTGTCTGTCTATCTGTAGTAAATCCTCGTCACTCCCAAAACTATACCAAGTTTCAGTCCGATCCCGATGAAATTTTCAGGGATTGTGCGGGTTAGCTCCGAGGCGACCCCGATAATTTTCAATGCCGTCGAATCAATCATAGCCTGTGCGCATGCGCAAACGTGAATTTCTCTTTACGTCAGTTTCTTATCATCTGTTGGATCGATCAAGTTTCAACTCGGTATGTAATTGGGTAGGTATATATTATGTTCTAGATAAGTGCCTTATAAATTATATTGCAATAGGTAGAGTAATAACCATTGCGCATGCGCAAAACTAATATAGATTGACACAGGCATAACTCCGTTTCTAATGGAACGATTTTGATAAAATTTTCAGTGATTGTGCGGATAGCTTCTAGTTTCATTGCCGTCATACGAATACTAGTCTGTGCCCATGCGCAAACGTTAATTTACTATAACGTCGATTTCGTATCATCTATTGGTTGGTTCGATTTCTTTCAAGCTCGGGGAGTAGATGGTTATACGTTCCAGAAAAATTTCCTATGAATTACATCGTGGTTTTTGGAGTAATAACTATAGCGCACAGACAAAACTCCGAGACTGATGGACCGATGATTTTAATGAAATTTCCAAGGATTGTGCGGTTTAGCCCCTAGACTTTCACCTATAAATTTCACCGCTATGGGATTAATAGTAATCTGTACGCATGCGCAAATATTAATTTCTTATAACGCCGACCTATAAGAACTCTCGAGGCGTACCTACTTTTTTTAACTCTTTCTTTCTTCGATTCTCTCCTTGTGCTCTTGCTTTCTTTCTTGAGACAAAATTTCAGATCGATTTTTAACCCACTTCCCGATATCCAATCGATCTGAAATTTTGCACACGAGTTCATGCTGGCGTACATTTTAATTTATCAAATTTTCGCAAAGAAAAAGTTAGTTATGCTATAAATTTTCGAAAATTTGAAATTTAATATGGGAAATCTTACAAGTGTTTATATATATATAATATATATATATATATCTATATATATATATATATATATATATATATATATATATATATATATATATATATATATCCCACTAAATATACTATATATACTAAATATACGAACTCTCCAATGTTTAAATTACCTGTTCAACGTGATGGTAAATTAGAAAGACTACCAAATTTGAATGTTCAACAATGAATACATGTCTTATCTTATATCCCACTAAATACAATTGAACGTCTGCATGAAATGACAACAATGGGTCAATAAAATATTAAATGATTTTCCTTGTCAATTTAATTTAAGTTATTATCAATGTGATTTTGAAACAATGTGATTTTGTTTCAATTTACTGTTGCCAAGAAACTAAAAAATATTGAAACAACAATAAAATTAACCGAGAACATGAGAAAAAGAAAGAGTTACATTAAAAACTTGTTTTTATGGGTTCCTTTTTTCTTTAACTAATTCTATACGTCCTTGTTACAATATGTGAGGAAGCTAAACTGCTCACCCAACTTGGCAGACTTTTTTTTTTAGATCAAGTGGTGTTTTTTTTTCGAGCTTGGGGGAATTCCAACTGCGGAAACACCTCTAGGCGCTTCTTCGGAAATCCTACTGTAACGTCAGAAATAACGAAGGTGGACTTGGATTTGATAAAAAAATTTGCCATCATCCTTGAAGTAATATGCAGCAATGTTACTATTGATGCGGATAAATTCGATGACTATGCTAGCGAAACGGCTACTTTAGCCATCGCCATCTCGTTGTATCCATGGTACTATTTACCGGCTTCTGTCCATAAAATTTTGCTACATGGTAAACAAATAATAGAAAGCTGTGCAATACCAATCGGAGCACTATCTGAGGAAGCACAAGAACGTCAGCATAAAGTTTACAAGCGAATCAGGGCCAACCACAGTAGGAAATCATCGCGAGTAACACAAACGAAGATGTAGGTATTACAAATGTTGCTGATTTCATCGGATCCCTTCATCACTAAAATGAGACCTTTCCCTAAGAAGAAAACAGTACCTTTCAGTGAAGAAGCCAAAAATATATTGAAAGTGTAAGAATTATTATTATTATTATTATTTCTTGTATAAAAGAAAAGGAAAGTTTATTGGTTTTTAAAATTAATACTGAAAAAAGGTCATCCTATTTTATAAGAAATTTATAGTTTATATATTAAGAAATGTATAGTTTATTTTCGTGGGGCACTTATGAAGATGCCCCACCATTTGCGAAGGTGCCATGTTTATTTTTAATTGTACACTCGGAAAAAAAGTCAGGATTTGTTTGAATAATAAATAAGTGTTCCACTCATTTTTTATTCGATTCATTTATTCATTTAATTCCAATTTAGTATCTGTGAACCAGTTTATTTACTTTTAGTGTAATATAAAATGAAGGACTACGAGTCAGTAAGCTGTGAAATTTGTGAATTGCTTTATTTTAGTAATAAAGTTTTGTTAAATACCAACATTATTCTTCAAATTAACTTTTACGCCATTTTTCCAATGGGTGGGGTGGGCTTGAATTTTTTTGAAAAGTAAATTGCAAATTAATTATTAATAATAAAAAGTAATTCTTTAAATTTCTGTATGTCGAAGTAATTAACACCCTATCAAGTACATAATTACGAAAGAATGTGAACTTTTTAGGAAAAAATTCACTTTTTTTAGTACACATCTGGCTCTATCTTATTTCTGTCAAATCCAATCACAAAACAGACAACGGCATTCGATTCAGCGTGAATAAATCCATGAAGAATGATAACAAACACTTAAAAATTGGAGCAGTTTGAGGTTTTTTCCCAAAATCGGGGGTTTGGCCCCACTGTGCAGCAGGGGAAGAGTGACAGCCGAATTTTCTGAAAATTCAGTTTAAAATTTTCTTTTGTAGAGGAATAACTACAAACGAAATTGAACTAATCAAGCTTTGGAGTGTGAAAATTGATCAACTACTTAATATGTTATGATAATAAACCCTCCTGAAGGAGGGTTTGAACAGCCTTAAATTTCAACGACAGAAAGCAGAAATTCATGATAAACGAAACAAGTTGATAGCTACAGCCTTTAGGGAAAATGGTTTATATTACGTAAAAGAAGAAGCACCTGAAAAATCTAATATAGTAACAAAGGTTTCAGACAGAAATCTACGATTATGGCATAAAAAGTTAGCACATTTGAACATAACAGATATGAAGCTAGCCAAAGAAAAAGAAAAGCTACAAGGTCTACATTTCGACTCAAACGCACAACTAGGAGTCTGTGAAACTTGTCTAAAAGGAAAAATGACCCGTCAACCATTCCCAAATGTTTCAAGGGAAGGGGCAAGTGAAAAGTTACAGGTAGTTCATTCCGACGTGGTTGGTCCTATGAAATGTAGAACACCTGGAGGTAACAGATATTTCGTGACATTTATAGACGAATACTCTAGGTATACACGCATATATTTTTTGAAACGAAAAAACGAAGTTCTAGCAAATTTCAAATTGTATAAAAATGAAGTCGAAAATTTTACAGGCAATAAAATTAAGTTTTTACAAAGTGATAATGGCACAGAATACGTGAACAACGATTTCGACAATTACTTGAAGCACTTCGGTATACAACGACGTCTTTCTGCGCCATACACCCCTCAACAAAATGGATTAGCAGAACGAAAAAATAGAACCATACTAGACAAAGCAAGATGCCTAATGCTAGAGGCTAGCGTACCGAATTTCTTATGGGCAGAGGCAGTGTACTGTGCTAATTATTTGGCAAATCGTTGTCCATCAAAATCGATAGATGGGAACACACCTTTTGAAAAATGGATCGGAAGAACGCCATCAGCAAACCACCTAAAGATTTTTGGTGCAAAGGCATTTGTACTAAACAAAAATAAAACAGAAAAATTTGAATCCAGAGCAACAGAAGGCATTTTTGTCGGATACTCTGAAGTATCGAAAGCTTATAGAATTTGGATACCTCTGAAAAAGAAAATAATTATTGCTAGAGACGTGAAAATAATTGATGAACCATACTACACTCAAGAAGGAGAAATAGATTTTTATGAAGATATGGAAGAAAATGGAAAACCATCCCAGACACCGATGTGCGATCTTGAAATGAAAATAAAACAATCTGAAACGAACAGAACACACGAAGAAAATGATGAAGACTCAGAGAACGAAGATGACAATAAAATCGAAAATCGTGAAATCTTAGCCATAAACGAAGAATCAGATACAAACATTACTGACCCAGAAGATCGAGAAGATAGTGAACCTCAACGAATGCAGCTCAGAACGGAAAATGAACGACATTCACCAGGCTGGTTGAAGGATTATGAAGTTGGTAATGCTTGCGATGAATGGTGTTTTAACGCTGTGCAAAACAAAGAATTGTGGGAAGACGCAATCATTTCGGAAATTAAAGCACACATTAAAAATGGTACCTGGGAAATAACTAAGAGGCCCCCTAATCGAAACGTGGTTGGAAACAGAATGGTTCTTACTGAAAAACTCAACGCTGATGGAACCCTTGAACGCCAAAAAGCTCGTCTAGTAGCGCAAGGATTTTCTCAACGACCGGGAGTTGATTTTACAGAGACGTATTCCCCCGTGATAAAAATGAAATCACTTAGGTTGCTGATGGGTATAGCAGCTGAAGAGAACCTTGATTTGAGCCAGCTGGACGTGACCATAGCATACCTAAATGGTTCCCTTGAGGAAGACATTTTTATGAAGATACCTGAAGGTCTAGAAGACTATCTGAACAAAATTATAATAGAAGAGAGTGAAAATGAAGACCAAACAATGTTCACAAAAACAAGAAAAATGATTGAAGATTTAGCAAAAGATGGTTTTAGTAACAAAGTTTGCTCATTGAAGAAAGCTTTGTATGGCCTAAAACAAGCCGGCCGTCAATGGTTTAAGAAACTCGATACAAGCCTAAATCAATTGAAGTTTCAACCATCATTTGCGGATCCATGCCTTTATATACGCGGGGAAGGGGGAGACAAAATTATCCTCGCTGTATATGTTGACGATCTAGTCATTGCATCTTCGAACAAAGCAGCAGTAAATCAGCTAAAAAGAGATCTAATGAAGACTTTTGAGATGCGTGACATTGGAGAATTGAAGTACTGCCTTGGTATCGAATTCTCAAGAAACAAAAACGGAGACGTGCGAATGAGCCAAGAGAAGTACATCAACAAATTAATCGAAAAATTCAAAATGCAAAATTCAAAGACAGTAAAAACCCCTATGGAAATAAACCTCAAGTTAGAAAAGCCAAAACAGGGGGAGCTACCAGAAGTACCATTCCAAAGTCTGATTGGTTCGCTAATGTATTTAGCTACAGCAACAAGACCAGACATTATGTACTCGGTAAGCTATCTGTCGCAATTTAATTCCTGCTACGATAAAGAACACTGGATAGCAGCGAAGCGTGTTTTAAGGTATTTGAAGGGCACTCAGTCACTGGCACTTCACTACCAAAAATCAAGAGAAAGAGAATTGACTGCACTGACTGATGCGAATTGGGGAAGTTGTATAGACGGGAGATCCTACACTGGTTTTTGTTTTCTGTATAATGGAACAGCAATAAGCTGGGAATCTCGCAAGCAACGTACCGTAGCTCAATCAACTGCTGAGAGCGAATATATGGCCCTTTCAGCTGCCGCCAAGGAAGCAATCCACTTGAAACAGATTGAGAATCATGTTAACGTCAAACAGAAAACGATCGAGATTAGAACCGACAATCAAGCTGCCATAAGTTGGGCAACAGATCCTATTGTGAACTCAAAATCCAAACACATTGCCCTCAAGGAACACTTTATACGAGAGGCCATCGAACGAAAGGAAGTCAAGCTGGAGTACTGCCCAACGGACGAAATGACTGCGGACATATTTACAAAGGCACTCGCAGGCTCGAAATTCTTCGTATTCAGGAGGAGACTAGGGCTGGATGCAACCGCTCGTGAAGGGGAGTATTGGAATTGAACACTCGCCTCCACAAATTAAGACGATGACAACAAGTTGTCACATGGTAGTAATGTTTTGGTTACTACGAAGAATTGCCAGTTCGCGTTGAAACTTTGTCAAATTAGTCATATCAAAAATTATTAATTATATTTCTTGTGTTCAACCACTGTGTATCTTTACACTCTTCAATAAGTACTTTATATCTTTGATATACTTATACATATATTTAGTTATTAGCTCATTCTAGATCTAGTCTTAGTTGCACTATTTTATTTTTGGGGGCTGTTCCCCTAATTTTTTCCCCCTCTGATTTGCTGGTGGAGTCCGTGATGGCCCTACGTTTGATGGTGGAGAACCCCACTTGGCCCCACTTGGAATCCTGCCACTTCAAGTGCCCACATCTTGTTCAATGCCACTAATGATCCATACGGTTGAGGTGTGGCTTTAACCACTACATAAAAAAATAAAAAATTATCCGTCTTAATTTCAATAAAATCATTTCAGTTTACCGTGCGCTGGTAGCTCTCAACCAAAGCGAAGTCCGGGCCGGTGATTTGAATATTGAAGGGTTCACAGAGTTCGATTTCAGGCTTCAACTGATCAAGATACGGCGGGTCATAAACCATAGAACACGCCCTTCTGAAAAAAAAAGAAGTTTCGTCATAACGACACAAAGAATCCAAATATATATTTAAAAAAAAACCAGGTGTGCTAAAGACCTCACGGGAGAAGTGTAAACTTCTATGACGATTTTCTGCTAAATATAAAACATATTATGGAAATGATTTTGGTTGCCGAAAAAACTTTCCACTCTGTTGGGATGTTGGGAAAGTAAAATCGGACATTACTTTCCACTCTGTTGGGATGTTGGGAAAGTAAAATTGGACATTACTTTCCACTCTGTTGGGAAAGTAAAATTGGACATTACTTTCCACTCTGTTGGGATGTTGGGAAAGTAAAATTGGACATTACTTTCCACTCTGTTGGGATGTTGGGAAAGTAAAAGTGGACAGGCTCCGCCCCTGGACCCTCGGTAACTTTCCGCCTTGAGCCTTCGGCTAAAATGCTAAAACGTGGAACATGCTTTCTTCCCGCTAATTCGTAAATGTAAATAAATTTAAAACTACGACATAAATGTTTTAAAAATCGAAATTAGAACAGAGTACCTAAGTAGGTAATTTTCTGTTATGGTGCGCGTCTACAATTACTATAAGCAAGATTAACTTCTTAACCAAGTGACAACAAAACAAGCGGCATTGTTTACTATATCCATTTATAACATAAATAAATATAAAACTACGACATGAATAGAAGAACAAGCACGAAAGAAATGCGTGATAAATCGAGAGCTTTCCAACGAGTGGAGAACGATTTTTGTCCGGTGAAAAATAAAGAATGTTTCCAAAATTCCAAAAACGTGACGGTAAAATCGTATTCACACCCCGCTAAATTTTTCGACGCGGTGCGTCTATAGAAGTTCACACTTCAAAAACCGCCACAAAATGAATTATTTTGAACAACTCATCATGAACTGAGTTGATCAAATGGTCAATAAACTCATCCACTTGTTGGTCGTCTAAACCGCTGGTGGGTGGGGAATCAGGTTTGTGTGACTGGGATTCTGAAGGCTCCAGATTTCTACAGAAAATGAAGCTGCGGTGTGGGTTAGTCTGCTTACAGACTGGAGCTGTGATAAAAGCGAGGGAAGAGAGCAAAGAGAGGAGCGAAGAGAGCTGAGAGCTGGCCAATGCAGAGTGGAGCGAGAGTCAGTGCGGTTCACATCCTTCTAGACGATGGATAACTATTATTTCTTTGCGAAAAACACGTCATTGAGAATTCGGTATTTACTTCGGGGGCGAAAAGTATAAGGGATTCACATAATTAATCAATCGAGACATATACACGGGGAATTTCATCATTTGTACAATGAACTTCGAGAAGATTCTGGCAGGTTTCATGAATATTTTCGGATGGATATTACCATTATGATGCATTGGATCCCTCTGATCCCATAATGGTTTTTTCCTGAACACAATACCAATTAAATCATCAGGATTCACGTTACAATAGTAGTGCTAAGAGCGACGAAAACAGACTGACTTGATTTCTTCGCTCTCATCCTGCTCTCATCTTTGCTCGACCTAAAGGCACTGTCCCACTCTGGGCTCCATCATATGCCTACCTGCGTTCGTTGTCTTCGCTCTCTTCCCTTGCTCTTAGTGCAGCTCCATTCTGTAAGCACCCCTACAGACTGGAGCTGTGATAAAAGCGAGGGAAGAGAGCAAAGAGAGGAGCGAAGAGAGCTGAGAGTTGGCCAATGCAGAGTGGAGCGAGAGTCAGTGCGGTTCACTTCCTTCTAGACGATGGATGACAATTATTTCTTAGCGGAAAACCCGTCATTGAGAATTCGGTATTTACTTAGGAGGCGAAAAGTAGAAGGGATTCACATAATTAATCAATCCAGACATATACATGGGGAATTTCATCATATGTACGATGAACTTCGGGAAGATTCCGACAGGTTTCACGAATATTTTCGGATGGATATTACCGATTATGATGCATTGGATCCCTCTGATCCCATAAAGGTTTCTTCCTAAACACAATAAAATCATCAGGATTCATGTTAAAATAGTAGCGCTAAGAGCGACGAAAACAAACTGGCTTGATTTCTTCGCTCTCATCTTTGCTCGACCTTCAAGCGCTGCCCCACTCTGCGCTCCATCATATGCTTACCTGCATTTGTTTTCTTTGCTCTCTTCCCTTGCTCTTAGCGCAGCTCCAGTCTGTAAGCACCCTAAGGCGTGCGGTGCAAAAATTCCCTCTTCTCCCAAACTGAAAGTACAGTGGAACCTGGATAATTCGAACTTCTTTAATTCGAATATTTCTCTTGGTCCCTAGCATTTTGTATTTAGACAATGCTAAAAAATCGTGGATAATTCGCATTTTATTTTGGATAATTCGAATTTGTGGCGTGCTAATTAAGTTATACATTTTAAGCTGCGACTCAAATAATTGTAAATTTTTTCGGAAAATACGTTTTAGTAACGATATTCGGCAAAAGATTTGCGTTAGACCAAATGCATGCAAGTCAGTGCCATCGTACAGTCTGATAACAGACGGTTCGGGAGACGAGATCGCTGGATCATCAGCAGAAGAAGTACCGGTGCCGAGTGCAGCTGACGACATGAATCACGTACGTGAACTTAGACTTTTTTTTGAAAGTTGAATTAATGTAAGTGATTCATACTTCAACTCTTTGAATGCGTTGGAATCTTTTATAATGGCCGAGAGACTTAATTCAAGGAAGCAGGCCAAAATATCATCCTTTTTTGAAAAACAATAGATTGTTTTTCATGGTTGCAGTTAAATACAGTACCATTCCAGGTGTCTTTATATTTATTGTTCAATATTCTGTTAGTCAATACAGTACTATTGTTACTGTATGTACTTTACTTCGTACTGTAGTTTGTTAAAATATAATTTATTAAAAACTTCTTTAATTCGAATTTTATGTTAATTCAAAGTTTTTGACTGGTCCCTTTAATTTCGAATTATCCAAGTTTCACTGTATTAACAAAAATAGTGGCATAGGGATTTTTTGAGGTGTTGAAACCAATTCTGATCGTTATTTCTGCGGCACATTCAAAGGAAGTCCGTAAAACTGCCCTCAGTGTCTCTAAGGTGCCTCCGACCTCTAGCAGTTGTCAGCCTGAGAGCAGAGTCTGATTGAGCACCGGATTTATATGAACCGGCTACCAAAGGGGTGTAGTTCGTTATCCGCCCCCATTTTGTTCTCTCTTTTGCAAGCACACCCGACCACCTTTTTCAATTTTTGAGGAGTGTTCCGTAAACTAGATTTCATCTTCTTGAGCACAATCGTGACGAATTATAATTTTTGATTGGTTAAGATTGGGAAATTAGGTGTTGAAAAAAGTGGGGGCGGATACCGAACTATTTCTCTAGTGAAAAAGTTCGGTATGCGCCCCCACATAGTTAATAATGGAAAACACAACATTTTTGGTTTAAATAATTCATTTATTAATATGAATATTACTTCTGAAACATATTGTGGTGTTGTATTATTCTATGGTTGGGTCATACAAATTCTTGATGCAGTCCAAAAAATGCTCAAATGGATCTATACCCATTGACTTCACACATCTCCTCCACAAAAATTCGCACAAGTGAGAATGAAGACTGGTGATGTTTCCTCCAGCATTGATATTTCGTTTAACCGCACTGAGAACGCAATTGAAATAAGGAAGTCCCTCCCCATTCCCAACTGCCACGACATGTTAGAACAGAACGTCTTTCGCTTCAAGACCTTATGACGACTCACCCTATCGCTTCTCGAACGTTGACCTACGGTCGGAAGTGATTTCACCGCTACAGTCAACATCGTTTTTATTTTATTTATGAGCATCGCATCTCAACCTCTTAACTTTCGATCAAAGTTATTCTCTGCCTCACCAGTTATCTCTCCCAAGAAAACGCCCCAGGCCGAGTCAATGCAATTCAGTCGTGGGTGCGGTTATCGAACTTTTTCTCTAGGGAAATTGTTCGGTATACTCCCCCACTTTTTTCAATGTCTAGTTTCATTGCTTGGAGTATTTGAAAACATAAGTGCGGTATATTATTCATACAGTACATGAAATCTAGTTTACGGAACACTCCTCAAAAATTGAAAAAGGTAGTCGGGTGTGCTTGCAAAAGAGAGAACAAAATGGGGGCCGATAACGAACTACACCCTACCAAAGTTCTGTATTGTACAACGACTTTGACGTATGCTTTCGATTTGATATGAGTAATCAAATTACGGTCTAGAGTTTCATTTCTAACCTAATATAATATTATTTTTGATCGAGTGATGAGCTTGTTCCTCCAGCATGATTACTTACTTACTTCGTCGATCCTCTTCTACCTTGCGGTGTTGAGGTTCCAGCATGATTACACTCAATTAATTATACTCAAGCACTTTCTGATAAGCACCAACTTTACCTTTGATAATGCAGTCCACTGAGTTTCAGACAATCTCGGGCCAAGCCGAGAAATTTACACGTACTCCCGATCATGATTATAGCAAATTCAGTCAACGAATTCAAAACATTCACTAATTCTTTTTATCTGGCAAATAAGAGACGATTTCGATACTGATTGAGCTAAAATTCAAACAAAACTCGATTAATTTCAAGCACCAATGGTCTAGGGGGTTCATGAAATAAACAAACCTGGAAGGGCGAAACCTTCGCCACGGAAAAGATATGGATGTATGGATCTCGCACATGGAGTTCTGCAAGATAGAAATGGAAGACAGAAGGGGATATATGTACAAAAGTATGTATCCTTGCTGTCACACTAGCGCTGTCTAGCGGTTGTTTAAATAAAGTGATTTCTCATCCCTCGTTAATACGTTAACAGCCGTTTATATTCCTTACTAAGGGCCACTTTCACCAACAACTATGTAGCGGAGTTTGGCCAAACTCGATTATATAATCTCGAGGATCAAACCTTGGCGTCTTTCACCAACCCAAAACTCGTTTAAACCCAGATTGGATTAATCGAGTTTCCTTAACGGAGATTCCGCAAACTGCCCAATGAAAAATTGGACAATTTGAAACGACAGTTTGAAAATCCGCCATGTGTCTGACATATCAAGACAATAAAGCAGTGAATCCCAACCATGACCACTTATTACCAGCGCCGTTTTTATCTAGTTACCTAATTACGGGTTTGTTCGGACACATAGTTCGTAACCGTTCGTAACTGGACACGCCCACTTTTGGCTGTTCGGACAACACGAGAACCAGTTCTGGAAGACCTCGAACTAGCAGTTCGTTGTTCGGACGTAGTAGTTCGTTACCGTTCCGAACCAGTTCTACCAGTTCTGTCTTTTTTCCAGAACTAATAGTTCTAGACATGCGCAGTAAACAAGCTTGGCCCCGCCCCGTATGCACGTACCTCCCGCCAAACTTTCAAGTTGTCATCAGCCTTCTTATTCACGTTCTCGCGCTCACATTTTTATCTGATGTCTTTTCAATTTATCTTGCCCTTAACGTTTCATACAACTGTAAGTAACTCGTGTAGGTACACGATTGCGACCTTACGGTCATAAAAACATTCCGATTCTAGAGATGGGTTACTAAACTTAAAATAGCGTAAAATTATTATTTTAGGGTTAAAAAATCGAAGTATGTGAAAAAACGTCTTTTTTAGCAGTTGTTGCCTTTTCTCTTAAACGCCTCGAGCGATTTTGATGAAATTCATAGGAGTTATTTATTCTTCTTCTGGGTGCAAATTATATTCAGTTCCCCTCATCCCGTAAGACTGGTAGGTACTTAAATAGCAAAAAAGTTCTTAAATGGCCAATTTGGGGGGGGGGGGGGGGGAATAATCGGTTTTAGCACTTTTTGGTCTATTCTCCAAACTGGCTCGAGGGATATCAATGAAATTCATAGGAGTTACCGAGGTCAAGTTCAGTTCCTGACAGGGCAACTCTCAACTAATGATAGAGGTTTAGTTCAGATTTATGTGTTCAGTAGCCATTTTCAAAACACATCAAAGTCAAACCTTGGGCGGAAATACATTGAACATGAAAGTACGCAATTAAATTCAAAACATTTTATTGAATAACAATTTAGGTATTGCTGCTTAAATGTAGTATCACAAGATACTAACAGGCCTCATAAACATTAACAGGCGGTTAACAGACCTGATAAAGTATAACAAAAATATTGAGTTATAGTTTTTATAACACAAATTACAAACATGTTTTGGGAAAAAGACGGAGAGGTTATCATGTTATCAATTCCGAACTACACGAAATGGCGTTCGGACTGGGAGTTCAGAACTAAGTGTTCTGAACGGTTCACACCCCCTCCCTTTGCAGTTCGATTCGGAACTAGATGAATTCCGAACTGGTTTGGAACTACGTGTAAGAACAAACCCTACTATCGAGTTTCCATCTAGTGTGCTAGAACTTGTTTGGAGCTTCAAACGTGAAACCTATTATTTCTTCAATATCATTAATATTTCGTTCAATATAATTTTTTATAATAGTCGTTAATTTTTTGTTGTTATTTTACATAATTTATAATATTTGTTGATTTCAATCGAGTTTACCTACCTATCGTGTTCTTCTTGACTGGCGCTCAGTTTCAAAATAAGTTTAGAAATACCAAATTATACAGTAGAATATCTTTCTGAAGTAGAGGCAAGTTTTTACACTGTTGTGAGAAGTTATATATGATAATCTAGTATATTTGCATCAAAAACTTGAATATCAATAAGCTTCAACTGTGAATCAAACTTATTATCAGCTGTTGGTGCGCGGCCATATTGGTCGATATCATTGTTATCACGGCTAAACGGAGATTGGCAAGTATAACTGGCCGGGGCTTGGGAGATTAACCTCAAGCCACCTCGTTAGGAGTTTAAACTCGTAAAGTGGTCTGGTGAAAGACGATGAGCTGGAATCTCCGTTATTTTTTAATCTTTTCTAAGTTAAACTCGTTTATGTTGGTGAAAGTGGCCCTACAACTTGGTTCCCAGCATTAAATCATTTCTCCAAAAGGTGATGGGCCCAGGATACTAGTTTTCAAGGGAGAGATATTTGGGTTAAGTGCTATTTTTGAGTTGGAAACCTCGTGTATGCTAACCTCAAAAAGATATGGCTGAAGCTACATCCGGTTCCAATAAAAGGTTTGTTCGCAGTGACCATCAAACCTGTAAGAAATGGTTAGAAACGCGTTTGGGGCGTTCGCAGTGTCCATTTGAGGAAATCTATTACTGTATAGCATCCATAGTGGTCCGTTCGCAGTAACCAACAAACCTGTTTAACACGTTCCGAGCGGCGCCGATTTTGGTGGAAACTCCCAGGGACGGGACCTGTTTTTTCGAGATGATTGTTGATACCTGCTTATTATGACTAGCAATTGACGAAAACAACGATGCGGAACCGAAATTTGATGAATATCGAGGAGTTTTAGAAGTTGGATAGATCGATCCAGATCGGCAGTAACGTACCGCTGGTTATGCAACCCGCAATGCTTGCGTGTTCTTTTGAGGCCTCGGGCTCAAATCCCGGTAAGAACAATACACGTTTTCCCATTTTTTATCCCTAATGTTTCATTTTTTGTCCCTCCTAGTCGTCCGAATGATGTCCCCATATACCAAACCTAGGATTATTATATATTTCTAAACAGAACCGCAATGTTTGTAGGCAGATGAATCTATACAGGAATTTATTATTTTTATTATTATTATTATTATTATACTATTAGGAAATTATAATTTTAACATGAAACTGAAAACGGTCCCTATGAGTGATTTTTATAAATATATATTTCAAGGAACGATAAAATATAACTCATTTTGATATAAAACTTATTGTATAATTAGGTAGGTATCAAACATACAGGTCCATGTTTATAAATTTGAATAAAAAATTGACAATATAGTACTACTAAACTAAGAGAAAGATGTTGTCGGATGATGGAATAGGTATTCACATCTCAGTATCTTCGTCTACAAATACATTCTTGTGCCACTTTTCAAAACATGGTTCGTGGCACAGACCTGGTTGCTCGGGACATGCAGGACAGTACCAGCACGTTTTTTTTTACAATAGTAGTCTCTATTTGGCACTGCCTACATCTCATCTGCCTAGTAAATAAATAAAAAACATGATAAAATTGAACTTTGCACTCGAAAACATCGCTAATGAATGAAAAAGGGGCGAAATGAAAAGGCGCGAAAATGTTACTGAACGAGGGCCTTGATATCAATTGGGAACGAAACGGAACGCATTCTTTCGGAGGCCTGATCATCTACAATAAGTGTGTTAAAGTCCACAGCCAACAGAATGCGTGGTAATCTCGTCAGAAGGCAGAACGTAGGAGCCTATGTGCTCTCTGTAGCTGGATCTATCGATCCACTCCGGGTGAATCGAACGAGGGCGCCTGGATCGATCGATCCATTCCGCTCGGAACGTGTTAAACGCGTTGTGGATCGGTTAGACCAGTCAGAGAAATTTCTGCTGACCGATCTGACGGTTTGTCCCCCACCACACCGCTACTCGAAGTAGCCAATCAAATCATTTCACTGTGAGATGGATGGGTAGCGGGAGGCGGGAGCTCAGTGAGCTGAGAAATGATAAGATAAGCCAGCCGAAGGAGATGAGAAAGCTGTCGGACATCTGCATGACGTGCACTGTTCACTAAGTTCTACCTTTGCACTTACCCTCGTTTTACTTCTACAGTTATTTATTGAAAGTTTCCTACTCTGAGTTTTTTGATATGGAAAATCTTATTGGTGACAACGACGATGAAAGGGAATCTTTGTCTGAATAGCAACAAAATGCAAAATCAAACAGTGAAATGTTATTACTCAATCTCAACTGAAGAGTTATTTGTAAAGCTATTAACATTAAAAATTAAGAACGACGGTCGACTTAGAGATCGATTTTAATTCTTCTCGCGAGATAAACACCACATTCTCCCACAAAATCATCAGCTGGAGGCAAGAAAAGATTGAGCATGGATTTCTTATTCCTGTTGGAAAGTTTGTTCCCAATGAATATTTTTCATTTTTCAACCTGTTTGTTGTCTTGCAGGCCATCTCTTTACGGTTCAGGTTCTTTATTCATACATGAAATGTTTACCTATTCAAAGGATGGCGCGAGCCCACAAAGCAGGTTACAGCTGTTGGAGGCTATGCGACGGTTAATTTTAGTCAAACCCGTTTGCAGTGCGGATTTAGTTACAAACTGTTTGAAATTAGGTGTTGGTCACGCATGCGCACTAAACCAATCACAAACCTGGTCGCCAACGGTTGGTAACGGTTTCCAACCGGCACTGCGAACAAAGCTAATAAACAAACTGTGAATCAAACTGTAGGTATCAGCTGTTGGTGCGCGGCCATATTGGTCGATATCATTGTTATCACGGCTAAACGGAGATTGGCAAGTGTAACTGGCCGGGGCTTGGGAGATTAACCTCAAGCCACCTCGTTAGGAGTTTAAACTCGTAAAGTGGTCTGGTGAAAGATGATGAGCTGGAATCTCCGTTATTTTTTAATCTTTTCTAACCTAAACTCGTTTATGTTGTTGGTGAAAGTGGCCCTTAGGGCCATTTTTCCAGTAGGTTGTGAGCCCAGGATACTAGTTTTCAAGTGAGAAATATTTGGGTTAAGTGCTATTTTTGAGTCTGAAACGACAACCTCGTGTGTGCTAACCTCAAAAAGATATGGCTGAAGCTACATCGGGTTCCAATATTTCTACGATTGAAAAGCTGAAAGGAAGAGAATTTCACGACATGGAAATTTCAAATGGAAAATTTCCTGAAACACGATTGCCTTTGGACGTGCGTCAATGGATAGGAAGGTGAAGACAAGACGCCCAATGACGTTTGTGCCCGTTGCAAGGAGAAAGCACTTTCAAAGATAAATCTTTGGTAGTGACTACAGTCGGGTCAGCGTAGGAAGTTACGTGAAGGCCAGGAGGTGGGGAAAATCAGCTGAATGCAGTCCGTCACTCCCTCTACACTCATCTAACACTTCCCCACCGTCTGCATGCCATTGGCAGGAGCGGGGAGTGGGTGGTGGATAGGAGGAGGAGGTAGGGAAGAGGTATCAGACTGCTACTTCCCTTCTTCCCATGTCCCATCTGGTGGTGGACCACCTCACGTAACTTCTTACGCTAACCCGACTTATAGCTTCCCAACGATTTTTAGTTTTCAAAACTTCCACTATCGTGGCGCTTCAGTCTGTGTATTTCCTACTGAGTACTTGAAGTACTGTGATTGTTTCTTGAAACGATAATTGTGGCGTAGCTCATTGGTTAAGATACAGGTCTGGTGAGACAAAGGTCGAGGGTTAAAGTCCTAATGCATGGTCATTTTGAAGTGTAATAGTTGGTTTTCTGGGGCAGAGCGGTCGGGCGAAAACCTACTACTACGCTTGCCCAACACTTAGACTAGGTAGATTAGGGTACTTACTAGGACTGGGGCTGGATCGACGAAGTCGCAGCGAGCCAGACGTCGGGGTTGTTGACTAGGCGTCCTTAGGGATCGCCGAAAAATAGCCCTGCTGTTTGGTAAATTATTCAGACACTGCTAGATGACTCTAAGATTTTGAAAGGTAAGTGAATTATTGAGTTTGGTCCGAGCCAAATTTGATTTACTTTGATTTAATCTGAATCAATTTGATTTATTGAATTTGAAGGTAACTACTATTGAATTTGACTTGCTGTTCAATTATCACCAGGAAGAGGTCCAAATCAAAAATAAGGCCGTTTATAGAAAACACACTAATTATTTAATTTACAGTAAATTACCTCAAGGTCATACTACACGACATAAACAAAATAATGAGCAATTTCTTAGAACTAAAGAAAAAAATGAGAACATAAAATGTAACTGAATTGGGAGTTAAACACCCTGGAGTGGACTAGGGGAAATGGCGAAACGCCTCCGTCCTAAAAGCTCGTCAAGAATGACGATCCGGGGTGAAGCCCCACAATGAAAACAAAACTAATTTGATTATGGCTAAACCAACATAAAAGTTAAAAAGAACGAATATGGAACCAACAAAAAAAAAAATTACAAAGGAAATGTGCACATAAATTACCGGGCGGTATGTAGCTCAATTGTCCAATTTGCGAAGTTCGTGGGAGAGATCCGGATCGACGATTGTTCAGGGTGGACGATTCTATTTCACTGGGCACTTGACTCACTGCTCGACTATCTTCAAGGACTATGCACTTGACTTGCTGCTTGACTATCCTCAACGACTAACTATACAACTATCTCTGTTATCTTATACGATCCGTGCCGGGACACTCCAACGCGCACGATCCGGGTCACGTGATTGTACCGGTTCACTACTGAGGGGGGGTTTCTTGTGTCAGGAAGGGATGGTTTGAGTGGCTCTATCAAGACACGACTGACTTCGTTATGGGCGACCAGTCTCGGCATCCCCTTCGTCTCCCCACCACCTCTCCCTATTTCCTCCCCTGCTGCGCGGCGCTTACTGCGCCTCCACCCCTCCCCGAGGCTCCCCCAGCTGTTCCGTCGGTTGCGTGGAAGAGCCGCTTGGATGGATCCAAGCGCTCCACCCTTGCGCTCTGGGGTCCCTCCTCCATGGCCGCCCCATCACAGAAGTATTGAAGTATCTGAACTGTAATTTAGAGAAATCTCGCATTTGCGACAGGCTGCATCACAAAAGCGTATATAAAATATGTTGCCATATGGGAATATCGGCAAAATTGAAGCCTTGAACAACTTAAATTTAGTTTCTTCTGGGGTAGAATATGCTAGTTTCTTCAAAGAATGCAGTGAACCATACATTTTTTGGCATATTAAAGAAGCATGTTCAGACCAGTGCAAGTAGGTGTTAAAATGATTCCTAAATTCTTCACGGAATCACATAAATTTATTGGAATAGTGTTCAGCATGTTCCAAAAACTAACTACCTACTTACTCACGCACTGCTCGGGGTTACCATTGGAAAAGAGTTTCAGGCACCATGAACGGCTTACCCTCTCGAGTACTAGTGCATTATAGGGCCGGAAGGATCGATTATTGAGATAATCAAAATATGCGATTATGTATCGATTAATAGGTACACATTCGATATTCCCCCGTTTTCCAGCGGTTTTATAATTTCTACTGTTTTTTCATTTTAACTGGTAATAATCAGTCATTTCTATTTTCTACTGTTTCTAGTGTTTTTTCATTTCTACTGTAGGGTTAGGTAGGGATTGATTACTTGATGTCATGTATTTTTGAGATTCGAGCTTGCGAGCATCCAGACCACCAAACTACACAAATCATTCTGATCTATTTGTCCCAATCTATAGGTATTTTAGCAGCGGACATAGATTAATAAAAATTGAGGAGCCGCTGTAGCGGAAGTTTCGAAAACTATAAATTGTTGGGGAGCCAGTCACTGCCTAAATCTTTCCCTCAACAAATCCACGTACCCTCCTGTCATGAAATGCAAGACGTCAACAGAAGCTTCCAGACATCAGCCACAAAGATTTTGTGGATAGTCCAGTTCACAGAACCGTTCTTTAAATCATTTAGGAAACTAAAAATATTTAGAATCCTGTGAAAGGACGTGCCATGAGTGCTCCTGCCATACGGGAATATTCGGTAGGGATCGCCTTTGGAAAGGTAAGTACCTAGTGAGGTGGAGGTAAGTGTACACTACCTACTTTCCGTACTTATATTATTACTTATTGTCTTCCATTTGTATTTCCATAGACAAAAACTGAAGTTGGTACTCAACCCATTCAGCGCGAGTCTCAAGAGGCGGAACTATCCCCCCATGCGTAAGTTGAGTTTTTATGACTTGTCACATTGTTACTTTTTAACAATTGTTAGAAAAAAAAGCACAGCACTACACAAGCTGTACTTTTCATTTGCTTTGAATTGAAGTTCAACATTAGTATGATGTTCGTGCAGTACCAAGGTTAAAAGAAGGATAAAATCAATAAAAATCATGAAAAACGTGCCAAAAATGATGAAAACTGGCTTGGGTTGGACTCCATTTTTCTGGCTCAAAAACTTGCAATCCGCCAACGGATGGCTCAGAACTGCTATCTGATTCATACTGAAGGTGAAAACAACCGAACGGGACAGAAGAATGCAGCAGCCCCTTCTATGGACCCATGAATAGGTCCTGGAGGGAGTGGCGTGGTAATATTACCACACCCGCAAAGCGCGAAACCCCAGCTGTGGTAATATTACAACACCCGCTCTGAGTGGGTTAAGTTGGTAGAAGTTTTGAGGCTTAGTGGATACCCGAAAGTTACCAAATGTTGAGGTAAATGACGCTCAACGGTATCGAGCAGGTAGATTAGGAAATGCCCCATTCAACCTGCACATATTTTGAGCTAATCTTTGAAACAAATTGAGTGCCTCCAAAGACTCAGTATTTCATATTTATTGCCCTTTCAGAGCGGAATCGGGCCCGATTGCGCGAATTTAAAAAATTAAGTGATGGGTCATTTCTTCATGAAATTCCACATAGAATTCAAATCTACAATGAAATATGGGGCTTCCAATATAAAATAACGAAGTTTATGTCAATTACGCACGTTTGTGCAATGCGAAAATTTCTCATTTTTGAGAGTCTTAAAAAAAAAAAAAAAAAAAAAAAAAATTAAAATTGAATGAAAAATTATTTTTTGACCCATTATTAACGATTTTAACTTGGGGGGGGATGTTTTAAGGGACGCCCAGTATATGAAAAATCGTTTTAGAATGTCATAAAACAGATTTTAATTAAGCATTTTTGAAAATATTGATTTTAAATTTTTTGAGCCACTAAAATAGCTTCATTTTTTACAAAATTTTTTTAAAAGGTAGGGGTACAGATACAATTATATCCAAATGGCACAAGATTCGCAGTCAGGAACTACCTGGTTCGATTTATGCCGCTAGGCTTCGCAACCTTATTTAGAATTTTTGTTGAGAAAGAACGAAGAGGAAGTTGGTCGCACAAGGCAAAGGCATCTAACGAGATCTCCCACCACCACCCTTCAGAAAAGACACGTCAAACTGATGACGCATTGATAAGTATTCCCATAATTCCCATCTTGCTGCCACACCTAGTTGGTCTATTCAGTGCTTCTTACTTTACTAGTTGTAATTGCGATAATAATTAACATTCATTGTTGTTTTCGGTTCATCTTTATTTCGTACCCGAACGAATGATGTCGGTTGATAACCATTTCGGTTTGCCTGAAGAGGTGTTTGAAATCATTTTGCTACACTTAGATACGGAAGATGTTCTATCTTGCTCGTTAGTTTGCCTTGGTTGGCGCAATGCCGTCAATAGCGACCGCATCTGGAAAAAGCTGTGCAGGAAAAACATATCGGAGGACAGATCGAAGTTACGGGCTGAAAGCAAGAGAGTGAGATCATCGTACGAAGTGTTCGAAACCGAGAGTCTGCCGATGCTGTGTGTTGGGAGAAGGAGATACATGGATGACGTCGATCTTAAAAGAAGTTGGAAACGTGGATGCTGCCGGGAAGACTTTATTTGCAGTAATACATCTCCCTCCTACTGGATGGAGAGTGATAATGAACTGTTATTGGTGCCTAATGGTCGCCGCTGTTCACATTACATCGTGTTCAACATAGTGGACATCCCAATCATGACAGGTGAAATACATCTCGCGCTGAGACACTACAAACCATCACTCGTCAAACTCTCCAACAACATCCTGGTGATTGTTCAACACACGTTGCTGCAGGTTTATGTTAAAGACGAAGATAAAAACCTGAAGCTGAAGTTTTTCGCTGTGTTTGACAGGAACCATTCGGAGACCATCCTCAATACCCCAGACCTGAAAAATTGGTATAGGCAAATTGGTTACCCTAGCAACGTTAACATAAAGTGTGACCACAATGGGAAGTATTTTGTCGGCATGTATTCACGTTATGATGCAGGTGTATTCTGGTGCTCACCTCTGCACATCTGGGATCTGGAATTCCAAACCAAAATCCAAGAAGTTGCTTTGCCTATGCAGATGCCCGGAGAACAATTAGAACATGCCTCTTTCTTTTTACGTGATGATACCATATATATAACTTTGAGATATCTGAGTAGCACCTTCATTCGTTCTTATGATATAGAGAAATCTAGTTACAGTGAAACTGTTCTGCAACTAGAAGGGCGTTTGGAAAGTAGACTATTCACGGGAACAGTGGCTGTTATGGGGAGATCTCTTCACAGTGACTGTCTATGATACTGAAAAGCTGCGTCTGGTAGAAAAATTCCAAGTTGAGAGCGACTACGGATATGTCTACAGGATCCACATCGTCATGGACAACATTATGCTCATCAGTACACCTGAGCAGCTCCTCATTCTAGATATGAAGACACGTCAAATCCTGCGAACTGTCGAATGCTTAGATTTCCTTCCCCCGGACCCTTCCTGCTCCAAGATGTTTGTTCTAAAACCGGATATGAAACTCGTAGTTCTCCACTTCTGGTAGGAGGTAATTATGTACCAGAAACATCTACCAATTGTCTCCTCTTGTGCAAATTTTTCATCTTTTCATATGCAGTGCTTACTTTGATAATTAAATAACAAATGTTATTAAGATTTACTTATTCTAATTAAATTCCTAATAAATAACATTTAATCCACTGAGAATTCTTTCAATTTCCTGAATACATACAAAAATTGAAATTCATGCATTTTTCAACAATTTTTTCGAATTCCAAAGTCTTCTATCCTTAAATTTAGAAGAAAAAACCCTAAATGGTTCATTCTCAGCAAATCGTAAGTCTGGGCTTCCAGTGCAGCATGTCCTGTTGAGGTACCTTCTATCTTCCGATAACACTTTTTTCCTGAAAGCTATTTTCTCGCTCTCTATGATTCAGTTTTGGAGAATTTCAATTTGTTATGTCCAATAATAATACCAGCCATGCAGCATGGCTATATGAGCGAATTTTCATAATTTCAGCACTTCGAATGTTAAGAAATTGTTAACTACCAATTTGATGGCCACGAAACTCCTTCTTGATAATATGCAAATTCAAAAAGATTTTGGATTTTAGCAAATTTTGTAGGAAATGAAACTATTGCGATGGGTCGAAAATTTTAAAATACAAATTTTTGGGAAGTTTCTCCATTGAATACCGTTTTGAGGCATTCTGAGACGAATCCTAGAGTTAAACGCTTTTTCATAAGTATATATATATATATATATATATATATATATATATATATATATATATATATATATATATATATACTTATGAAAAAGCTATATATATATATATATATATATATATATATATATATATATATATATATATATGTGTGTGTGTGTGTATGAGTGTGTCCTTCCAGACGATAACACTCCTTAGGATTGACATAAAAATTCCGTTCTTGCCCCAAAAAATCAAGCTTTCCAAACAAAAGGACGAAATCGTTGGCCAGCATTTTTTTTGAGCACATTGAATTTGTCCAATTTTAAAAATAGTGCTGAAAACATCACTAAAAATAGCGAAAAACGGCAAAAAAACGTTAGATTTATATTTTTAAGCAGAGTATCGTCCAGAAAATGTTATTGACTATAAACTAGAACATTCAAAAATTAATTCACAACATTTTGCTGAAAAATGTACTTAAATTTCATTAAAATGTGCTAAAAAAAGTTAAAAATGCAAAACCTCTTTTTCTATAGCAGATTAATGTTTAGAGCGCCATGGGATTTTATTATTTGTCCGTAACGTCAATGATCATACTTACGACGATTTAGGAGGGCCTTGTCAAATAAAAAAAGAAATCACCGCTCGATTCATCGACACGGTTCTGCCAAACTTTCTAAGGGGGAATTATCACCCATTCACGAAAGAATGGGGAATCTCCAAATTACAACTAATGAAAACCGATCCCAAAAAGCTCTTTAAATATTTCGATAAATACGACATTTCTGCTATAAGTGTTGGCGTTGTCATCCATGCTGCTAGTGTCGACGTATTTTCGGACGAAGTCCCTGTCACGGCGGCCGTTGCAATAGCAAAAACAACGACGACCGAAGATATCAACAGCCAAATGGAAGCAACCGTTCCGTCGACATCTGCGATTGTAGCTCCGAAAATGAAAAAATCTCTAGAACCACCTACGAAAGATCAAAGAGATGTCATTCAAAATGCAACCAACCAAGATCAATTACTACAGAAAAAGGAAATTGAGCATAGCGGAAATTCTCGTCGAAACCAGCTCGATAATGCTAATGTCGACGAGGAAGTAAAGACAGAAGGCCTGGGTGCCCAAGTGGAATTTCGACCAAAAAAGAAAAGATCGCGTAGTGTAAAACCTCAACAGAACAACGTGAAAGAAAGCGAGATAGGGAAGCAAGAATGCCAAGGGGTCAACGACGAAATACCGGAAAAAAAGAAAAGGAAACGTAGTGTGAAACCTCAACAGAACAAAGTGAACGAAAGCGAGATAGGGAAGCAAGAATGTCAAGGGGTCGATGACGAGATAAAGGAAAAAAAGAAAAGGAAACGTAGTGTGAAACCTCGACAAAACAAAGTGAACGAAAGCGAGATAGGGGAGCAAGAATGTGAAGGGGTCGACGACGAGATACCGGAAAAAAAGAAAAGGGAACGTAGTTTAGTAACACAAACATCGTCGAAGATGATAGAACCACGAGAACAAAATGCTGAGAATGTGCCGCTAAAACAAAAAAATGCGCGAATCGCGAAGAAGCAAAGCTCTCTCGAGACAACAAAACATCGTAAAAAACTCGAGAACCAAAAGCCGCCTACAAAAAAACTACAGGAAGCTAATACGGTGACACACGAACGGAAGAAGGATAAACAACGTTGCCAAGATTCTTCGCCTATACCTCCAATCGTGACATTCCCTCCTGAGATGTTGGTTTGATAGTATTTAACGCATTATATGGCTTATGTATCGCCAACTACCTACTTATTGTGTTATCAATAAACCTTTATTGTTTCGTTAAACTTGTATTGGTCACCCACCTCTTTTCATTTCCCCTTCATTACCATTAATCGTTGACGATGTGCTAATGTAATAACTAAGTCCGCTCACCACCATTACACCCAATAATGCACCTATCGTTATTTGTGAGGTTGTATCGCGTTTGTTGGGGGTTTTTAATAGATGGCTGTTGTTTCGCATTTCTTTTTGCCTCTGTTCGTTAAATATATTATTATTGTGTTCCATTAATTTAGTGTACGAAACAAAATCATCCAAAGAAGTTGACATGGTGATGGTAACGATAATTGTTGACGCCCGCCTGAATCTCTTACTTGATACGCTCACACTGATTCTAATAGGCTACTTAAACGATAAAAATGTAGGGTGACTTTGTGGGCAATCTTCTTTGAAAACTTCGGTGGCTAGAGATAATTTCGCCATATTCAAAGCCAACTGCTTAAATTCTTTTTCCATGAATCGAGCGACGTGAGTTTGTGTCAACTCTCCTTGCCGCATAGAGGAGTCGTACATGTCTGGTTTAGTTGTACCGTACTGCAAATTATGTTTAGCGACAACTTCGTCTATCTTCTTCGAAAATTTACATAAATAAGTTCCGTTGTCGGCTGGGTCAGTGGTTGTTGCGTCATCGTCGTCATCGCCTTCTTTACTGTCGTCATTATCGCCGTTACGGCGGAGTTTATTTTGTGTATATTTGTTGCACAATGAAATAGATTTTTGTAGTATATCTTTTTTCGTTTTGATAGATTCGACGTTAGTGTGCCAACCTATGGGATCATCTTTATAAGTGTTGAATTTATGTTTCAACGCGTGCAACCATTTTTGTTGCGCCAAGCTAGAAAAAAATGGAGGACCTTGTACCATATTGTTAACTGTCAAAACGATCCGCCGAACGTTAGACGTAATAGAAATGGTTTTACGATCCAATTGGCTATAAATCGTAGGAGATTGATAATATTCGTAAATATGTACTAGATGTTTGATAAAAGGAATGAAGATGGGCGACTCCGCAACTGTTTCAATAAACGTTAAACATCTCGACGTAAAATCGATAGACATATCTTCGTCCTCGTTTGGGTCACTGTTGTTTGACGACAATGAGATTTGTACCGGTGATGAGGAAAGGGGTTGAACCGGTACGTTTGTCAGTTGGTGTAATAAGTTTCTACTGAGCTCACTATGTTTTTTCATTTCTGTTTCGAATATTTGTCTCGCTCAAGTTATTTGCGCGTTAGACAGTGCGGCAAAAGATGTATCAATTACTTTGGATAAATTTATAATTTGTTTTATTAAAATATCCGGAAGAGGAGGAGGAGGAAAAGGACGAACGTCGACCGTAGGTAATGCATTACCGTTGGATTGCGAAACCCCCTCTTCATCCGTTGGAAGATGAGGCGAGAAAGATGACGACTCTTTACTTAGGCTTTCTTGCATCTTCGGATAACCACGGCCAATAACGAGCCACAAAATTACCGAACGATTTATCTAAATAGGTAGTCTTAGTTCTTAAATATTCGATTAGCATAGCCATAAGTCTTACAAATAATACGATGATTACGAGCGCTGCTATCCATTTAATTATCGGGTTTTTGTGTACATAATCCGTAATTGTTTGAAACCCAGTTGAGGGGGTCTGGTTATTGTATAGCAGACCTCCTCCACCACTGCTGTTGCCACTGCCACTGAAACCAAGGGGCATAGCTGTACTTGTAGTTGGGAGCCTGGTTAAATTGGCCATTTTGATTTAGGATCGAATCAAAAACAAATCGTTTTAAAGTTCTCGTCTTATATTATCCTTCTTATATTCAACTCGCCTGTTGGATGTTAGGGGATGTCTATAATAAAATTTGGATTCGAGCGTGATGTGACATTTGTTACCGTAGCACAGACTGCAAATATACGGTACGCAATAAATTCAAAATAGGCAACGAAGAAGACGACGACGAAAAAGAAGGAGATGATGACGAAGACGACAAAGTGTCATAATCATTTTCATACAACGACATCCGTCCGATGAGACGATTCAATGCCATGGCACTGGATAATTTATCTCTATTCCACGATCCCAGTAAAGTATAAATTTTAACATCCGACAAAATCCCGTACGTCATTTGAATTATTAGTAAATCTTCGTGGTCATCGTCATGGCCGTTATGCCCAATTATTCCTTCCTCTCTAAAAGGATAAGCGGTTGACGCCGAGTTGATTAGACCTTCTCGTCTAATTTGATTGAAATCTTCCATAGTCGGTATAGCGTGTAAAGAAGGTAGGGAAGAGTCGACTGTGACAGTATCGTCTCCTGATGACAGCGTGAAAGAATCCGGAGGGGAACTTACATATTCGTAAATAGATGGTAACCGAATATTGGGTAAATTGTCACCGACCGAAGCAGTAGTTGCGGTAGGGGCAGTTGTAAAGCGATAAATATATATAGGACGATCGAAGATAAATGTCACTGGCATCTGTTTATAAAAATCAGGAATGGTTAGGATTTGCGAACCTGCTACGTGATGTACCCTATTATGCGGAGCGAATTCGTCAATGGGTATGAATAAACAAGACTCATTGGGCAACAACGATGCGAATGAGGCGTTACTGCCATCGGAAAAGATCGCCTCGCTAGGGATGATAGTTAAAAGACGGAAACTCCGAATTTGACCTCCGATGCCGCAGAATTGGCGACGTTGCGTAGGTTTAGAACTCGAGAAATATTCCACTAGCGGAATTTTATTTCCGCGTTTCGGAGAAGCTATTGCGAATCTGTGACGACGGTGGTTGTGCCGTTGACTAGCTGTGTCGGAAAATGCGAAATTGAAACATACGGTGGTAATGTCGTGGTCGGAAGTGTGACTAAACAGCAATTTTTTCCCTTCTAGATTAATAATATCCGACAAAAGCGGACGGATCATATAAACTAGTATATTGATTCGTTGAGCGATCATATAATCGATAAGTTCGACGTTGGCGATTGTCCCATTTAATTTGTCGAGTAATGGGGGGGGGGGCAGTTTATTAATGCATCCAACTACGTCTAACTTGCATGAATTAGTCGGACATGTGCGGGGATTTTCTTTTAAACTGAAATTGTAATATCCGCTTAGGCAAATCGTGAAATTCCAGAGAGGTTCGTATGTTGAGAGAGCTGTCAACACGCCTTCGATTATATCCGTAGGAACGTCTGCGCGAGTTATTACGCATAATCTTTGGGATCGACTAATGCTAGCATCCTCTTTGCCCTCATCTTGTTTGCCGTGTTTCTGTCTCCGTATAAAAGGATAGCAAGTGTCTGACGGGGAAACTAACAAAAGAGAAAAGTAAAACCTTTCGTTTACTACGAAAATCGTATCTTCGCGGCTAATAAATCTAAAGAGATGGTGAGCCACTACATCTAGCCATCGTTGACGTTGAGAATTGTATACAAATTGATTCGTTCCTATCAGAATTACGGACGATGCCGATTCATCTCCATTTAATTTCGTATTCAGAGTTTGCCGCTCATTCCAGACTCCATTCACGTCAATGGTGGAAGATTGTGCAGCTGTATCCCCAGCAACCGCGTACTTGTAAAAGGCGTACACGCCGTCGATGACTGGAGAATAATACACTGACGAGGGCGAGGTACAGAACGAAGAAGAGTAAGGCATTGTCATTTTCATCTTAGAGTCTAAAACATCAAAATACTCGAGACGTCTCACCCATTCTACGACTAAAGTTCTACAGTTTGTAGACGAACGTAACAAGAGAGTATCCGTGAGAAGGGAGTAAAATGCAAATCCCAATCTACACATTAGTATTTCGGATTCGGGCGACAACGACGTTATTAACTCGATGTTTTTATTCAATACAGAATAAATTTTAGCGAGCGATTGATCGGAAGCGACCGAGTTATCTAAAAACTCGATTACATTTTGTTTGATCTCGAGACAAAACGGTGAGTAACAGATTTCGCGTCCGTAGCGATTGAAATTCGATCGTTGGTGCTGCTGCTCCTGTTGTCTAGCGTGATTCAATCCTAAATCCAAACTAGAAGAACTGGTCCTGTGAATGGAATTTAACCATTTCGCGAATTTCGGTTTGGGGTTACAACTTCTAAAAAATAATATCAAATTACGAAGATCTACGGTTCTATCGTCAGATATGAGCTTTGCCCAAATCATCGAAGATAATGTCGCCAATAACTCGTCGTCGCCCATTTGTCGTAATATATTTCGTACGGAATATCTGGGACATGCGTGGGTGGGCTCTTGCTAATTTATAAGGCGAAGCTTCTTATTTTCCCCATTTTTCTACGTACGTGCCAATAGTAGGCAAACATAGCTCGAAACATGCGACGAAACAACGTTTGCCCCTGTCAAATTCGAAATCGCATATCGCGTGTTTCACGGGTTAATAAATTGTCTGATAGCTGGTAACGAAGTTACGTACGTTGTTCGTTCTTTCCATTCATTCTTTCTTCTCTGATAAGGCCAAAACATTTTAGCGGATTTGTTTCCGTCGATTAGTATTATTCCGGTGAATTTCTCGTAACCGCTCTGCGGCCCGGAAATGTTTTTATTTATCAACCACCCAAACCGTCGTTCATCCTGTTTAGCGCTATTCCAACGCCCGCAAACTTGAAACCCTTCACTAAGATATTTTTCCATTTCATTGAACGTAGTCATATGTCTCAGGTCGTGAAATCTGAAATCTCTTCGAGGAACATTAACAGATTCAGTGTCTTTCCCTATAAACTTGCAAGGCACGATATCATTGTGTCTCAAATCGTAAATTTTACAAGGGAGTCGGACATTGAACCTACCGAAAGAAAAGAAATAAAAACACAATCCCGGATAAGGAACAGATTTGTCACGTAACTCTCTGTAAAGTTGATTCGTTAAAATAGGAGGGAGCTCAATGGCCGAGTCGGGGATACGAGCCGAATATAAAGTTGAACATTTAGGGACCGAATCGTCATCGTCGTTGTCATCACCGATAATACCTTCGATTGTGTCTGTGGATGATGTTTCGTCTGCTTTCAAATACAGTTTCGCTTCCGGTGTCATAGTTTCTACTGTAACTACTGATCCGATTTCAGGAACAGTGGTATTGATGTCGGAGCTTTCTCTAGGTCGATTAAACCAATTAACGACGTTATAACGTACCGCGTTTTCTGTTGATGTCGTCGTGAAACAAGCGTTACCGTATTTTCCTTTATTATTTCTCAAATAGTCGTCGCTAAAGGTCATCGTAACGACGTTCCTTGACGAGGACACACAATGATATATTCTATGTTCGAGTTCGTTGGAAACACTCGTGATTTTGGTTTTGACGTTCAGTTTGTATCCCGGCGAAGCGATTAAACGACACTCGTCCTTTAGATAGGGTTTGTTGGTGAACGCGTCGAAAGAACACGGATCCGGTACTCGTTTGTGATTTGAACGTATAACTTCATTGGAAAACTGAGACACAAAATCCGGACTAAGCGCGTCGGATACTCCGACAGTTAAATACTTTATATCCGGATATTCCGAATATTCGTCATCGTCACCGTCGCTACCGTACGATTCGGAAAACATTTTTGGAGCACAGACAGGATATCCGTTATAATCCGTTCCAGATGATTTGAACTTGGTTTTGTCGCATCCTACGCATTCGGTAAATTTCTTTAAATCGTCATCTTCGCTATTACCTTGTTTTGTCATCGGTTCTAACCCGTTTCTCCAATCTCCGTACCCAGGTTTAGATTTTAACGTTCCTCCTCCTTTTCTACAAGCTCTTTCTATTATACAATCAGACAAAAACGGTACCGGTTGATTTACTAATTGAGGATATTTACAAATACAATTGGCTCTATAACCAATGTTACCAACTTCTCCCGCTGACCTATCATTTCGTTTGACTAACACCAAAGTACCGGTATTAACGTTACACGCTATCATGTCGCTATCGCTTGCCATCGGTACACAATATCCTTCCGTGGCATCCGAGTTTTTTTTCGATTATCAACGGACTACCGTCGCCCGTTCCCGATGACAGAGACGTCGTCGTTAAAATCGCCGACAGAAAATAACGATTAAGCGGAACGTGCGTAAGAGTTACATCTATCACTGCAGAGTTGACCCGTACGAAATAAATAGCTAATACTACGAAAAGTACTAGTATAGCGAACGATTTAACGAAGAAAGGCGTTAGAACTACTTCGTATAACGACGCAATCAAAGACATTCTACTATCGTCGAGGACGCTATTTCTTACTTTTTCATCGGCCCCATTATTCGGCTCCTACATTAAATAGCGATGCGAATACATCCAAGAGAAGTCGGATTTCATTTTTTTCGTTAATTCTTCGTAGTAAAATATACTTTTGTCAGACCGCGCCAACGAATTAGATTTATGTTTAAATATTTTGTACGACAGAAATATTAAATTATTATAAGGTTGTAACCGTTCATCTTTATAAAGAACCCGAAAGAAATTACGCAACACGACGCATTCGTTACTAATTGTCATACTCGTAAAAGGTTTTGCCAGAGCGGTTCGTCTTCCAACATCGTCTGTGCCAGACATAATAGAAATTAATTCGTAAGGATAAGTCAAATGCGAGTCCACTAAAGGGAACGCGCAATTAGGATTTCCGCAATTTATATCGCAAAGTATAGGTAGACGATAGGGAAGAATCTCTTTGATATCGCGCAATTCGTTCCACGACTCCGTTAATATTTGTACCCAATACAAGAGGAATGATATAGGCACAGGATTGTGTTTCGTCTCTCGAATATAATGAGAGCTACAAACAGTTTGTACAATATCGATTGCGTGCCATTGTAAATGACGGCCAGTAGTTGGGATGGGATCCTGTAGTTTCTTTTTCAATATCCCCGTAAGTATGCTAATAATAGGGTATTCGCTTTTAATAGACGTCATCGTTTGTATTCTTTTTTATATTCGCTTTCTTAAATCTTTTTCCCATCGAGTGGGTGTGGATGTATCTGGAACTAGGGTTTAGCATGGAACGTTCTTTATTTTACACTTTCCTCCCACTTTAATTTTCCCCTCGCTCTTTTAATTGTCCACCGGTGTGTTGGGCTGCCAGTTTGAAGGTGTTGACGCGAATTCGATTCCTTTAGTGAGGTCCGACCAAGAACGTTTGAACGGCGAATTTTTCGAGTGATTCGATAAAATGGCCGCAACTGGTAGTTAGATCTTGGTAGAGAAGGGAGCCCAAAAGTTAACTCCTTCTCACGCCTTCGTTTCCTCTCATTTTTGTGTGTAGCCTTTTGTAAATAAATGTGGGAGGGGGTGTATTGTACCCGCGCATGTGGGGCGATGACGCCGAGGATGATAAAAGAATGGAACCAGTACGCGTGATTCATATTTACGTCGCAGCGTTTAGTTGAAAACCGTCGCTTGCAATGAATAACGACGACGACGTAGAGGATGCCGACGACCGTGAAATTATAGTTATCCGAGAGCCAAAAACGACGAGGCATAAAATTGACGATTGTATGGTTCACGAAATGACGGATTATTACACGTACGAAAATCCTTATACCCCTTTAGCGGGTAAGTTCAAATTTACCATATGCGATAACTCTTCTACCGTCATTTATTTAAAACAAATATTGACTCTTTTCCTGAAAGATGAAGAAGTCCGGGGAGGAAGAGTGAACGACGAAGAAGAAAATGAGACAGAAAACGGCAATAATTTATATACGACATTCGTCAATAACCGAATTCACTACGCCATGTGTATGGAAACTCGGCATCATCACGAACACGATGTTTATCCTATACCGATCGGCTCGAAAATTGAAATGGTCATTTTACATAAAATTGCGAATGACATTTTAACCGACCGAACCTTTAAACGAGCTTTTCTGATGTTGGTGGAAAATTCGGAATTCTTTAGCCTACGCCGTATCCTAAAAGGTTGTTTCATATCCCCTTCCCTCGTGTATCCCGTGATAAAAGTTACGAAATTTAACGACATGTGCCACGCCTCGCCAGCTACGAACGAAATAACGTTTTACACCAGGGACGCTCTATTGCGGGGACATAAAATCTTTATTCAATACGATCAACCGTTGCCGGATACAGAAACGAAGGAAGATGAAAACAAAGGAGTGAACTTGGGAAACGAAACGAACGGGACAGGACGAAATAGCTGCTCTATATTCATCACTAATAGATCCGGAGGTACTAACCAGCTCTTCGATGATAGTCTATTAATTTTTTATTTGGCCTCTATTTTGACCGACACTCCGTTCGCGGGAAGGATGGCTATGACGCCAGAAATAGTGTCCATAGCTAGATATAACGATTATATGAGAAGCGTGGTCCGACAGAAATTATCGTTAGACGCGTTCAAGTCTAAAAAATACGTACCTTTCGTTTTAGCGGTAATGTCCTTTTTCGATAAAAGTGCCGTGTTGACCGAATGGCAAAAATTGTCTAATTTTAACGCCGTTTTGAGTGGAAAAATTATTCCCGGTCAAAGAAATCCGAAACAATCGGATAAACAACAAGTATCAAAGACGAGGCTAACTCTAGACGATCGTATTATTCAAACGAACTCAAAACGGAAAAATGCTATCAAACGAAAAATAACTTCTACAGACATCCCATTGTCATCAGCTTCTATGTCTACATTTTCTGCGACTGCCATACACCACGATACAGCAGTCTCGACTTCTTCTACTGAGACACCGGAGAACAACACTGTCGTCGCTACAATCACAGATAGTGCCGTCATTGGCTCTAAAACTTATACGCTCGGAGCTTCATTTATCGACGCAAATAATAACGGGTTCGACGCAGACGGGTCATTTTTTAAGCCGGTAACCAACGAGTCGCATTTGGTGCAAACTGAAATAATGTCTACTCAAAAATATCTACCTAAAGACGTTCACGGGAAAAACATTAATAATATCCCTGCCGATTGTATACCATTTTTGGTACCGGATGCGTTGGGATCCATGTCGGCACCGTGTAAAAATCTTTTTTTCGAAGAAAACGTTAAACTGTCTTACGGCCACAGAGAATTGATTTTTGATGACGTTATAAGTGCACTTTTTTCTAACGCAGAGTCATCCTTGTCATCCTCGTCGTTCGTCAAACCATGTATTGACACTGGCAACAATAAGCAAAAGAGTATCGTCGAGAGACATTTTATACTAGTCGACAACATATTCCTTCCTTTGGAACTCAGGTTTGATCCTATTCAGGAGTATTCTGCCAGATTTCTTCAATTTCAAGCATGGTTGAAGCAACAAATTTGTCAGTTTTTACAAATAACTATTCATCCTACGACAGACACGTGTCAATTGAGAACTAGCGGCAGGGGTGATGATAGTACATCGTCATCTCGACAATTTCCTGTCGTCGCTACAACCACCTACACCAATATTACGTTTGTCGCGGGGTTGCCAATGTGTCCGTTCGACGGTACGCATCGGAACATTTTAATGAGCCGGGTCGAAATAGAACAATATTGCATATATATTGGCGAACTGTTGAAGGAAGATGATGGCATTGTGACGAAGAACAATTGGTCGTCGCCCAAATATTCGTCACTCTCGGAAGGAGAAGAAGAGGAACAAGAAGATGAAGAGACGATTATACGAGATAGAGTTTTGTATTTATTAACCAACGATCAATTGGTTTCTATGTATACTAACAATATGATAGAAAGATATCACAACAACACGATGTTTTTCTCTTCCTTAAGCAGAGGATGCGACGAAATGACGGATTTCGTATTACCGCAAAAAAAATGCGTGGGTAATAAATCGCTCAAAACTGCATTGCCAGCCATTTCTCCGTACGAATCTCTCGCCAAAATGGTTAACCGACCTGTACAGTTCTTCGTTGACACGGAAAGAGCTTCAAAAAATAACGTATTACCGGAAGAAGGAATCGGGCGTTACACGGATTTCCGATTAGCGGCAAAATCGGATTCTAGAGGTGACAGAAGCGGATTTGTGAGGAACCTCGACGATAATTATCGCCACAGCGGCCATCAACCGCGTAAGGGTAATAATGGCGATTATAACGACCAGGAGCTGGACGAAGACTATTTCGAACCTTATCCTAACAATACGATTCCAATCAAAACCGTGTTTGGGGATTTTAAAGGGTTAAACGTGGAAGACGGATTTGTTATAGACAAGACGGTGGATCTCGGAATCGTGGCTTGTTTAAATTATTCTTTGCGAATTACTATCCCGGATTCAGAATTGGATAATTATTCGGTAGAACCTTTTGCGTCAGATCCAGCCGATTGTTACGTCTTTAACGAATTCAATAAAACCGGAGACCCCATTTGCGTCAACTTTCAAATTGCCAAAATACTCAAAAGAAAGAAAAACCCGTGGAATGAAAGACAAACGAGAAACGGAGGTGAAAAGATCGAGAAGAAATGCGTGGCCGATGACGATGAAATTGTATCGACCGACGAAGATGTTGACGATACAATTTCAACCTCAACACTCAAGAGAAGTTGTGTTGAGGATGGCAACGAGAACGACGACGGCGACGACGACTACGAGAATGAAAGATATCTAGAAATGACTAGTCAAGAAGAAGATGTGCAATTCCAATTGTTCAAAAAAACGAACGTCTTTAAAGATGATCGTGGCTCGTATTTTATATACGTTCAAAGGCGAGACAGGTTTTTAATTCGCCAAATAGAAGCGATGGAAGCTCGAAACGAACCTTTGCATCTTCGGATTGGGATCGACGAGTGTATCAAAACCAAAGAGGACGTCGATAATGGGGTGACGAGATTTCGAGCTTACCTATTTTTACGGTTACCGATCGAAGAATCGTTCACATTAAAATTAGCCACGCCACTCGGCCAAAAAGGAATGATTTCTAAAATAGTGGACATGTCTAATTTTGTTCCTAGCTGCCGACATACTAGTTCTTCGATGACTGCTGCTACCACGAAATACTTACCCGAAGACATTGTTCGATATAAAATGAGTACGGGGGAATACACCGATTCATTGACCAATTGTTTGGTGGTCAATAACTGTACGTTTATTTCTCGTTGTACGGTCGGACAACTCGAGCAAATGAAACAGAATTGTTCTCAGACTTTGATAGTTAGAAATTACGACGAAAAGGGACGCTTTTTGGGTTACACCGAAGGAGGCACTATGGGGTACGTGAATTATTGGGTTTTAAATTTCTACAGTCCTGAACAGTTGGCAAAATTCAAAAACGACGTGGCGTTCAAAAATATCTCTATCGCCAACGGATTAGCGCTTGCTTTAAACAGGAATGCGTCTGACGACATTTACAACAAAAATGGAACGCTCATCTCTTCTCAGGTTAAGGAAATTATAGACAATTATTCCGTTCTCAACGCTTCTATTCAATTTATTGGTAACAACGACGACGAAGGAAAGCCGCCACCCTATACTACTAGGCAAGATATACTTCGCATCTGGAACACGATGAAGGATATTGACAAATTAAAAAAACAAATTGCCGCCGCTAATCGTCGACGTAGGAAAAATAGAGTGTTGCGTGCTAAAAAATAACAATATAATAGGGGTCGATCGTACGAGCGACGCTCACCGCACAATGCTGTATCGTTACGAATAAATTACAATTACTAATACATATTGTTTCTTCTATAACTCTACCGTTGTTTTTGTTGAGCCATTTCCTCTATCACCTCTGTCTCTACAAACTGGCTGCGGCAGTTATAATAAAATAATAGTAACTAAGATGCAAAGAGAGCGATGGACGACTCAATGCCTTACGGCGGTGTATTTAGACCAGAAGAGTCGATACATTTCAAAAATTTACATATAGTTTTCATACCTGGACACAGAGGAACGGAACTATATTGCGATAAATGCACTATCGACGATGAGGATATTAATAATATTAATACCGCTGCCACTCCCGATATCCGCGATAAAAAAACGTTGATATATCCACCGAGCAGATTACGTAACTCTGTTTCTCTCGCCACTAAAACGTCTTTATTAACGAAAAAAGAATTGTATTGCTTAAAAACTCATTTTGCCACGTTGACACCGGGAAATGTGATAAAACGTTTGCCTCGTGGTACAAAAGGTATGTTTGGAGTTCACGAAGGATACGGTAAATTTCTGGATATGATGTCGTACTTATTTCCAAATATCCCTCCTATGCTCGTATTTACGTATAATTGGACGCTATCGTGTCAAACAAATGCGGAGCGTTTAGTCCATTTTTTAAATCAAAACGTCACGTCCAATAGGAAACATTTGATTTTTATTTCCCATAGTAACGGAGGCTTAATTGGAAGATATTTCGAACGAGTAATTAATCCTACGCTCAAATTGCCGTATAACGTTATAATTCATTTGTTAATAGCCGTTCCTTTAAACGGAACCATCACTACTTTAAAATATAAAGATAGCTCCTCGGGATTAACTTCTTTGGTATTTGACAACGCCCGAGATTTGATGGATGTAGTAACTAGATGGCCATCGTATTACGATCTATGCCCGATCTCGATTAATAGGAAGGAATTCCTACTTCATCACCGTAACTCTTTTCCCCGTTCTCTGGAGATGCTCGAAGAAGCGTTTGAACGAAAAACTCGCATGACAAAACCTCCTCCTTTGTGTCTCGAGCATTACACAAACCGCAATGGCCATTACATGTACAGCGAAGGGGCTACAGAAATCAGAATAAATGCCGAAGGCATCTCGTCTAAATACGACGATATAATGTGTACGGGAGACGGAGTCGTGGAAAATGCTTGTAAATGCTCTGCTTCCGGCAGAGGCTCATCGTCGAGTTTAACGACGGCAACACCAACTGAAACGAGTGACGGAGACGAAAAAGTGAGAAAAAGTCGTTTACCCGTATTAATAAAGTATTTGACTAGATCGAAATCTAATCAGAATTACCACAAAAAGATTTTGACTACGTATCACACAAAGTTAGTTATTTGGTCGCTTTTTAAACATATATGTCATCCGTTGGACGAAGATATCTCGCTAAACGGAGGAAAATTAAAACCTCTGTGGTGGACTGAGGTTAATTGGAACATTCTACCAGTTGAAACGTCCGTGTAAAGGTAATTATGGCTAGCATCCTTCGTATTCTTCTTCTCCTTCTTCTTCTTCTTCTTCTTTATGTTTTTGGGCTTCCTCTTGGTATTTCCCACCGCCATCACTTAGCTGTAGGGATAAGTTGTCCCAAAACGATCGTAAAGGGTTTTTCTTTCCTTGATCGTCCCATTCCCCTATTTTGTTTCTATTATTTTCTCTCATGCTGACGCCACCAACGTTTCCATCTTGATACACGGTCGTCGTCGTCGCCGTCGTCATATTCTCACACTGTTGAATCCATTCTTTATGCAAGGCGTTAATTTTAGATATATGTCGTCGATCGGCCGAATCGTTAGTTTTATACTTTATAAAGTTCACGACAAATTCGAACCATTGAGGAGTAAGTGCTATACTCGAACCTGAGCATATAATGGCGTGCGCGTAATTGTTTTTATTTCCGAATAAAACGCTATTCGCTAGCCACCATTTCGGCTCGAGTTTACCGAGATTGTACAAAAGGCACGAGTTGAGGGTATCTTGATTTTTATTATCTTCCTTTTTTTTCATGCGAAACCCATCCCCTCGACAATACATTGCTTTTAATCTCTTACGTTTATATAACGTAGTTAATACATCAATAGCCACTTCGTCATTCCCAGCAACACCGACTATTCCTCCTTCGAGGGTGGCCATTTCCAACATTTTTTTCATCTCATTCGATATAATTGACGTCATAGACGCCTTGACGAGGTCGTATATCAATCTCGACAAAGCCGTATAAAATTTGCTAGGATTTGCGGAAAATTTTATATATCGCAGAGGGATAACGCGTAATGTTGTAAAATTACTACCACCTTTGTCGTCATTGTCATCGTCTCCATCTTCGTTGAAATTGTCATTGTTATTATAACCCACTACGAGGCAATCTAAAGCGGACGTACATTGTGGGTAAAACCCTTCCCTCTCCCGCAGAATGTCATCGTTAGCGTGAAAATCTACAAATATTTCAACGAATTTCCAGAAATCTTTAACTTTCAACTGTAATTGGCTCAAGTGAATAGCTTCGGATAAACTGAAAGGTAGCGAAGAAAATGTACAAACGTTATCGTGCGGATCGAATTCAGAGTATCGGTCGATGTGGTTACCACCCATCAAACTACCGTCCGAATGTTTGGTATAATGCGTTGATTTGAAAACGTGCGTGTATAAACGGCCACTCGTTTTAATTCTCTCCCCTCGTTCTCGTACGCTCGTTCCTTCGTAGCCTGTGTCCTCGTCATCAGTATAATTGTCTTCTTTGTTTTCTTCTTCGTCGTCTCCTTCTATTCCATTTATAGGACGATGATATGGTTTCCCGATTTCAATCAGTTTACACCCTCCCTTAGTTTTGTGAGCTTTTATGTTCGACCAAGGACATTTTTTTAACATGTTTGAGAAGAGCGGCAGAAACGATACCGAAGCTCATCTTATTTGTTTTCTCTCTCCTACTTATTTCGCTACCCCTCCCCCCTTTCATCGAAGCTCGAGAGTATATCAACGACTATCCTCTACCTGCTGTCGCCTATTTTCATTGAAGGTGTAGTAATTGAGAGACGCTCGTTCGAATCGCAATGAATAGACTCGAATCTTTCCGTTTTTGTTTTTCAAAGTTTCCCAATAGTGACGATAACAGCGGTAACAACGACAATGTCTTTGTCAACCACCCTGAGAAGGAAGATGAAAATAATGACAATGACTGCTGTAATATCCCTATAACGCAAGTTATTAGTGAGGGGATCATTAAACCGAGCAGTTTAGAGTCAGTTTTTGGACGACGACAGCAGTCCTCTCACTTTTTGTCAAATAAAACAAAGTTTAGGACAGACGCACCACCACCATCGTCCGGAGAGCGGAAAAAGGAAGAAGAAAGAGAACAAAGTTTCGATCCGCATCAACGACTAATTTACGATCAGGTGTTGGATGATCTCAGATCTGTCCCTGTTTCATCGTCGTCGTCCCTTTACATTATTAATGGGGCGGCTGGAACGGGTAAATCGTACGTGGCGTCAGCTATAGCACAGTCTGCTATACTCGACGGTCATAAGTTATTTGTAATCTGTAAACAACTTACGAATCTGAGCAATTTTAAACCGGAAAATATCGAGTATTCTCCTCTGTGTCTGGAAAACACGGATATATTAACGCTAGCTAAAAATTCTCAATCGACCGAGGACTTTGAGAGTAAACAGATTTTTCTCTCTTCTACCGCAAAATTAACAACGACGCTGAGTTTATTGCAGAACGATTCTTCCGACATTTCTCTGTCGCCTTTTTCAACTGTGGAAAGCAATAGTTGGTTCAAATCTATCAACATTAAAGATACCATGGTAGAAGATTTTTGTAGTTATTTCCCCCCTAAACACATTGTTTCTACACCTCCTGCTGCTGACCAGGAATCGGATAATAACTCCGACACGCTCAAATATATTAGTGAAAACGCTTCCGTATCGGTTTCGTCTTCTATTCTCGAAAACCCTAAAAGAGGGAAACGTAATTTAATAATAATAGACGAATACGGACTCAACAGTTCGGCGGAAAACTTGTATATCCTCTATGCCATGGAAGCAATTTTCCCACGTCAAAACGTTCTTTTATACGTCGGAGATCCAAATCAATGTGATCCTATAGGATTCGAAAATACGGAAGAGAATTACTGGGACATCGACGAAGGCAATTACGGCTATGTGGTTAGTGAAATAGAAGAAGAGAAAGAGGGTAACAGTAGTGAGACACTTCGACACACGGATAAGAAGCGAATGTCTCAAATGATGCTACATCATTTGGATTTTACGGACGTATGGAGACAATTCTATTTTCCGTCCGCTGACGAGTATACTATTACAAAGTTTGAGTTGTCTACGAATCATCGGTTGTCAATAAACAATCAGTCATCGCTACCATCTTCACTGCAGTTGGAGCGACGACTCCATCACGAAAATGATATCGACGTAACAGAAATAGCAGCGAGATACGTCGATTATATACGAGACATAATCGCTCAAAACGAAAGTTATCCCGCAGATTCGGATAAATTAGACTATACCACAAAGGCTCCTTCGATCGGTCCGTTTAATCCGAATATTATGTTACTGTTGCGGACGAATCTTCAAAGATGGGATTATTATATAAAATTTTGTCGAGCGTTATACCGTTGTATCTCCATTCGTTATTCAAACACCATCAATCCGAACGAACATATCATCAAAATGGAGGCTCCGCCGTATTTCGCCTTGAGGGGATTCGTTTATTCCTTTAACAAAAGTTCCCTGACTACGACGGATCAACGACGATTCCCTTATGTAAACAAAACCAAGTTTTACGTTACAGATTTTACGCGATTCGTCGATTATACCGACAACAACGTTCCATACATCGGTCAGATCCGCGGGTGGACGACTCGAAATGAAAATTTCATGGGAGAAAGTTCTCGGCAAACTCTCGTCGTAATTAACCCGGCGATACCTCCCAATCTCGCAAATGGCGTCTCTTCCTCATCAGGTACAAGCCGACAATTATTTTTCCCTATTCTACCAGATTTTCTACAGACCTCTTTTCAATGTCAAGGAGCGACATTTAAAACGGAATCGTTGTATTTAGATATGCAAGGGTGTTCGGAAAAACATAGACTCGTTCTTAACTCTTAAGACTTAAGACTAGGGACCTCCTCGGAGCTCGAGGAGAAAAAAAAGTCGAGATCGAAAAACTCTAGGGTCCTTCGATCCTCGATATAAAAATATCTTTCGGCACGAAGTTCCTGCCGAGGAAAAAAAGTTCGGAGCGACGAAATAGTGTAACGCTAACTCTTAACTCTTAAGACTTGAGACTAGAAACTACGGAGTCATCCCCACTCCTTACGTCTCGGAATAACTATATACTACGCCGTTTTCGGGGTTACGCTTTAGTGTCCACCGGTATTTCTTAGGGGGAGGGTGTATATTATTATTATATATATTACATATATATAATAATAATATACTAACTCTTAAGACTTAACTCTTAAGACTTAAGACTAGGGGATTCCTCCTCGGAGCTCGAGTGGAAAAAATAAATCGGAAAAAATATCCGAATCCGAACCAAACTAAAGGAAAACGAACGAACGATCATTTAGTCGTCGATTCGAGAATAAATATCTCCCGTCCGAAAAATAATTTGGGAGCTGGAGGGAACAAAAAAAGAAAAAATGAAAATAAAAGCGAAAGAGATTCATATGTAGGTATGTCTTATTTAGCCCTTCTTTGAATAAATCTATCTACTTCTTTTACCATAAACGCCAACAAACCTTTATAGTTGACGTCAATTACTTTTGTATCGTTACTGTCGAATTTATAAAAGTCGCACACACAAATAGGTACATCGTAGTGTCCAGTTCTCACAATGTCGAGTCGGTCGACCACTATAATTGACGGCCCGTTTAAATATTTCCAGTCTAAATATTGTCTAACGTTGGTTATCGGTTTAGTAAGTCTATTTTTATCGTCCGCTAAAACTAGTTTGAACGCTTTAGCAAAAGGAGCTAGTTGATTCGCTAAAACCTTCTGTATATAGTTAGGAGAACCGTGCGAATAAATAACTAAACACGTTTTCAAGTTAGTATTAGGTAGACGATATTCGATTTCTTCGAAGAAATCCCAAAAACTAGGAAACAGTTTATCGTTTTCATCTAAAAGCGTGTAATTGACGTCCAAGCATATAACTGCGTACATATTTGTCTCGTAATTCGGATTTCTTCGTTGGGGTGGACTTCTTCTCATAACCATTATCCCTTTCCCTTTTTCTAATATCTCGTCTCGTTCTTCCGTTATGCTTTCGTTGTCGTCACCATCTCGGCCTGTTTGGTAGCATGGTCGTCGTCGTTGTTGGCGCTGCTCCGAATTTCATTAACGAATTCGCTACTGTCATCTTCGTCGTCCTCATCGTCCTTTTCGGTATCATCATCGTCTGAACGTATGTCAAATGCATCGTCAATATCGCAATAATTGTGAGACTTCGATTTCCGTCGAGGTCGAGTTTCGTCTTTCCTTCGTTTCATGTCTCTTATTTCTTCTTCTTTAGCTAACTTGGAAAAAAACTACGGTTCGACGGTCCATACAGGGATGCTCGAAGCTCTCTCTATTTTTCCAAGTTTTTTTTTTGTAGTTATACGTTTTTGTCGTTTGGCTCGTTACGTGTATTGCATATAATAGGTAAATTGTTCAGATTCTATCGCAGGTTTTGCTATCAGCGATGTACAAGTCTTTTGGAAATCTATAGATGAAGCAGGAGCGAGCGTTTTAGGCCCTATCATACTAGAGCTCAACAAAATAGGAACTACGCAGTCAGTAATTACTGGTAATTGCAATCCGTTATATTTATTAGATTCTGTCAATTGTTTTTCAGTTACAGGGGTAACTAAAACGGGTGCTTCCAACGTGAATAATGCTATGCTGTCATTATTATCGCTACTGTAACTGGGCTCGTTGGTAGTTTTCATCGTTTCTACCAATGATTTTGCACGATAACAGGTAGCGGTTATATTAGCTGGTCGGACACACACAGACGGTACTGCGGGTCCTTCGAGAGTACTCGGATCGCATATGGCTATGAATGGGATATCCATGAGACATATGTCTCCTAAATTCACGCTATAATACGACGACGATGATGACAAAGGTCCGGGGCTACATAGCACGAGTTTTGTATTTAAACGTGTCAAGTGATTTTGAGCTATACGAAGCAAATATTTACAAATTGCGTCTCTTTTGATGCTATAAAATGGCTCATCGCTCGTTAACAAATTGATGAGACACCTTCCCGCTTGTACGCTTTTAGCTGTGTTTTTATTATCAACGTTAGCTCCTAATGTAGCTTTGACAGTCGCTTCCAATTCCTCTTTATTACGAATCGTAGAAAACACCGGAAGTATGTGTACTTTCCTACTCGAACTAGCTCCTAGATGAGCTTGTATCCTTCGACTGATTAGACCCTGATCAGAGGACTGAGTACCTCCTCCGCCTCCATCAATAATATTGCCGATAAACGCCGAATTCGGATCTATCCCTTTTGCAAGACGTTGGTGAAAGTTTATTTCCACTGGCAGACACTCTTTCCAACATTTCTGATGAGCCCCTGCTAAGATCGGGTTCGCAGTATCACCTTTGGATTCGTCGTTGCAAAAAATACACATAGTACTTAACGCGCTGTAATCAATATCCTTATTGTTATTATTATTAGTATTATTGCTATTGACGTTAAAGAGAGGACGACCCTTATTGATGGCGTCGATGATAGATTTTAACGGAGTTAATAGGTGGTTCTTCGTGCTCAAGTTGTCTTTACAATTTTCTTTGTGTTTTTTTATAGCGAATTCCGGAACTCCCGGTTCGATTTTGGAGAAATCTATCGATCGAAATTGAAACATCCTGTAATGGGAGAATGATAAAACTGTCGGGTTTTAAAATACAACAAAAGTTCTAGCCTTCTCTTATTTTTTGTGCGATCGTCTAATTGCTGTCAGAGTCACTAGACCCACATTCTGGTGAAACGGCGATGTTTCTATTTTGATGTTTAGCAATCTGTTTTGGAAGCTTCCCATATTTGGTGCCACGTATAATAAAATTGTCTGTAGGCCCTTTGGTAGTAGATTGAACGTATTTATATTTAACATTCCCGTTATTGTCTACGATTTGACTCGTTTGTTTTATTTGTAAATTGCTACCGAAAGATTTGGGTTTCTTTCTTTCATTAACCACTAATGGAGCCACGGTTAATTCGAATTGTTGTTTGAGCGGACAATTCTTATAACGGGCAGCGTGGTTAATAGTATCCAAACAAAATATGCAATTGGTATATACGTGCTTATCTTTGGCGTGGAGCTTATACTTGTTGAACGTGAAATGTTGACCATCCACGCATAAAGGACATTTATAAACTGGATGAGACTCACGAACGTGTTTCGTCATGACGGATTTTTTAGTTTCTACCGTTTGACAATAGACACATTTTAGAAACGACGTTCGTTCGCCACCTTCTCCTCCGCTTTCGGATCCAGAGCTATTTCTGCGTCGTCTCGTATGCCTCTGCCCCCGTGATTTAGCGGAAGGACTTTTACTTCTTCTTGCCTGCCTCTGCTCCCGTGATTTAGCGGAAGGACTTTTACTTCTTCTTGCCTGCCTCTGCTCCCGTGATTTAGCGGAAGGACTTTTACTTCTTCTTGCCTGCCTTTCGGGACTTTTCCCCCTAGAAGCAGAGAGACTTCTACTTCTTCTTCTGATCCTATTAGAGTTGTTTCTCTTAGAGGGAGAAGGACTTCGACTTCTGCCTCTAAAAAAACTTCTACTCTGTCTTTGTTCGGTTTCACTATTCACCATATCCTCCTCCTTTGTTCTCTTCATATTATTTCTTTTTTTCGTATCCTTCTCTTATATATAAAGAAAAACGACAATTTAGGTTGAACGAGGTTTCAACGCCATCATTTACGATGATAACATTATTTGACCAAAGTTATCTCAAAAACGAAAATGAAACGTATCTCAATGAAACATACTTTGGACTGGTGAGACTTCGAATGTAATTACAACAATAGACGACCGGTATAGGAATACGAGGGTACGCAAATGATTATAAAAATGAGACGTTAACGTCACTGATATATTTACAATAAATAATTAAGGTAACAAAATCGACGGATGTTTGGCTATCAGAGTGTATACGTATATGAAAATAATACATTTTAGTTGAGATTGGTTACTTATACGTCGGCTTGTATTCGAAGAGGAAGAGATGTCATCTGCGAGAATGGGAGTTTCCACTGGGTTAATTACGACGAGAGTTTGCCGAGAACTTTCTCCCATGAAAATGTCCAATGAATTATGAAATATGCAGTGGGATCCTCTCGTGGCGTTGTGCAGACTCTCAAGCTTGGGAAATCCAATCTCTTCGACGTTTAGGATGGTAACGCATAGGTAGTGCACGATGTAGGCGAGGAATTGTGAAATATACAGTAGGATCCTCTCGTGGTGTAGACTCTCAAGCTTGGGAAATCCAATCTCTTCGACGTCCAGGATGGTAACGTCTCTTTCCTTCACTAAATTGCGAGGTATATCCGCTTGTCCCGACCTTTTACGTACAAAACGTCGAAAATTAACGCAATCCGAAGAATTATACTATCCAACCGGTCGTAACCAACGTCACCTTCGTACCACTGTATTCCGTGTATGTGTTTAGCTACCCACTCGTTGGCGTTTTTAGCTCTGGGGAAAGGGTTTCGAGATCGTACGTCGACAACTCTTTCACGACATTTTTCATTTTATCGTCGAAACAAAAGTTCATGTCGACGATGACCCGTCGTTCTGCTTTTGATGCGGGCAGGCGGATGAGTCCGATAATTCTCACTCGGCGGACTCTTCGTCGATAGATTTGATCGAGTCCTTCAACATGTTTCGCATCTTGACGCAGTCAGCCTTTAAAGTTTCGAGCGGAGTTTCGATGGAAGGTTTGTCTGAACTTGAGGAATGTGTCGATTTCTTGGTTTGCTGCTGCCGGGACCATCAGGAGGCTTGCGGAAGTTTACTGTTCGATAGAACCGTCGACATTGCGGAAAAATTTTACAACTCGCTCTTACGCACGAACGCGTAAGAGCGAGTTGAAACTGGCTTCGAAGATTTCAGACTGGCTCTCTTTATACTGCCCAGACAGTTGGATTCCCCTCTACTCTCGATCGGTACGACTGGATGTATCCGTGCATTCGGAGCTAGTCCTCTACATCGAACGACAAAAAAAACGAATCCCCGGCAATTCCGAATCCCCGCTTATCGGGAATAGTATAAAAGAGCCGGCACGTGTTTTTGTAGTCAGTCGAGTACGCTTCTTCGTGTATTTGGTGCGCAATATTTTTTCATGGACCCCCGTTTTTATCTCAGTGAGAGGCCGTCATTCGCCGCTGACAGTGCAGTTCTCGACGTGCACTGTTTTTTCGACGACGAAATGAAGTATATCGTCAAAGAGTTGGCGATATTTGACCTACACTATAGATCCTCGGATCACTATATATTCGAGCCTCCCTCGGAACGGGTTCGTAACAGGAAAGCACAGGAGACAAACGGATACGCGACGGACCGAGTACACGGCATTTCGTGGGAGGACGGCGACGTGGAGTACGAACGTGTCGCCGATATTCTTCGTCGTATAACGACGATGTACAACACCATCTACGTCAAAGGAAGACAAAAGGTGGACGTCCTTCGACGTTATACGGAGCTAGACGACTTAGCCATTGTGGACTTGGACACGAGAGGATGGCCACGATTAGAAACTATACGGGCAGCGAGTTCCGGGTGTGCTTCTTGTTTACACCATAGAAACTCGCCGACGATGTGCGCTATGTTTACGAGCCAGGCCATCGCTCAGTGGTTCGACAATTCGCGTGAGTCTGACGAATGGTGGTGAGCCTGGCGATACCTGGAGGACGATACACTGTTTTTTCGACGACGAAATGAAGTATATCGTCAAAGAGTTGGCGATATTTGACCTACACTATAGATCCTCGGATCACTATATATTCGAGCCTCCCTCAGAACGGGTTCGTAACAGGAAAGCACAGGAGACAAACGGATACGCGACGGACCGAGTACACGGCATTTCGTGGGAGGACGGCGACGTGGAGTACGAACGTGTCGCCGATATTCTTCGTCGTATAACGACGATGTACAACACCATCTACGTCAAAGGACGACAAAAGGTGGACGTCCTTCGACGTTATACGGAGCTAGACGACTTAGCCATTGTGGACTTGGACACGAGAGGATGGCCACGATTAGAAACTATACGGGCAGCGAGTTCCGGGTGTGCTTCTTGTTTACACCATAGAAACTCGCCGACGATGTGCGCTATGTTTACGAGCCAGGCCATCGCTCAGTGGTTCGACAATTCGCGTGAGTCTGACGAATGGTGGTGAGCCTGGCGATACCTGGAGGAACCCTCGGTCCGCCGTTTGCCGCAACAGCTTCGCTCAGCGGGTAAATAGCGATAATATAATAATAATGATAATGTTGTTATTAGTAGGAATAATAGTTACATCGTTTGTACGACGATATCCCGCGTTCCTATAAGACACGATTGTATCGTGATATATATTTTGTAAATGTAAGTTAAATCAGAGTGTCATAATAGTCGTATTTTGTAGTTATTTTAGTCGTATTTTGTAGTTATTTTGTAGTTGTTTTTTACGGTAAAATGTTACGTTTCGTTACAATCTCGATGTATATACGCTAGGCCGAAAGTACGTAATAAAAAAACGAATGAAATAAACGTCGTATTTTCAGATTTGTAAATTGCGTTTAAATTACCTAATCCCTTACCAGTAGGACTCATTCCTTTTTATCGAATACCAACTAGGTACCTACTGTATAAGAAAGAAACGATAGAGTTCTATAAAATGAATAACCAATGCCTCCGTCTACAATTTGAAAAGGGTGCAACGCGAGGTGAGAAAGAATAAGCGAGAGGAAAGGATCAAGGATGCCATCCGAGGAATTGAGAAGAATGAAACCAAGGATACGAGGGTGGAGGAAACCCTTATTCTTTATTCCTGATTGGGCAGATAACAGAGTATGTGTGTGGCCTGTTTCAAACTAAAAAAAAGGTCCAAACTAAGAAAAATACGACTCTAGGTTTTAGCGTTCATTGTGAGACTTTTTTGGGGGAATGGAAAATACGACAGGGGAGTTACAGGGCAGAAATGATTTTCCATCAGTTCTGTTTCTTGGCCAAAAGATTTTTATTTGTCTAAGGATCGAAGATCTTAGTTCGAGCGTAACTTTTATTCTCGGGCTCCAAGATTTTCGGGCTAGAAGATTTAATGTTTAAAACGGTCAACGACGATCGTCAACTCTCAGAATTTTTTTTCTCTAGCTCCCAGGAATCTTTCTAGTCTTAATCTCCCTAGTCCTAAGACCTATGATTTAGTATTATAATTATATAATTATACACATCTCAGAAATCGAGACCAGCTATCCCTTCGTTCGTTTTCAAATTTTGGTTCGGGTTTACTTTCGGATATTTCTTCCGAACATGGATTATGCTCTTAGGGATTATGAGATGCTGCGATAAAACGAGAGCATTTCAAAAAGTGGCTAACGATTTTCCTGCTATAAAAACTAAGGGAGAGACCTTTCCCTGGTAACGCATCGGTTGTACGTGAAAATCGATAGAAACCCTCATCGTGACATGAGACAAATCGGTATGACTTCTGTACCATTTTCTTGACCTAATTCGTATCTACCGGTTTTGCGAATCGATGGTAACACGGTACCACAAACCCAATCTTTGAACTTCTGCGCGTTTTCGAGTTTCGAAGACATTATGAGCGAATTCAAACCTCCTTCGTTGATCGTCGTAGTGTTTTGGCTGCCAGTTTGAATGTGCTGCCGAAAAAGTAATAGATTACTTTTTATCATTTAATAACTAGCAACGAGACGTTTCCATTTGTTTTCGTCACGTCAGTCGTTTTATTTCACCGTCATTTTTTGTTTGTGTCTTCTTTTAGTGAGGTCCGACCAAGAACGTTTGAACGGCGAATTTTTCAAGTGTTTCGATAAAGCGGCCGCTGGATGACTGTAACCAAGCGATCTAGCTAATGAATCTCGTTTAGAGGAAATAAACCCGTTAAAGGGGACACAAACAAAAAATGACGGTGAAATAAAACGACTGACAACCGACAACAAAAATCTGTCGCTAGAGTTGGAGAAATTGAAAGCATGTAAGGTTGATAGTGAGAATAAATTGAAAGCGACCAACGAGCGAATGACTTCTTTGACCTCTGATAATGAATCTCGTTTAGAGGAAATAAACCGTTTAAAGAAGACACAAACAAAAAATGACGGTGAAATAAAAAGACTGACGTGACAAAAACAAATGGAAACGTCTCGTTGCAGTTATTAAATGATAAAAACTTTGGCGTGGTGAGGCTACGAATGTAAGTACGACGATAGACGACCAATATGGGAATACCATGGGTAAACAAAATGAGTATAAATCGACATTTTATTAACGCTGATATATTTACGAGAATTAATTAAAATGACAAAATCGACACATACGTAGGTATATAAGAAAATTATTCGCGTCAACGTAACAGTACGTACGAATGTTTATAGTCTAGGGGCTATCCAAGGAAGCGATGACTATCGTTTGTCCTCGAGCCACAGAGCGACGCTTTTGCATTTGTAAGTGGTGCACGATGTGGGCGAAGAATTGTGAAGTATGCAATGGGATCCTCTCGTGGGGTTGTGTAGACACTTCAGTTTGGGACATCCAATTTCTTCCACGTCCAGGATGGTAACGTCTTTTTCATTCACCAGTTTGCGAAGCATATCCGCTTTGTCTCGACCTTTTACGTACAAAACGTCAAAAGTTGACGCGATCCGACGAATTATACTTTTCAACCCGTCGTAACCGACGTCGCCTTCGTACCACTGTATTCCGTGTACGTGTTTAGCTACCCACTCGTTCGCGTTTTTAGCTCTGGGGTTACTGACGCGATTAATCGGGTGTTTCATTATCCAGTGTTGAGTCGAAAGGGTTTCGAGGTCGTACGTCGACAACTCTTTCACGACATTCTTCATTTTATCGTCGAAACAAAAGTTCATGTCGACGACGACCCCTCGTTCTGCTTTTGACGCGGGCAAGCGGAAGATTGAGTCCGATAATTCTCGTTTGGCGGACTCTTCGTCTATAGATTTGATCAAGTCTTCCAACATGTTTCGCATCTTGACGCAGTCAGCCTTTAAAGTTTCGAGCGGAGTTTCGATGGAAGGTTTGTCTGAACTCGAGGTAAGTGTCGATTTCTCGGTTTGCTGCTGCCGGGACCACCAGGAGGCTTGCGGAGGTTTGAAATATTTTTTCTCGTAAAACATGGACCCCCGTTATTATCTCAGTGAGAGGCCGTCATTCGCCGCTGGCAGTGCAGTTCTCGACGTACACTGTTTTTTCGACGACGAAATGAAGTATATCGTCAAAGAGTTGGCGATATTTGACCTACACTATAGATCCTCGGATCACTACGTATTCCAGCCTCCCATGAATCGGGTTTGTAGCTTGACAGCACAAAAGGCCAACTTCTACGCAACCGACCGGATACACGGCATTTCGTGGGAGGACGGCGACGTGGAGTACGAACGCCTATTTTATATTCTTCGTCATATCGCGAAGACTTACGACGTCCTTTACGTCAAAGAACGACAAAAGGTCGACGTCCTTCGACAATATACGGAGGATATAGTGGACTGGACGGTATCGATAGTGGACCTCGATTCTGCCGAATGTCCTAAATTGTCGAAATTGAAAGCAGCGAGTGACGGCTGCTACCCTTGTTTGCTGCACCGGACTTCGCCGACGTCCTGCGCCAAGTTTACGAGTCAAGCCATCGCTCAGTGGCTATACAACGACACTCCGCGAACCACGTCCTGGTGAGCCTGGCAAAATCCTGTGTTCTACACGATTGTATCCCGATATATGTTGTAAACGTAAGCGTAATTAAATCAGAGTGTCATACTAGTCTAATAACGTTAATTGTTGGTACGTTTTGTACGCCAAAATGTTACGTTTTGTGATGAAAATCTCGATGTATATACGCTGGACCAAAGTACCTATGTAACAAAAAAATGTAATAAACGTCGTATTTCTAGATGGTAAACTGCGTTTAAATTAATCGTTTTTTACCCGAGTACAATCCCTTACCAGTAGGACTTATTCCTTTTTATCGAATACCAACTAGGTACTGTATAAGAGAGAGACGATCGGGTTCTTTAAAATGAATAACCAACGCCTCCGTCTACAATTTGAAACGGGGGCAAATAACAGAGTGTGTGTGTGTGCGTGGCAAGACGAACTGTTTCAAACTAAAAAAAAAGGTCCAAACTAAGAAAAATACGACTCTAGGTTTTAGCGTTCATTGTGAGACTTTTTTGGGGGAATGGAAAATACGACAGGGGAGTTACAGGGCAGAAATGATTTTCCATCAGTTCTGATTCTTGGCCGAAAGATTTTTATTTGTTTGAGGATCGAAGATCCTAGTTTGATCGTAACTTTTATTCTCGGCCTCCGAGATTTTCGGACTAGAAGATTTAATTTTTAAAACGATCAACGACGTTCGTCAACTCTCAGAATTTTTTTCTCGGCCTCCGAGATTTTCGGACTAGAAGATTTAATTTTTAAAACGATCAACGACGTTCGTCAACTCTCAGAATTTTTTTCTCTAGCCCCGAGGAATTTTTCTCCCTAGTCCTAAGACTTAGGATTCAGTATTAACTCTTAACTCTTAAGACTTAACTCTTAAGACTTAAGACTAGGGAGATTCCTCATCGGAGCTCGGGGGGAAAAAAAGTCCGAGGCGACGAAACACTGTAACGCTAACTCTTAACTCTTAAGACTTAAGACTAGTGATACGGAGTTATCCCCACTCCTACTCCACGACTATACCCCCACTCCTATTCCTTCGCTCACTATATACTAAACCGATCCGGGTGTCACGCTTCAGTGTCCACCGGTATTTCTTGGGGGGAGGGTGTATATTATTATTATATATATATTACATATATATATAATAATAATATACTAACTAACTCTTAAGACTTAACTCTTAAGACCTAACTCTTAAGACTTAAGACTAGGGAGATTCCTCTTCGGAGCTCGAGGAAAAAAATAAGGTAGGAAGAAAATATCCGAAAGGAAATCCGAACCAAACGAAAGGAAAATGAACCAACGACTGTATAGAGGAAAAAAGTGGTGATCGAAAGATTTTAGGTCTTTAGATCTTTGAAAGAAAAATTTTTTCGGTCCGTGCCGAAGAATAAAAGTTCGGAGCGACGAAATAAATGTCTCGAGAAAGAGAAACCGATATCGACGTATTTTATTTTCCCCTTATCCTTAATACTACTAGGTAATAGTTAAGACCTAAGACTAGGGAGATTCTTCCTCGTAGCTCGAGTAGAAAAAAGTTGGGATCAAAAAATGATAGGGTTTTCGATTTCCAGAAGAAAATCCTCTCAACCACTTAACTCTCTAGTAATACTCTCTAGTCTCCATACCTCGGAGTCCGAGAAAAGTCCGAACATAAAATGTCTACCCAGAATACGGCCGAAACTGATTTAAACAGATCTGACCTTTGACCGAGATAGATTTTTGATTCTACCCTACCCGATTTGTATTCCCTTTGGTTCTAAGTACTTCGGACGAGAATGTTTCTTACTGGGAAATACGACTAGGTAACCAAGTTATGCGAAACTTTCTACGGCTCCGTCCTCGAGTCGAAAGAATTTTCTTTCGAGGATCGAAGGACCGAGATTTTTTCGGTCGCAACTTTTTTTTTCCTCGAGCTCCGAGATTTTCGAACGAGAACATTTTATTCTCGAATCTACGACTACAACGGGTCGAAAGATTTTTCTATCGAGGATCGAAGGACCGAGAATATTTCGGTCGCAACTTTTTTTTTCCTCGAGCTCCGAGATTTTCGAACGAGAACATTTTATTCTCGAATCTACGACTAAATAGTCGTTGGTTCTTTTTTTTCTGTCTCGGCTCTTTCGCTTTTAGTTTTGGATTCTGATTTTCTTTCGGGCATTTCTTCCGAACTTTTTTTTTCCTCGAGCTCCCAGGTCCCTAGTCTTAAGTCTTAAGAGTTAAGAGTTAAGAGTTACTATATTATTATTATATATATATGTAATATATATATAATAATAATATACACCCTCCCCCCAAGAAATACCGGTGGACACTGAAGCGTAACCCCGAGAACCGCTCGATATAAAGTTAGTCTAAGACGTAAGGAGTGGGGATAAAGCGGTAAAGTAGGAATGAGAGTAAATCAGTTTCATAGTATTTTTCTTTCGAGGATCGAAGGACCTAGAATTTTTCGGTCGCAACTTTGTTTCCTCGAGCTCCGAGCAGGAATCTCCCTAGTCTTAAGTCTTAAGAGTTAAGAGTTACTATATTATTATTATATATATATGTAATATATATATAATAATAATATACACCCTCCCCCCAAGAAATACCGGTGGACACTGAAGCTTAACCCCGAGAACCGCTCGATATAAAGTTACTCTAAGACCTAAGGAGTGGGGATGACTCCGTAGTCTCTAGTCTCAAGTCTTAAGAGTTAAGAGTTAGTGTTACACTATTTCGTCGCTCCGGATTTTTTCTCCGGCTCGGATCACGGGCCGAAAGATTCTTTTTTCGAGGATCGAAGGACCGAGAATTTTTTCGGTCGCAACTTTTATTTTCCTAGAGCTCCCAGGTCCCTAGTCTTAAGTCTTAAGAGTTAAGTCTTAAGAGTTAAGAGTTAGTATATTATTATTATATATATATGTAATATATATATAAAAAAAAAATCGGTGTGCGTCGGACCACACGGTGGAAGTTATACTTCTGTGGCCATAATTTATAATTAATAAATGAATTATGAATAATAATTTATAAATTATAAATTTATAATTTATAATAATTATAAATTTATAAATTTATAATAATTTATAATAAATTTATAATTATAATATTTATAAATTTATAATAATAATCTATAAATTTATTATAATTTATTAATTATAATTTATATATTATGAATCGATAGTTCTTAAAAATTTGTTCTTAAAAATTTGTTCTTAAAAATTATAAATTTATAATTTATAATAATTATAAATTTATAAATTTATAATAATTTATAATAAATTTATAATTATAATATTTATAAATTTATAATAATAATCTATAAATTTATTATAATTTATTAATTATAATTTATATATTATGAATCGATAGTTCTTAAAAATTTGTTCTTACTTTTCTTACTTTTCTTACTTTTCAGTGTGATGTGGTTTCTCGACCAACATCCCATCCCAAAGGGTCTAACTCCTCCTCCTCCTCCTCCTCCCTCACTCCTCCTCCTCCGCCTCCCTCCTCCTCCTCCTCCCTCCTCCTCCTCCCCCTCCTCCTCCTCCTCCCTCCTCCTCCTCCCTCCTCCTCCTCCTCCTCCTCCTCCTCGATTAATCGATAGTTCTTAAAAATTTGTTCTTACTTTTCAGCGTGACATCCCATCCGATAGTTCTTAAAATTCAGCGTGACGCGGTTTCTCGACCAACATCCCATCCCAAAGTGTCTAACGGGCGCAAAGAAGTATAACTTCAATAATAATATACACCCTCCCCCCAAGAAATACCGGTGGACACTGAAGCTCAACCCTGAGAACCGCTCGATATAAAGTTACTCTAAGAGGTAAGGGGTGGGGATAAAGCGATAAAGCGAGAATGAGAGTAAATCAGTTTCATAGTATTTTTCTTTCGAGGATCGAAGGACCTAGAATTTTTCGGTCGCAACTTTTATTTTCCTAGAGCTCCCAGGTCCCTAGTCTTAAGTCTTAACAGTTAAGAGTTATCGTCGCTCCGTACTTTGTTCTCCGGCTCGGATCACGGGTCGAAAGATTTTTCGTTCGAGGATCGAAGGACCGAGAATATTTCGGTCGCAACTTTTTTTTTCCTCGAGCTCCGAGATTTTCGAACGAGAACATTTTATTCTCGAATCTACGACTAAATAGTCGTTGGTTCTTTTTTTTCTGTCTCGACTCTTTCGCTTTTAGTTTTGGATTCTGATTTTCTTTCGGGCATTTCTTCCGAACTTTTTTTTCCTCGAGCTCCGAGCCCTAGTCTTAAGTCTTAAGAGTTAAGAGTTACTACCTATATTATTATTATATATATATGTAATATATATATAATAATAATATACACCCTCCCCCCAAGAAATACCGGTGGACACTGAAGCTTAACCCCGAGAACCGCTCGATATAAAGTTACTCTAAGACGTAGGGAGTGGGGATGACTCCGTATTCTCTAGTCTTAAGTCTTAAGAGTTAGGAGTTAGTGTTACACTATTTCGTCGCTCCGGAATTTTTTTTTCGGCTCGGATCACGGGCCGAAAGATTTTTTTTTCTAGGATCGATGGGCCGAGAATTTTTCGGTCGCAACTTTGTTTCCTCGAGCTCCGAGGAGGAATCTCCCTAGTTCCATACCTAGAAATTATCCAAGGCAGCGTTTTTAGTTTATTTAAGGAAGACCGATCATTTAAGTTGAACGTGGTTTCAACGCCGTCTTCTACGATAATAACATTTTTCGACCAAAGTTATCTCAAAAATGAAAATGAAACCTATCTCAATGAAAAAAAACGGACGGTAGACCTATGGTTCTACAGTCGGATCATTTAATAATGATTAATTTTTACACATTTATAGTTCATACCCTAGCGTTCAGCTTTCCTCCAGAGGCTTAGGGATTATGAGATGCTGCGATAAAACGAGAGCATTTCAAAAAGTGGCTAACTATTTTCCTACTATGAAACCTAAGGGAGTTAAACTTCCCTACGTAACAACGCGTTGGTTGTACGTGAAAATCGATAGAACCCCTCACCGTGACGTGACGAAAACAAATGGAAACGTCTCGTTAATCGTTATTAAATTATAAAAACTTTGGCATGGTGAGACCACGAATGTAAATACAATGATAGACGACCAGTATGGGAATACGATGGGTACCCAAATGCGAATAAAATCGAGATTTAATTTACACTGATATATTTACAAGAAATAAAATCGAGATTTAATTTACACTGATATATTTACAAGAAACAAAATTGACATATATATATATATGATATTACGTACAAATGTTTACAGTCTGTAAGGGGGAACTTGAGCGACGATTACGTTTTGTTTAAAAGCCACAGAGCTATACTTTTACATCGATAACCGGTGCACCACGTAGGGGACGAATTGTGAAACGTGCATTGGGATCCTCTTGCGGCGTCGTGTAGACTATCGGGACATCCAATATCTTCGACGTCCACGATGTTATAGCGTCTTCCCTTCACCAAATCACGAAGTGTATCCGCTTTATCCTTGCCTTTCACGAATAAAATGTTAAAAGTTAACGCCATCCGACGAATTATACTATTCAATTGTTCGTAATCGACGTCACCTTCACACCACGGTATTCCGTGTGAGATTTTCATTACCCACTCGAACCTGTTTGGATTTTTCGGTGGTTTTATAATCCAGTGTTGAGCGGAATGGGTGCTGAGGTCGTACGCCGATAACTCTTTCACGACTTTTTCCAGATTATTGTCGCGACAAAAGTTTATGTCGATGACGACCCCTCGTTCAGCTTCCACTCGTTTAGGCAAGATGAAGAGCGAGTCTGATGATTCTCGTTCCGCGGACTCCTTCTCCATAGATTTGATAATTTCGTCCAACGTGTTTCGCATCTCGATACACTTCGCCTTCAAAGTAATAATACGCTCACCCTTTAAAGTAGGCATGTCGGGTGTCGATTTCTCGGTTCGATGTTGCCCGTTCCACCAGGAGACTCGCGGAGGTTTGTTGTTGGATGGAATCGTCGACATTGCGGAAAATTGTACAACGAACGCACAGAGAACTGGAGATACGTAACGCGTAATAGCGGGGTTGGAACTGGCTCGAAAGATTTCAGACTGGCTCTCTTTATACTGCGACGCAGGAGGGGGATCTAACTTGTAGCCTAAGCTTGTTGCTTCTGACTCGTACCTCTAGATCCAACAACACTTTGAAAACTGGATACGATTTTGTACGTCAACCTAGAACTAAGAACCCTGCATAAAAATGCCGTTATTCCGGACTTTAAGCTCGAAACATTCATTTTCTCGTACCAGGGAGAAGAATATTTTAAGCAATATTAACCAATTCATAGAAGAAGCGGAATATACGACCATCTTGAGTTATCCCAATTTAATTGTTTCTATGAAGGAATCGTTGGCCGAAGCTCTAATAAACGACAGCAGGCGCTCGACTTTAGAAACCAGAAGAAAAGTAAAAGATATGACGGAACTTTGTTATTTCATAATAGATAGAATACGGGTTATACTATTCTATGGGAAAACGACTAAAACCGTACTAGTAGGTCTGGTCGATAAATTCGGGCATTATTTAGGAGGAGAAACTATACGTGAAACTGCTTTAGAAATAACTGTCGGGTTAGGAGATCAACTCTCGACTATCAGCAACGATGACATGAAAATTCTTCTTGAAGAATACGCTAAAATAAGTCTGCGAGAAGGCATTGATCCGAATATGTTAGTAGAAGAGGAAAAAGAAAGGCAACGATTAGCCAACGAAGAACCAGCGTCCAATTTTACTATATTTCGTCGTAAATTTAAAAAGGCTATTGTGCAGCAAGTGAAACAAGCTTTTATGAAACACCGAGAGTTAGAAGATATGAAGAATCAAAACAGAGAAGATAAGCAGCGCTCTCAGATGCTTATAGAAAATGTGAGAAAAGCTAGATATACGGCGGCGGCGAGAGAGGTAACTGGAACTGAGAGAAATGAAAGCAGTGACGATTTAACTTCCGCGACAGAAAAATTTCTACTCAACCATCATCGTAGTCATCATTATTCAGACGAAGATGAACAGCGTCAAAATTATCATCTATCAGTATCACCTCCACAACTTCATACTCTGGAACATGGAAACGAAGAATCGAACGAAGAATATGAAAGTGAAACAGAAGTAATTCCCACTTTTGACATTAGCGATGCAGAGACTGTGATCGAAGTAGTAAATAATGATATGATAATGGCTGCAACGCCAGAAAAGGAATTGCCAGTGTTATCGTTTACTGAAGCGGAAGCGACAACAAAGGAAGAAGACGATATTACATATCGCGAAAATAACTCGATAGCCTCAGCTTTATTACAAAATGAAGATAATAGTAATAGCGTATTGCTTGACTCGTCTAAGCTATTAATGGAAAACGCGGAGGAAGGACAATACGATGAAAATGAGGAGGTCATCTACTCCTGTGAAAAATTTACCGAATCGCAAGCAACAAATAAAGAAGATCTGATAGTAGGGGCTATATTGTTACAAAGTAGTGACACGCGACCAAATACTGAATCCCCGACAATTAACGAGGACAGGCCCCCCCATGTACTACGGATTGACGCATCTTGCGAAGAATTATCCGAATTGATAACAATAAACTTCGATAACTACAGGTGTGAAGAAGAATACAAAGATGAAGACAGTAGCGCAGTTACGAATACAAATATCCCGATAGCCACTTCAAACATTCAATATAATGATGCAATGCCTTCACTAGCAGAAAAAGAAGAATCATCACCGTCGAGTGAAGACACCATCTCCGAACTCGACGGGCCGTTAGAAACATCTTTGTTCGATCATGCAATCGACGAAGTGGAAAACTAACGGCTGAATTCTTATGCGCCTCACTTTTTGTTGGGATGGGTGTAAAACGCGAGGGGGCTAGGTGTAAGACGATGAAAAAAACGCTCGCTACACCCAGCTCTATGTAGGGGGCTGGGTGTAGAGCTGGGTGTAACGGATGGTTTTATATCCCTTCTTACACCCAGTCAAAAAAGCGAAAATCTCGTATAATCGGCTATAGCGAAAAAATGCCTGTTTCCCTAGATGTACGGTAGTACCAAAAACGTGTTCTTACACCTAGCCCCTAGGTGTATGGGGTGGGTGTAAAAAGCGAAATTTAGGTGACTCTACACCTAGCCCCCTCGCGTTTTACACCCAGCTCTCACGCGTTTTACACCCAGCCCCTTCGTTGGCTCGTGTGTTGTCTTTTCTTGCAGCATTCGAAAACGAGTGCATTTTTCCCTTGCGAATCGATGTGTTATGTTTGATTAATCGATATGCTCTGTATAAATTCGATAAATTGATATGTTCTACGTAAAAGTGAATATATAAGTTCTGGTACTAGATAAATTTAAAATACTGAGTGAGGCGGGAAGCGCCCGTTCCTTTATTGATCCAAAAATGTAGCTTTCGAGTATTTCTTAAAAAGATTCAACATGGTTCCGGACTGGTGGGAACGGTGCATGGCTTTTTCCCAAATCATCGAGAGAACTTTTATCCCGTGTGGCGATTTATTTAAAGTCCCTACATTAAATTAACCTTTTAGCTTGTTCCAAGTTGAGTACTGTATGTGAAATTTTGTGTATCACGGTTCGACGTTTAATCAAATCACGATTATTCGAATCGGGAAATCTCTATTTAGTAGTTTTTTATGGGGGGTTTCTCACGGTGCACAAGTACTAAGAAGGCACTCACTTTAATCATGCAACCACCACGCTCCGACCAAGATAGTGAATGGAAAATACGTCAAATTCGTTCTGCAGGAGGAGATTTGAATCTTTGCACTGCAGTAAATGGGATAGAATTCGACAGGTTCGAGTTTGGGTTGACTGCGTCGTCCTTTAATTTATTACAGGCTCTAAAAACATTGGACATCAAACCCCAGGATTTCACTCGCTATGAAAGGGCGGAAAAGAAACTCGCCCATGTTCATAAAGTTCTCAAATTGATAAGCAATGATATCGGCGATATACCTTTATTACGCGTCTTGGCTGAGTGTTCGGATAAACGTTACTTCGCTAATAAATATATTTGGGATTACGTAGGCCAAACTTCTGAGGCCAGTAGTCAAGAACAATTGGATCATATGCTAGGGTATATCCTGACGTACAAAAATAAAACGAACGACCCAGCAGCTCATCTATTCTCTCCCCTTGCGGGTCGGTATTTAATCAAACCTTCGGAACTGAAGACGAGCAAAAATGTAATTAACAATGCCACGATCGATCAGTACAATTGCCACAAGGTTATAGACAATAGTGATTTTATGAAGCTTTTGAAATCGTTGATTCCTAGCATTGTGAGCTCTAACGTTGGAATAGAAGCGAAAATAAAACTTGCGCAGGCTGCGACTGTAGTAGATCTATTTTATATCGGACCTTACGTAAATATTATCTCCCCTTCTTTGGTCAAACGAAACTCTACCAACTATATGTTCGATATTATTCCTAATATGTACGACGATGAATTTACAAATAAATAATACTTATACAATTACAGATTATTTCATCTCTGACGATGATACGTCCTATGTTCCCCTTTTTCTCATATCCAAATACCAGAACATTTTGCGGCTGAAGCCAAATAATGTCAACAACCAGCCTCAACGATCCGAGTCCATTGGATTTTTGCAAAATGGAGTTCAATAATTCTGATTCGATGATGCAGTTTCTGACTGGAGTGATGACAAAGCTCCTCCACCATATGTTTGATTTTTCACTCATCAACTCCGACGTTTCGGAGGATATTCCTTTGACGTGCTGAGAAAAGGCGACACAGAATGGTATTCACTAGAGCCAAATCGTAGTACACACTAAATGAGACTTATATTATTTACCAAAATGTGCGTTATTATTCATTACATGTTGAGACCCTCCTGAAAACAACATTATTGAAACACGGGAATCCGAAGGTGGATGTCCCACGGACCACTCCATCCGTCAGTGAGGCCTATACGTCCACCCGGATTAAGTGTTAAAGTAGTTTAACGGATTGATAAAATAAGAAGTAACGGCAATTCATCTGCCTAAAACAGGTACCTAGCACATTTCTAGATGTCATCCCAACACTCTCAAAACGATAATGGAGGCAGTTGTGATAAAGACGAAGAAGAAAAGTGGTGTACCATGCGACAACTCAAATTTTATCCTTCTAGCTTTTTGCCGATTCGTTACGTGTTTAATATAAATGTGGATGGGAATAATAGTGATATCCGAAAGGAAATTCTGAGATATACGTCGAAAATTGAAGCCCACGAACCACGTCCATATTTTATTGGGCCTCGTATATATAAAGACGTCTTGCGTAAAATAAGTAACACGAACGAAGAGTATATTCACGCTGCTTACTGTAACGAATTTAGAGCATACGTTCTATCGGGGATGAACGATGGGTACTACATATCTTGTACCATAGATTTAGCGGAAACGATGATATCGAGTCTTCGTATTATCCCTAAAGGGTCTGTCGCAACGTTTAAAGATACGGGTATAGTAAAAATACAGGATCTTCCCGGTGAAGAGCATACTTTCTTCGAGAACAGGAGGTTGTTTGCGCGGACGATATCTCAATTATTCAAATACGCTTTTTACGTACTCACCGAAGGGCAATTTGCTGAAGAAGAAGATATAGAATGTTTTGAATCCAATTCTTTACTCATGATTCAAAATAATTACCCCGATTTATCCCGAAACATCCAACCTAATAACTCTGTCGACCTCGACGATTTTTTCCGTAGAAATTTCGAAACGAAAAAATATTTAGCAACCCGGTTGGTACATAGAATCGCGGAAGTAAGGCGAAACAATAATTTATCCGACTTAGGGATCGATAAATTAAGTATACAAAATAAATATCATCCGATCGCATTCGTAGGAACAAGCCAGAAAATTTGGTTATGGATGCATTTGACTGCTGGGAAATTAAGACTTCTGCCGTATAATCACGATGTACAGCGATATTTTATCAGTTTAATTATGACGTTCAAAATATTAATTACGTGTTCAACTTGCGAAGATCACTTTGACAATAATTTGCTACCGAAGTTGCAACGTTTATTAGACGAGCCTCCTCACCAGGACAGTAATATAGATATTATTATCTCTCAGATCCATCTCGACGTGAATAATATGTCTGGGGTTTCGAGGAACAACGATAATGCCACTACCATCAACGATCTATGTTTAGAGGATTGAGATAAAAATGCCGTTCTTGCGCCAAAAAATCAAGCTTTCTAAACGAAAGGATGAGTTCGTTGGTCAGCACTTTCTAAGTACCACATTAAATTGGTCACATTTCAAAAAATGTACTAAAAAAATCACAAATGGCTAAAACGGCTAAAAATTTTTAAACTTATATTTTTTGGGAATCGCTCAAATAAAGTTCATTAACAATAAAATTGAACATTCAAAAAGTATGTTCAAAATTATGCTGAAAAATGTACTTGATATTGATTACAATTTTTTTAAATATCGATAAAAACTGCAAAAAAAAGCTAAAAATTCAAAACCTCTATTTGAATAGTGTGGTGATTCAGTGTATTATTATTGTTGTTGCTACTGGTTGATCGCCAAGGATAAATCAAGCCTAAATTTCTCAATTCACTTATTTCATTATTTGTGTAGAGTTCTTTAAGTGAATTAAAGCCTAATTAAGGTAAACCGTATCAATTCTTTCACAATTTAATTCACTTAAAAAGAAACGTAGTCACCTACTTAGAATGAAGAAAGTATAACGCCCTGATAAATTTGCAAGCAGATCCGAATGCACCAGATGCGTCTCAGCAATGGACATACTGTGTAGAACATTGCAAAACTACATGTCAGCTGCTGAGGATGAAGACAACAGACTTTCGGTTCTAATAAATCACTTGACACAGAGTTTGTATATGCACATTTCTGAATGTTCTACTTATTCTGAAGCCATTGAGGTTTTGAAAGCTCTCTTTGTGAAACCAAAAAGCGTAATTTTTGCCCCCCATCAGGTCGCGACAAGGAAACAACACTCAGATCAGCTGGTTGAACCGTATTTAGTTGCTCTACATGAGTTAAGTAGGGACTGCAACTTTACAGCAGTTACTGCAGACGAGCACCCTTCACAGTATATTCGTGACGCCTTCATCAGAGGATTGCTGAACCCATCTATGAGACAAAGACTCTTGGAAAATGAAACTCTTTCATTAGATGAAGCCGAAACCCAAGCTGTAACCCTCGAGTCTGCTTTACAGCAGTCCAAGTCTTATGAAAGCAGTGATAGCACAATGAGAGCGTTGACAGACCATACTCTGGATGCTTCTCAAAAGCAGCTAAAGCGTGAGAGTATTCCTCGTCATAAGTGCTATTTTTGTGGGTTGGGTCGGCATTCCCGAACAGAATGTCCGGCACAGGTTACTAAATGCCGGGCCTGTGGTAAAATTGGGCATTGTGCAGTAGTGTGTCGATCTAATAAAGAATATCAAGCCGCTTCAGTATCTACTCAGGGATATGAAGCCGAGCATACATCAGCGACCCATTCATCTTCTGCTTCTATTCTTGCTGCTGCTGCCACAGGCTTGGGGAAAGCCACAGTTCTAGCTCGTGTGAATGGCATTCCTGCTGACTGCTTGATTGATACAGGTAGCTCAGATAGTGATATTAACCAGACATTTGCCGTCTCACACAAACTCTCGTTTCAGCATACAAAAAGCTCAGTTTCGATGGCCTCCACGTCTCATCGCACTACAGTAAATAGGTGTTGTTATGTAAAATTGGATCTACAAAACAACTCTTATTCGAATGTACGACTTTGTGTCCTTCCTAATCTTTGCTCAGATGTATTAGTAGGACATGATATTCTTCATCAGCATTCGCAAGTCAACATCACCTTCGGAGGTGGGAAATCACCGCTTTCAATTTGTGCTCTAGAGGCAGCTTCAGTTCCACCTGTAAAGCTCTTTTCCCATTTGGCTCAAAACTGCAAACCCGTGGCAATCAAATCTAGAAAACGTCCAGATTGCGATGAAAAATTTATTGAGCAAGAAGTTCACCATGTTGAAAGAAGGGATTATTGAAACTAGCCACTCCCCTTGGCGAGATCAGGTCATTATAGTAAATGGGGAGCATAAGAAAAAACGAATGTGTATAGACTATTCGACGACCATCAATCGATTTACACATCCTGATGCGTATCCAGTTCCAAATATCGATACTCTGGTGAGAAAAATTGCAACTTACTCTCATTTCAGCACAGTAGACTTAAAAAGTGCCTACCACCAGATTCCAATCCAAGAAAAAGATAAAACCTACACAGCCTTCATGGTCATCTGTATCAGTTCCGAAGGATCCCTTTCGGGGTCACCAATGGAGTTGCAGGTTTTCAGCGAGTCATGAATGAAATCATTCACAATGAAGGCTTGAAGGCACATTTGCTTACTTAAATGACGTCACAATCTGTGAAGCAAGTCAACAGGACCATGATGTGAATCTGAAGAGGTTCCTCGAAGCTGTGGCTAAGTATGGGTTGACAAGTAACAAGGAGAAATCAAAATTCAGTCTCCAGAACATACATAGTCTGGGTTTCGAAATTGAAAACAATACCATTCGTCCTGATCGGAATCGTATGAAGCCCCTTGTTGACCTGCCATTTCCAGAGAATACAGCAGCTCTGCAAAGATCCCTTGGCTTATTCGCTCATTATTCCAGATGGATTCCAATGTAGGTACTCAGAAAAGCTCCAGCCACTTCTTAAATGCAAAAGCTTCCCTCTTTCAGAACAAGCTAACTCAGCTTTTGAAGATATGAAACGCCAAATCATGAAAGCATCCATCGTTAGTTTGAACCCAGATGAGCTACTTATAGTTGAGACTGTCGCTTCCCAAGGAGCTATTGAAGCTACATTAACACAGTGCCACCGGCCGGTAGCTTTCTTTTCTAGGACATTTTCGGAATCTGAGAAAAGGCTCTCATCAGTTGAAAAGGAGGCCTATGCAATTGTAGAGGCAGTCAGAGAGTGGAGACATTTCCTTCTTGGACGGCACTTTCAGCTACTCACAGATCAGCAAGCAGTATCATTCATTTTTGATTCCGAAATAGAGAACAAAATTAAAAATGAGAAAATAATAAGGTGGCGTTTAGAGCTTGCTAGCTTCACATTCAACATACCTATCCTACAGACCAGGAAAAGAAAATGCTGCAGCAGATGTCTTCTCAAGGGTGTGTTCTGCATTGACAAAACCTTCGCTTTTAGAAATCCACAATTCACTCTGCCACCCTGGCATTACTAGAATGCTACATTGGATACGTGCTAAGAATCTTCCCTTTTCACTTGAGAAAGTCAGGAAAATTTCGCATGCATGTCAAGTTTGCGCAGAACTCAAGCCTCGATATGCACGTCATGAAGGGCACCTCATTAAAGCTACCTCTCCCTTCGAGAGATTGAACATTGACTTTAAAGGGCCTCTTCCATCTTCAAACCAAAACAAGTATATCTTAACAGTGGTAGACGAATATTCTCGTTTTCCTTTCGCCTTTCCCTGCAGCGATGTATCTTCGTCTACAGTAATCAAACACCTTCTCTCATTATTCAGCATGTTTGGGACGCCTGCATACCTACATTCTGATCGGGGCACTTCATTAGTATCTCAAGAATTGAAGACATTTTTAACATCAAACGGAGTTGCCACCAGCAGGACTACGCCCTACAACCCGCAGGGAAATGGGCAGACGGATCGTTACAACGGTTATATTTGGAAGACTGTTCAAATAGCTCTTCGAAGCCAGAACATGAAATTGACTCAACGGCAGCTTGTGCTTGATAATGCTCTGCACAGTATTCGGTCCCTGTTGTGTACCACCACTAATGCTACTCCTCATGAGCGAATGTTTATCCATCAACGGCGATCTCATCATGGATCGGCAGTAGCTTCTTGGTTGCTCACTCCTGGTCCTGTCTTGATGAAAAGATTTGACTGACAATCGAAATATGAGCCTGTGGTGCAAAAAGTCGAGTTAGTCGAAGCAAATCCGGAATACGCCTTCATTCGGCTGCCTGATGGCCGAGAAACATCAGTATCTCTCCGCCACTTGGCCCCATGTGGTGCGAGAGTGAGAGGGATTTGGATCAACCACCTTGCCAAGACGACTCGCCCGCAGCCGTCAACCAGTCAGCCCGATGTGCAAGCCTCTCCTCGGTCATCTAGTGATCCAGTGAAACAATCGCCACCAAGCACTACAAATACTGAACCCGACGCTTCTTCAAGACCCCACACAGAACGTCCCCCTCCTGCTCACTTACAAGATTTTCTCACCTCTTTCTGAGGGGGGTGAATGTGGTGATTCATTGTATTATTATTGTTGTTGCTACTGGTTGATCGCCAAGGATAAATCAAGCCTAAATTTCTCTATTCAATTATTTCATTATTCGTTTAGAGTTCTTCAAGTGAATTAAAGCCTAATTAAGGTGAATCGTTTCAATTCTTTCACAAATAGGAAATTATTATTCAGAATACGTTTTATGTCATAAAATTAATAGTTAACAATTTCCTTGCACTCAAAAAACTCAATTTTCAAAACAATTTAACATTTTACGATACAATAATTTACAAAAATTTGCTCATACGATCATGCTGCATGACTGGAATTTTTCCCATTTATATATTGTTACGCTCCAGGAAAATAACTCTCACAGTCGAAGAGGTTTGGTCACCCTGGCCTCTTAGCTCTGATCGTTAGAGTGTCGCAACTTCGGCAAAATAATAATTTCTCGTAGTTGTGACGACGCGAGTTCGAACTCCTGTCGACGTATCAAATATTTTTGGGCCGTCACAATATGTACCGTCCCCAGGACGGAAAATCATATTATATGAAATATTATTTCAATGCATAACAACAAGAACTTATGAGATTCCACATCAATGTGAGGTGTAAGTATGCTCGTTGACAATGTTTGAGTGAGACTTATCGTTTTATATAATTTATTATTGGTTTTTTACCCAACTTTTCGTGGAAAAGTGGGTATTACAGCCGTCAGCACCGTGGCACTTGGGGCGGGGATGCATTTTCCTAGCATTTCAGGGGGTGTAGAACACGTTTACAATAGACATTCATTTTCAGATTTCTTTATACATATTCATATATGTGTATATTTATGGATAACATTTTTTACGCACTACTTCTCCGAAACCGCTGGTCTGATTCGGACCAAATTTTGCTATATGTTGCATTACCTTGTCGGAACTTGTGCCTCGCTACTTTTGTGCTGATCAGCTGACCACGAGAGAGTAATATCAATCATAATGCTATCAAAATCGAGCTCAAATCTCTCCTATTCACCGTAGGACATCGAAATTTGATAGGGAGCCTCTCTGGGACTACAAGAGACGAGCAAAGTGAGGGGCGCCATTCCGATCAGCTGCGTGAGCTAAAATCTCTCCTGTTCACCATAGGATTTTGAAAATTGATAGGGAGCCTCTATGGCACAATAAGAGATGAATGATCTTGCAGGCTCCATCCTGATCAGTTGAGTGTGCTAAAAGTCGTGTCGTCTGTCTGAAAACAACAAAATTTGATAGGGAGCCTCTCTAGGACATCAAGGGACAAATTAAATGACGGGCTCCACTCTGAGCTCCAGCTGTTGGTTCTGGTTAAACGAACTGCGTCAGTGTTCTTTATTATTATTGTTGTTTTTTTAATATGTATAGTTATACGAGGGACGTCCGGAAAAAAGGGGACAAATGCTGTTAAAATTAGAAAAATGCATATATTTTAATGAAATTTTCAGGATATGTTCAAAATTTAATCCTTTATTTTTCAACATAGTCCCCGGCAAGTTCCACACACTTCTGCATCCTAGGCACGAGCTTTTTTATGCCTTCGTCATAGACGCTCCGCTCCACCTCCAACAGCCACTTCTCCACAGTCTCCTTGACCTCCTCGTCGCTGGAAAACCGTTTTCCACCCAGGAACTCCTTCAGTTTTGTGAACAGATGAAAATCCGAGGGCGCCAGGTCAGGGGAATATGGTGGGTGGTTAATGACATCCCATCCAAATCTCACAAGGAGGTCCTGGGTCACACGCGCGGTGTGGGGCCTGGCGTTGTCATGAAGGAGGCTCACGCCTCGAGTCAGCATTCCCCTCCTTTTGTCCTTAATTTTTTTTTTTTCAATTTTGTTAAGGTTTCACAATAGGCATTGGCGTTGATGGTGGTCCCTCTGACCATGAAATCAACCAATAACACTCCCTTCCTGTCCCAGAACACAGATGCCATGATTTTGCGTTCCGAAAATTGCACCTTGAATTTTTTGGCACTGGGGGAGTGGGTATGGCGCCACTGTAGGGACTGTCGTTTGGACTCAGGGGTATAGTGGCATACCCAAGTCTCGTCCCCAGTCACTATAGAGTCCAGGAACGCTTCTCCCTCCGATGCATACTGCTGCAGAAATTCGTTTGCAGCCACAACACGTCGTTGGCGATGTAATGGAGGCAACATTTTCGGCACCCATCTGGCACACAACTTCCTGTAGTCAAGTTTTTCAGAAACGATTTCACTCATAACGGTCCGTGAGATGTGTGGGAACATTTCATGAAGGGAGTCGAGGGTCACACGACGATCGCTGCGAATTTTTTCATTGACTTGCTGCACAAGTTCTTCTGAAACGACAGACGGCCTCCCACTTCTTTCTTCATCGTGCGTGTCTGTGCGACCTTCTTTAAACTCCTTAACCCACTTGAAAACCTTCGAACGTGTCATCACATCAGGTCCATGGTGTCCATTAGCTGACGATGGATTTCGGCAGCTGAATTTTGGCGCAAAGTGAGGAACTTGATCACTGCCCGAATCTCGCACCTGCGGTAGGTGGAGCGAACGACACCTGCAGAGGTTGACGCGACAGGCTCCTGCGACGACATTTTTGAACGAACTGAGACGGGCGAGCGCTCATTGTGACCGTTAGGCGTTCCCCTACACGCAGGTATGCCAACTTTGAAAAAAAAAATTCCCATCACCCCCTACGACAATTGTCCCCTTTTTTCCGGACGTCCCTCGTACATAATAAACATCATGATTAATAAGTACTTGGCACAATAATAAAATTCCGAAAGTTTCTTACATAAAAGGGGTTGTTGTACAAAAGACATTCTGTATGAAGCGAGTTAAACATCTTGGAGATTGATAAGGAAAATTCGAAATTCAGTAACTAGAAATCATAATTAAATTGGAAGTGACCTGTATATTTATCACCTATTAGCTTCATCTCATAACATACATTATTCATAGTTGTAGGTCCTTAGTTTTAATTAGCTGGAACAAGTTTTATTTAATGTACATAATTCCAAATTCGTAATTTAATGTATGTAATTACAAAATCCTTGAGTCTAATAAGCTGAAACAAATGGCAGATTACTGAGCTGAATGATGTAAGATTTTCTATGTAAGCTAGAATTTTTCTGAAATGTAAAGTTCATCCTCTATTGGACTGCTGATATTGTTTTTTTATTTTTTTTTTTTAATTATTTAAGTAAACTTTACTGTGTAAAACACATTATGGTTAGGAGAAGTAGGTAGGAACATTAACATTAACTTGGAACTTGTTGGAGGTCTCTATCCATCAATAGTACTCCATAGTAGCTTGGGTTTCATAATTCCTCAAGGAAGACCGTGGGTCTCTTCCGCTTGAGTCGGCGTATGGATCTTTGTCGTGGTAAATTTTGTGTCAGTTCGAATAGAAGGGGGTTGGTGTGGGATGTCATTCTTTCGTGATGGCTCAAATATTTGTTTCGAAGTTCGTCTTGGATGGGGGATATGTTCAAGTCGTTGTGCGAATTTCTAACAAACCATGGTGCACCTGTGATTAATCGCAGCACTCTGTTTAGAAGTAGGACTCTTTTTATTTATGTGTCACTTGCTGCACCCTAGAATTCAGCACCATACAACCACATTGGTCGTAATATGGTGAGGTAGACAAGTCTTTTCAGGTGAAGAGGCAGAGAAGAAGACCCTGTGATTAAGAACTTGATTTGTTTCAGGCGGTATCTAAGGCGCTGCAATAGATTAGAAATATGCATATTCCAGATCAGTTTTCTGTCGAGAATGAGTCCTAGGTATTTCACAGAATTTTCTTCTGGTATAGGTACATCTTGAATTTTTGCTATGTGACGACCAGTCTTGAGCTTGTACGTAAAACATACCAGTGAGGATTTTGTGGGATTCACTCTCACGCGCCATTTGTCACACCAAACATCCACTGAATCAGCGAAATGCTGAAGTACTGAGCTGGTCTTGACGTCAGGACCTTTCACTAGGGCTGCTACGTCATCGGCAAAATGAGCTTGCTTTACTTCAGGAGGGTTAGGGAAATCAGAGGTATAATAGGTTTAGAGGAATGCGCTCCAAACACCGCCTCGGGGGATTCCTGCACCAATCGGTTTGATAATTGAGATTTATCGGTCTGATATTGTGCGATTTATCTTTCTTTCTATAGTAAATGGATAATTATTCCTGCAAATATCATTATGAACTAATGAGTAGGTTTAACACGAGGTTGAAGGTTCTTGTTAGTCCGCCTGACGTCTCGATGATGCCAACATGCAGTACTGTTCTGTATAGCGTAGTCTATCCTCTTGCTTGAAGGACCTCTCATTTTCATGCTCAGCGTTCATGTTTTAGTTTCTTATCCGTAAAATGTGGAACTGGTGAAGGGTTTAAATGAATTTATAAAATTTTGGATGTACTCGTATTTGAAACATATTGAATTGAATTTAGTAAAATTTTGAACTGATTTTGAAAAAGTTTAATTGAATTTGTTAACGGTACTACCAGTGAATTTTTGAAAAGTATATAAATCTAGAAAAGGGTTAAATGAATCTGTAAATACTTCGTGCTATCTAAGCAGCTGAGAAACAAGTATGAAAGTTCTCAAACAATGAATGAATAAACTTCTCAGTCATGAAGTTTATTATAACGAGTTAGTAGAGAGTTCCTAGAGATCCGTAGGTCTTAATACGGCATGTGGTAATGAGAAACTACCGCACCTTAAAGTCACGTCAAGTCCTTAACGGATCTAGTTGTAACGCTAAATCCATGGAAAGAGAAAATTATCCCTAGGAGGTTATTTGAGTCCACGGAAGGAGGTTATTTTAGACGATTACGTTTTTTCGGGATTGCGATCCGTTAACGTATCTGTACGGAAGGATGCGTCACCGTAACTCATTGCGTCAGAGTTGCAAGTACCTCAACCATCACCTGACCGTAAGTACGTGTAGATAGAGAGTTCCTAGTAGATCCGTAAAACACAATACGTCTTGCGGTATTGAAAATCCGGTGCCGTAACTCTGACGCAATGAGTTACGGTGACTCATCCTTCCGTACGATACGTTAACGGATCGCAATCCGGTAAAAACGTAATACTTGCGTCTCTGTGGAGCTGACATATAGGGATCATCTTATTTACTGCCATCGAATAGCCATTCTCGATAGTATCGATTCAGCCTCCCAACACATCGATATGCTCATTTTGAAATCAACTGACCTTCTGAGTGCCAAAATTGAAAAAGTTCCAGTCAATCCCTCAGTAAAAATGCAGATTAGCGGACATGTAGGTCAGAATGAAGTGTATAGTTTGGTGGTCTGGATGCTCACAAGCTCGCATCTCAAAAGTTCATAACATCAAGTAGTCAATCCCTTAGTAAAAATTCAGATTAGTTGGACATGCAGGTCAGAATACGTTTTAGAAGTATATTTCAGCAAGTCTCGAACCCCCGACCTTTGGCTTACAAGACTGTTATCATGACTAATGGACTACGTGCCACCACTATCGTTTCTGGAAACAATCACAGTACTCTACTACTCAGTAGGGAACACTTTTGAGGGAGGTCTCCAGAGCGCTCTGAAACGACTCCTATTACTGCATCTGAATGCATCAATGTGTTAAGCTGGTCACACACGAGCGTTCCAAATGGAGTGGCGTGGCGTGAAGCCGGGCGGTATTGGAGCGACGAAGGAAAGGGTCGGAAGTTGGGGTCACAGACAGATCACTCCACTCCATTGTCGCATTCACGGCTAGCATCAATAAAAATAATCGAAACTTACCAGAAAAATGAAATGAAATGAAAATGAAATGTATTCCTCCAACATTACCAGAACACATTCGTGGCAATGAGTATGGCCCATATTCTCGTAACGTCACGCCTGGAGTAGGTTTGCGTTTGAGCCAAAGTCGGCCATGACTGCCCTACGTCAATGAATCGCTACTCAACCAACCTATTTCTCACAAGAAGTTTGCCGTCTCACGTCAGCATAATTCGTGGTTATAAGGCCATTTTCAACAGTTTTGTTTTGAAAAAGTATAATATTGTAGCAATACAAAGTTTCAATTCGACTAAATGTTATAATAGTCGTGCCTGCCATTGCAATAATTGATTGTAGATTGCTGTCAAAGATACCAATCTAACGTGAACGAGTTTTTATTTGGACTAGGAGCCTACTAACTATTGTAGTTAATCAGTGTCAGAAAACTAAAGAACTTCATTCGTTTAGGCTTTGCGAATAACTATTAACCTGCAAATAGTAAAGAAAAGATTATTGAAAATTTCTCAATTCAATTCAAATTTCAGCAATCAAGTTTCAACCAAGCGTCTCCTTAACAGAAGCATAGTAGCATAAAAGCAACCATAATAAAAGTTTGAGGACCAAACAATTCGGTTGCGAGGGGTAGCGCCGTTTATGAAGTAGAAGGATGTTTAGAGGTTAAGACCTAATCTACGTTGTGCGCCGGAGTTCGCTGATCATTTTACGAACGCTCCCGTCAGAATCGGTTCAGCCGTTTAGCAGTCTATTGGAAACATACGAACAAACTTCGAGTTTTATATAAAGGATTTATTTATTAGTGTTGCATTAATTCCAGGTTGCAATAATAATTCAAACAAGTCAATACTCTGAATGTTGCCTTGGAAAGTGAATTAATTAATAAAATACTCCCTAACTGATGTCCAACAAAACCTTCGTGCACCCCATCTTTTGATTGTGGCGGTAGAAGTCAATGTTTATATAGGCCCTCGTTTTTATTGATACTGGTAGAGCTTTTTTGACAGGATCCATGTGCCATTCATTGCAAATGTAGTCACCCTGAAATGTTATCATAGATTAGACTAGAAACCAAAACCAGAATCTGTATTTTAGTCATAATTGCAGCAGGGCCGCTCCAAGGGGGGGGTGCACTTCCAACTATTCGGTGAGTTTGGAAATTCACAAACTGAAGAAAAAGTGAAGAAAAAAATCTTAACTCTCGAGTCGAGGTTGTGAATTTCCCAATTCGTGAAATTATGAGGGGGTACATCATAAGATTATTATTATAATTATGTTAATCAAAAACAGAAAGGTGGAGAAGCTAATTCGAAGTAGGTGAAATGGAACACAAGAATAAACCACGAAACTTGGCTTTATTTGACGAAATGCCACACAGTAAGAATTAATATTGAATTTTGAAATGATTACATACCGAATTTCTGGTGAACTTTTAAGAATAGTTTCTGAGGCGGGATTAGAATTTCCCCGTGGGGCTAAGTCTCTAAGCGATACAGTTACCTCTCTGCCATCAGATAACCGAACGTGAGCGTTGTTAGGATTTGCCTCCAAGAGTTCGACTTCTACTACGTTACGATCATATTTGCTCATTTTGTTGTGAGTTTTCATGAAGACTGGACCAGGGGTTGTCAACCAGGATGGTAATGATGAGCCGATAGAGCTTCGACGTGGATGCCTAAACATTCGTTCATGAGGAGTTTCATTAATAGAAGTACACAAGAGTGAGCGAATTGAATGAAGTGCAACTGGGAGTACGGTTTCCCATTCACTGGATGGTAAGTTCTTGGATCGAAGGGCTAATTGGACAGATTTCCAGATAATACCATTATATCTTTCCACCTGTCCATTTCCCCTCGGATTATACGGAGCTGATCTGCTGGTGGCAACACCATTGGATGTCAAGAAACTTTTGAGTTCGGCAGATATGAATGATGATCCTTGATCCGAGTGTACATAACAAGGAGTACCGAAAAGGGAAAATAAGAGTTTTAAATTTCTTATCACCGTAGATGAGGAGGTATCTGTGCACGCAAAAGCGAAAGGAAACCTTGAATACTCATCAACGACTGTCAGTATGTATCGGTTATGTGTGCGAGATGGAAGAGGTCCTTTAAAGTCTAAGTTAAGTCGCTCAAATGGTGCCATTGCTTTAATTAGATTCCCCTCAAATGAAGCGAACCTGGGCTTAACCTCGCAACAAACATGACAGGTCTGTATTATTCTCCGCACCTCATCGACGGAATATGGAAGGTTTTTTGACTTTACCCAGTGGTACATGCGTGTGACTCCGGGATGACAGAGCATATTGTGAAGGTTAGTCAACGGCTGCAAGTTGGCAGAAATCGAACCACAAGTTCGAGAAAGAGCATCAGCAACTACATTTTGACGCCCGGGTCTATAAATGATATCAAACGCAAAATTTGACAATTCAAGTCTCCAACGTAAAATTTTTTCATTCTTTATTTTGTTACTGATTTTAGTGTTGAACATCACTGATTGTAACTAACTGATTGTTGGTCAGTTATCAATTTGAAATGTCTGCCGGTTAAAAAATGTTTCCAATTTTAAATTGATTCAGTAATAGCATACGCCTCGCGTTCAACAGCTGAATGCCGTTGCTTTAAAGTGGACAGTGATCTTGAGAAAAAGGCCACAGGCCGATTTGCTTGAGACAAAGTTGCTGCAATTGCTTGGTCAGAGGCGTCAGTCTCAACAGTAAATTCGGCACTTTCATCTATGCTGTGAACAACTGAATTAGCAATTACTGACTGCAACTTATGAAAAGCTTTGAGAGCTGGTTCTTCAAGAGGGAACCTCTTGTTTTCTACCAGAGGCCGAATTTTCCCTGAAAAATTGGGAATCCATCGAGCATAATGGGCGAACATACCCATTGTCCTCTTCAAAGAAGCTGCGTCTTCTGGAACTGGATATTCAAGTAAGGGGCGTAGTCTACCTGAGTCTGGCTTTATCTGATGATTTGATATCGTGTGTCCTAGTAAGTCTATTGATGCCTGGTTGAATTTACATTTCTCTTTATTAAGTGTCAAATTGTATTTCTCCGCAGCTTTAAGAGCTTTGGCTAAATTGGTGTCATGTTCAGTTTGATTATGTCCGCACACAGTAACATCATCAAGGTATGCGAATGTAGCCTCTAATTTTTCGTTTCTTATAATCCCGTCAATGAAACGTTGGAAACAGGGTACCCCGTTTGTCACGCCAAACGGTATACGACGAAACGGAACATCAGCCTCGAATGCTGTATATTGCCGATCCTGTTGTTTAATAGGCACTTGATGATATGCGCTTTTTAAATCTATTGCGCTAAATATGCTATATTTAGAAACTTTATTGATAATATCCTCAATCCGTGGAAGTGGGAAGGCGTCGAGTCTTGTAAATTTATTTATTGTTTGCGAGTAGTCTACACACATACGTTTTTTGTGATTTTCGGATGAGACAACAACAACTTGAGCCCGCCAGGGAGAGTGGCTATTTTCTATAATACCATCTTTATAGAGTTTATTGATTTCTTGTTTGATAAAATCCTGGCCGTCTTTTGAAAATCGTCTCGAACGTATAGCAATAGGTGTGATAGTAGGGTCTAGATTAGGGAAAAGTGAAACTGGTGAAACGTGTGCAATGGCCAAGTTGCATATTTCAAGAGCAGGCCTAGATCCATTGAATTTAATTTCAACTGTGTTATATTCCCTTAGAATATCATGACCAATGATTAAATCGGCACATGTGTTAGGAAGCACTGCTATTTTTACCTTATGAAATGTTTGGGCTCCTACTTGAAGGTCAACGATGCAACTGTGTTTTATGGAACATGAGAGCGACTGAGAAGCCATAGAAATATTGCTTTTTTCAGTTAACAAACGGAAAATACCTCTACGTGCAAATTTTTCGTCTACGTAAGTAGAAGAGCTACCACTATCAACGAGAGCATTGGCTTTTAACCCATTCACTGTAACGTCTACTAGAGATTTTTATAGACATTGAGGGGCTGCAGCAACAACTTCTTGATCTGAAACGATAGCGGATGTTTTCCGAATCGAACCTTTCTTCTTGGCCAGGCAGACCACCGAAAAATGACCTAACGTATTACAAAAATTACAAATACTGTCTTTAGCTGGACAAAGTGTACGAGGATGCCTGTCTTTTCCACAGAAATAACATTTTTGTGTGTTTTTTTGAGTCGAAGCAAGTGTATCTTCATTGGGGGTGTTTGGTGCTGGGATAGCATTGACTACATGTGGTTGGGTGGTGTAAGATGCCGATTGTGATTGGGCAGATTCTAATGCGAGGGCTTGTTTGTGAGCTTGTTCTAAACTTAAAGTTGTGTTTTCGAGTAAACGCTGCCTAATTGTTGGCGATACCAACCCCCTAATGAATGAATCGCGTATGTACGAATTTCGATGTTCTTGAGCGGTAACCGCCTGAAAATTACAATCTTTTGCTAGCTGGTGAAGATTTCTGAGGTATTGATCGATTGATTCGTTGGTACCTTGTACACGAGTTGCTAGTTTGTTTCGTGAAAATATTTCATTGGTCTGCTGATCGAAAGTAGCTTTAAGAATGTTTAGAGCGTCTTCGTAAGTTCTGGTGTCATTAAAGAGTGCGAAAATAGTTGGCGATACATAATTTACAAGAAGCTTGAATTTACCTCGATCGTCTAGGCCTTGGATATCTTCAATGAAATTTTCAAAAGTTGAAAACCAATGTCTCCAAGCCAAAGTAGCTTCCATGCATTTGGATCTGCGTCAAACTTATCTGGTCGTAGTAGGCGATCCATAATTCAGACATTCGTCAAATAAATTGAAATGGAACACAAGAATAAACCACGAAACTTGGCTTTATTTGACGAAATGCCACACAGTAAGAATTAATATTGAATTTTGGAATGATTACATACCGATGACATTACTATACAACTGTAACTAAGCAAATTGAATTAAATAACTATTGAAGCTAAATTATATCAGTAGGGCAGTATAGGTAGTTGGTATATGCATGTTATAGACAAAAAAGAACGGAGAAAATATGAATACACCATTCATATTTTCTCCGTTCTTTTTGGTAAGATTTTTTATGACTTTGTTGGCGTACTGCAGACACACCGTCTGTAGTACGCCAACAAAGTCATAAAAAATCTTTAAATGCGATTTCCCAGAATTCATGTTTTTGGACTTATACCAGTATCACTCCCAAGGTGCGAAATATCCGAATTCGCCTGTACACTGGTTAGTTTTCACTGTGCATTACAAGTATACACTTGTACCTTTATGAAACGTTTGCACATTCATTTTTTACAACTTGTACACATAAAATCGGCCTGTAACTTGTCATTTGTTGCTTATGAAATAGGCCCCAGGTTGTAAGAATATAGTGTAAATAAGGTTCAGTGTCAGTGACAGTTAAAAGCAGACATATCTATGTACCGATGTATCTGCATGCACTGCAGGTATACATACTTGTTTGCCCAAGCGCAGACGTTTAGGTTATCAATTAATATACGTACACAATAAATTTGCCAGTACGCGATTCCATTTAGCACGTAAATTCCTCTCCGAACATAAATTTTGTTGGCTGATGCCAATTTCAATGTCGATTTACATACTTAGATTCTGATGCACTATTGTACTTAAATTTCAGATCTTGCTAAATACAGAAGGACTTATAAAGTGTAGGTGTTTTATTCAATTCAATCAGTTCCTCAACGCGGTTGTGTTTGTACGAACTTAGTGAGTCTCTGCTTAGACTTTTGTTACTCTAGTCTGTCTGCATGCGTGAGTGCTCGCGCTACAGGTTGCAATTTCGGGACCATCAACCTGAAATTTGGCAGGTATACTCTTCAGACGTCCGGAATTAGCGGTAGGTATGGTTTTTGGTGACGATCCGACAACACAGGACAACAGGACCTGTCGTCGGCAACGTTGATTTTCGTCAAATCAACAAAAAAAAAAAAAAAAAGCTGGAATTTCCCAACTCGACATTTTTTCTTCAAAAGGGTCCAAAAAAAAAAAAATAAAATAAAATAAAGATGTCACTTGAAACAGTATTAGATTAGGTGGGAATCAATATAACCCTTATTTTCATCCACAATTTCCAATTTCTTAACTTTTGAAATTCCCAATCCAACCCAAAGTGAGAAATTTCCATTCCGGAATTTTTCCTGCTCTACCAAATCAACATTTAGTATAAAGGTAGGTAGATACTGATTCATAATAAATTTCCCAGATAGATCGAAATTGAAAAATGTCGATTTCTCAATTCAATTTTTCATACATTTAAAATAAGTAGGTAGGTTACTTAGTAGGTAGGTAATGAGAGTGGGATGCTGTGCAACTTGAGACCTGATTCTAAGAACTAGGTAAGTTTTTGATGGCAGCTGAAGGTAGAACAGAAGCTATTGATTATATTTTTCTACGAGATAGTTACTCTTACCGATAATTGCGCTTTGTGCGCCAGTGTGCACAACAAGTTTTATAAAATAGGCCTTCTGTCCTTAAATTGGTATTTTTTATTAAAGTCCAATGTTTCTCCCCAGGAACTGGGGCTTCTTTAGGGAAATTAATTTCAGAAATGTAAAATATCTACTTATTTATAGTTTTTTCGTTTTGTTGTTGTTTATAATCGAATTTAGTTATGAGTTTTTTGCAAATCAAATTTAAAATTGTTTACGTTTATGTTGGTAACGATGTTTTTAATGTTTTATCTTAACCATTTCTAGAAATATCCTTTTTTGCAAATTTGATTCTTTTCCTACAATTTTGAAATTTTTGAAGTCCATAGTATGTCCTGTAATGAACTTGGGAGGTGCAATGGGGGCCTAAATCCACACTCATAGATAGAGAGGGGTGAGTGACAGTACCTACCATAAGAGATACAACTCGTACTAATAGCATATATGCTACGTTCGGAGAAGATTGGTTTTCCTGTTTTAGGGTCACCCATCCATCGCCAAACGCGTGCTTTCGAAAACATGGGAAGAAGGCGCCCGAAGCCCGTTGGGAAACAAGCGACAGCAGCGCATTCAATTGGATCTCGCGGGAACTGTCACACTCCCCCCCTTAAAAAACATACTTGATTGAAGAGCAAGTATGTAAACTAGGTGGAATAGTTTACTGGTTGAGAACTGATGCTCACTAATAAATAGCTGCATTGGCGATTGAGGATAAAAAGGTGAAATTAAAACAGGATGGATTGTCAATGAATCTTCATATGAAGTATTCATTAGGTAGTTAACCCCCAATCAAAGATTGGAACAATCGGGAATAATATAACTTGTTCAACCAGGAGACTTACAGTAGGGAGCTGCCCACTTTGGGGACTTACGAAAATGGGAACTATGCCCTGGGGAATTAACTTGCTCAACTTTGGAGACTTACAGTGGAAGGTGCCCACTATGGGGACTTATGAAATAGGGAACGATGCCCTGGGTTTGGGAACAATGCCCTTGAAAATTAAGTATGTTAAATAGAAATAATATGAGGGGATAAATAAATTGAGAAATTAATAATCAAGAACCAACAAAAGTATTTATGTATCCAAGGGAGTATAATAGGTATTCCTTCTGGAAACCCGGGCCATGGTTCTTCTGAAACAATAACGCCCCAAAACTAGTGGATCGGATTACTAGGCGTCAGCCGTGCACAATCCTAACCACGCTCTGCTACCATGTAATGGACTTAGGCGCCCCGTGGTGGTGCAATGGGGGCCCAAATCCACACTCATAGATAGAGAGGGGTGAGTGACAGTACCATAAGAGATACAACTCGTACTAATAGCATATATGCTACGTTCGGAGAAGATTGGTTTTCCTGTTCTAGGATCACCCATCCATCGCCAAACGCGTGCTTTCGAAAACACGGGAAGAAAGCGCCCGATGCCCGTTGGGAAACAACGAAGCGACGGCAGCGCATTCCCTTGGATCTCGCGGGAACTGGCACAGTCCTAACGATCTGCAATGGACAACCTACACGTTTTTTGTATCATCTTGTCGTAGAGCCGATTCATGTTGTGAAAAACGACGCCGAACGGACTGACACGTTTCCTCTACATAGGTACACTTTTTCACACCCACCACTACCACAAGGGGTCTACCAGATTTTCAAAAAACTCATATCTAAATTCGATTATTAACAACAACAAAACGAAAAAACTATAAGTAAGTAGATATTTTACATTTCTGAATATTAATCTCTGAGCGACCTTGTCTAATTGCGATCGCGAGTTCTTATTTATAAATTTGGCTAACTTATGAACAACAGAAAGAACAACAAGATTGCCACTAGTATGGATCATATATAATGTTTGTGAACATCAGAGTCAGAACAGTCAGTAGAACAAAATTGGAATATTTGAGAGCCATAAATTATTTGAACGAGGATAAATGAAATGAATAGTATAACACAATCGTATTGTAAAAAGACGGGTGCTGAAAAAGCAAGCAACGAGCGGGTTAGTCAGAATGACAATTTGACAAAAGAAACATGAGGCGACTGACAGATGTGATGGTTGGCACAACTGAGATCTTACCAAAACGATCTGCTCAAATAAGCTAATAATAGTATTTAAAAATCAGATTTAATAAATCCAACAATACAAATAAATAAAATTGACCCCTCCTTTTTATTATAATAATTTAGGATAAGTAGAAGGACAAAGACTGATAGAGACTGAATGGAGTGGCCCGCATATCGGCTCGCCCCAAGCGGAGAACGACTGCATTTACATATTCATGTCAGCGAGGCTGACCAATCTCCCTGAAGAAGCCCCAGTTCCTTGGGAGAAACGTTGGAGTTTAATAAAAAATACCAATTTAAGGACAGAAGTCCTATTTTATAAAACTTATAATCTGAACTGTCCGAAGGACAGTATAAAGAAACGTTATAGTGTGCACAACCACAATCTTAGTTGAATATTATGATCAAATAAAAATGTTTCTTTACTTCACTTAATGTTTATTATTGAATAAACGAATTTAGAAATAAAGCAATAATATAGCTATGATCGTTAAATTATCTAAATTTTAATTTAAAACAAAATGATATAATTAAGATGATAAATGTTTTTATCACAATTTGAATCATTTCATTACTTCTGAATGCGTAAATTTCCATTACGAAAATACCACAGCCAGTTGGGAATTTTCGCTCCGAAAAGTTGGAAAAGTCACAAGTCACCCCGAACATTTTCCCATCGGTACGAGAAAATGGGGTAATACCGCCACCTTAAGAATATTATTTTGTCTATCTCAGCCAGGTTTGCACGCAGGAGCTTCAGATTTTGAATCAAATTATAAAATAACATCTCCAATAGTGAATTACAACGTTTTTGATGGTTGTGTAGCAACTTTATATTAGTAAACAACAATTTAAAAGAACCTTGTAAATGGCGGTATCACCCCATAGCTGGGGAATGGGGAAATACCGCCATATTACTTATTTTTGTTTATTACTAGTATTTTCAAGTACTACTATTATTTAATTTTCTTATTAATATGTGTTTGCCAAATAAATAAATAAATATTAAAACAAGGAGGAAATGAACAATCTCATCAGAACATCAGAATAACGATTTATTGAATTTCGAAAATTCTTCCTGGGTAGCTTCTCACCATATTGTGAACTTAGATGACAAGAAAAGGATTCACTAAAGGTTGACAAACAATTTTCACATCAGAATAGTAAAATTGGAACAAAATAAATACTGGTAAAATAATGTTGGTTCTTCACAGGTACAGAATTATTGACAACGTTCAACGCGGAACTCGTTAAAAAAAGAAATATTATATAGAGGTGCTTATGGAGATAATTAACTAATTGAGAGATAAATGGAGATAATGATTTATATTTTAATTACTCAGGATCAATAGAAATAGGTGATTATTACTGTGGTGAATTCACCAACGCTCCAGGCTTCGAACGTCTTTTTTGGGACCACCACAAGCCCAACAAGCATTTCACCACCTAGAAAACTATTCAACGACGATGTGTTGACTTAAAGCTATCTTTCTGAGCTCCAACTCGAGAGCTCTCAAGCGGCAAAGGGAAGAAAGAAACTTCCCCGTGAAGGCGGACAGATAGTGCTGAGCCGCCTCCACGACGAGAGCCAATCACAAGGTTTTTGAGTTGGAACGGACCAATAAATATTGGCCCCCGTCCCAAGTGATTTCATTCATATCTACACCTCCGACCAAGGAACAACCAAGAAGGAAAGAACCAGCAGCGATAGAAACTCCAACTGGAACCAATCTTCACAGACTTCACAGCATTTCAACTCCTGGGAAGGGAATATTACATTTACAAGGACTACCAGACCTTCTAGATCGTCACATAGGAAGGATAGACACTTCGTCGCCTTACCTATCAGCCTCCGTCTAAAGCCGGAGCCCTCGGTGGTATCGGAATACGCTACACCACCTTGGAAATATAGAAACTCGCTACGCCCCCGGGTTATACGAGTAGAAACTTGTTTCTTTCAACCGACCGCGGGACGAGGCCGGACGACAATCAAGAAGGCTTGCGAGCCCTGTCGTCTCGAACGTGGTGGAACTGTGCTTGTAGGAGGCTTCACCTCCTTTTACGGTAGACCCCACTCATAGTTCTTTTCAGAACTCCTCTACACGTCTTCTGATATTAAATATTAGACAAACTCAGTGTAGAGGCCTTTTTTCCCAGGTCCTTCTTAGGGCCTTTGAAACAGTCTATTCAGGGTTACACCACTTATGATAATAAGTCGATGCAAACGTCTTCAAGGATGGAGAGAACACCAAGTTTTCATCCCCTTGGACAGACTCAGTCAAGACGCCAGGGAGAAACTAGTTTTCAATCCTTTGATAAGCCCTCTCACACGGACCTCCTTACTTTGACAGAGGCCAGCGTCCCGCATCTCGAACTCCCATTCGGAGCGAGATCCACACAACCGTCTACACATAAAGACGCGACGTCAGAAAAACCCACTTCGTCTAGAAGAAAAGTGTCTCTTTCGCACGGGGGTTCTCCTTCAAAGACAGAACCCAGCGTCCCACACGCTGCTTTCCCGGCGAAATCGATTCGAACACAACACCTTCAACATGAAGGTCAAATACAATTGGACAAGACAAAATCACCACATCCAATCAGATTCGAGGGTTTCGAAACCTCTAAAGCCAACAGCCATCGAGCTTTTCAAGGTCTTCCGACCTCTACACTTGGTGTACGAAACCCGGCCTACCGATCTTCGGAAATGCCCATCTCTGTGCCTAGAGATGCACTATATTTCGACGGTTCTATTCAATACCTAAATTGGACAAAAGGCATTCCTCTCGAAATACCTACACCTTGTCAAACCTATATGAATCCACTACAATTACCACACAAAAACTTTGAAAAAATCCAACAGTATTGAGGCAATACCGCCATCGCGGAATTACCCAGAATTAGGAGTGGCGATATTGCCCCAGGAATCTTTTCGATATTAAAAATCATAGAAAACTACTGTTTTCGAAAAAAAACAAAAAAAAAAAAAAAACATGAAGTAATGGGTGGAAATTAAAGCTAAATGATTTTTCTACGTCGTCTTGCTCAACGATTTACATAAACGTATGAAAAACTGTTACTTACCACGCAAATTCGACAACAGTAAAACTAGAACGCTGAGTTTCAAAAACTGTAAACTCGCTTATCATTGATGAAAACGGATTAATGACCCCAAATCAACTTTCCCAACATTACTGCTGATCTGAAGATGACGATATTTGGCTACAAGATTGGTCACTCAGGTGGTTAAATAATTATATGGGGTGGCGGTACTTCCCGTATTACCCCACTCTCCCCCAGTCACTGATTACATGAGGAAGTAATATTACAAGTAGTCGAAGTATAGTAAATTATCACCCAGATTAGACTTATTCTGTTGGGTAGGAAGTTATATCCATGTCAAAGTATATAAGTAGGCTTTTATCCATGCTTACGGGTGGCAAAGTGTGATTCTTCATGTTCAGGCATTTGAGAATCCCTTGGAGAGTAGCCGGTGACAGGCGGTTGAGAAGCGAAAAAACGCTTTTTGTGTCCGATTTGAACAACATCTTCCAGCCACCGTTCTGCCAAGTATATGTCGTCATTTTTACCTGCGCTTGTCATCAGAAGATAATGTTTTAGCTAGAGATGGTCCGGACTTCACATCACAGGATATAAATAACGTGTTATTTAAAAGCATCAATAGGTATTTCCAATTTCCTGCTAGTTCAGAAAACATGAAAACTGATGTCCCATTTTTGGTCCCTGGAGGCTTATTCATTTTATCTAACAATAACACTTTCGTATGTTACGTGACAGTTCAGTTCATTTCTCGGAGTGTCAGCTAATTTGGTTTCGTATGCGCAATATTATTCAAGTGAATGCATCCCCTGGACACAACAACCTCTCGAGATTGAATGAAATCGGACCAACAGGTGATACGAAATCGGCGTTATGAGAAATTAACGTTTGTGCATGCGCATATGCTACTAATAGTTCAATGGCAACGAAATTTATAGTGGACCATCTAGGAGCTAAAAACCCTGAAAATTTCACAAAAAATCGGCTGACTGAGTTAAGATCTCTCCTGTTCGTCCTAGGACGTCGAAATTTGATAGAGAGCCTCTCAGGGTCAACAAAAGACGAGCAAAGTGAGAAGCGCCATCCTGATCAGCTGAGTGAGCTACCATCCTCCCTGTTCACTCTAGGACGTTGAAAATTGATAGGGAGCCTCTCTGGGTCAACAAGAGACGAGCAAAGTGAGGAGCGCCATCCTGATCAGTTGAGTGAGCTAAAATCTCTCCTGTTCACCGTAGAACGTTGAAAATTGATAGGGAGCCTCTCTAAGACAACAAGAGACGAGCAAAGTGAGGAGCGCCATCCTGATCAGCTGACTGAGCCAAAATCTCTCCTGTTCACCGTAGAACGTTGAAAATTGATAGGGAGCCTCCCTAGGACAACAAGAGACAAGCAAAGTGAGGAGCGCCATCCTGATCAGCTGACTGAGCCAAAATCTCTCCTGTTCACCGTAGAACGTTGAAATTTGATAGGGAGCCTCTCTAGGACATAGAGAGACGAGCAAAGTGTGGACCGCCTTCCTGATCAGCTGAGAGAGCTAAAATCTTTCCTGTTCACCCTAGGACGTCAAAATTTGATAGGGAGCCGCTCTTTGCCAACAAGAGACGAGCAAAGTGATGAGCGTCATCCTGATCAGCTGAGTGAGCTACCATCACTCCTGTTCACCCTAGGACGTCGAAATTTGATAGGGAGCCTCGCTGGATCAACAAGAGACGAGCAAAGTGAGGAGCGTCATTCTGGTCAGCTGACTGAGCTAAAATCTCTCCTGTTCACCCTAGAATGTTGAAAATTGATAGGGAGCCTCTCTCGGACAACAAGAGACGAGCAAAGTGAGCAGCGCCATTCTGATCAGCTGAGTGACCTAAAATCTCTCCTGTTGTTCACCCCACGACGTCGAAGTTTGATAGGGAGCCTCTCTGGGTCAACAAGAGAAAAGCAAAGTGAGGAGCGCCATCCTGATCAGCTGACTGATCTAAAATCTCTTCTGTTCACCGTAGGTCGCTGAAAATGGATAGGGAGCCTATCTGGGTCAACAAGAGACGAGCAAAGTGAACAGCGTTTTACTGATCAGCTGAGTGAGCCAAAATCTCTCCTGTTCACCGTAGGACATTGAAAATTGATAGGAAGCCTCTCTGGGATAACACGAGACGAATGACCTTTCAGGCTCCATCCTGATCAGGATGGCGCTCTTCACTTTGCTCGCCTCCATATCAAGGCAACCAGCTGACCAATTCGAAAAGTTGGTCCTGCTTAAGCAAACTACGTGAGTGTTTTTTCGTTAATTTGCATTTTTAGTTTTCTTCTTTTTTTGCCACCTCTTTCAACAGAGAGACAATATTGACAACTTTATTTGATTTCCAGTGACGATAATAATGAATATTGGAGTAGACGACATAAAAGAGAAGGTAGAAATATTCTACTTCACTCACCTATGGCGTAGAGGTTCGTTAGCTCCTTTTGCAATTTTTATTTATTTATTTTTTTTTTTTTTACGATTTTCCCAACGTGTTTTCAATTTTGACCAATCTCGATATTGACCAAATTCCTCGGACATTTTTTCACATCTTTCGTTTTTGGTGTGAAACAATTGGGCATCGGATTTTTTTTTTTTTAAAGGTTTGAGTACCTCAAAATGGTTATGAATGAGTTCTAGGAGGTTCTCTTTCTCCGAGGTAAAGAACGCCGGTTCCCAATGCTTCTTGTTTGATTCCATCAATAAACATAAATAATCGCACAATCTCATTAGTCAATACACAAAGCACAAACCGAATATGCATTCGCGGGATACTCTGTGAGTGAGCAAAACCAAGCAAATGATGGGCGGAAAAAAAATCCGACCTTACCGCTCCCATGATAAGACATTCCTTTTCGATGTCACCGGAAGTTCAACCTGCGATCTTGGAACTTGGACCACCGGAGGTTCAACTGGTTTTTTCAATGATCTGAGTTCAGTAGAAAACGTTTTCCTAGGGACTCAGTTCAATTTGGTGAAACCGAAATGAGTACAAACTGAGATCAATACATGGTTTACATTGAACTTGGATCCTGATAAAAACCGAGTTCTCTCTCTCTCTCTCTCTCTCTCTCTCTCTCTCTCTCTCTCTCTCTCTCTCTCTCTCTCTCTCTCTCTCTCTCTCTCTCTCTCTCTCTCTCTCTCTCTCTTTTTGGTGAAAGTGGCCTTTAATGGTTGATTTTGTGGTTGTGGGGTGATATGAAAATGAATCTGGCTCTAGATTGCGTCGTTGAATTAATTGTGGAACATCTGAACTAATGAAGCCCTGACTGGAGGATATCCATCCTTGGGTGGATATTGTAATACCGTAGCCTCCTCATCCAAAAGCCTGTCATAAACTGTAGCTTGCCGAATATAATAGCCAGTAATTACTCCATATAGCTAATCATCTAGCCGCCGAACTTGGAGCCAATAGCTCTAACTAAAAATAGCCGGAATTATGCCCATGGCTCCATCCAGCCAAGTGCCAGATGAACCAAAGCAAAAATAAGCTAAATAATGAAACTAACTAAGGAAGGATGACTCTAAACAATGAATCAAGAATAAAGTGTCGAATCAAAGGTACCATAATATGAAATAAAGAGAAACTAAGAAATAACATGAGAAGTAACTAAGGTGGTTTAAGAAAGAAGACTTATGCTTGGAAGCTAGAGCTTGAATCTACTAGGAGCTAGAGAGATTGAATGGAATGATTGGAAGATCCTTTGACTGAGGAGCTGAGGTATGATATACCCCTCACTTGAGACATTTTAGGGTAGGTTTCTCCCTACCTCTCTCTGCTATCCGGTCTGATTCATATTTTGTTTATTGGAAGAAACTACAAACAAAAGCCAGGCACGACAGTTGACAATACTCCGTTCAGCTGCGGATTGAACAGGTTTTCATCACGAGACGTTCGCGAACAATCAATTTGAGACACGAGACTCCAGACCCTGACCTATTAATCTAAATTCTTACTAAAGGATTGTCTACTTGATGTTATTGTATTTTTGAGAAGCGAGCATCCAGAGCATTAATCTAAGCAGAAAACTGATCTGTGTAGAATCTCATGGCGACTGGAGCGCTGGGAATGCCACGCAGTGATTAGTCGAACTAAAGAGCAAGTCAGGGTCTAGTCAACTTTCATCAGCCAACTTCCGATATGGAGCTGTCCTGTGCAATGGCTAATAGGTACACACTACATAATCATGTGCAGATAGTGGAACGATATGATCAGGAAGGTGCCAAATGAAAAAAAAGTTGTGGAATTAAATAAAATCATACCTCTTGATAGCAAAGAAGTCAAGCTCTGTTCCGAAAAATGCGAGTGTTTGGCTTGTGCTGCATTAATAAAAAGTAAATTTAAAAAACTTCAAGTGCTTATTCAAGTTCTTACCACCGTTGTGCCATCGTCAGTTATGGGAAAACCAAGGTGCAGATTCCCTGAAAATACGGCCTTGGAATTCTTCCCGAATTTCATTTTCGTGTTTTCCCATTTGAATAAGCCTTTTCCCTCGTCCGTGCAGTTGTCGAAACCTTTGATTGTGAAGATCAACTCTCCCTGGAAAAAGTACTGCATAAGTGGATCATCAGATTATTTTATTTCATCCTAACTGCACTCGGCCACCCTCCGCTGTACAAAACATTGTAGTTACATCGCTAGTACTTTTAGTACAGAGCTCACATTTAGTCAGTTGTTCACCATTTGTAATTATAATCTACCTCACCCAGGGTAGGGTTACCAGATGGAAAACATGGATGGAGAACTTGAGGGAGAACAAAACATCCAAATAAAGGACAACTTTTTCAAGATTAAAAAATCATAAAGAACTTCAAATTTATTCAAACATACATAAAAACCAATACTGAAACACTTTTAAAGTAAACTTATCAAATATATAAGTACCTAACTACCTTTGAAATACGGCTTAGAAATTAGAAATTGGCACATGAAATTTTGAAATCTGAAATTAACTAATACGCAGGTTCCCTAGGTACTCGTACTAACACTATACATGTTCTATAAATCACATTTTCAAATCACATTTTATTAAAATCATCAAATCACATTCTTCAGAATTTGCCATCCATCATGCTCCTATATATTGGTTTATTATTTTCAATAATTAGCCTATGTGATCGTATAGCAAAAAATTTTTATAACCCCCCCCCCCCCTCAAACTTTGTCATTTTTCGTTTCAAAGTGCGTAGAATCCAAATTTGCAATGTCCGTCCGCCATCCGCCATTCACCGTCCGGGCCATAAAAGGCCTTAGAATTGACTTTAAAAATCCTTTCTTTCGCACATAGACTCCACTTGGGGTCTAATTGGTCCTAACTTCTAGCCAGCTCGATCGCTCTACACCCATGGGTGCTATGAGCCAAAAATAGGTGAAAAAGTGTCTTTTTCGAGGCTTTGAGTGTTACCCACGGGTGCTACGGGTCAAAATAAGTGTTTTTCGATCTTTTTTATTAAATAGGCAAGTGGCCTGTCTTTTTCCAAGTAATTTTTGACGCAGAATCGACTGGGATAGGTATTTTTCATTTGTGGGCTTTATTTAAGCGGGAGGAGTGTCGTTGAACACGTGTTTTGGGGTTGCTGAAGTGTATGTACTAAAATCACCAAATTGTGATTCCAAATCCGAAATTTATCTAATTAATTTATATTTAATTTATCAATAATATTTAATGAAATGATTGATTATTATTTAGTAGCCATATTCTTTCATAACAGTTGCCCAAGATATGAGATGACCCAAGTGGGATTTATGTATCATGTGTCAGGTCAAAGTTAATTCACACTGAAAACAAAACAAATGGCAGAAAAACCTCAATACTCTTCTTGACTGTCAAATAGGTAAATATTTTTGTGCCCCACTCCTTTTGCAGACCACCGGCCGCCACTGAATCTGGTTCAATTTATATTTTCTTAGCAGAGTTTTAGTAAAAAAAAGTTTACCAACGATGAGATAGAACATGAACAAACTTATATTGATTAATTAACTTGAATTTCGTTAGTTAATAGTTGCTGAAAAATAGATAAGAGCTGAAAAATAGAGTTGCACATTGTTGAATTGCAGAATACGAGTTTTGGAAACGATTTTTTTTTTGCCGTAAAATTTGTAAGTGGTTAGTAATTTGTTCAGCTCCTCAATTTTCAAAACAATGCTACATAATTTAGTACGGTAATTTGTGAAAATCCGCTCATACGATCATGCATGATTGTGACATTTGTCTCCTGTAATAATCCAAATACGAACGATAACAACGAGCGTATTATTGAAAATAATAACCAAAAATATATTGCGTTCCAATCATACCAGTGCTCTTGGATATCGCAAAGTCGAATCAACCGGTGACCAAAAATAGAACCAAGTTGATGCCAAGGCGATGGCATAGGCCGCCAACATGGTAAGTACCGTTGAGCGTCGTCCGAAACCTCTGCCAGCTGTCAGAAACGAGTGAAAAATTTAATTCAACCGATCGGATCAATAGATATTATTGTACAGACATTTTTTGGTTGTTCAATAACACTCTACGTACATTGAAGGGTTTGTGAGATTGATATCGGATCCGCGTCCGGTCATTACAAGTGAGTTCCGTATAGCTGCCTCTCGATAATGACCCCGGATCGATTGTGCTCATCAAGATTGTATTAATCACTCAAGTTGTATTGACGGTGAACGCTTTTATTGAGTTGTTATCTGAATTCGATTTTTTATTACAAAAGAGAAAACGATAAGTATGTATTTTCCAAATTTTCAATTTGATATTTTGAATTTTGTCTCCCTGAAGAAGCCCCAGTTCCTGGGAAGAAACGTTGGAGATGAATAAAAAACCAATTTAAGGACAGAAAGGCCTTTTTTGCAAAGTCTTGTTCCAGATCAAGGGCAGACAACTACCAATAGCATCGGATCAGTTGAACGAAATTCATCACGTTACGATAGTAATTGAAGCCAAACTCCATAATGCTCTTTTGACATGGATATGTCTATTGGCTGGCCTACGTGAGTGCGAACATTAGTATAGAAAAATGCAACGTTTTAGCATGGAACATGCTTTAACCTTGAGCTAACTGCCCGAAAACGTTACGAGGAAGTGTCACGAAACTTGGACTAACTAGCGAAATACGTTACGCGGATGTGTCACATAACCTTGGACTAACTAGCGAAAAACGTTACGCGGATGTGTCACGAAATTTTTAACACAGAATGTGTTTTAGCCATGGACTAACTAGGCAAAAAAGCTAACGAAATCTGAAACGAAATGTGGGACGAAATCTGTGACGACAACATTCTGTTGATTTCCTCTTACAACCGAGTCGTTGCTAGGGAAATGGTACTTCGCCGTTTTTCATCCCCCGAAATTCGTTGACCATTCGTTCGAAAACACGCGATTTATCCAACCATATTATGTTAACTACTGCGAAGTGCGTGGCCAACAAGCTGAGTTGTGAGCAAGGTTATTTGAATAATTGTGTACACTCAGGTGATCATTCTCAATAATTGATATTGTGAACATGATTGCAACCGCTTGTTAATTTCTGATGATTTCATTGAGCTGGTGTTTCGATGATTTGATTCATAGCAGGTGATCTGAATATTGCGAGAACGGTTTGATTCGTGAAGCGGTGGTTAAATAAGCTAAGGATCGTGTAACCTGGTGTAACCTATGTAGCCGAAGCTGAAATTTGGGAGGGAGGCTCAAGGGAGAATGCTGAAGACGCCTGGGTGATCACTGATCAGCTGACTGAGCTCCTAAGCCATTTTCTTTCCTATTCAACGCAGGAAGCTGAAATTTAAGAGGGATGGTCAAGGGAGAATGCTGAAGACGCCTGGGTGATCACTGATCAGCTGACTGAGCTCCAAAGGCATTTTCTTTCCTATTCAACGCAGGAAGCTGAAACTTGGGAGGGAGGCTCAAGGGAGAATGCTGAAGACGCCAGGGTGATCACTGATCAGCTGAGTGAGTTCCAAAGCCATTTTCTTCCCTATTCGAAGCAGGAAGCTGTAATTTGAGATGGAGGGTCAAGGAAGAATGCTGAAGCCGCCAGGGTGATCACTGATCAGCTGAGTGAGCTCCAAAGCCATTTTCTTTCCTATTCAACGCAGGAAGCGGAAATTTGGGAGAGAGGCTCAAGGGAGAATGCTGAAGACGCCTGGGTGATCACTGATCAGCTGACTGACCTCCAAAGGCATTTTCTTTCCAATTCAACGCAGGATGCTGAAATTTGAGAGGGAGGGTCAAGGGAGAATGCTGAGGACGCAATGGTGATCACTGATCAGCTGAGTGAGCTCCAAAGCCATTTTCTTTCCTATTCAACGCAGGAAGCTAAAATTTGTGAGGGAGGGTCAAGGGAGAATGCTGAAGACTCCTGGATGATCACTGATCAACTGAGTGAGCTCCAAAGCCAAAATAAATAGTTAGTAAGCAATAAAATTATTATGATACGTTACCGAAAAGTGTCACTTCTGATTTTCTGATGATTATCGCTTACAACCAAATCGTTGCTAGAGAACTGTATCAAGCATTTATCGTGGTTCCAAAATGTATGAGCGTGGTTGTCTGAATAATTGTTTACATACACACCGAGAGAAAAAATAGACGCATTCTACCCGATAGGAAGGAGTCAATTAGAGTTCCCGATACGGACACACACTTGGATTCGTATCGGGAACGAATCCAAGTGTGTGTCTGTCGATCCAAGCGGGTAGTGTCGAAATCCAAGCGGGTATCGAGCGTTTTTTTTATCGGGTGGACCAATTCCAAACGGGTCGCTTTATAATCAAACGGGTGAGCCGTAAAAATTTATTGGGCCGTGAGATTGATGACTCCAAGCACGTATTCCAAATGGGTAATATTTAAAAAGAATCGGGTTACCACTTCAAATCTTATCAGGTACTCCAGTATTTTATCGGCTTTTTCCTAGACCCGATGGATAATCAAATGGGTCGCTCGAATCACGTTTATCAACCGATCAAAATTCTATTGGGTGTTCAAATATACGAGACCTTCTCGAACGATCAAGTTTGTCCCCCACCCCGGCAACTACTTGGAACCGTTCCCTACAAGAAGAACTATGAGTTCTTGAATGAATTGTCACAAGTGGAATGCACATGAATTCGCACAAATAGATCAGAATGCTGTGTATAGGTTGGTGGTCTGGATGCTCGCAAGCTCGCATCTCAAAATTACATAACATCAAGAAGTCAATCCCTTAGTAAAAATACAGATCAGTGTTGGACATGTAGGTCAGAATGATGTGTGATAATCTAAGTCGAAACAGGTTGAACGGAATTGAAGAACTCACAGTTCTTCTTGTAGGGAACGGTTCCAAGTAGTTGCCGGGGTGGGGGACAAACTTGATCGTCCGAGAACGTCTCGTTTCAAATATAGAAATTAAACACCCACTTCATGAGGGACATCAGGGTATCGTGAAAATTACAGCACTCACTAGAAGTCAAATTTGGTGGTCGAGAATGAACTATGATATAGAAACAAATTGTACAGCATGCCAGCATATCAGAAATAATCCTCCTCAGGTATTCTTCCATTCGTGGGAGTAGGTACCCTACTGGCCCAATGCTGCGTATTCATATAGGCTACGCTGGGCCATTCAACAATAAATATTTTCTAGTGGTAGTAGATGTCTATAGCAAGTGAGTGGAAGTGTACCCTGTTACCTCAATTACGAGTTCATCAACTATTGATTGTATGTCGCGATTTTTCTCCACCTTTGGAATTCCCCAAATTTCGGTATCGGACCACGGTGCTCAATTCTAAAGTTGATTGATTCTTGATCCATCCGTCAGGCTTTTATGGCCAATGGGGTTGTCAGGGTGAGACGGATATAAGTAAAAAAGGCTTCTTTGAGTGTTTTATTGCTAGCTTTCGAACATCAACATGTCATCTTCAGGCGTCTTCGTTTCTGTCTAGTATTCTCTAACGCTCCGCCTCTGTTCCGCGGCCAGGTACATCAGTCTCCGGGGGGGATGTTTAATTTCTTTAATTTCCATAGGAATCGCTGTCAGTCCCGAGGTTAACCTCTTGGGTTGTCTTGTGTAATGTAGAGAGTTGCGTCGAAATCTGAAGGATTTTCTGTTGCGGATATAGCTCCGACTTGTCAAGAGATGATGAATTTTAATTTTTATATTTAGCGGATTCGTGGAATTTAGTAATTTATGGAGCGGAGATATGAAATGCCAGGCCACCCGACCTTCTTGGAGGAAGGGTTACCGTGTAAATTTATTATCGTCATTTCATATCTCCGCTCCATAAATTACTAAATTCCACGAATCCGCTAAATATAAAAATTAAAATTCATCATCTCTTGACAAGTCGGAGCTATATCCGCAACAGAAAATCCTTCAGATTTCGACGCAACTCTCTACATTACACAAGACAACCCAAGAGGTTAACCTCGGGACTGACAGCGATTCGTATGGAAATTAAAGAAATTAAACATCCCCCCCGGAGACTGATGTACCTGGCCGCGGAACAGAGGCGGAGCGTTAGAGAATACTAGACAGAAACGAAGACGCCTGAAGATGACATGTTGATGTTCGAAAGCTAGCAATAAAACACTCAAAGAAGCCTTTTTTACTTATATCCGTCTCACCCTGACAACCCCATTGGCCAATTCAAAAGTTGGAATTTCTCAATTCGAAAGTGCTGGCCAAAGCAATTCAAAAGCAATAAGCTGGAGCTGATTGAAAATCAAGAAATGAAAGGGGACCACCGAGATAAGAATACAATAAATTAAGAAGTTTCAAACCTGGAGATACAGCAGCAGTTCGGTTTTATGGACCAGGTAAGAAATGGCGTTAGGGGAAATCATCAAGAGATTTGGAGCTCTTCACTACCTCGTTTCTGTTGGATCGAAAACCTATCGCCGACATATAAATCAACTCCGGAAGATTGGCCCCAAATTTCAATTCAACAGTGGGAGCCCGAGGTAAGTCTGTAAGGTTGCTTACAGACTGGAGCTACGATAAGAGCGAGGAAAGAGAGCAAAGAGAGGAGCGAAGAGAGCTGAGAGTTGGCCAATTCAGAGTGGAGCGAGAGTCAGTGCGGTTCACGTCCTTCTAGACGATGGATGACTATTATTTCTTTGCGGAAACCCCGTCATTGAGAATTTGGTATTTACTTCGGGGGCAAAAAGTAGAAGGGATTCACATAATTAATCAATCGAGACATAAACAATGGGAATTTCATCATTTGTTCAATGAACTGCGAGAAGATTCCGGCAGGTTTCATGAATATTTTCGGATTGATATTACGACATTCGTCTTCTGTGCCATATATTGTTGCTCCATGGAGTTGTCATATCAACGCTTAACCAATTTTTTTTAATGACTGATCAAGGTTGAGAGGAGGAAGGCTACTCCTCGTGTGTTTAAGGTGTTTAATCTTTCAAAATCCTAGTGCTTTCGCCTGGTCAGGCCTCCTCAGGGACATAATATAGGTCACTATCTTTATGGGTATTAATCTATTAATATGGTTTGATGGCTACGGTACAGCAATAAAATTAGGTCACTACGTTTGTTGGGAGCCTTTACTAGAGGTCGACATTTATATCTAGGTTTCACATCATGTACATGTTCATTGAGTTGGGCCATTCGATTGTATGTAGGTTACAAATTTGGGTATTTTCAGTCTTATTATGAGCAAGTCATTGTTAAATTTCGAGGTAGTATTGACTGCCATGTACCCCATGTGCCATGACGTCTGGAGCATTGGCTGAGTTCTAGAGGTTTGCCTTGGTTTGTGGTAACAATATCGCCTACGTATACATTAAGCTTGTTTAGGAGCGTGATAGTAACTGAACTGATACCATGTTTGGAAAAGATTTTAAAAAGAAAGGTTGTAAAACTGAGGTAAGTAGTATAAAGTCTGGTGAACTAGCAAATGGTTGGTAGGACATTAAATTGGATTTAAAATTCCAATTAAAATTAAAAATCCAATTTAATGTCCCACCAACCCTTTGCTAGTTCACCAGACTTTATATTACTTATATTTCAATTTTACAACCTTTCTTTTTAAAGTCTTTTCCAAGCATAGTATCGGTTCAGTTCCTAGCAAGCTTCTAAACATGCGTGTAGGCGATATTGATACCACAAACCAAGACAAACCTCTAGAAGTCAGATTATGCTCCAGTCGACCATGTGGTACATGGCAGCCAATACTACCTCGAAATTTAACGATGAATTGCTCTTAATAAGACTGAAGATCCCCAAATTCGTAACTGTGTATAAGGTTTTTTCCTGAACACTATACCAATTAAATCATCAGGATTCATGTTACAATAGTAGCGCTAAGAGCAACGAAAACAAACTGGTTTGATTTCTTCGCTCTCATCTTTGCTCAACCTTGAGGGGCTGCTCCACTCTGCGCTCCATCATATGCCCAGCTCCAGTCTGTAAGCACTAAGAGCGAGGAAAGAGAGCAAAGAAAACAAACGCAAGTAGGCATATGATGGAGCGCAGACTGGGGCTGCGCCTCAAGGTCGAGCAAAGATGAGAGCAGGACGAGAGCGAAGAAATCAAACCAGTTTGTTTTCGTCGCTCTTAGCGCTACTATTGTAACATGAATCCTGACGATTTAATTGGTATTGTGTTCAGGAAAAAACCTTTATGGGACAAGTAGTCGAATGTCGTAATATCCATTCGAAAATATTCATGAAACCTGCCGGAATCTTCTCGCAGTTCATTGTACAAATGATGAAATTCCCCGTGTCTCGATTGATTAATTATATGAATCCCTTCTACTTTTCGCCCCCGAAGTAAATACCGAATTCTCAATGACGGGTTTTCCGCAAAGAAATAATAGTCATCCATCCTCTAGAGTCTAGAAGGATGTGAACCGCACTGACTCTCGCTAGGCCCATGTCTAATCTCCCCTTAGGCTTCTTTATCATAACTTACGTTGTAGATGTACATTTTATCTAAACAACCTATATTAATTTATTTTATTTATTTTTTCCCCTTCGACGTTATTTACTTATGGGTATTTACTTATGAATGTATTTTGGTTGACTGTTACTTGGAATATAGGTTATGGATACACTTTTATTCCTTTTAGAACGGCTCTTTGAACCTTCCCGTGTACCGCATAAATGTAAGATGTAACAGTTATCGAAAACTGTTACGATGATTTGTTCAGTGGAACGTCGTTATCGCAGGTATCCACCAGCGATCACGACGGGAGAAGCGAATCGTTTCTGAACCTTCAAAACGGTGAGTCCCTCTCTCTTACACCTTGCGTTAACAGCAATAATATTATATAAACTCCTATCGTTAATACTAATACCTAACCCATTGCTATCCCGCATCCCCCCTCTCTCTCTCTCTCTCTCTCTCTCTCTCTCTCTCTCTCTCTCTCTCTCTCTCTCTCTCTCTCTCTCTCTCTCTCTCTCTCTCTCTCTCTCTCTCTCTCTCTCCTGCGGTATTTCTTTCATCTTTAAAAGAAGTGAATATAAGAAAATCAGCAACCGACAGGCTAGATAGAAAACCCTCCTTACTAACTTTCTTTTGGAGCTATATAAAGAAAGCGTAATAAATCATCCAAGTGATTGAATTCTTGTTCTAATTATTTCACCTGAATCCCACAATTATACCAAAGATTGAAATATATTATAGAAATCCAAGAATTTTGATCACGACAATCGGAAGATTGTCACAAAGAATAGTGTTCCAATCACTGTTTTTAATGTCATTTGTATTAATTATAGTATCTTTAAAACTAAGAAGTCTCGATCTAAAGTATATAGGACATTCGCATAGATAGTGTTCCATAGTTTCTTTGTTTTCACATGCACATCTATTTGATACTCTCGGGTTTATATTGTTTATTTTTGATCTGCCAGCATAATGTCCTGGGGAGGGTAATCCCTTTTTATATTCAGTCTATTCAGTCCTAATAGCCAATCTGTACAGGTTGAAATATATTTGGTAGTTCCTGTGTTTTTTGTGTGTTTGTATGGACTTCCCTTCTCCATGATTTTGGAAGTAACCTTATTCCACTTGAAATTGTTTATTTTAGTGTTACACAATTGAAGGGTAGTTCCCATAAATTGTTCTGGTCCTAGGAATGTATAATATGTGCTTCTTTTAGCTAATTCGTCAGCTCTTTCGTTACCATAGTACCCTTGATGTCCTGGAATCCATTTGAATGAGATCCTATTACCTCTTTCAATTAACTCCTTTCATTATTAATCAATCTCTCAGATTAATTTGCTTTTTATATGTACATTTCCTATAGTTTTAATACTTTACTGACTATATCTGTATATTGATATAGTTTTATTTATGGTATTCCTAGTTATTAATTCTTGTAAACAAAATAATAATAGCTCGCTCTGGTAAACCGTTGTGTAAGTGCCCAGAACGACTGAAGTCTTCATTTAGAAATGCGGTATCCTAATACCTAACCCTGCGTTATCGTTGGGTCCTGTCATTTTGGACCCATCGGCGTGTCATCTATTATTTTTGGTCTACGGTCCCAATTTAATCTTGATTTTATAATAGTTTTAATATTTTTATCAAAGTTAAATTTCTTTTTAATATCATCAAACGGAAATTCTGTTTCAGGAATTTCCTTTATCATTTTTATTATTATTTTTGTATGACATTTTCCTCCTAATGTACTAATCAACTGAATTTGATTATTATTATTTTTTTTAATCTTTGAAATCCTCTCATTGCCTCTTATTTAATCTCCCATTCAAGTGGGAGTACCCCTTGTAGTATTGATAATATCATTGTTTGACTGTTTATTGTGAATCTGACAAAATTAGGGCCATCAGGCCCTCTCTACCATTTTTACAGAAAATTCAAATATACAAAAAACTAAAAACATAAATCAATTTTCAGCGGCTGAAAAAGCCGTAAAATAAATTAACATAATGCTTATAAATTACATAAGTTATACATATCTGCTCAATAATTTACTCTTCAGTGCATTTTTAAAGGCACTTACATTTTTTTGCAGTATCAAATAAGTCAACATTTCCATTGTAGAATCTGGTGGCATATACATGAAATGAACGATTATACATTGTATTGTGATGCAGTGGAAACTGTAATAATCTAGGTGAATTTCTAGTTTTAATATCATGAATATCACACATGAAAGTAAATTTTTCAAACAAGAAAGTCGTTTGTTTGTATTTCAATGTTTTGAAAAGTAAAACTCCTAGCCTGTACTTCCTCCATTCCCTGATTTTCAGCCAACCCAGTTCCCTATAATATGGAGTTACATGATCCCATTCATTAAATTTCAAAATGAAGCGAATGCACGCATTCTGTGCCCGTTGCAATTCATCATATTTTTCAGCAGACATATCACAGTAAGCTACAGAAGCGTAATCCAAAATTGGAAGAAGCTTGGCTTGAACCAATTTTGCTCTCACATGTTGCGGGAAATGGTGTGCAAGTCTTCTAAATTGACACAGACCTTTGTATATCCTTGCGCATACCAAAGAAACTTGCTTGTCCCATTTAAGTCAATTGTCAACTGTAAGGCCTAGGTTTTTTACATTATCTACATATGGTAGCTGAACATCATTTAACATTACTCTTTCACATGTATGATAATCAATTTTATTCAATAAAATATTGTTTCCAGTTACTAATACTTTACACTTATTTTCATTAATTTTCAAAGCATGTCTTGAACACCACTCACAAATACTACGTAAATTTTCGTTTAAACACCTCACTGTTTGATTAAAAAATTCAACTTCAGTCTCGATCAAAATCTGCAAGTTATCTGCATTTAACATATATTTACATACACTCAGATCAATACACGAAGAAATTTGATTTAAAATTCAATAAAAAGAATAGCCGACAAAACTGAACCTTGAGGAATTCCTTCTTTAACTTCGTGCCAAGAAGATTCCAATCCATTAGAGTTTTTGACCTTTTGAAATCTATTATTAGTCAACACCGAGTTGAACCACTTAACTAGGGGTTCACCAAAATTGATCGATCTTAATATTGATACAAACAATTTTATGTTCACAGAGTCAAAAGCACGAGCAAAATCAATTAGGCAACATATTTCCACTTTCCGTTTATCAATCGCATACTTATCTAGTTTCATCCAAAACTCTTATTAATGCCGACTCAGTGCTGTAACCCTTCCTAAATATCCTCCTTGAAATTTGTCTATAATATCAAAACTCTCTACAAAACTCATTACCTTTTCATGAATACATAGATCCATGATTTTTCCCATCACACATTAGCTATTAAGGGCACTTGGTACCCAAAAACAAAATTAAATAAAACTAGATTCATTCCTGAACAAGATAATATATTACATGTAATATTTACAAAATTGAAAAGTCTCATAAATCAGCTTAGAAGTTGCCCGCGTCATAGTCGGCCGCCCCTGCTTCTTCAAATTCAGCCAACCAATTTTATCATTGTTATCATCTTATCATTCTGGTTGGTTGGTTCGTTGGTATTATGCTCTGACTGTGTGAAGTCATTGAGGTTACTATCTCACTCACACATATTCAAGTCATATTAGTTCACCAAAACGTCGCAGAAGCGCGAATATCGTTACTTTTTCGTTTTTCGCCTCTCCTGAAAAGTAGCATATTTTTGCGAATCTGTCCCTATATCTTGGGATCTACTGAACCGAATTCATTTTTCTTTCTTTAGAAAGTTACCTCTCAACCTACTGCAAAAATCTGCGGGAATAGTTTATCGAAATAAGTTATTATAATTACGGGACAGATAATCGAAGTTACCTGAAATACCACCCGATATTTCCGAAATTGGCTTCGATATTGTAATGCGGCAAATTAATATTTTTTCAATCTGATTCCGCAGATTTTTAGTTAGATCTTTACTAGATCTATCAGTTAAAAAAAATATCATCGAAATCGGCCCAACGAGTGCTGAGATAATGGGTCACGGATTTCGCCATTTTTGGGGGGGTACCAAGTGCCCTTAATTCCTCTAAAATCAGTTACCGTTTTAGGGTAGGAAACCTTGTTAATCGGAAGAACAATTGATTTTTTTCCACAAATAAACTGAACAATCAAGAGATCGGTTGAAAATATTACTAATTATTATTGGACATAAGTGATCGGTGCCTAACTTAAGAAAATCTATAGGAATAGCGTCATGTCCAACAGCGCCAGATGTAACTTTAACCATTGCTCTTAGAACCGACTCATCAGAAATACGAGAAATTATCAAAATATTATCTTGGATCGGATTAAGTTGGTTAGAACACCAACTTGTTGGTGTGCTATAGAAAGCCACAGAGATGGTCATTGAAATAAGTCTATCAAGTTTCTTTAACCCTTCAGTACTCGCGTCGGGTCTCTGATGACCCGGTCAACTTTCAAGTTCAAATTTCAACGTCTCCCTATCGGTTTTTGCCACCGACCCTCCTTGTATTCTCCTAGCTCCTGGAAATGATAAGTTTAGTCACCTTTCCAACTTTGAACAGGGCACATGTTACTCATAATCACTAATCTGACCCGACGCGAGTGGTAACGTCCGTAGTTTTTACCAGGTGTTGACCCGAGGCGAGTACAGCCGTACCTCACCACATATTATGAACTAGGTAATTCATTTATCATTCAATTTCCTCACGTTTATAAAGTCTATCCCGGTATTTGCTACGAATGAAGATATTAGCAAGTATCATGGTTTACCAAACTAGGTTTTTTGTTTGAAATTGAGCGAAATTTAGCGTGAGCCGACATGTTTTCCATTGATTTTCACCTACAACCAATGCGTTGTTAGGGAAGTGTAACTCCCTTAGTTTTCTTAGCAGGAGAATCGTTCGCCACCTTTTGGAATGCTCTCATTTTATCACAACACCGCATGATCCCTAAGCCGCTGTAATGTGAAGGAAAGCTGATTTATTATTCTACGATATAAACTAATATTGCTAAATAAGCATGATGCGAAAAGAAGGCACTAGTACATGGTAGGTACTATTGAGTTGTAGGTACTTATAAGCAGTAAAAACTAGACAATGCATGGCTATAAAGCTGATTTCTATGGTATTTAATCTCTGAAGCTGAAATTTGAAACAAGGCCTTTGAATATAAGACAGGTAGAATATAATTTCGTGCGGAACCACCATAATCTACTGAAATTGAGCTCGTAAGCTATTGAACCTCTATACCTATACTAATACTTTACTGAAAAATTACGTTTGGAAATAGATATAACCCAAGACAATATTATTTGCACAAAAGCTAAGTGCTTTGCAGTTCCTAACTGGCTGTTCGGATTATTTTGTATTCGTAAAAACGTGAAAGATGGCTTACTTTAGGGACTTGTTTTGCTATTATAAATCATTTTATTCTTCATGTTGGAGGAATTCATTCGTAAACTAGATGTAGGGGTTCAATATTTTAATTGTCTCTTCTTCGAATAATCTTCTGGTAGTTCTCGGCATTAAATTGTGCTTTTTCAGACTGATCGAAAATAGTATTAACTAAATAAGTTACTCACTTTGATGAGGTGAATCGAAATGAACTTCACTAGAATTATCACAACTGAACTGAATACTGACTTTATTATTATAGTGAACTGTGAGTATAAGACTTTTATAAAAGCAAGAGCAAAAATAGCTTGAAACAGTAAGAGAGAACTCCGAAGCTGCAGCAAGAAGTGAAGCCGGGCTGATCCAGCGAATCAGAAGAGAGCCACTCAGTTCTACCAACACAGGAGAACGTAACGAGTCAAGTGACGATCTGATGGGCAGCGTAATGACGAAGTAGATCCCGGCTTTATGGAGCGGTTGACATCACCAGGTTTCATGGAGTGTGATGAAGTATACTAGAATGGATTGAGACCAATCCCTATCCTGCATCTGCCTGACGTGGTGGGATAATGAACTAATAATAATTTGAAAAACCCCCATTTCTTGATACTCCCTCCTTTTCAAATTTTTTAAAAGAGAAGAAATATGTGCCCTTCAGACAGATTGTCACAGTAAGTTATATAGGTCAGACTTGTGGAAGATAAGAGTATATTAGTCGCTTTAAGAGCTATTGTTCCCCGAGACGGTTTCGCGATATTAGATTACATGTATGATAGTTCCGCGAAAAATGGAAGGCAAGTGAGAATTGTTTCTAGGAAGCTACTGATAGGAAATACATGGAACTGACTCACTCTTGGTGGAGAACATTGTTGTGTAGATTCAGGCATACCAAAAATTAAGTAGTCAACTTAAGAATTTCTTTTTCCTCCTTTTTTTTTTTTTGTTTTCTTTTTCTGGGCAATTAGTTATATGGTAAAAGAAGCAGGCAGATACAGAACTGACTAGGCCCAACACTCATCATCAGAATCTGAAACACAAACGAAAAGGAATGCAGTAATACATCTTTAGGTGGCATATAATTACATAGAGAACAATAAATCATTTCTAAATTTTGTAAATAGTCCTTTTGGAAGGGGTTTTGTGAGACAGTCAGCCAACTGTTCCTGGGTAGGTACCCATTCCAACTTTATTGTCCCCTTTTTATATTCATTTTTTACAAAGTGATAGCTAAGTTTAACGATATGTCTTAGTGTTCTAGATTCATCAGTCATCGCTAGGGCTATTGCTGGGGTGCAGTCACCATATATAGTGGGAGTTATCACGAGTTTAATTAGAAATTTTACGAGTTCTTTGAAGCTAATAACCTCAGTACAAGCTGTTGACATTGCTATGTACTCAGCCTCGCAAGTCGATCGGGCAACATGATTCTGTTTCTTCGACCGCCAGGTCACTAGATCTCCAAATACAGAAACAGTATATCCTGTTGTGGACTTGCCTTTGAGATCACTTGATCCCAGAGAGGCATCAGCATAACTGAATATGGTATCACCTGTCCCAGTGTATAAGAGTCCCAGGTCTATAGTACCCTTAAGATAACTTAGGACTCTTAGTACACACTCCCAATCAAAAGACGTATAATTGACCTGTTTTCTACTAAGAAAATTTACTGCATATGAAATATCTGGCCTCGTACCTCCTTGCAAGTAGAGTAATGAGCCAATGACTTTGCGATACGGAACATTTGGGAGTGACGTACTTTCGGACTGGTGTTCCAACTGGAATTTTAGAGTACATATTCTATCTGTCATTGGAATGTCACAGATTGGGAAATCAGGTGGGAGAAACTCATCCAAGAGAGATTGAATAAATAATTTTTGTGAAATAAAGATAGTTTGATTTTCAAGGTTACGTTCTATTTCTAGACCTAAAAATTTCTTTGGGGTTCCTAGATTTATCACTTCAATCTCTTGATTCAGACATTCTATAACTTCACAGGCTTTCGTTTTACAGTTAGAACCTAGTAAAATATCATCGACATAAACTAGAAGTATGGCAAACTTTTCTCCTTGTTGCCATCTGAAAATGCATCTTTGATGTGGATATTCTTCAAAATCCATTTTACTCATTAGTCCAGTAAATCTTTTAAACCATAAGTTCGGAGATACTTTTAGACCATACAGAGATCTAATTAATCTACAGACATGGGTTTGCTGAACAGATTCAGGGACGTCAGTTAATTCTACTACACCTTCAGGGACTTCCATAAAAACGGGTTTTTCTAATTTTCCATTTAGAAAAGCTGTCTTGACGTCTAACTGATACAAATGTAAATTAAATTTGTTTGCTATTGATAGTAATAGTCTTACGTCACCTAGCCTTGCTACAGGTGCGTATATTTCAGACAGTATATAATCATTCGTGTCAGCAAAACCTTTAGCTACTAGACGACTTTTAAAACGAAAGGATCCGTCAGCCTCCATTTTTCGCTTGTGGACCCAGCGGGACTTTATGATTTTTGTTTTAGGAGGTAGTTCTGACTTTGGTACTAGTTCCCAGGTGTTTTTATTAGAGAGGGATTCTAATTCGTCAAGCATGGCTTCCTCCCATAGATCTCTATCAGGTGACTTCATTGCATCAGAGAATGAATAGGGTTCAACATATAAAATTTCATTAATAGCGGAAGGCTGACTTTCTGAGTTGTCGACTTCCCCTAGGCTTTCCTCAGAAGAGCCGACGTTTTCTCCTATTTCAAGGATTTCAGAAAGTGGTTGAGGATAATCCTTTATATGATCACCATATACTTGTGATTCTATACATTTTACATTACATGAGTTTACGAGGGTTTTATGTTTTTCGCTAAAAATTACATAGCCTGTTTTGGTACATTCGAGTAGGTACCCGCGTTTGGCTTTTGGAGCAAATTTACTTGTATTTTCGTTATCCACACTTAGCACCAGACAACCAAAGCGTTTAATATATTTTAGGGTAGGTGAATAGTTATACACTTTTTCAAATGGACTTTTAAAATTATTTGAAGAGTGTGGCATTCGATTATAGACATGGGTTACATAGTTCAGAGCATGTCCCCAAAACGACAAGGGCATTTTTGCTGACAACAAGTTAACACGGACTTTATGTATTAATTCTTGGTTCATTCTTTCGGCACATCCATTTTGTTGTGGGGTATATGGTTCATTCGTCTCTAGGGTGATATTTTTGGATTTTAACAGACTTTTCATTTCGGAAGTTTTATATTCAAGACCATTGTCAGCTCTAATTTTAAACACCGAATTTTGTTGCAAACTAATGGTAGCTATTTCGTTCAGACATTTGTTTAAAGCAAGATGGACTTCCCTTTTGTTTGCAAGGGAATAAGCAAACAGATATCTGGAAAAATCACATACAAAGATTATTATATAGGAATCACCATTTCTAAAGTTATGCGGACGAATAGGTCCCATCAAATCTGAGTGTAAAACTGCAAAGGGTTTTTGGACTCTATGTCTGACCTCTTTATGTGATTTTCTTTTGGTGTTAGCTTGGGCACAATCTACACAGTCTAGAATTTCGTTTCCAAATTTAACTGACTTTAGTTCTGGTAGAAATTTGCTGGCTGCTTCCAGGTAATGTTTTGAAGCGTGATTTAGACGTATGTGCCATAGCGTACCATAGTTATCTCTCAGACTTTCCTTGTAGACTTGACTTAACATTTTGTTATCATATTTTGAAATTTCATTGTCTAAGTTTTTACTACAAGTGGGAATTTTAGAGCTGTCACTAGAGGTAGAGCTCCCTCCTGGAGTTTTGGAAAGTTGTCCTACTTGAATTGAACTCTGTTTTGTATTATGTTTAGGTACTAGACTGTCACTATTTGATAGGTTTCTGGCACTAAGATTTTTACTGGCATTAATTTTATTAGTGTTTTCCCCTTGAATTGTAGTGGAACACTGCGACTTTGCAGCGCTCCCTCCTAGAAGTTCGGAAGAATCATCATTTTTAGGACTACCATTTTCCCTCCCTCCCAACAAAATATCGGTGGAGAGAGTGATAGTTTCTTGATTACATGGGGAATCTATTGTAGGAATAGAAGTAAAACAATTATCAAGTCTGACTCTCTTGTTTCCATAAACAGAGTGATCAGACTTTCTTTTAAGAGGGTTCTTTTCAAGTAATTCTAGATCTACGTACCATAGATTATTCTTAAAATACCCGGACTTGAAAACTTTACCTGTGGTAGGTTGTATAAAATCGACTCTTTCATTAGTGAATAACACATGAAAACCTAAATCAGTCATTTTTCTAACAGAAAACAGGTTTGAGCCTAGACCCGGGATGTACATCACATCACTTAGTGTTCTGGGTTTATTATTGTTAACAAAATTTAAGGTTCCTGACATGGTACCGACTAAATCTGCATTTTCATCACTATTCGCGCATTTAAAAATTTTCGGACTTTTAAGTGGACGCAGATTAGAGAGACAGATTGTTTCTGACGCTAAGTGCTCTGTACATCCTGTGTCTACGATGGCCCTAAAATACTTAGAATTCTTACCAGTGATGATGGTAAGGGCTTTCGAGCCTGAGTTTTTCTCAGAGCAATAGTTTATGTGAGCAACCTCCTGTTCCTCTTCGTCACCCATGGTGACCCAGACCTCCTTGTCATCGGGACCATCCAAGTTGCCAGCAATTGAAAAACAAGCATCTTGATGCCCAGCCAATCGGCGCTGAAGCAACTTAGCATGTCCCAAGGGCATTCGAACAAGATTTGGCTTCTTAACTGACATTGACCTAAATCGTTTATTTCTAGTTAGTCTATCTTGTGCTGGTGTAGCGGACGTGGAGGCCTCAGACTTTCTCTTAAGAGGATTGGGAATTTGTTTCCTTGAGGGTTTAGGACAGATGGAGACCAAGTGGTCTCCTCCACAGTTGAAGCAAACTTTCTGAAGACTGAAACAACGTTCCTTGTCATGTCCTAGACGGTGGCAGTAAGTGCATCGAGGTCTGCGTCTAGGTTTGCTCTGAGCTCGGAAAGTATTCCCTCTGTTCTGTGATGGAAAAACGGAATTAGGGAGATTATTTTGACTAAAGATCATATTATTCTGTCTAAAGGGAATATTATTCTGTCTAAAGGGAACGCGTGAGTTTATTGATCGTTTTCCCCTTCCTCTGACTCCTCTAGAATAGGTACTACGTGAAGCCCTCGCCAACTTTGCGGAGTCTGATCTTTTAGAGAGGGAGTTTAAATTTTCAAGACGCATCTCTTCATCAGACAGCATTTCACGCAGTTCTGACACCGTATATTTACCGGGGTTTAGCTGTTCTTTTTCATACGTTTGTGTGTCGCGAATTGACAAGACAAAGATCTGACGTATGTAAGTTGGGGACATCATCGTTGGGTGGAGCTTCACGAGTTTGCGCTGTGCATCATCAAATCGTTTCAGAAAGTCAATGACTCTTTCAGCTGATGAGTCGTAGTACATTGTATTAAAGTGAAGTACAGCTTGATTCACTTGATGTGGGGAGAAGGGCTCACAGATTTTCTCTAATGAAGTTAGCATATCTAATGGGTGTTCGACTTCCTGAACAAGTTCATGATAGTCGTCAGACATAGACTCTAAAAGGAAAAATCTGGTTCTTTTCTTAGCAGTATTATAATCAAAGGCTGTGTACCCTTCTGGCACGGGCTCGTCCCTTCTCAACAAAAAGCCACATTCTTGAGCATCAATGGCAGCTTCAACATTCCGACGCCAGAGTTTAAACTGGGAATTTTCCTCCAATTTTGTTGAGAGGGGGCGATACCGTACTCCATCAAGTCTCCTAGGATTACTTGATATTGGCAAGCTGTTACTTTGTGATTGCGGAAGGCAAGGATTTGACACCTGCTCTGACTCATGATTGTTATTTACTACAAAGTTTAGATCTGAGACAGTATGAGCAGAAGTCGCTACATTTGGTGCTGACATAGAGGGAAGAACAGAGGTTTCAGAAACTACAGGCAGAGCATTAGAGGTATCCATAGGTTCGGGCACATTATCTGATATTTGGGTATGATTTGAACGGTCACCAAAGAGAAAATCTATGTCTCTTACCTCAGAATAATGGTTCACTTTCTCCTTAATAGTAGAAAATTCCTCTTTTACCTCCTTCAAGGAGCTCATTAATTTGGCCTCCAGATCAGCAATCATCTTAACAAAGTCGGGCTCTGAGCGTGTTTTACGGGCGGCTGAGGATTGCCTTTTGGGGCGACGGCGGCGATCCTCAGGACGATGATCCATTGACTCAGATAGTTCAGAGTCAGATCGCTCAAAATCGAGATCGGAAGAGCCAGACATCCTGAAATATTAAAAATAATTAGAATTTCATAATGACTTTTCTTTTAACTAGAGCTTCGGTATAATTTTAAATTCTTGACTGTAGTGTACTCTCATCATTATTGGAACTTGAGTGCTTGTGGTGCAATTCTGGTAGCACTTTGTTTTTACATCGACATCCTGCGTCACAGACAGATACTGACTTATTACGAAATACCCTTTACCTTTTTCATTATATTTTGATCTCTGTTTACAACTACCAACCTTGTGACTAAATACTAACTTTTAGATTATAGCCAATTTTTGTCTGACTGAGGGTGTCGATGCTCCACACTGTTACACAGTCAACAGATTATTCATCCATTAGGACGGTAGTAATTTGGAAAGCGTGAATGCTTAGTTTTTGGGAAAGAAGAATTTCCCATGTGAACCTAGTTTTAGAGCGGACAGTGTCCGCCTACTCAATGAGTCAATACGGAAGGGAAATTATATTAAGCTAGACACAAAATATATCTCTTTTCAGTGTGGCTGGTACTCGCTAATGTTCGAGCACCCAGAACCTCAGTTCCGACAGAGAGAGGCCACCTCACCGTGACTAGGTTTCCAATGCTTCACGCGTCGGTTAATTAGTACAAACGGCAAGCTAGCCAATCTGTATGTTCGAGGTTTCAGCATCGTAAGACACCCTGTTGTTGGTTGATTTTTAATTTCCTCATTGTCATGTTATTGGGCCGCCAGAAATCAACCAACCAAGGTTGGTGAAAAAGGTAGGAGTGCCCTGGAGGGATTTTAAGCAGTTCATAACAAAGAATCCGACTCAAGAGAAAAGACTGTGCATGAAATATGCAAGGTAGTACATTAAGTCAGATATACAATTACTTAGAAGGATATTAAAGATATTAAAATTTTACTCTAATGTTATGTTCATATTCATTTTCCAAACAAATTGAGAGAAAGAACACTTTATGCTACAGTCCCCTACACTTGGCTCGGATTCCTAGTAAGCTGACATATTGTTGATTTTGTAATTAATTATTCCTCTCTGCTATCCAGTAACGGGGACACATTCAGTCTCGTTTTTATATATACCCCTTTAGTATTGCCCTACGGACGTTTTCTATTTTATAAAACGTATCAGACTTTAATGAGTTCTCGGTATCTGTCTTATCGAGGGCTGCAACTCGAGAAAGTCAATTTAATGTAGAACTATTTATTATTTAAGGGTTTGCTTAAAGCAAACACGCACCACCTGACTTTGGAGTAAAGCGCTTTTTACATATATTTAACTCCAGGGTTCGTACATTTGACAACTTACTTTGGGTGTTTAACAGCAAAAACCCCATCAACGGAACTCGCGCCCGAATACCGCCTTTGTGGGCAAAAGGAACGGCCGAACTTCATTCTCCTCAGAATGCTGGGGACTGGAATCTTGGCAGAGGATAATTTGTACCTAGGATTTTGATTCATTAACTGATTCAACTGAACCAGGTAGAGCTCTACTTCAGACTCGCAAATGGATCGTAATATTTGTATACAAAAACACGATTGCGCAATTAAAGAAAGGGTAACCTTAACACTGATAAGAGATTACATCAGTGCTGGTCGGTCGGAGCGAAATATTTCCCCCGCGGGGAAAATTTCCCTCCCTAACTATCGTACATTTTTCGCGCGGAGGGACGCCTAACCTGCCTACCTAAGTTTGTGCACAAGTAACAAAAGGAAAAACATCATGGCGGTCGATTTGAAAGCGTCACCATGAACAAGGGAACGAAATCTAACTGACTTCCCCCCTTTTAAAAAGAAGAAATATTACATGATCCTTGCGGATTACATACATAAAATCAACAATATGTTTGCGTCCTCATTTCGTAAGATTGCGGGGCAGCAAAGATGCTGTTTTATAATTACTGAGGATCGTTGTCGAACAAATCGATCATTCGCTGAAAAACCTGAGCAGGTTTAACGAATTCGTGCTTTTTCAGACTGATCGAAAATAGTATTAACTAAATAAGTTACTCACTTTGATGAGGTGAATCGAAATGAACTTCACTAGAATTATCACAACTGAACTGAATACTGACTTTATTATTATAGTGAACTGTGAGTATAAGACTTTTATAAAAGCAAGAGCAAAAATAGCTTGAAACAGTAAGAGAGAACTCCGAAGCTGCAGCAAGAAGTGAAGCCGGGCTGATCCAGCGAATCAGAAGAGAGCCACTCAGTTCTACCAACACAGGAGAACGTAACGAGTCAAGTGACGATCTGATGGGCAGCGTAATGACGAAGTAGATCCCGGCTTTATGGAGCGGTTGACATCACCAGGTTTCATGGAGTGTGATGAAGTATACTAGAATGGATTGAGACCAATCCCTATCCTGCATCTGCCTGACGTGGTGGGATAATGAACTAATAATAATTTGAAAAACCCCCATTTCTTGATAAATTGAAAATAGGTAAACTTGGAGAACTGGCAAAATCGAGGGAGTTTTTGTGATCAAAGAAAAAATTATGATTGAAGTACTGATGTGAAGTTTTGTATTTTTTTATTAAAGATTATAAATTCATTTCCTGTGGCATGAAATGTGCTTGCTTTATTATTTTACTCCCTTATTAATTTATTTTTCGATAATTTTCATTATGGGTCACCAGTGACCCGACGCGAGTACTAACGTGAGTAGACACCACGCGAGTTCTTATTTGTTTTCATATCAATCCACCACACAATCACACCATATAAATATCTAGGTCACACTATTGCTGTGTTAATCCATTTCAAGGTTCTTGGAGTGAGTCCCCAAATTTTTCCCACCGCGCCCTTTAGTTGGTTTAATTGTATGATTGTTTTATTATGTTGTTATCTATTTGGTATTTCCATTTCAGACCTTTGTCAAATTCCACACCCAAGTATTTAACTCTATCACTTATATCTATTTCAACATCTTTTATTCTTATTCTTATATTATCCATATTAGTATGTTTTCTTGTGAATTTGACAACTGCCGTTTTGATTGGGTTGATATCCAATCCCTTAATTGGACACCAATTTCCTAGTAGTTCTACAGCCGATTCTGATTCTCTTATTACTTTCAGTAAATCTTTTCATTTCGTGAGTAGTACTCCATCATCTGCGAAGATTTGACAGTGTAATCCCATGTCTATAGTGGATGGAATTGGCCCCAAAGCTAATCAAAAGTTAAAGTACCGAAACTCGTAAACGAGTTCCACTATATGCTTTACAAGCAGATACCATGTTCCATGGATATGTCTTGGATTGGGGATTTCATAACGGCCATCCTCGAGAGTTGTAAACAAATCCTCTAACTTTGGACTGTAGGCGACGAAATGTAGGATAAAGAATTTATTTTATCATTCTTGGAGGCATAAAAAGCATACTTACTATAAATTAAAGTTATTTCTCCAATACAGACGCAATGAGTTGTTGTTAACAGTCGACTGTTGTCAGGGTATGAAAATGTTTCCTATGGAGTGGAGTAAATGATGCTATTGCTTTACGTTAAGAATATTGTAACCGGCTTATTAAAATTGTTTATAGTCCAATCAACTTAGTTTAGGAATGTAGCCAGGTACGTAAGGAGGTGGAAATTGGTAGCTTGAGATGTGAACATTTATCACATAAATCAAGCGCTTTCCAACGAGTGGCGAACGATTTTTGTGCGATGAAAACTGCGGAAGTTCCATTCCCCTAGCAACGGCTGGGTTGTACGTGAAAAACACTGAAATTGTGACATCAATTTTGCGTGACGGAAATTTTCGGTTGACCCCCCAGAGCAAAGACATATCCATGTCAAAAGATGATTCGTTTTGGCAAGAGGGGAGGAGTACCTATTGAGTATTACCTACAGTAGTAGGCTAGGTAGGTAACGTTATTAGAAACGGTTAGCATTCCGAGAAATGGTTGTCATGTTTCAACTTTAATCTTAATATACCTAATTTCATCTTCTAATTGTATTCCTTGAGTTTCATTTCAGGTTATTTAAAAACAAAACACTTAGGGTAATTGCACCAATTACTGACGCTCTAAGGAAGCTTTTGTGGTTTTTCCTAAATTTCTCCGTTATTTATTGACCGATCTTCACAATTCAAAGTTATTCTACTTGGTCAATATCTGATCTTTCCATTCTGCTCATTAAATATGTCAAGTTTATGGATTAATCCATTTTATTAACTTAAAATTCGGATGCATGTTTTTTCTCCTATTACTAACACACATGCACCAATTACTGACAGTGTAAGGTACCAATTACTGACACCCTGTTCAAACTTCAGAATAATTTTATTATATATTTCAAAGTATTCAAAATCACAAAATAATAGATACCTAATGGAGTACCAGATAAATAAGTTAGGAACTCATCAATATCATCGGCCTTATTATTAAATCCTATCGAAGTGAAAGGGGTTTAAATTCGTAAATATTATTTATTAGTTAGATTTATTGATACTTGAAATATGTATTTCACTCTGATTCTAAAACCTAATTGAAAAATCATTTATACTATTTATTGTCACTATCACAACATCGAAGCTCAGTTCTATTTCCATTGGGAATTCGAACAAGAATATTTTGTTGGCAAGAACCATTTCTTTTGGTAGCTGTGTTATTATACTGTTCTGTTCGATTGTTATCACCTCTTTTTGGAACGTAAAAATATTTTTCATACCATTAAAGGCTGCCGCACATTTAGCTTGTATATTTCCATCTGCAATCCAATACACAGCTCGCCACTGATCTTCTTCTTTTTAGTGGACATAAATGCGGTGATGTAGTCGCCCTTTCCTACACTTCTGTTTTTAACGATGTTCTTGTCTTTCCTCTACTGATCTTCTTCATAAATTCTTCTCTGTCTTCAACTCATAGATCTTCAAGAGTTTTCCGTCCTCCTTCGTATGATTTTCATTGTCTATCCTTGACTTCTCCCTAAACTCCTTCCTCGTTCATTTTTTCGATTAAGGAATGCGATGTTACACCAATCCCTTCCTCAATAGACTTGACAATTTCTCGTTGTGTTTCTTCAATATCAGAGCCTCCAAAGATCAGTCAGTAGAATAGATCCGTTAGTATCTTCCGTCAAGTTGTTTTCACGATCAGGAGGAATGCAAGTGAAAGTGAATGAGTGATCCAACTGCATTTGCTCGTCATTAAATGGATCTTGTTCGAGGTAATCCTTTTTTTCACTGTTCTCATCTGACTCTACTGATAGTGCTCGTTTTCTTCTTCTTCGCTTGAAGAAGTTTAAACTACTCTCTTTGATTTCTTTGATAACGCTTATTTCTTCTATCTTACGTCATTGCTTTCTTCTTTTCTCTCTCAGTTGCCTTATCTAATTTAATCTTCTCTTTTTCTGCTGACAATGACACCTTCTTCTTTAGTACTCAAAATACTTGCAGGCCCAGGCTTACCAGAAATAGGATATTTGCCAGTTACCTTACAATGAAGTGTGATACAACGGACCCCGTGATTCCGTGTTGCAGTCGCCACAGGAACTCCTTTCTACACGTCAGTGAGTGCTGCTGGCATTTGATCCTCTCTGTACTGTTTCCTGCTTTCGAATCCCTTCTGAATTGGGCGTTTTTTCTTCCTAGATGTCTTGGAGGGAGCCATTTGTGAATATATGAAAGGTGAATTCATAAATTAGAGACCGTTTCTTATAGAGAGCAAAAATACGTGGGAGAGGCGAGATTATACCTATACACGGGAGAGTGTCAGTAACTGGCTATGCTCACTGTCAGTATCAGGTGTGCTTGCATCCCAATTACTGACACTCTCCAAACCAGTTACTGACACCCTGTTAGGAATTGGATCCCTTCCTTTATTCAAAAAACGGATAGCGCCTTCGTGTTCTATGTTAAAAAACTACATATTTATGCATTAGAGCAAAAGTTCTATGAAACACCCAGTTACTGACACAGGCGTTAGTAATTGGGTAAGGGTATGCTTTTGGATACCCAAATCCTAACATCCCAAAAATATATAATTTTATTGGGAATTTACATTGGAATAGTGTATTCTTATTACCTATTATCAGTATTGGAGTGGTAAACACAAAATTCAAGTGGAGAAACCAAGAAGAAATGGTTATAATAGATAGAATCACAACTCACCTCCTTAACAAAAACCTTAACGATCTGGCAGCTGAAAGTGGAATGATGATAAAGCTTTATCCCGCATACCTTAACAGTCAATGCTGAATTGATTTTGGAGTAAATCTGTGGCAGATTTATGTGGCTTTGAATTGACGCCAATTTTGAATCCCTAGGTGGCCTGAAACGCTTGTTTTTCAAGGTAAAAGGAGAAAGTGTCAGTAATTGGAGTAGTGTCAGCAATTGGTGCCTTTACCCTATTGTGTCCAACCTCATGTAATGTGAAAAGTCTCACAAACGTTATTCCAGTTAGACCAGGTAACTTTCTTTTAACCATTCGGGTTCCATGGAAAGTTGAAAAAATGTGGGTCAACCTGTCTGATGGACAAGCTGCGGTTATCTTGAAGGGCGAAGTAGTCGAAGAAGACCTGACTTGCGCCTCCCGCCGTCCGGTACCACCAGGGGGCGGCAATGAGGTGACGGGGGCTGTCGGGGGCGGCGGAAATCTGCCGGGGGCGGCAGGGTAGTCGTCTCTGGTGGTTCGTGCCGGTCCGATCCGCCGCTCAACCGACGACGCGCCGCGCGCGAGATTTGCTCTTTTTCATCAATTGAAATTTTAATAAATTTAATTTCAATCTAAATTTCCATTTCGGGTGCAAGTTTCGGGCTGTGTTTTCAGGAATTTCGGTGAGAATTAAACTCCATCATACCAACTGTAAGTCTATCATCTTCATTAATACACACAGAAATAATAGTTCCATAAATCATTCACGCTCAGACCTTAGTAGATTAGTCAACGATATTGAAACCCCCATTCATTTACCCACCAATAGGAATTCGAGTGAGAATCCAAGCATCGAAAATGAGGCCTGAAAGTCTGAAACGAAATATAGTAAATTTCGGTACTACACATCTCAAAAAATTTAGAGGTCACTTTTCCTTGTAGACGACAAAGACCCCAGACCAATCGGGCAAAGTTCACATTATATCTCATGATTATGTACCCAATGGAGATGGGGTTTACCTTGTTCTTTTTGTAATGTCTCAAAAACTGAGGAAGACCAGCAATGTGAAGAACAGAATGCAATCCGAGCATTTTTCTCAAAAGAAGTAACCCCTCCTCCCCATTATTTTTTTCCCACAATTTTTGAGATGTCGAAGTGAAACTTGGAGAGCGTTTATGGGGTGCCTGATGCAAAGTTTTAAGAAAATAAAAATGAGGAAAAAATTCGAAATTTTTTGGACTACCCAAGGGGGAGGTGGGGTTATTGGATATTTGGAGAAAAAAAATTTTGCCGAGTGACGCCTCATTTCAAAGATTTTTTTAGTGCTGAACACGATGGTGATACCAAAATTGAGATATCTTATTCCGTTCCTGGATTAGAGGTGATAACCATGGAGAAGCACGATTCATTTTGTTTTGGCTCATGGCGGCGGAACATGATAAGAGATATTATGTGAACTTTGTCCGAATGATATGTGATCTTTGGCGTCTATAAGAAAACGCTGCAAATTATTTCACAAACGTTTATTATTTTGGTTTATCATTTCCAATAATAAGCCTATGTGATCGTATAGCAAAAAATTTTTATAACCCCCCCCTCAAACTTTGTCACTTTACGTTAATATAACTAACTATTGCCTTAATAATATCATTATCTAAGTACGTACGAAAAGTCGAGAGGATATGTTATTAAATATGCGTAGGCAAAGCATTGGTATTAACACACAAATATGACCTAAAAAAACGTATATTCATGCCTCGAAGGAACATGAAATTCTAAAGCAATACAAGTGAAGGAAGTTTTCCACGCCACCCTGGAGGTACTCCCTAGGTCTCGTTACCTCACACCCGGAGGTTCACCGCCCTATTACGCTTACACTTATATTTTTCCATCAACATTCATTTGAAAGTTTTGCATTTTGAGATGAGTGAATTTTGTCCTAACATGAGAATAATAATTATTAGGTCGTGCAGTTGTGGCCGTGCATGATCTGGTCCTAAAATGTTCTGTTGCGAAGTTCTACTGCCCATTGTTATCCTAACCGTGGAATATTAGCTTGCGCAGTTGTGGTTTAGCAGGTTGGAGTTTTAACACGTCAGCCTAACACTCAAAGCCTCGAAAAAGACACTTTTTCGCCCGTTTTGGGCCCATAGCATCTATGCGAGTAAATCGATCGGGATGGTTAAACGTTAGGACCAACTAGACCCCATATGGAGTCTATGTGCGAAAGAACGGGTTTTTTAAGTCAATTCTTGGGCCTTTTATGGCCCGGACGGCGGACGGCGGACGGACATTTCAAATTTGGATTCTACGCACTTCGAAACGTAAAGTGACAAAGTTTGAGGGGGGTTATAAACATTTTTGACATTTATGTCTTTACTATGGCACATAAATGAAAAAGCGTCACGCGGAGAGCGTCACGCGGAGAGCGTTACGCAGAGATTCCCTAACGATCCCACGATTCTGAGATTTGGTATGTAGCCCCTTGAGGGACTTCTGAACACAACTGACCGATCCCAGATCAGCTGAGTGGCTCTAGAATCCAGTTTTTTCCCTAATGATCCCACGATTCTCAGATTTGGTATGTAGCCCCTTGAGGGACTTCTGAACACTACTGACCGATCCCAGATCAGCTGAGTGGCTCTAGAATCCAGTTTTTTCCCTAATGATCCCACGATTCTGAGATTTGGTATGTAGCCCCTTGAGGGACTTCTGAACACAACTGACCGATCCTAGATCAGCTGAGTGGCTCTAGAATCCAGTTTTTTCCCTAATGATCCCACGATTCTGAGATTTGGTACGTGGGCCCTTGAGGGACTTCTGAACACAACCGACCGATCCCAGATCAGCTGAGTGGCTCTAGAATCCAGTTTTTTCCCTAATGATCCCACGATTCTGAGATTTGGTATGTGGGCCCTTGAGGGACTTCTGAACACAACTGACCGATCCCAGATCAGCTGAGTGGCACTAGAATCCAGTTTTTTCTTTAATGATCCCACAATTCTGAGATTTGGTATGTGGGCCCTTGAGGGACTTCTGAACACAACCGACAGATCCCAGATCAGCTGATTGGGTTTAGAATCCAGTTTTTTCCCTAAAGATCCCACGATTCTGAGATTTGGTATGTGGGCCCTTGAGGGACTTCTGAACACAACTGACCGATCCCAGATCAGCTGAGTGGATCTAGAATCCAGTTTTTTCCCTAATGATCCCACGATTCTGAGATTTGGTATGTGGGCCCTTGAGGGACTTCTGAACACAACTGACCGATCCCAGATCAGCTGAGTGGATCTAGAATCCAGTTTTTTCCCTAATGATCCCACGATTCTGAGATTTGGTATGTGGGCCCTTGAGGGACTTCTGAACACAACTGACCGATCCCAGATCAGCTGAGTGGCTCTAGAATCCAGTTTTTTCCATAATAAACTCTAGCCTACGCATCGTACTTTTCTCATCATCGGCCATTACTCTTCGTTACAAAATCTGATGATAATAATGATGTAATTATGGAATGAGTAAAACAAAATTGTATTTTGAAATTTATTTGAATGAAAAAAAATATTTTTTTTTTTTTAAAAACGTGTTTTTGCAATAAATTTCCACAAACAAAAGTACAATACGGGGTTTTATAGGAAGGGGAAAGGGGGCGCAAAGACATAAAATGTCTCTCGTGGTTGCGTACTTGTACGAAAGCTGTATCCACCGTATGAGTTTCAAGAGGTTCTAATACCAAGTTCAGATTTAGCGAATTTAGTTTTCAGAATGGAAGAGTTCAGTTCTACATCCCTTTAGCCTTTCCACTACTCATTCTTGATTTTTATGTAACGTCCGTGACGAAATTAACGATGATTTTCACGTACAACCGAGTAGTTGAGTAGTTGCTATTGATTGTGTCACAATTTCAGTGTTTTCACAGATTTGCTATACGATCACATAGGCTTATTATTGGAAATAATAAACCAAAATAAAAGCTTAGAACAAAAATAATAATATTGATAATAAAAATAAAAAAAAGTGAATCCTATCTTTATTAGGTACTTGATCATGAGATATTATGTGAACTTTGTCCGAATGATTTGTGGTCTTTGGCGTCTATAAGAAAAAGTGATCCTTTAACTCTTTTGAGGTGTGTATAAATTATAGAAAATTTATGGTTATGGAGTGTTCTCTTGTCCTTAGGTTTGGTTGAGGGTAGAGAATTTTCAGGCTTCTCTGATAATGTCTGTACAAGGAGGTCTCCCAACTCATTTTTTTTAAAATAAGCATTTATTCTTTTATAATTTCATCATTACACAATATACATTTCATATGCCATATGCAACAGTTCCCTTTAAGAAAAATCTTGTGCTGGGAACTGGAGCGTCTTTACCCTTTTTTTTCCTCAACCTGGTAATTAGCAATATTATTATAATACAGTTTCCAGATAGTGCATAAAAATGTTCATATTGCTTCCAAGACTGCAAGACAGCGGAAGCTTTGTTTTCACTTTCGAAATGAAAAAAAAATTGTTGCTACAAAATCAAAATTTCCACTCGCATATTGCGTTTCAGAGCCTCCTGAACAAATTTGGTTCCGTGTCCGTCTGTCTGTCCGTCCACATTTCCTTGTAACAGCCATAACTTCCACAATTTTGATCCGATTTTAACCAAATTTTCTGGGATCGTGCGGGTCAAGGTCTATATGGTCCCCTATCAACTTCATCATGATCGAATCAACGGTAGCTTCTGCGCAGGCGCTAACGTGAATTCCTTGTGACGGTCATAACCCAGACAGGGGCCGCGAGACGGTAGGGCCGACCCGACCCTACTTAACTACGCAGATTGGTATGTGAACGTCAGAGGGCCACAAAAATGGGTGGTAATTGACATTGTGAAAATGTGTTGAGGCTTTTGGGCCTGGGAAATCTGACCATTCAGCTTCCAATTTCCCACCTTATTAATTCCCTGATGCCAGAACCGGTCGGTTCTAGTTTTCTGGAATTTAATGGTGACGTACTGTGAAGGTCACGAGGAAGCTCATGTGCCATTTCTTTGGCAGTGTATTTCAGTTTAGAACAGATACATTAATCATAGTAACATAATTTTTATTTATTTTTTATTTTTTGAACACTGTAGGCTAACAACAATATATTCTATTAAACTAAACTAAAATAGTACTCCTTGATTAATTTTTTAAATAAATTCAAAGGTAGTTTTTCTTGTTTTACAAGGTCATGTGGAAGTAAGTTATATAATATAACCCCTTTGTGAAAGTATTTGAGCTGATGTAGTTTTCAGTTTGAAAGCTTTCAGCGTTACTTTACCCGCGCTCCGTGTGCCAACCTCAACCTTCTCTAATTTATTTTCTATATATTTTAAATAGATTTATACATAAACATTTAACAGCTCATCTATCAAATAATACGCTCTGAAGAGGCCATATAATTGGCGAAAGCGCTCAGCAAACCTCAATAAATGACGCCTGAAAATTCTCTACCCTCAACCAACCCAATCTACTAGAAAATTTATGGTAAGTGAGTAAATTTCGGTAGAGGAAGATTCGACCTATTGAAATGTATGCAAAATAATTAAAATCGTTTATGGAAGGGGTTTTAGCGAATTTTTGAAGAAAATTAAGCTATTGCTCTGGCCTCAAAATTTGTAGAATGTGAATTTTTGAAAAAAATTTATGCAGAAATCCGTTTCAGGCTATTCTGAATCATATTCTGAAGTTTAACGCATTTTTTTTTATGTATGTGTGTATGTATGTATGTATGTACGTATGTGTCATTCCAGACGATAACTGTCGGTAGAAGTGTGCTAGAGACTTCAAACAAATTTTAAAATGTTAAGGACACAAACGAAAGTTCAAGTTCGTTGGCCAGCATGATCGGATTACATCTTCGGGTTGAAATTTTCAAAAATGTAGTAAAAAATTTCAAAATAGCCTGTTTTTTGCGATTTGTTGTGCGAAATAATTTTTTCAGCATACTAACATATGGTATATTCGGAATCAGCGTAAAATTTCCTATAAGAATATGTACCTATCAAGTTTTCAAAAATTTCAAAGTTGAAAAATCAGTCAAAAATCGAAATAATGCCGTTCGTTAGTTGTAAAAATCGGTTATATTTGCATGAAACATTGTCCAAATTCAGATTGAACTACTCTTATGGAAGTATCCCTGTACAACCAGTCCTAGAACCATGCTGTTTAATACGTAGGTACCTAGTAGGTGCTTGTTAAAAAAAAAAATAAATAAATAAAAATAAAATAAAAAAATAAAATGTAATCACAACTGATGAGTTTACTCTGTGAAATATTCCGTCCTCCGATTCTTTCGGAAATGTCGAAGATTTCTTCAAAAATTCGTTCATGGGGTCATGCTGCATGACTGGACTTTTTCACAGATACTTGTACATGGGGTATTTCTCATCAAAATGCCTTTCGTTTGGAGCGGTATTATGCCTTGAAAAAAGTTTTTGTCATATCTTGAAAAACGAATCCAAACAAATAAAATTAACAGAATCTTGAGTTTTTTTTTTTAAAGAAATCTTAAACGCTAATTCCATTTTTAGTAATTTAATTTTAGCATTATAATCGTGAGTTTCTGATTTTTCAGCTTTTAAAAAGGGAGATTTTATGACAAAAATTTAAAAATGCGAGGGGAAATAAAAACGGCAAATTATTACAAACAAGGATTTTATTAAGAATACTATTTTAAACTAAGAATCAACTATGACTGAATTAAGAATCACTGAATTTGTACTCGATCCATTTCATCTTATGAAAGGGTAAGGCCAAGGCCCTACAACTGTACGTGGATCTCAGACGCCGCCTAATGCAAATTGAAGAGAGCATTGGCGGACATATTGGGGTCAACTTCACGCGCCCTTTTTGAATTGTAAGACTAGCTAGTTTGTGTAATAAGTGTTCGTAGAAAACATATTTTGTATTATCTTGATAAAAACTAGTCTAAAATCATTAAAAATGTCAATTATTATGATGACCACAGTTTGTGAATGAATTTTATGCAATATTTTCAACAGAGACAAACTGTGGGAGCTGCTTGTCTTTGGAATATCTAACCAAATATGACGATTTACAAACTTATTTAGGCCACAATTCTCGTCCGATTTTCGTGATTCTTTTTTTGTTCAACTATGAATTTGGTCTAGTTTTGGATCTTGTGGTGAATTTCACACCATACACTTCGACGGCCCTTTTAAGGGCCACCAAACATCAAGCTAAAACTGTCCACTGGGAGTACCAACTCCCAGCCAAGTATATGTAAATTCACCCAAAGGGGTGAATCCGCATAACCAAACAACAAATCCACTACAGATCTTATAACAGGAATTTCAAATTTGATTATGAAAAAGGGTGAATGGAGGGGGTAACAGTAAAATATCATGATGTTTCAACTAATATCGTCAGATGTTTGTGATTCTTTTTTGTTCAACTAAGAATTTTGTCTAGTTTTGGAAGGTGTATTAAAAGTTTCAAATTTCATTATGGACGAGGAAGATTGAAGGAGGTAATAGTAATAAATCATGATGTTTTAACTATTCAAGTCAGATTTTCGAGATCATTTTTAAATTCGATTATAAATTCGGTCTAGGTTATAAAAATATGTCGGGAGCTTCAAATTTCATACTGGAAGTTTTTTTATTATTTGAATTTGCTGTCGGTGGAGGGAGTTAATGGGGGGGGGGGGGGGGGGTTTGAGAAGTCATGATATATATTTTTTTTTTCCTCTTATTTTAACTCTCACCAAATATATATAAAATCCATTCATAGGGACGTCCTTGTAATGCATGCATTACTTACCAATATGATTTCATGTAGTTTTGCGTAGTGGCGATATTGTACTTTTCATACCGTACTTATAATAGTTAGGGCATAAGTTAGTTAGGTATTTTAAAGTGAAAGATCCTTCCATTATTCAAAAGCAATTATTTCAGAACCATTCTTCCAAAGTAACAGAAGAATCGCTCTGCATTTCAATATTGAGACAATATCTTGTACATAAGACACAGTTTTACAAACACCATGGGTTCACCTAGATGGGGCAAGGAGTATGATCAGAGGAGCTGAACAATTGAATAAGTAAATGAATAACTACCTACATCATGGCACTTTCTATGTTATTATATTATTTTCATTTTACATACAATTTGATACAATTCTGTCAATACAATACAATACAATATACAATAGTACAATACAATGTCAATACAAAAAACAATTTCATCTCTCAATTTCTTGTTTAAAGGAAATCTGTGGAAAAAACAAAACAACGTTTAGATTAATTTGAAACTTTGTAGCTCATGCATAGATAAGTTAGTAAAAAGAAAATTATTACCAACTACAATAGGTACTGCGTTACAACATCAAGAGGCCTACAACAGACCAAAATAATGTTTAGGAAATCGTGAAAATCTATACTTACTTGTGAAATGAGAGTGTGCAGTCCTCAGTTTTGCGATTTATGCAGTTAAATGCCGCACACACTTTAACCAAAGTGCATTATCAAAGAAATTTCATGAGTAGATAAACTATAATAATAATACAATCTTCATTGCACATAAATAAACGATGTTGCCCCCAATATGGCCGACTACAGACCGTTCAATTTGCAACGCGTCACTAGCGCTACGAGTGGGTCTAGTTTACTATTACAATGTCTTTGGGTAAGGCATTATTACACACAACTATTTTATTAAGACCACTACCTACTCTAAAATAAGAATCAACTATCGATGAATTAAGAATCACTGAATTCGTACTCGATCAATTTCGTCTTATTAAAGGTGCATTCTTTAATACAACGATTGTTCGACCTATAAAAAAAAGGTTGTCAAAGAACATTAAAACCTTCAACGTGGCGAATCAATACTTACGGTAATCTAATCAATCAATTTCAACCCCTAACCATTATGGGTCACGAACGGGTAGTCTTCAGCGACTCGAATTTATTATCTTATTTGGTTCATTGGATTAGCGATTCACAATCATGATGTTATATCATGATTTGAAATGAATTGAAAATTTGAATTGAAATTGAAAAAATGAATTGAAAAAATGAATTGAAATTTGAATTTGATTTTGAAAAATTATTATTTCAGCCCTTATCGTAGGGCGCTAACAGTTGGCCGTAGCACACTGGTTCCTAACGGCAAAAAACGGAGCAAACATCCATTTTTGACTAATTTGCGGGCCATAAAATGGTATTTTATTCAGTTAGAGTGGTATCTAAGCAGTGCAGAACTGATGGTTTCTAAGCTCTGGTCGTTATATTGTGAGCTCATCTACTTGGAAAAAGGGTGAGGGGTTAAGAACAAACGAGATAATAGCGAGGAAAAGCCAAGTTTTGTAATGACGGGTAAAAAATATTTAAAGCTTATTATAAAATTGTCTTTCAGTGGCTTTCTTTTACAGAGCAAAATGAACTAGCACGTTATTCACAGTCGGGATAATGTAACAATAACGTGCGCTTATATAATTTAATATAAGAAAAAATCTAGTTTTTATACATTATTCACGCTTTTAGAAACTCATAAATCTACCACTTCCACCCGCTTTTGAAAATTGAATTGATTCGTATTCATACAGGTATGGAGAAGCGATTAGAACACAAATTAGCTGCGAACTTTGATTCGTAGATCCTTATTAATGGAGACAAACGCGTCTGTTTATTTACATTCTGAGTATTCGACACGCTATTAAGATTGAAAGAAATATACCAACGTGGTCCAGTGACGGTTAATCTATATATATGCTTACCGACTATTTTTCAATAGTCCTTGCAAGGAGAGTCATTGGTGATAACTCCATTGATTACGCCTATACGCATAGAGGATCAAATCTCCTACATGCAACATAAAGCCAATTCCATCTGGCATGAGCAATGGAGAGGTCACTGGTCCTTCAGGACTTGAGCCCGGTGGGCCCTTTCGTAACCCTACTTCCAAGGAGGGATCGAATAGTCGTCAACCAGGTTGCGACAGGCCATACCCGTCTTACTCACAGACACCTGCTTTGTGCAGAAGCTCGAGATGTTGTGTGTGGGAGGTGTGGGGGTATCTATCCATCCGCCACTTCCTGAAGGACTGCCCAGCCCTTGTGGACTTCCGAGTCCAGCATCAGCCCCCTGTGTGGGTTGACGTTTTATCCGGACCAGACAAGGTCCGATCCCTGTTGTACCTGAGAGCCTGTAGGGCGCTAACAGTTGGCCGTAGCACGCTGGTTCCTAACGGCAAAAAACGGGCCAAACATCCATTTTTGACAAATTTACGGGCCATAAAATGTCCCCTTGACCACCCTCATGCGAAGGTCAACACGCATCCCAGACAAGGTCCAGGGAGGGGCAGGGGGCACCTCACATGGAATCAGAGGGTATCTCTCTATGCTGTCCAACCTAATGAGCTCCTGAAGTTATATTGTTTTGAAAATTAAAGACTTTGAGGGAAAAAAGAAATTGTTAACTAACCATTTTATGGCAAAAAATCTCGATTTAAATCATATTCTGCGATTCAAAAACAGATTTTGGATTTTTACCTTTTTCGCAGTTTTGATCGATTTTTTAGCATATTTTAATGAAATTAAAGTACTTTTTCAGCATAATATTGTACGTAAATTTTTTCATGTTCTATTTTATAGCTAATAAACTTTATTTGAGCAATATTCTTCTAAAAAAAAAATATATATAAATTAACCGATTTTTGTAATTTTTAGTGATATGTTCAACACTTTTATTTTCTTTAAATTTGACAAATTTGAAGCGCTCAAAAATGCCGACCAACGAACTCATCCTTTCGTTTAAAAACTCCTCCCACACGCTTTGAAACTCAAGAAGCAAGTGGAAATTTTGATTTTGGAACACTCAAATGTTTTCGACTTCTATCACGAACACAAACTTTCGCTACTTTCGATTGTGAGGAAGCAAAAGTATGTCGTAAAAAAGCTCAAGTTTCTCCTAAGCCCAGATTACGGTCAATAGTTCGAAAAATAACACTAAGGTCCGTTCTGGGTTGATTGATAATTACCTACTGCAAAGGTAATATTGCAAAATCACTGTTAAGAATTGTCATCGTCAGTGAGCTTGATCAAATCACCGGCCCTACGAATGAGCCTTTTTCCGCTGGTCTGGCTCTAACCCCCCCCCCCCCCTACCCCCAAGATCGGACGTAGAAGATTCCAAGAGTTGATTGATCCAGCTAATCCATTTCGCTTTGTCGATGTTCCGAGTCTTAACTGATTTTTCGCTCTTTCCCCACCCCTGGGAAAACCCTTTTATTCCCTCACAGAAGCAGCATTCTCGGACCCTAAGGAAAGCTCATCACGGTTCAGCCCATTCAAGAGTTTTTCGGGCTCCTTTTTGGTTTTAATATTTCCGATGATGAAATCTCCGTAAACGATCTTCAAAAAATTGATGGTCAAAATGTGTTGCCCCACTTACTTTGCAACAGAACTGTTTATAATTCAAGGGTGTTTCGGGTTCCTTTAGAGTTATATCTTTTAGCTGAGGTGTTTTATGTAACGTTTCTTTAGCCCGAAAAGTGTACAGTGTAAGCTGCAAACCTACCTATTGTTGTCTTAGATAACACAATGCTTATGGCCGACCAAACTACCAACATTAGAAAAGAGGTAGCGGTACTTATGAAGCGAGACCGATGGCTTACGTAACTGATAAGGGCACTCCAGGCGAAATAAGTGACACCAATACCTCCATAAAACAAGACACACGAGGGTTTAGTGGCAACAGGGTAACATATATACAGGTATAGGAGAATGGTATCAGTGAATGGTAAAGAGTTTCGAAATCTTAATGCAATATGAAAAGGATATTATATACACTTAAGAACTAGACTTAGGCTAAGAGTATCAACTGTACCTCTCTCGGTACCTTCGGTATTCAAAGTATAGAAAATAAAAATGTAACTCTCAACGTAGCGCAACTCAAATAACGTCTTAGTAAAATAACTACAAGTACCATCTCCGGAGACACATACTCCGAAAAATAGGAACATCTACTATCGAAGTATGCAATTCCTACAGTTCTGAAGAACATGAATCAGAGCAAGCCTGAAGGGCAATACTACCTAATGTAGTGCTATTGTGACGCTATGTTGTGATTATGGAGCACAAAGTAGCTTCTGTTATGATGTTCTCACACAAACACTGGGCTCTGTAGTGGCTGGCGTCTCTGCAGTAGCGACTCACAAAACCGAATATGACGCTGTACTGGATGTTACTCCGGATTGTAGTGGGTATGATGCGCGACACAAAACTATATACTTGGTATGGCAAAGGAGGCTGATGGCAGAAAAACGTGGCCGAACTCAATAAAAGCTGTAACAGGACTGACTGACCAGCCGAAGGAAGAAATCTCGACCATGTTTTGGGGGTTTTCGAGGGTTGGTCCGAATTGAGATGACTCCTTTACGCCATCGTTTCAAACAATTTATTGTTCATCCTCAGGGCTGTACAGTACAATACAGTATAATATTTATATTTAGATGGTACATAATATTGTTATGGACAACTACCACTTGACCACTACATAGACTGCAGCCAATGCAAATACACTACCAAAGAACAGTTTAATAAAAAACTATGCAATAAAACCATTATACAACCATAGAAACCTAACCCGGTTTGGACTACAATGAGGGCATCAAGCGGGAAATTTAAAGCCACACTGTTGGCCAACCTGCTCAAGATATCTCCTTAACATACTCGCTATTTTAGATTAGCAAAACAAGTATTTTTGTCACTTCACTTTGCATTTTAATCACTTAAAAGACGTCTGCATTCAAGCAATGTCTCAACTGTATTTCTGGGTAGCTTCATGCCCAAATAATGTGTGATATGAGATAATGTTTCTACACTTAATTCTCTAAGGTATGTAACATAATTTTTGTACACACTGCATGTCACCCACTGTTGTTCCACGTTCACTGTTTCTTGGATACATAATGTACACACACCACCTCCCCCTAAGATAGTCAATCATTGTAGTCCAAACCAGGTTAGGTTCTTATGGTTGTATAATGGTTTCACTGCATAGTTTTTTATTGAACTGTTCTTTGGTAGTGTATTTGCATTGGCAGCAGTCTATGTAGTGGTCCAGTGGTAGTTGTCCATTACAATATTATGTACCATCTAAATATAAATATTATACTGTATTGTACCGAGCTAATCTCTTTGGGGTTCTTACAGCCCTGAGTATTAACAATAAATTGTTTGAAACGTTGGCGTAAAGGAGTCATCTCAATTCGGACCAACCCTCGAAAACCCCCAAAACATTGTTTTATTGTGAAGTGGTCGAGATCATCATACATCAGAAATCTCGACCTGCCGTTGGGCTCCCCTCCTGCTCTGCCCCTCGGGTCTCCCCCATATTCTCCGCCGTCTCCCGTGGCTCTTTCTCGAGCATGCTGACCCCGCTACATCCCCCCCCCCCCCCCCCCCCGGAAGGCAATGCCCTCATCCGTGAGTAGCGGTACAAACCCTGTGATGCTGGGTATCAGCAGCGGATTTCCTAGGTAGCGAGTCGTTAGGCATCACTTGTACCTCCTTCTCATGTAGTGTGGGCAATTAGTGATGCTCTCTGGGTGTTCTTTTGTTCTTGACTGAAGCTTTTTTTTACTGGTAGGAAAGGCCTCAAATAATGTTTCAGTATGGAGCTTGCTTTTACTGGGACCTAAAAGTGAAGTTATAAAATATTGTCACAAAAAACGAGACTCAAGTAGTAGATCTAATTTCTTCGCTATCCTCCAGCCTATGAAACTGAAATTTGAACGGGAGAACCCTTGGGACGTCTGGAAACGAATCATAAAATCCAGAGACCCCCGGATCAGCTGAGTGAGATCCGGAGCTATGTTATATTTGCTATGAAGCTGAAAAGCAACCTATGAAGATGAAATCGGGAATGTAGGCCCCTTGGGGTATCTAAAAACGAATTATGAAGTCTAGTGTCTAGTGGCTTACTGTGTCAAAGGCCTTAGCGACGTCCAGAGCGGCAAGATGGAGCTGCCGTTTCTTGATACCGGCCAGCGAAATGACAGTTTGGAGAACTGCTAGATTCTTCGCTGGGCCATCCCCTGGCCAAAAAGCTCTCTGGATGTCATCTATGGAGGCGAGATGGCAGAACCTTTTGGAAGTGGTGGAAGACTACCAACAAAATAGAAATTGGACGGTAGCCTCCTGGCCCACTTCCCCCTTTCTTTGGGATGACAATTTTCCGGGCACAGGTCAACGCTTTCGTGGGTCTTCCAGATAGTAGGATGAGCAGCCTTACATTCTTTGGAGCTTTATTCCAGCGTCGGGTGGAAATACCACCAGGTCCAGCAGAAGTGGAGTTTTTGACACGGCACTTATGTGCCTTGTCATGAAGCACCGGTGTGCACATGATGCTGTGTAAGGAATCCCTGGTAGAAGTTGGAGGTACCAATGGCTCACCAGAATTGTGGCTGGGAGTACTCTCAAGTGGCTCCCAGTAATCCACAAACCCCTGGAGAGAGAGCATAACTTGTTCATCCCCAGCTCCCTCCAGTACCTCCGCAGCTGCATGAGCCGGATGCTTCCTCCACAATCCCTGGACATGCTGGTATTCCCGCCTCCTCGCTTGCTTAGCTGCTCTGCGATCTCCACAATGCACCACATTAGGAGGAACTTCTCCCTGGTGCCTCGCCACGGTCGCTTCCTCAATCTGCGGAAAGATCCTCTGCACTTAGGCCGCGACCTCATCCTCCAAGCCATTTGGCCCCTCAACAGCCCGCCTCGCCAGATCCTGCAGATAGGCACTCTCATAACCTTCAATTTGGCCTACCTGCTCCCCGAGCCTCAATACTTCAGTCTTCAAGAAGACCAGAGGTCCTGGGGGAGGATTGCTGAACGACGGGCTGCTGCCCCACGCCTGTAGGAGATGTGGGAAAGGCCCCACGGCTATTTGTCAGGATCGCATCCTCGACAAGCTGCTTGTAGTGGGGCCTCAGGCAAAGAGATTGAATGGCAGAAAGCGTGCACATGGGAAAACGTTGTTGCAAATAAACATGTAAATGAAGTAGTACCCCATTACGCACTGCTTCTGCCTCCTCAGCTGCCATTTGCCACAAATCCTCAGAAGCATACCTGGACCGCTCTCGCTCTATGTCAATTGCAGCGTTGGCCACCATGGGATACTTCTGCTAGAGGAGGGCACTGAGGCCTCGCTTGGAGGTAATGGCTCTACCACAATGGGCACACTGGTGGACATTTACTGGGGTCGTGGAAGAGGATGAGGGATAAGAAGACGAGGATGAAGAAGAGGGAGAGGATGGCTGATGCCCCCTGCCTGGGGGGCTCCCGAGCGCCTCCTCAAGAACCTCGTGAGCCAATGGGCCGGTGGGGGTTATGAAGCTAGTTTTTGTCTTGTTTCATAACAGGAGAGACGTAAAAAAGGGTCGGGAGACCCGTTGACACGAGCCTCCCCCCTAGTCGCCATTGGGTCATTCTGCCACCCTCCAGTAAACTGGAGGGTTCCCGGGTTGCAAAACGGGGATGTATGACCTTGACTTGGGTAGGGATATGAAGGAGCTCCGGGGAGATAAAACACCAAAAGTTACCCCACCCCAGCAACCCGTATGTGCGCGCACACACATACACAGACAGACACGGAACCAAAGTTTTTCAGAGTGGTCTAAATGTAAAATGCGAGTGGGAATTTTGATTTTGGAGACCAAAAATTTTTTTTCTCCCGAAACTGAAAACAATGCTTCCGCTAGCTTTAGCTATATTGGAAGCAAAAAGCCTTGGTAAGATGTGCTCCCTTTTCTCTTGCACAGTCATATAGGTATGTACTCATCTACTGTTCTTTGGTCAGATGAAGCTGGATCATGGCTCACTGATATTGCCTCTGCTGGAGATGGGCTTGCATTTCACAGGCCTCTCGAATGGTGACTATCACGGAGAGAGGCGAATGGCAAAGTGTAGTGAGATGTGGGTAACTGCATAGCTGGCTTTCTTAACATTGACCACTATTTCTGTCCTTTGTCCATTTACATTGTGCTCCTGCTTGAACAGTGTCGGTCTCTTTCTTAACACAGTAACATTTTGTGTTTTATTTAGCTCTGTACTCTAACGGTAACAGTAGATGGGGATATTCCCCTGACTGTATTACAAGGATTTTGTGTAGCGGCAATTTATTGATTTGGAATAAAAATGGTAAGAGTCGGTAAATTAAATTGGAAATTGTTGTGTCCATCACACGTCTCTGAAATTTGGGTGGTGAAGTTGTTAAGCTAATACTTTAGTCAAATAGATATATATGTTCATTTGATTTTTTTCTTGAAAAGGTTCCCACTTTTATTTTCTCCTACAAAGGAAATTTATTATGCATATTTTAGTTTGTTGTTTCACAGTAAAGTTTCACATTTTTACGTGAAGAAGCAATTAATAAATTTTGACGAGGAACAGCGGGTAGGTACCCCATTATCCCAGAATTTAATCTCACGTCCTGATGATGAAGTGATAATCTGGAAATGATTATAATCCGGATATCGATAATAAGTGAAGTAAATAGTGAAGTGAAATGGCCTTTTGATTATGAATTGCGATTAAGCACCCGTAATCAGGAAAGCGAAAAGTATGTTTGTATAAGTTGTAACTAGAAATATGAACTCGTTGAGAATATTATCGTTGTTATAGTAGTGGAGTCATAAAAGTCACTATATGGATCACATTATTATATAGTATTTGAATTTATCAGGTAGTCGTCGAAATCGTTGTGAACGTCTTGGACCTAGCTCAGAAAGATTCACTGCACCTGGAGGTGGCTCGGTAACGTTTGGTTGAAGTTCAAATGGTTGATTGAATTGGATCAGGAGTAACCTCTTCATGCTATGTTCCACTTGAACTTGTTTCCAACAAGGAGTCGTTGCAGTTCTTGATCTTGGTATGTCTTATACAAATGTTGGTCCTAGAGTTACTGTTTTAGTTTTTGATATATATGTAGATCGCAACTGGTTCAGATGTCGTTTTATTGTACTTACATCCTGAAGTGTCTAGAGAAACCAAATAGTGTCGGTGTCCTAATTTCTTTCAAATTTCCCTAAATAGCCATCTTGTTTGTTATCAATAAAATTTCGGACTTGCACCCTCTCTTTCACTGGAAAAACGCGACCAGGAGGTATCACAGTTGATGACGCCTGAGGTCGATATGGGAAGATTGCGTTCATACGGATTCTCAATTTTCAATATAAATATATCAGCAGGAGATTGGCCACATGCAAGTGGAGTTTGAGCTAGTTGATATGAAGGTGACCTAGTTATTAGGTGTGTTATTTTGCCCTGGTTTATAAGCAGACTCGTATGACAATGGCTGCTGTCCAGGTTGGTTTGGTCGATATGGCTGTTGAGTTTGATGTGTAAATCGATTTTACCGAAGTCGCCAACTGAAATGACCTTTAGATTATGAATTAAAAGTATGCAGTATTTTCGTGAATTTATAATAGTAAAAAGTATATTTTAATATTTATATAAGTTGTAGGTAACTAGGTACATGAACTCGTTGGGAATAACAGTATGATAGATATTAATAGCATACTGCATATGCTATATGTAGCATATGTATAGATATGGATATTAGCATACTACAGATGAATGAAAAATATGTACAGATCCCACAGGTCTGCATTTATTCTACCACATATCACCAATAATGACATGACATTTATGCATTATATAGCACCCGCACGGAAGATCATGAACCCTATCTGGCCAATGTAGAAGTAAATGAACTTGCCGTTCTCGTGATAACAGGCAAGCCCGACGTTTCGACCAACGATCACCTGAAATTAAATTGCGCCTTGAATCAATACACAATTCCTTAGCGGGTATTTTTTAAATGAGCGTACGTTCTAAACAAATCGCTAGTTACAAGACAATGGGGGCAGACCGGATTTATTGCGATCACAGCGAACCTGGCGGTATGGAGGTAGGTTCGGTCCAATATAGATTAGTTGTTGACGCTCGCATCTCAAAATTACAAAACAACCAAGTTGCCAATCCCTTAGCGAAATTTCAGATTAATTGGACATACCACCAGGTTCGCTGCGATCGCGATTCGAATCCGGCCTGCCCCCATTGTCTACTATCACTAGAGTAGGTACCCTGTAAGCCTTTTGTTTGCCAGCATCCATCCAGTCAATAATTAATGAAATTTACAGTGCAATGAATTTTATTGATGATATTTTATATGAATTTTTTTAAGGACCTTGGACTTGAATTTATTAAAATGTTTAGAAATGTGTGAAGGTTTGATGGTTATGATTGCCAAACGTACATATTATACTATACTATATATATACAACATTATATTTGAGGACCGTATACTTGAATTTATTAAAATGTGTAGAGCTGTGTGGAGGTTTGTTGGTTACGTAACTTTTTTCTCAATACCGCACTATATTTTTGGCTAATGCACTGCACAATACTGCGCGCTATATAGCACACAAATGCACTAAATTCCTACCGGCTGGGTCCATAATTTGGCGGTGCATTTTTACCATTCTATTCACAATTTTACCGTTACTTCTCTATTTCGTTGCAATTCATTTAGCTGTACTTATTTCTTTACTGAACATTTTGGCTTTGTTGAAATACTTCTTGGGATATTCTATAAAATTATGCCACTGCTTATTAACTTTTTTGCAATTTGTTGTAGCCGTATTATTATTTTTTTTTTCTTATGCTTTTTGTTGTTCTTATGTGTTTTTTGTTTTCTATGCAGGAATCTTACATTACTTTTTCCTCACATTCAGGCGCATTTGAAATGCTATACATGAATTCGTTCACTGTTATAATATATACGTAGAAATACATAGAATTATATTACATTTTTTTAATGCTTCCTTTATGAGGAAGCATTTTTTTTCAGCGAGTTTTGTACAAGATGAAGCTATTTCAATGGCTCCAAATTTGTATTACAATAATTTTCCAAAATTTGCTTCTTTCAAATAAATCCGTCTTGAGGCGTTTTAAAATCCTAGAATTTAAAGCTTATATATATATACATATATATATATATATATATATATATATATATATATATATATATCTATATATATATATATATATATATATATATGAAAAAATAATTTATAGATTGTTCAGGTATATATGTAGATAATTTCAATCGCAAGGTGAAGATGATATCGTTATGTATACGTTTGCTCTCATTGTGTGCTTTTTCTATAGAAGTCGGTCGTTAGAACCTGGTGGCAAAAACCTTCACCCCAAAACATTGATCAAATGATGAATCATGAGATCTTGCATGTTCGTTGATTGTATGGGTAACTGAAGCACGATGGTTATTCATCCTCAGATTCATTTGCGATGCTTTGCCAACGTAGAAACCTTGTTGATTGTTCGTGCATTTCTGGCATATTAATTGGTATTTTGGATTGGCACTCTGCTGAGTTTACACATTTGTAGGAATGTGTATGTTTGCCGAAGTAAAATGTGTGCTTTCAATCACAAGGTTTGCATCTGAGTCGGCCGCAAGGATGTAACCCAGGTTGCTCTGTAGACTGCGTCGGTTGAGGGTGACGGTACGATACGTCACTCGTGGTGTTTCTTGGAAAATTTCTCTTGAGTTGGCTGTCAAAATGGGTTGTAGCTCACGAAGTATACTATTTAATTTTTGGGCTCCAAAGAAGAACGTAGTGACTAGTGGCACTCGGTCCGTAGTAGCTTGTGGCGTTGCTGTGTACTGTAACCAGCTTGCTTTGTAGGCTTGACAGATAGGATTCGAGATTTTCTTTTTTGTTATTGATTCGATGACCTCGGATTGATAACGCTCGGATTGATCGTTTTGTATGTGGAGGGTGGCAGCTGTCGTAATGCAAGTATAATTGTTGATTCGTGGGTTTGATGTGTACAGTGGTGATAAAATTCCCTTCTTGTAGAGTGATGTTGACGTCGAGAAATGTAATGGCTGTTGATGAATATGGCTGACTATGAATATGACCGTCACTTTCACTTGGTCATATTCATCAACAGCCATTACATTTCTCGACGTCAACATCACTCTACAAGAAGGGAATTTTATCACCACTGTACACATCAAACCCACGAATCAACAATTATACTTGCATTACGACAGCTGCCACCCTCCACATACAAAACGATCAATCCCGAGATCGTTATCAATCCGAGGTCATCGAATCAATAACAAAAAAGAAAATCTCGAATCCTATCTGTCAAGCCTACAAAGCAGCTGGTTGAAAGGGGCTACCCAAAGAAATTTGTTAAAGATCGTTTAGTGCCAGCCCACGTACAGTACACAGCAACGCCACAAGCTACTACGGACCGAGTGCCACTAGTCACTACGTTCTTCTTTGGAGCCCAAAAATTAAATAGTATACTTCGTGAGCTACAACCCATTTTGACAGCCAACTCACAGACAAGAGAAATTTTCCAAGAAACACCACGAGTGACGTATCGTCAAGGAAAAAATATTGGTGGGAGGAGGATGAGGAGGAGGGAGGAGGATGAGGGACGAAGAGGAGGGAGGAGGGGGATGAGGAGGAGGGAGGAGGATGAGGGACGAAGAGGAGGGAGGAGGAGTGAGGGAGGAGGAGGAGGATGAGGAGGAGGGAGAAACCAAAGGCAGAATCCAAAGGCTAAGCTTCCGTCCATCCAATCACCTCTTAATAACAGTTTAAAATTACGATCAATAAACAAATTTAATTTGGGCGCAGCAACGCGCGGGGGGAACGCTAGTATATATATATAAATTATCGACTTATTCGGAAGTTATCCGTTCAAAACGAGGATGACGCGTCCGGAACAGAGTTCTGAATAGTTCTCAACTCATTCCGTTAAAACCCAGTTCTGAGAATCGAGTTCAGAACGATCTGTCCGAACAAACCTTTTTTAGGAGCCGACCGAAACAAAAAGAATCTGATAAGGCTGATCTAATAATACCCACACCACGTACAAATGTTTTCCTACCCAAAGCTTCTCAATGGACACTAATTTCCTTTGTAATGAATTGTATCCATGATGTTTTGCGGAATGGACGAATAATAATCTAAAGCTACATAATTTCGGGTTCCAGAAACTCATCAAAAGGAAACTCATAAAAAATCTGAACTTGAGACTTTTAGATGAGTGTCCTCATGGAGTGAGACTATAGTCAAAACTGAATGGATGGGAAAGTTGTCAGATTATGAAATCAAACATCAAACCAAAATCATTCAAAAATAACCCATGCTAGTAGGCCCAGAATCGCCGACCATCCCATATGAAATGCAATGAAGCGGGACGATCTCCCGCACTAATATTCAATTTCTTCCGAGCCAGATTGAGATATCGACCACCGAAAAATATGAGATAATCTCAAGACTCACATGCGTTGGAATGCACATTGGATTATGTTCTCTCAAAGTTTTCAATGGACCTTTTTTCTACTATGACGTCTCGCTTCAAATGTGTACTCCACAAAGCCATGGGTTGTTCTGTTCAGTAATGTTGTATGGAATCAGAGACTCTAGGTGCTAGTGAGTAGTTAAATTCTAAAAACCAGCACGCCATCCCAAAGAAAGTATATACGTCTGTTCTATGAAAGGTAAGGGGTTTGGCCTGGTATTCATCATGGTGGCCTTGAGTTGTAATAATAGCAGGTAGTTCAGGCTTGACACGAAGGTGGCGAGTTTCCCATCAATCATATTTCGATAAGTCTGCTCTTGCTTTTGGAGAGTGTCCTGAAGCCAGTTGTCGAGGAGTGTACCGACGGTGCAGGACGGCAGTTGAAAGAAAAGTAAATGCTAACTCATTATACTAATTTTACGCAGATAAATTGATTTGAGGCAGTTTTTTGATGGGTTTCCCGTCTATGGAGTTTCGACGAGTTTCCAAGGCGGGCGAAACTCATCAAAAAGTCTTGAGTTCAGATTTTTGACGAGTTTCCTTTTGATTAGATTCCTCGCACCCCATAATTTCTGGATAGACGTTCGTTCAGAAAAATCGGAAAAGCTCAGAAGATGCCTTTGTACTCCCGTACTTGTGCCGGCCATCAACGCCATTGCTAGAACCGATATGCACGAGACCTAGAGTGTTCACGAGACTTTTGTAGTATATCCGGTTTTTAGTGATTTATTGTATCAATATTTATTTGTTTGTTCATCAATTTACTTCTTTATTTATTTATTTGTAGTTTATCTACATATTCATTTGTTCATAAGTAGAGATGAGTCGATACCAAAATTTATCGATTCCCGATACCGATACCTAAAAAATCGATTCCCGATTCTCGATACCGATACCATCGGAGCATAATACCTAACTTACCTGTAGGTGAAAAACAAAAATTCCTCTTGAACTAGTAATATATTCAAATTTTTTTGTACAACATATATAACTTATACTTACAAAAAATTGATCCCAATATATTTGCAAATAGGTAATGAGGAGTTCTTGTTTCAATGAAGCTTTAATGCTTTAGTTACTTATTACAATTAAATAAATTTTAAAGATTAATTCTTATTACAAAAATCTAAATTTCAGATTTATATTTTCATTCAAGGCTTTAGTTAATTTGATTTGTGCAAATACAAAATTTGATGTTTTTTTGTTATCTATCTAGTATCAATTACCTAATAGGCAACTTTTATTGCCTAGGATTGATTTCTTTCTGAATAAAACAAGTTAAGCAGACTGACTTGGTTTTTTAGTTTTTCGTCGGTAACTGTAAGGTATTTCCAAATAAGACTGGCTCTAGGCTTTTATACTTGGAAAACATAGCTTTGTCTAATGCTTATGTTGCCACAAACAAAATAACACAAGCCTACTTGTAAACAAAGTTATAATTGTAAGTTGTGTTTTGGACAATTCATGTTTCGCAACTGCTAACTTCACACAACGGTTGCACGGTACAACCATCTTCGTTGTTAGATGGTTGCAATAGTACCGTAGTGTAATAAAACGCCCGTCACCGGGCGGTATCGGTATCGGCTTTAGGCGATCGATTCTCGATACCGATACCAAAGCCTAAAAATCGGTGGTATCGAGAATGGGTATCGGGAATCGACTCATCCCTATTTATAAGTGATTTACTTAATTTAGGTTTTTAATATTTTACTACTTAACCATATACCTAATTGCTACATATTGACGATTGTACTGCCATGGCCACAACAATAAGAAACTGATTGCTTCATTGTAGAACAATCAGTAACTGCATGAAGTGATTCACCCCAAATTTTTCCCGAGCATTGTGAGGATTAAGGATGAGTACCCCCCGGACAGATTTATGCTCTCTACCCTGCTTGATTCCTAGCCAACCATCGGGCACACTGCGAATTGAGAATTTGATCTCACCTGCCAGGACCCTGCAGGATATTTCTTGTCCAGACCTGCCTTTATATATGCAGCGACTTCGCTTTCTTCCAGAAACTTGGCAAGTGCTTTATGCGTTAGAATGAACACTTCTTTCTTCATCCTGTCCGTCATGTCAGTGTGCTTCACCACAGGGTTTCGTTCTTGGTAAAATTTGGTGTCGTAGGGAGGCAGCTCTGGGGGCGCTTCCACGTCCATTTTTCAGTTTATGGAAATAAAGTTATACTTTAGCACAAACAGAAATCGACTTCTTACGTTTTATCAAAACTCTCAAAGACACCTTACTGGAAACTTGATACTGTTATACATAAAAGTGTTGCTAGGTACTGTCAATTTCTTGTACTAAGGATGTGCAACATGGTACAATGAGGTTTGAATGCAATAAGCCTAATGGAGAGGCCCTCATCTTTAACAGAGCCAATGGACGTAGAAATCACCAGCCTTTACACCTACAAATATTATTCTTTAAACATAAATGTATCCTTTATCATTGCCAGTAAGTAATGGTATATTGCTCATATCGTTCAATCAAAAATCATGGATGTCATCTGGAAGAAAAAAGTTGACGATTATTTTCAGTTGAAAGCAAAATCTAAAGTTCAATTTTCTTCAGATCATCAAATATATAGATATTTCAAGCTAACTGATCTATGAGCTCATTTTTTTCCTGGAAGGCTATCACCAATGTTGGTACCAAAAATATGATGACTGAAGTATGTCATAAATTATAACTTGCTCATGAGTACTTAATTTAAGTCCCATCTATATTAAATTAGATGCATTTTGCCTCCTTATAATTAGGTACATACATGACACATTATGTACCTACGAATAAATTGTTAATAGTTACGGGTTTACTTATTCATTCCGAACCCTTTTCAACTGCCGTTGATTGGAATAGAATATATAAGTAACAATGAACCATGAAGTATGGAAAACCCGCCACTTAGATAACCCTTCTTGGCAGAACGATGTTCAGAAACCATTATTTAACCCCGTTTATAGTATATTTATCATCGAAACTCGGGGATTCGCGCCTCACAAATGAGTTGTGGCAATCTAAGTGATTGTCGTGATTAAATTCCTTATTTGTTTACTACATTTTTATATTATTTGAGGATGAGGGTTATTAAATGAGATTCAGAAATTAATCACTGGTATTCTTTTAGCAACAATGACATTAAATGGCGCTCCAAGAAAGGTATCAAAGAGAGGATTATCTGACTACTCTGTTGTCGAAATATTTATATTGAGTAGAATTCAATTTCGGTAATAAGATAACGCACTGGAGTGTAGGATAGCAATGAGTTAGGTATGGGTATAACTTAATATGGTGTGAATGATAATTAATTTCTATACGCACAAAAGAGAGAAAGAGAGAGAGACAGAGCTCTTAAGTTAGGACAGGGTGAATCTCGAATGACGAGAGGGGTACAACTACGATCGGTTCACTCGGCGTTCTGTGGAACACTCCTGCTAACAGTTAGTTAGAGAGCTGTTACAGGGTTCAGTTGCATTATAACACCAGAACCCCATAATGACGCTTTTTAGTGAAGTAGAGGGACAAAACGATCTATGACTAAGGGCGGAATCCATAGTCGCTCCTCAACGCTGAGGCCTCCTCAAGGTGGGATGTTGAGGAGAATTTCACCCCATCGGTATGCAGCATCGCAAAGGTAAGGCTGACCTCCACATTTGAGCTGAGGTAGGCCTTGAGGTGGGTTCCTGTCTCCTTAACCTATTCAGAGTGATCACAAACCGAGGCTGGCCTCCATGCCTCCTCGAAAACCCCTATATATAGACGATTTTTGAAGGTGAGATGGGCAATTTCTCGACTTCAGAGGGGTTGGAACCCACCTCCAGCCAAGGGAGGTTGAAACCTCCCTCGAAATGTTATTTTGTGCTTGGTTTTTCGTTGTTGCATTCGATTGTTGTCTCTTTGGATTACTTACCAAGCTAATTTGGCGATGCTGAGTTTGTATATGTTTGTGTGGGACTTCCGACTCGATGATGAAAATATGCTACTTCTCAGGATTGACTGTAGAAGGTTATGATGTTAACACTCAAAGGTTAAGTCTAACACTCAAAGCCTCGAAAAAGAAACTTTTCGCCCGTTTTCGGCCCATAGCATCTATGCGAGTGAAGCGATCGGGATGGTTAAACGTTAGGACCAACTAGACCACAAATGGAGTCTATGTGCGAAAGAACGGGGTTTTTAAGTCAATTCTTAGGTCTTTTATGGCCCGGACGGCAGACGGCGAACGGCGGACGGACATTTTAAATTTGAATTCTACTCACCTTGAAACGTAAAGTGACAAAATTTGAGGGGGTTATAAAAATTTTTGCTATACGATCACATAGGCTTATTATTAGAAATAATAAATCCAAAGATTTACTCCCGTGCTTGAAGTCTTTTCTTCTTGTCGATGGTTTATCCCTCAGGGAAAGCAAACGGATAAACGCAAAGCGACCGGGGGGGTTGATATTGGTTTGGTGGACGGATATCCATGAATGAAACTCAAAAAAACATTACTGTTGCATTGAAAGATTTCAAGATCTGGGATTTTTGAATATTTCAGCCCTTGGGTTCTACTCTTTAGGGTTTATCGAACTGATGCCGATATTACTGGCACATCGCCGGCCGAAGTATGATTTTTAAGCCTATTCCTTTAAGTTTGGTTCAATACTTTTTGAGAAAAGCTTCGGAAGGCGTATGGCATACGTCGGATGTCGGGCGGACGGATTTAAAATTATTAGATTTTGGATTCTACGCATCTTGAAACGTAAACCAACAAATTTTGGGTGGGGGTTAAAACAATTTTTTTCTTGGTCGATTGCGAAGGATCGTTATTGAAAATAATAAACCAAAACTATATTTGTTCCAGCCAGTAGGTTATACTATTCAAACCCTCTCTGTGGTTCTTTGTTGGTCATAGCTCCTGTCTTAATGACCTCAGATATTGACATAAATGTAGTTTGGTTTCGCCCTTACTATACGTAATCTCAGTGTGGAACATAGTCAATCAATCAATCAAATCAAATAATTTTTATTGTTTCAGGTTAAAAACCATACAATAAGAGTTCCAATTACAATGATCAGCAATATTTACTTCATAATTCTAATACAAAATAAAATAAATCTGCCCCTAATTTTCTTCTGAAAATAATGTACAATCCTATGTATAATGCTACACAGTTATTTTTTAATTTGTTGTGTACACATAATATTTTTAATTGATAATAATAATCCTAGACTAAGTTCTCTTCTTTTTTTCCAATACCTAATCATGCCTACAACTCCAACCCTGCATCCTCTATCAACTGGGCCTTAAATTTCCTCAGTCTGAGGTATGCCAACAGAAAGTTGCCCAGCATTAACACCTCCGCCCCACTGCCACACTGCAACAATTCACCCCAGATACGCTCCTCACTAAACCTACGGCTTCCAAAGTACTTAATTCTCAATTGCCCGAGAGTGGGGCATTCACCGAGTGCATGTGGAATGGTCTCATGCTGGTTTGTGTTGCACAAGATACACCGAAGCTGCTGGTCGACCCTCACAAAATCCTTTCCCACAAGGGTTGAAAATTGCCAATCGCTAGACATTCTTATGTTCGCCACGGTCCTCTTAATCAGCATGGGTAGATCGAAACCCAGGTAGGCCGCGGGGACCCCACTGGAAGTGCTGATTAGCCGCGAATACATTCGACTGTATGACGAAAGCTGAATCCTTTCCTTATCTTTGTAACTTGTTTTCAGCTCATAGCTGTACATTATCGCTTTTCTAGCATTTTTAACTTCCCCGGCGTCCTGGTTATTCCAAACTCTCTCATACCCAAGGTCGGTGAGTATACTGCGGAGTTTAGCGGCCCAATTAAACTTCAGAATGGTATCATTTCGGCCCTCCATTGCTTTAAGCATCTGTCTATAACAGACCGAGGGGTACCTGCTCTTATCCATTCTAAGTAGGTCTTCCCACCATTTCAAAACCCTTTCAAGGATGTTGCACCCGATCTTCTTTCTTCCTGTTTCCACTCTGAGAATGTAGCCCGGTGTGCAGAACGGCAATAAGAGGACACTCTTAATAAATCTAGTTTGGACTACTTCAAGTTGTTCCCAGAAGCAGAAACTCCAAACTTCAGCGTTGTACAGTAGTACTGATCCCACCATCGAGTCAAAAATCTTGCAGGCAGATTCCCAGCTATGACTTCTGCTTCTGACTAATATCTGCCTAGCAGCTCCCCAAGCATTCATTGCCTTGGTCTTGAACTTCTGGGCTGCATCAGAAAAGGAACCACTTGCAATAAAGGGGACTCCCAAGTAGGTATATTCCTTTGCCATGTCAATAACTAGATCTCCAACTGCCACACTTCCTCGCTTATCCGTTCTTCCTCCTTTATTGAAATAGACAATCTTCGTTTTCTTCGGGTTCATTTTCAATCCCATAGAGACAGAATATTCAAATAACGCCTGCAGCTTCCTTTGTATGTCCATTCTGGAACAACCAAAGATAACAACGTCGTCCGCGAAGAGTAGCTTGAGGATGTCAGTGACCCCATCGACAAAGATTCCACTCAAGCCTCGTTCTCGAAGGTATTTCTCAAGTCCAGACAGAAACAGTGTGAACAGCTGTGGGCTGAGTGAGTCTCCCTGTAACACCCCTCTACATACCTTCTGGAACTCTGTTAGTTGTTCTCCACACTTTATAGCTACACAAGCTTCACTGTACAGATTCACCAACACGTCCAGAATCTTGCCACGAATACCCATCTCAGCGAGCGCATACCAAAGGATAGGGTGCGGAAGTGAACCAAAAGCATCGCTGTAGTCGACAAATGCGCAGTACAGTTTACCCTGTCGTTTCTGAAGGCACAGCCCTATTATGGAGTTCAGGACAAACAAATTATCTCGGCAGCCCCGCCCCAGCCGAAACCCGGCCTGTGCCTCCGGGAGAGCTCCTACCTCCTCAGCCCAATCTCGGATACGACTGCTCAGGCAACGGGTGAATCCCTTGACAACCGTGTTAATCAGCGCTATAGGGCGCTGCTGAGCAATATCATTCAAGTCTGAACTTTTTGGAATCATCCTTAGAAGCACTTTACACCATTCTCCTGGCACTTTACCTTGATCCAAAGCCCGAGTAAAAATACCCGCTAATCGCTGAAACCCCGACTCAGGAAGATTCTTCCACACTTCGTTAGGTATCATGTCTACCCCTGGCGACTTATTGTTCTTCGTACTGAGCAATGACCTTTTCACCTCATCCACTGAGATTGGATCATTCAGCCACTGGAAAATCACATCAGACCGAACACCAGCAGACCAGCTAACAGACGGTAGTGTATACATTTGCCTCAGATATATTTCCCACTCTTCTAGCGATATATTTGAAGTAATTTTTTTCCTGCACCGGACCTTCCTTACAGCCTCCCAAAACTGGTTAGGATCCCTTGCCTGGACGATTCCTTTTTTCACCCCATCAAAGAAAGCCGCTTCCGTTTTTCTAAGTTTGTCCCTATATTCACTCTTGAGTTCCAAAAAAACCTCGATAGGATCATCTCTCTTCCTCCATTTCCTCAAAGCAGAGCGGGCTTCTCTTTTTAACTGTCTCAATTCGCCCGTGTACCACGGTTTATCAGGGTGCTTTATGCCTTCTTCGGAAGGAATTTTAACAGAATACATCATTCCCGCCTCACTCAGGGCAGCGATTGTGGCCTTTTTGAAGTTTGCATAATCTTCTTCAATCTCGCTGACATTCGGATATTTACCGATTTCCTCACTAAAAGTGTCCACGAAAACCTTAGTTTGGTCCGGCTTCCATTTGATGATCTTCTTCCTCCGAATCTCACTTCCTGAGAGCCTACCCTTAAACTGACTTTGCATTTTCGAATTTATTTTCTCAAAGCTTATACAGATTTCTGAATGGTCCGACAGGATGCCCAATTCTTCTCCGACCTTGAAATCGATGAAACTGGGCAGCGCTTCCGGGCTCAACCAACACATATCAATGGTGCTACTGCCTTGAGCTCCATGGAAGGTGAAGAGACCCGTTGGGTCACCAGCACTACGTCCGTTCATGACCACAAAAGCGAACGACTCCATCTTCTCCACCAGCCTCCTCCCACCCCGTTCCTGTACCTTGTCCTGGCTCCTGCGTTTTGCATCAAGGCAGCAACTCTCCAAACAATCATAGTCCCCCTGATTCAGCTCCCCTATTCTCGCGTTCCAGTCACCAACCAGTATAATTCCATACCTAGAGTAATGTTCCGACATAAATGAAATTTTGGATTCTAAACCTTCCATTTCAAATTCTAGCTCTTCCTTTGTATTAAAATAAACATTAACCACAATTAATTTCAAATCAGGTAATATAATCACCATGTAGTTTTTATCAATATCAGTACTCCTACTTGCTAAATCCTTTCTCACCAACGTCATTAAACCCCCCCTAGCCCTACCAGCCCTATGAATTCTTGTTGCTTCAGAGCAGTGCACAACAAAGTTTTCGATCACAAAATTTGGGAGATTAATAACCGCTTCTACCCAGGTTTCTTGTAAGCAAATCACATCAAAATGAATCATGTAACTGATCTGTTGAGAATCTAACCTATAAAAATTTTTGATGCCATTCATATTCCAGCTCATAATATTAATAGTATTAGTGGTTGGTAAAACATCTGTGACTGGGGGCTGGGGGTGTAACTGCTATTGTCCTTTACCAGGGCTAACTTGTCTCTTGGTAGATTTCTTGGGTTTCCTCCATCCCACCTCAGTAACCGGGCTTCCAGACATCGGGCGCTTCGTTCTTCGAGCCGGTGTGTCGGTCCCTCCTCCGGTCCCCGGAGTGGATGCATCGATCTGCCGAACGTTCACTTGGGACAGCCCTTCCTCCGTCTCCGACATTCCCAGTGTCTCAAATTTGTTCCGCAGTTCCTCCAAAGTCCATTGCTCTCCTTCCACGATCAACTTATCCCTTCGTATGAAGGCTTTTAGGCCATCCCCCAATGCTTTCTTCCGGAAGTCATTTAGTTCCTTCTGAATGGTTCTCGTTTCCATGGCCAAGTCTTCTCGGATATAAACGTTTGACCCCTTCAAATTTCTCGCTCCTCGTAAGCACTCGAATTTGAGGCTAGCCGTTGAGAAACTGACCCATACTGGCATAGAGCCATTTTTCCCTTTACCAAGAAAGCGGACATGTTCTATCTCTCTGATGTTCACGTCTACCTTCAACTTGTCCCGCAAAAACATCAAAACTGCACTCCTCATCGGAACGTCCCGAGAGGGGATCCAATTGTAGATGATTATATTCTTCGAGCGCTCAGTTTCCTCAAGCCGTTTAATTTTACTTTCCATGTTTCCAATGACAGCAACTTTTTTTGACAGCTTCTCTATTTCCATTTTATTTTCCTTGACAGTCTTTTCGAGGAGAAGTACCTTGGTGAAATCGTTTTTCAGGCCAAGAATATCGTTCTGAATCTTATCGAGTGCCTGAAGGCGTTCCATTACGTCTTCTATCGTACTCATATTCCTCAAATCGACTTGCACGTAAGGACCTTCACTTCCGCCCAGTCAAGGCACACTACAGTCCGTTTGAACGCGATAAGAAGATTCCTCCGATGGCGATAGATGATGCGACGGGGGGAGGAGGAGAAGCGAAAGGCGGGGGTCACACACGGGCCGGCAGAAGTGGGCAGGGTGGGGGTTCGGTCCCCTCTCAGCAAAAGATCAAGCCGAATTCCTGGAACTCGGTGACTGTCGGCCTTCACCGGGTGATTTCGCTAATCTCAAGGTCAAACCGACCAACCCAATGGCCCGAACTTCTCCAATTAATGAGAATAAAGCCGAAACTATTCCGTATGATTCCACTGAAAATAAGCAGGTATTATTCCACTTACGGACTTTCTGCCACCGATTCTTGTATCCAGTCAGTTCATTCAGAAAGAATGCACAATCTTGAGGGGAACAGCTCACGGTAAACGTCCAAACAACGACCGGTTTCGCCTGATAACCACGGACGCGACATGCACGGTACGACGGCTCGGTCGGAACCATTATTTAACCCCGTTTATAGTATATTTATCATCGAAACTCGGGGATTCGCGCCTCACAAATGAGTTGTGGCAATCTAAGTGATTGTCGTGATTAAATTCCTTATTTGTTTACTACATTTTTATATTATTTGAGGATGAGGGTTATTAAATGAGATTCAGAAATTAATCACTGGTATTCTTTTAGCAACAATGACATTAAATGGCGCTCCAAGAAAGGTATCAAAGAGAGGATTATCTGACTACTCTGTTGTCGAAATATTTATATTGAGTAGAATTCAATTTCGGTAATAAGATAACGCACTGGAGTGTAGGATAGCAATGAGTTAGGTATGGGTATAACTTAATATGGTGTGAATGATAATTAATTTCTATACGCACAAAAGAGAGAAAGAGAGAGAGACAGAGCTCTTAAGTTAGGACAGGGTGAATCTCGAATGACGAGAGGGGTACAACTACGATCGGTTCACTCGGCGTTCTGTGGAACACTCCTGCTAACAGTTAGTTAGAGAGCTGTTACAGGGTTCAGTTGCATTATAACACCAGAACCCCATAATGACGCTTTTTAGTGAAGTAGAGGGACAAAACGATCTATGACTAAGGGCGGAATCCATAGTCGCTCCTCAACGCTGAGGCCTCCTCTAGGTGGGATGTTGAGGAGAATTTCACCCCATCGGTATGCAGCATCGCAAAGGTAAGGCTGACCTCCACATTTGAGCTGAGGTAGGCCTTGAGGTGGGTTCCTGTCTCCTTAACCTATTCAGAGTGATCACAAACCGAGGCTGGCCTCCATGCCTCCTCGAAAACCCCTATATATAGACGATTTTTGAAGGTGAGATGGGCAATTTCTCGACTTCAGAGGGGTTGGAACCCACCTCCAGCCAAGGGAGGTTGAAACCTCCCTCGAAATGTTATTTTGTGCTTGGTTTTTCGTTGTTGCATTCGATTGTTGTCTCTTTGGATTACTTACCAAGCTAATTTGGCGATGCTGAGTTTGTATATGTTTGTGTGGGACTTCCGACTCGATGATGAAAATATGCTACTTCTCAGGATTGACTGTAGAAGGTTATGATGTTAACACTCAAAGGTTAAGTCTAACACTCAAAGCCTCGAAAAAGAAACTTTTCGCCCGTTTTCGGCCCATAGCATCTATGCGAGTGAAGCGATCGGGATGGTTAAACGTTAGGACCAACTAGACCACAAATGGAGTCTATGTGCGAAAGAACGGGGTTTTTAAGTCAATTCTTAGGCCTTTTATGGCCCGGACGGCGAACGGCGGACGGACATTTTAAATTTGAATTCTACTCACCTTGAAACGTAAAGTGACAAAATTTGAGGGGGTTATAAAAATTTTTGCTATACGATCACATAGGCTTATTATTAGAAATAATAAATCCAAAGATTTACTCCCGTGCTTGAAGTCTTTTCTTCTTGTCGATGGTTTATCCCTCAGGGAAAGCAAACGGATAAACGCAAAGCGACCGGGGGGGTTGATATTGGTTTGGTGGACGGATATCCATGAATGAAACTCAAAAAAACATTACTGTTGCATTGAAAGATTTCAAGATCTGGGATTTTTGAATATTTCAGCCCTTGGGTTCTACTCTTTAGGGTTTATCGAACTGATGCCGATATTACTGGCACATCGCCGGCCGAAGTATGATTTTTAAGCCTATTCCTTTAAGTTTGGTTCAATACTTTTTGAGAAAAGCTTCGGAAGGCGTATGGCATACGTCGGATGTCGGGCGGACGGATTTAAAATTATTAGATTTTGGATTCTACGCATCTTGAAACGTAAACCAACAAATTTTGGGTGGGGGTTAAAACAATTTTTTTCTTGGTCGATTGCGAAGGATCGTTATTGAAAATAATAAACCAAAACTATATTTGTTCCAGCCAGTAGGTTATACTATTCAAACCCTCTCTGTGGTTCTTTGTTGGTCATAGCTCCTGTCTTAATGACCTCAGATATTGACATAAATGTAGTTTGGTTTCACCCTTACTATACGTAATCTCAGTGTGGAACATAGTCTTTCTCACAATTCATCAAAGAATTTGCCTTTCAGCAACAACTCAATTTTTGAACTACCGCTTCTCACTTGATTGATGTTTCCTGCATGTTAACGTCTTGGGGGAAAAAAAAAATCCTACGTGAATATTCAGTGTCGGAAAAATACAGTAAACCCATTAAAAGTTCTCGACTTTAAGACCTGGGGCGAGAGAAAACTCAGGGCACACCCCCTCCAGCTTACAACCCACTCAGCTCCTTTTTAAGCTGAATTCCTCTCGTGCGCTAGTTTCCATATTACTTGGTCTGAGGGGGCGTCGCGGGATCCTCGAGGGAAGAAATTTTTCATCGAGTAAAGCAATTTGTCGAGAAATACTGTGATCCATAACGTGAGTGCACGTTCCGGCACTCTCAATGATGAGAAGTTCAAGCTTTACTTAAATTTGGAATTCCACACCTGCGAAGCATGTTCGCATCGTTGTTTCTACCAGTCGTATTCGTATCAGAAGTTCTGTTCTCTAAACATTTGGCCTGGACAGGCTCAATTTGTACTTTTCCAACTTGAATAAACGAACTAAATCAGTCGCGACGAAGTTGTGGAAACCCATTTCAGAAACTGAAGTTAGTGATGAACGTTGTCTATTTCCACGAAAAATGAAGAGTTACAATGTTAAATCGATTTCGACTGTTAGGCCAATATACAGGGTGTCTCAGACTCGACTCGCCATAGTTCAGGTATCGATTTTATAACTAATTTGCAACTAAAAGGTCTTCCTGGAGATTTTATCTTAAACGCGTAGATCTAGTTTTCGAGTAATTCAATTGATACGATTTTTTTCGTGTTTCCACCTTATATGACTATAAAACCATAGCTCCCTCAAAAGACAGTGAAAATTAAAAAATGTCACCTTTGAAAAGAGCGTTAAATTACCTAACACCTTGATATCACTTCAAAATTTTATAAGCAGGTTTAATGGGAGAAAAATCTCCGAAGTGCTAACTTTAGCTGACTAGTTTCACCCCTAAAAACACATTAAATTTATCATACCATATGAACTCAAATTGGTGAGTTAAAGTTTGGTCTTAACGGGGTTTGGGAGATATGCAAGTGTTACATAGAAACCGACCCTACAGTCGTATTTTCATTTAAGGTAATTTTCAAGTAAGCCCTCGATTTCATTGAAAAACTATATTTTTCAACATTAAAACAAAATTGTCTCCCATAATTAGCAAAGTAAAAGTATAATTGGCCACACCGTTGGGAAGGTGAGATCTTGATGCAGTTTTTTCCGTCTTTTGGGGTAAAATTCGATGGAAGACTCTCGAGCTATAGCGCTTCGAATTTCTTAAGATTTTTCAAATCTCAACTTTCAGCCGAATTTCTCTCCCATTAAACCTGCTTACAACATTTTGAATTGCTATTCAGGGTGGCAGGAAATTTAAAGTTCTTTACAACGGTGTACCTACTCATTTTTTAATATTCACATATTCACTGTAATTTGAGGGAGTTATGGTTATTTTAGGGATGTACGGTTGAAAACACGAAACAAATCTTAAATATTGCATTACTAAAAAAAAAAAAAAAAAAAAATACGATAATATATATATGCATATGTCATTCCAAATTATAACCCTCCTTAGGGTAAAGATGAAAATTTCGTTCTTGCACCCTCAAATCTAGCTATCCAAATGTTCGGTGGCCAGCAATTTTAGAGCACATTGAATGGCTCAAAGTTAAAAAAAGTCCAGTCATGCAGCATGACCCCATTAGCGAATTCTTGAAGAAATCCTCGACATTTCAGTAGGATTGACGGCCGAGCGGAGCGAGGCCTTGGGTCTGCGTGCTAGTACGTACATAAGTAAAACTTCTTCATAATTTCGTGGCTGATATTTTCTAAGCCACAGTCAGTATTAAAGCTACATTAAGTCCTTAAACAGTTGAGCGTAAAACATTAAAGAGTGCGACCGAGAGAATCGGAGGACGGAATATTTCACAAAGTAAACTCATCAGTTGTGATTACAATTTTTTTTTTTTAACAAGCACCTACTACCTACGTTTTTAAACAGCTTGGTTCTAGGATTGGTTATACAGGGATACTTCCATAAGAGTAGTTCAATCTGAATTTGGACAATGTTTCATGCAAATATTACCGATTTTTACAACTAGCGTACGGCATTATTTCGATTTTTGATTGATTTTTCAACTTTGAAATTTTTGAAAACTTGGTACATATTCTTATAGGAAATTTTACGCTGATTCCGAATATACCACATGTTAGTATGCTGAAAAAATTATTTCGCACAACAAATCGCAAAAAACAGGCTATTTTGAAATGTTTGACTACATTTTTGAAAATTTCAACCCGAAGATGTAATCCGATCATGCTGACCAACGAACTTGTACTTTCATTTTGTGTCCTTAACATTTTAAAATTTGTTTGAAGTTTCTAGCACAATTCTACGGACAGTTATCGTCTGGAATGACCCATACATACATACATAAAAAAATGCGTTAAACATCAGAATATGATTCACAATAGCCTGAAACGGATTTCTGCATAAATCTTTTTCAAAAATTCACATTATACAAATTTTGAGGAGAGAGCAATAGCTTAATTCGCTTCAAAAATTCGCTAAAAATGAGCTAAACAAAATCTCAAAAAAGGCTAAGAATTGTCAAATTTATATTTTTAGCCCAACTTTAGTCAACATAAGTTCATCAGCAATGAACTAAAACGTTAAAAATTGTATGCGCAATATTATTCTGAAAAATTTACTTAAATGCCATTAACATTTGCAGAAAAATCGATAAAAACTACCAAAAGAGCTAAAAATTCAAAATTTTCTGAATTTTATAATAGTGTTTTGAAAAAGGGGTTTTTTTTTTTTTTGCCATAAATTTGAATGTTGACAAATTCTTTACATTGGAATTGCACAAATTTCGAAACAATGTAACAAGATGTAATAAGATACGATAATTTACAAAAATTCGATCATAAGATCATGTTGCATGACTGGAACTTTGGCGTCTTCTGTGGCCGAGTGGTAGTAAAGTAAGTAAATAAAGTAAGCAACCATTTCAGGTTGAGGCTTTTCGTCCGACTGTCTCGGGCGTCGCGGACCGAGTGGTTCGAAATGCGATCTGAAGCCGTTCGGAGGAAGGAGATCCCGGGTTCAATCCCCGGGCTGGTAACAAAATTTACCCGGTCTGAGGTCTGCTATATGCAATTTACTTGCGAGATTTAGTATATGGTTAAATAAACAAATGGAGATAGGTACCCAATAATGGTTTAGCTCAAAAAAACAAAATTTAATTTTTTTAATATAGACTTCCTAAAACGATAGGGAGATAGAAATGAGGCGCCTTATGGTGAACAGAAAGCACTACTGCGCATGTGCGCGGAGATGAGGCGCCTGATCTTCAATGAAACAACACCTAAACCTAAACCTTCAAACCTAAACCTTAGATTTCACCTTAAAATAAGAGGATTTATCCCGAACCAACCTATCTCATCTCTTCCTCCCTATCCCAAAGTAACCTTACACACCGATTTTCATTTCTTGTTGGTATTCATGATCCATGAAAGTTATATTCATATTCTTGTTCATTGATTTTCAAAATCTGCCATTGCAAAACCTTTTCGTGAATAAGAAAATAACTAGGTAACTTAGAAATGCTGGAAACTGAACACACGGGATAGACAGGAAAATCTCCTTGGTGGTTCAGCGTTACTTGAAGCTAAGTAGCGTTACTTAAAGATGAAACAAGAGAGTTTTTGGTGACCACTAACGTACCCTTAACGTCACCCTAACGTACCCATGAGTACGTGACCTTGAGGGGACGTTAGCAGAGTCGTACGTTAGAATGGCTCATTTAACGTCATCCGTTTGGGGACCTAAAGGCACTCGACACCAGCCTAACCTTCCTGAAAAGTAACACTACTGGTCATCTCAAAATTACTCCAATACTTGTGAAGTAAATAATTAATTATAGTTTTTCTTTAAATTCCCTTAACAGTACCTACTAATTATGTTGATGTAGCGGGTAGGTTTCTTGAACACCCCTCAAACTTGGCTATTTTTTGTTTCAAGTCGCGTAGAAACCGAATGTGCCATCTGAAGTCCACCTCCACCGTCTCTCTTTACCAGCCTTCAACTCGATCCAAAAAAATCCGTTCTTTTGTGCACAGGCTCTATTTGGTCGATTAGAGCCTTGTTTTTATTATTATTTTACGTATTTTAAACAAGAAACCTGAGTTTCAAGACACTACTTCTTTGCAGTATAGTTCTTGTTTGCCTGATCCTTCTGCTGTTTTCTCGTGAACATTGGGTAAAGCGCTGCCTCCACTGATGGTTGTGTCAGGTAAAATCCTGGTTCATTGTCATAGAGATAAAAACTTGTTCATACTTGTTGATAATTTATCCAACGGAAAACCCAAAAACATGAAGTTCGTAACGACTAATGCCCTATAAGTGCAACTAAACCACGGTGTTCCACACTTGAGGCTTACTATCCATCCCCTGTTTACGAATTGAAAACTAAAAATGAGAGATTAGCCCGTATTCGTACTGAAACTAACATGAAACTTGAATTCTGGATTAAAAATCCAGCGTTTCATATGGAAATGAAGAAGTTGATTAGACAACAAGACAGCTGGGGGGGGGGGGGGGGGGGGGAAATATAGCGTTGCTCAACCACCGTTAACGTGACATCAAAATTAAGGCAAAAGTTCTCCCGGTTCCTTTTGGGTTAGCATCTTCATTTGCTCCCTCAAGACTATGGTAACGGGTGACGTTAAAGTCGCCAAAAACTCTCTACTAATTCGACCCTCTTGACTTTATCAAATTAGCATACGCTGTGGCTCACCCATGATGAGGAAATCCCCAAGCACCTTATCTCAATTGACTTATCGTTTAGGAACTCTCTAATGACTGGACTTTAGATATTATCAATGATAATTTTCAGATACTTGTTCAAAGATAGTGTCTTAGAATTTCTTCTAGTTTTTTGAAGTTGTGGAGAATTATTTTTCTAAAAACATCTCCTGGGGAAAGAACGTCGGAGTGATAAAAATATAGACGGCTTGGAGGCTTCTTTTTTTTTCAATTTACGTCGTTCTAGCCGTTCCAAGAAGAAACTGTAGAAACGTAAATGCGAGCCCCAAGATTTCCTGTGGGTCGCGTAAGAGGCACTTGGAAAAGTGTGTTTGCTCTAAGCAAGCTCGAAGGTGGGGTTAGGGTGGGAATGAGACAGAGAGAGAGAAAGAGAGAGAGAGAAAGAGAGAGAGAGAGAGAGAGAGAGAGTTTGAGCGTGAGAGACAGCGAGGGAGTGGGTTGATGGCGGGGGGGGGGGGGGGGGGGGGGGGGGGGGTCACCCAGCTTTTCGACGGATAATTGGAAACGAGGAGGCGACAAATATTGCCAGGTGCAAAATACTCGGCTCCTCCAGCCCTCAGTGGGAATGAGAGGTTCGGCTTACACCGTTTGAGCACAACCCCACCGTTTGATCGATTTCCTATCGACTGGGGAAAAAAAAAAAAAAAAAAAAAAAAAAAAAAAAAAAAAAAAACTAATACTGCGGTCTTCCCAAGCCTTGGGATAGTAGGAGACAGTGAAAAAGGTTAGTACACCCCTTTTCTTCAGCCGTGTTCTTTACATTGTTCGTGAGGTATTTTATTATATCGGGTTTCCCCAAAATCTTCCCCCCCCCCCCCCCCCCAAACTAAAATCGTTAATAATGGGTCAAAAAATACTTTTTTTCAATATTAAAGTTTTTGTAAAGATCTCAAAAAATACGAAATTGCGCATTGTGCACGTGCGCGATTGACATCAACTTCGTTATTTTAAAGAGGAACCTCCATTTTTTATCACAGATTTGAATTTTACGTGAAATTTCAGGAAGAAATGGCCCATCACTCGATTTTTTTAGTGCGCGCAAATGGTGTTTTAAATGTGAAATACTGACTTTTTGAAAATACTCAATTGCCACATGTTTCAGCAGTGAGGTCATAAAATCTGTGGGTTGCTGGACATAATTGGAAAGTTGATGAAATTTTGGGGTGTTGTTTTGGGATGCCTAGGGAAGCTAAATCCGAGTTTTTTGACAAAAAAAGCCTGTGCTCAATTGTGAGTGACCGAAAAACCGCGATTTTTTCGGACTTTTTTCGGACTTTTTTCGGTTTTCCGACTATAACTCGAAAACTATGCCCTGTAAAGGTCTTTTTTATTACATTTTCGGAAAGAGCATTAAATTTCCTTCAAATTTCACTAGTCACATGTTTTTTTTAACCGAATAGCTGCTATGTTACAGCCCTTCCAAAGTACTTCAAATTTCTCAAAATGTACAATTTTACAGAAAAATTAATGTTTTAGCCTCATAACATTCATTTGTACGTACTATGACTCACATGTATGTATGTTATACATACTATATGAACCTATGAACCCCCCCCCCCCCCCCCTCTTCTGCCACTGTACTCTTCATTCCCATCATAGTGAGTGTAGTGGATTTATATGTGTTTGACTAGGGGTAGGTACCCCTAGAGGAATGCCTTTAGGCAAATCCTGAATCGGGAGAATTTCATGAGTCTGGTGATTCGGGTTTGTTCCTTGATGCGGAACTTGTTGAAGGTGCTGAAAAGTACCTTCAGATTGGTGTTTATCCCTGTATCCAAAGGGGTGATATTTGTAGGACTCATAGCCAAATGTCTCGCCATGTAGAGCGGCGATGTGCCGTTCTTTTTGAATATCTCTTGCGTGGGAGAGATATGTTTCATCCGTCGAGGGACCTCTTTGTGTCCACTGGTAGTAGAAGTCTGTAGGTCTTGAAAAGTACTATTTGTTCATTAAAACTGGAAGACTGGAAGTTCTGAAAAGAACTGTTGTCTTGTAAGTACCTGGTCGCAAAGGACGAGTATGTTTCCTCGAGCTGATAAGCCATGCGAGGAGCCCCAGTTGTAGGGGTCTGAAACTCGTGAACTACGTCTATTCGGTTGTTGAAAGGTCGGAATACTTGAGTTTCTGATTGTGTTGGAACCCTCTGTGTTTCAAGAGGGGTTGTCCGGGCGAAAGAGTGAAGCCCTTTCGATAATGCGGGTCCGCCGAAATATGTAACGACCGGGCTGTTTGTGGGCCCTGCTTGAGGTCGTACGGCTTGTTCCAGCGGGCGGTTTGAAGGTAAATCTCCGAACCCGGGGGCAAGGCTTACTGCTCCAAGACGGTGTTGCCTCGTCGGGTTACTGTCTCGGGCCCCGGCCTTATACGGGGGCTGAATAGGGAGGTAGACGAAGTGTCTAGCTTGACCTATTCGGACGTCTGGAAGTTCTAGTGGGCGGGAGTTTCTCTTCTCTACAAGCCGGTGGAGTTGAATCGCAGCCAGCTTATAAACTCATCTTCCGGTTCAGCCAGGGGAGTTGTATCGCTTCTGGTTTGCAGGAGAAGGTCTTCTTAGAGAGGTTTTAGATTGCTTGCTGTGATCGGTATGAGCTACTGGGCCATGGGATGCTGTATTTATATCCCTCACGGAGTCGGGGGTGGCTCGACATTGGCTCGCCCAGTGTAATCTGTTGGGCGCCCTCTGTGTGTCCTGGGGGTGAAGCGGCTTTTTCCCCTCCTCCTCACTAGGGCGCGCTTGCCTTGTTCGCCCTTGACTCGGGGTTTCAAAGGCGTCTGTTATAAGGCAGTCCGATGTCTTTTGTAATATATTATTTGGGGGTGATTTCACCACAGTGAGGTGTGCTGATGTGCAATGAAGAGGACACAGACTACGACACTGACGAAGAACTGAACTACGATCAGCCCACCATGTTCACTCCATTTGAAGAAGCAGATGTCACATACGGCAGTGAGGATGACGAGCCAGCTCTGCCAAAAAGACAAAGATCGACAGAGGACTGATTTATATATACCTTATTATATTCATGTACGTAAAACTGTACATTGATGTACCTACAATAAATAGTGGCGCTACCTAAGCGGGGCCAGGGAGCTCAGGCTTCCCCGCCGTGACAATCACCGGCGTTTCACACGCCAATCTCCGGGCGAATTACGCCCGGACAACCCCTCTTGAAACACAGAGGGTCCCAACACAATCAGAAACTCACGTATTCCGGCCTTTCAACGACGGAATAGACGTAGTTCACGAGTTTCAGACCCCTACAACTGGGGCTCCACGCATGGCTTACCAGCTCGAGGAAACATACCCGTCCTTTGTGACCGGGTACTCACAAGACAACAGTTCTTTTCAGAACTTCCAGTCTTCCAGTTTTAATGAACAAATAGTACTTTTCAAGACCTACAGACTTCTACTACCAGTGGACACAAAGGGGTCCCTCGACGGATGAAACATCTCTCCCACGCAAGAGATATTCAAAAAGAGCAGCACATCGCCGCTCTAAATGGCGAGACATTTGCCTATGAGTCCAACAAATATCACCCCTTTGGAAACAGGGATAAACAACAACCTGACGGTACTTTTCAGCACCTTCAACAAGTTCCGCATCAAGGAACAAACCCAAATCACCAGACTCATGAAATACTCCCGACTCAGCATTTGTCTAAAGGCATTCCTCTAGGGGTACTTACCCCTAGTCAAACATATATAAATCCACTACACTCAGTATGATGGGAATGAAGAGTACAGTGGCGGTAGAGGGGGGGGGGGGGGGGAGGGGGTTCATATAGTATGTATAACATACATACATGTGAGTCATAGTACGTACAAATGAATGATATGAGGCTAAAACATTAATTTTTCTGTAAAATTGTACATTTTGAGAAATTTGATGTACTTTGGAAGGGCTGTAACATAGCTGCTATTCAGTTAAAAAAAAAACACGTGACTAGTGAAATTTAAAGGAAATTTAATGTTCTTTCCGAAAATGTAATAAAAAAGACCTCTACAAGGCATAGTTTTCGAGTTATATTCGGAAAATCGAAAAAAGTCCGAAAAAATCGCGGTTTTTCGGCCACCCACAATCGAGCACAGGCTTTTTTTGTCAGAAAACTCGGATTTAGCTTCCCTAGGCATCCCAAAACGACACCCCAAAATTTCATTAACTTTCCAATTATGTCCAGGCAAAAGTACCTCACAGCTGGACTATAATACATGATTTTGGATTATTTTTTTGTACTGAACCTCGTAATAATGTTCATTTATTGATATTTGCATACCAACCTGAAAAAACACCGAAAAATTGGCCGGAATTGCCCTTTTTTTTTACACATTTCCACAAAGCATAAAGCATACCTAACTAAAAAGTTCCATTCATGCAGCATGATCGTATGAGCAAATTTTCGTAAATTATCGTATTGTATAATATTGAATTGTTTTGAAATTTGAGCTTTTTGAGTGCAAGGAAATCGTTAACCATTAATTTTATGGCAAAAAACGTATTCTAAATAATAACCTGCTATTCAAATACAGGTTCTGAATGTTTAGCTTTTTTTTGCAGTTTTTCTCTATTTTTCAGCAAATTTTAATGAATTTTAAGTACATTTTTCAGCATAATTGTGTACATACATTTTTGGATGTTCTATTTTACAGTTAATAAACTTCATTTGAGCAATATTCTACCAAAAAATATAAATTGAACGATTTTTAGCCGTTTGTAGCCATTTTTAGAGATTTTTTTTAGTACTTTTTTTGAAATTTGACCAATTTAATGTGCTCAAAAAGTGTTGTCCAACGAACTTATTCTTTCTTTTGAAATGCTTGATTTTTTTGGCGAAAGAACAAAGTTTATATTTCAATTCTTTCGGGAGTTATCGTCTGGAATGACACACACACACACACTTTTTTATTTATTTATTTATTTATTTTTTTTATAAACCTCCCCTCAAAGGCGGAGGGGGCACACCATTAAATAAATAAACAAATAAAATAAAAAAGTGGGGAGGACGCCCAGGTTTACCCGACGCCGGCTCTAGGGATAAGGAAAGTTGCAGGACGAGGAAAAAGAATGGGATGAAAGGAAGTGCCCCTATAAAATGAACACCAGTTCAAGTAAGAACCCCTCAGGACGCGGGTGGTGATACCACGGAGTACTCCTGCCGAGATGCCCAACTCGAGTAACTCCGTGGCGCTTTTCCCGCACCACACCCCGCGCCATGACACGGTCGCAGCCATAACCTTGGTGTTATTAGGTTAGTTTCTATCATATTTACTATTCTTAGCCCGCCAGGTCTGCTCCATGTCCACGCTGCCACTGACAACCTGGACATCCAGGATTATGGCAGACCCATCGGGCTTGATCGCAACGATATCTGGCTTCTTGCCCCGGTCACTCGGCATGTGATATAGCCTCTCCCTTTCGACATCCCAACTGCTGGATGACAAAGCGCCTGCTATCTGCTTGGCAACCGCATCGTGACGTAAAATGCGGCCACCGTGAGTACGAGGACACTGCTGCACCACATGATACAGATTCTCATTTTTACCCCGACAGGCACGGCAAAGGGTATCTACTGTCCCACGACTACCTCTAGAACACCTCACCGCAGTGGCTAATGTTGCCACGCGGACGGCATGAAAATGTCGGTAGTCGCAGGCCCCAATGCCCTCTGAAGCCCATTCCACCCACTGGGAGGAAATGGGGGATTCAGAGCACTGTCGGAGTTCTTTACCATCTACTGTATCATGCAGAGCAGCAGCGAACTCAGCAGATGAGCTGGGTTTGGGAGCAGTTGGTGTTGCTCAGTCGCAAAACAACAACTGCTGCTTGACAAAGTCAAGGTCAGCAGCAGTGCGGGCGACCTCCCAGCATGAGCCCCTAAGGGCGAGCAGGCGCTGGCGGCGTAAAGATGGGATGCTGGCTGAGAGAGAGACAATACCGAGCCCACCGGCCTTGACCGGAGCATGGATATAGGCACTTGGGACGCCAGGTGGGAAGCCTAGCCAAGAGCGCACAGCAGAGCGAACTTCACGATCTAACTCATGCAGCCACCCCGCAGTAAGCCTGCCAAAGACTAGAGCATAGGTCAGCTTTGGCAGTAAGTACGTGCGAAGGAGGCGCAGCTTCTGCTGTGGCTTCAATGGAGCCTTGGTGATACAAGCTAGTGCTCCACCAAGGTCCACACGGCTTGCGGCAATGGTGGCCACACACATGAAGTCAACTCCAAGGTACCGCCAAACCTCCAGCACGGATCGGGTGGGGATGGGTGACTGTCCTATGACAAAACACTCCTCGTCCACCACCTTCACGTGATGCTGGCGACCCGACGGGACCAATGACACTGACCCACACTTATCTGGATTAACCATCAAACCACACCTGGCCAGCTGCTCAGCAAAGGCATTGAGGGCAATCAGCAAGCCCTCACGGGTTTCGGCGAGTAGGATTACATCATCGGCAAAAGCTAGTGCACCTACTCGCACCCCATGGGCGAGATCAAACCCTATTTCAGCTGGCAGCTTACCCAAGGCCGTGTCTGCAACCAGGTTAAAGAGGAGTGGCGACAGAGGATCCCCCTGTCGTACCCCGCGCCCAATGACAACATCCCCTGACATCTCACCTCGTGCCTCGAGGATCCTCACGCCTTCGTGGTACAGGCGAGCAACATACTCAATTAAACGAGTAGGTGCCCCGACACCACAAAGACAATCGGTCAGGGCAAAATGGCTTACAGTGTCAAAGGCCTTAGCGACGTCCAGAGCAGCAAGATGCAGTAGTCCACGAAAGCCTTCTTTCTCTGTAGTACGTCTTGCACATATTGGGCAACGGTTTTCCACTTCGAGCTGCTTTCCAGCATAATATTCATCACTGTTGTGGGCGTGAAAACTCCTATCTCGTGGAACAAACTCTCTCGGTTACTCGAGTGGCCACCGCACCAGAAGAAGGTGTGTTCAGCGTCGTCCCAGTCAGAGTCCCCATATGGGCACTCGAGGCTCCGTGCCCTATTCATTCTGAACAAGTAGGCCATAAAAAGGCCATGACCAGTAAGGAATTGGGTCAGGAAATAATCCACTTCCCCATGTCCCCTGGCCACCCAGTCCTCAAGTCAGGGATGAGACACCTTGTCATCTCCCCTTGTGTCCAACTGTCCACTCATCCTGACACGCATTCAGTGTCTTTTCCCGCTCCTCCTTCTTGGCTGCTTCACTGGGGGCATGATCCCGCCTCTCGTAAAGGGCTCTTTGCTCCGCGATTAATAAGTGGATCGGCACAACACTAGTGACCATGGGTATCGCATCTCTTGATACCGTGCGATACAAACAGGCAACTCGTAGGGCCCCTCTACGCTGCACTGCTGCAAGTGGTTTCCTGTAGCATTCTCGCCTTACCGCATTGCCCCATATCTCCGCTCCATATTACAGGATGGAGTGAATCACTGCCATAAACAAACGCCTCGTAGGCTGCCTAGGGCCCCCAGTGTTTGGCATTATCCTACTGAGGTTGATCACTGCCCTTTGAGCCGCGCACTTTATATGGTCTCCGTATTTTAGCTTGGAGTCAACATAGACCCCGAGATATCTGACGGAAGGCCGTGTTATAATCTCTTCCCCTGCCACCATCAACAGTACAGCTGTGGGGATTCTTCTACTTGTGACCAAGACCAGCTTAGTCTTATTGGCGGCAAGGGACAGGCCATGAGAGAGCATCCACTTCGTCACCCGCCCCATAACCATGTTCAGTCTGATCTGCAGTTCGTCTAAGGTCCTTCAAAGTATAACGACGGCTCCATCATCGGCATAACCGATCGAGTGCTTTTTCTCAGGCAGTTGGAGACACAGCAAGCTGTTATAGCTCATATTCCACAGCAGTGGGCCAAGGATAGAGCCCTGAGCGACCCCGGACGTCAGGGGCTTCCGTCTTCTTCCGTCCACTGACTCGTAGAGCAATGATATATCCTTCAGATAGTGCCTCAGCATCCTCACCAAGTATGGGGGCCCCCTGAAATCGACCTCGAAAGCCTTGATTATATCAAGCTACCTGGCTGAATTAAATGCGTTGGTCACGTCCAGCGTCACCAACAGTCCCATCGGTCTCGAGCGGTTGTTTCCCCTCATTGTCTTCTGTAGGCCATTCACCATTTCTCGAATGGCCCCCACCGTGGAATGTCTGGCTCGGAATCCATGCTGACTCGGCGACAGGTCACCCGCTGACTCCACTACAAACCTTGGCTGCAAAAGACTTTCCAGTCCCTTGCCCAAGGTATCCAGAAGACACAGGGGCCTCCATGCAGAGGGCTGTCTCTTGTCTTTCTTCCCTTTGTCCAGGAGGCAGAGCCTTGCCTGAAGGCTGATCAACGAGAGCAAGGCCAAGTGTTGGTTTGCCACTATCAACGAGGTTGATGAGGATCCGTGGGGAACAGGCCACAAAATTGTAACCAAGAAGCTGATGAGAGGAGGCACGGTGGTGCTTGAGGACGAACTGCTGGAGAGGGTCGTCCGTGGGCTCTTCCCCCAGCACCCGACTGTGGAAGATACCGAAATGGAGGTCACTATCGAGGAGATCCCAGTGTTTTCAACGGAGGAACTCCAAAGAGCAATTGGCTCCATGAAAAATGGGAAGGCTCCTGGGCCAGACGGGATTCCCGTGGAGGTCCTGAAAGTAGCAGTAAAATCAGTTCCACAGCTGCTGCTGCGGATGTATAACGGTTGTCTTGTGACAGGTAATTTCAGTGAGAAGTGGAAGATGGCAAGGCTCTGCCTCCTGGACAAAGGGAAGAAAGACAAGAGACAGCCCTCTGCATGGAGGCCCCTGTGTCTTCTGGATACCTTGGGCAAGGGACTGGAAAGTCTTTTGCAGCCAAGGTTTGTAGTGGAGTCAGCGGGTGACCTGTCGCCGAGTCAGCATGGATTTCGAGCCAGACATTCCACGGTGGGGGCCATTCAAGAAATGGTGAATGGCCTACAGAAGACAATGAGGGGAAACAACCGCTCGAGACCGATGGGACTGTTGGTGACGCTGGACGTGACCAACGCATTTAATTCAGCCAGGTAGCTTGATATAATCAAGGCTTTCGAGGTCGATTTCAGGGGGCCCCCATACTTGGTGAGGATGCTGAGGCACTATCTGAAGGATATATCATTGCTCTACGAGTCAGTGGACGGAAGAAGACGGAAGCCCCTGACGTCCGGGGTCGCTCAGGGCTCTATCCTTGGCCCACTGCTGTGGAATATGAGCTATAACAGCTTGCTGTGTCTCCAGCTGCCTGAGAAAAAGCACTCGATCGGTTATGCCGATGATGGAGCCGTCGTTATACTTGGAAGGACCTTAGACGAACTGCAGATCAGACTGAACATAGTTATGGGGCGGGTGACGGAGTGGATGCTCTCACATGGCCTGTCCCTTGTCGCCAATAAGACTGAGCTGGTCTTGGTCACAAGTAGAAGAATCCCCACAGCTGTACTGTTGATGGTGGCAGGGGAGGAGATTATAACACGGCCTTCCGTCAGATATCTCGGGGTCTATGTTGACTCCAAGCTAAAATACGGAGACCATATAAAGTGCGCGGCTCAAAGGGCGTCTCAGGCAGTGATCAACCTCAGTAGGATAATGCCAAACACTGGGGGCCCTAGGCAGCCTACGAGGCGTTTGTTTGTGGCAGTGATTCACTCCATCCTGTAATATGGAGCGGAGATATGGGGCAATGCGGTAAGGCGAGAATGCTACAGGAAACCACTTGCAGCAGTGCAGCGTAGAGGGGCCCTACGAGTTGCCTGTTTGTATCGCACGGTATCAGGAGATGCGATACCCATGGTCGCTAGTGTTGTGCCGATCCACTTATTAACCGCGGAGCAAAGAGCCCTTTACGAGAGGCGGGATTATGCCCCCAGTGAAGCAGCCAAGAAGGAGGAGCGGGAAAAGACACTGAATGCGTGGCAGGATGAGTGGACAGTTGGACACAAGGGGAGATGACAAGGTGTCTCATCCCTGACTTGAGGACTGGGTGGCCAGGGGATATGGGGAAGTGGATTATTTCCTGACCCAATTCCTTACTGGTCATGGCCTTTTTATGGCCTACTTGTTCAGAATGAATAGGGCACGGAGCCTCGAGTGCCCATATGGGGACTCTGACTGGGACGACGCTGAACACACGTTTATCTGGTGCGATGGCCACTCGAGTAACCGAGAGAGTTTGTTGCACGAGATAGGAGTTTTCACGCCCACAACAGTGATGAATATTATGCTGGAAAGCAGCTCGAAGTGGAAAGCCGTTGCCCAATATGTGCAAGACGTACTACAGAGAAAGAAGGCTTTCGTGGACTCAAGACCAAATCAAGACAACAGAGACGATCAAGACGCGGGAATAAGTAATTTGGATAGCAGCTGGACGTCGGTGGATGGAAACAATGAAGAAGAGGAAGAAGACGAGGAAGATGAATGAAGGCACTCCTGAACCTCCCACTGGGGGGACGTAAGGAGAAGAAGATCTGTAAATCTTGTATAGGACGGAGCGAATGCGTGAGTAGGCATTCTGAGGGCGAAAAGTCAAAGAGAAGAGGCGAAAAGCCGAAGAGAGAGAGGGGCCAACCCGAAGTAATGTGTTAAACAGTCCCGGGTTGGCCCTTGCCTCAGGAGTATCAAGGGGACCACTGGGAGTCGCCCTCCTCCTACGCCCCGGAAAAAAACCCTAATCCCTCTCCACGAACATCCCCCCCCCCCCCCATATTAATTTCAGATTTTAAAAATGTTCTTGATAGGTAACTTAAGAGAACGTTCAGACTAATCCAATTTTATTCGTCCAAACATCAGATAACCAGTTCGTTCGGTGATGATCAAATTATTCAATTTAACCACACCCTCCCCCTCCATCAAAATACCCGGTGTGGTTCAGATTTGAAAATTTCAAGCAGTTTGTGATTCAAGTTAGAGTATTCCAAACATATTTAATCAATCAGGTCCTCAGTTTATTCATTGATGTTTAAGATACCCCATTCCACCCCCCACCCCTCCATCAAAATACCCGGTGTGGTTCAGATTTGAAAATTTCAAGCAGTTTGTGATTCAAGTTAGAGTATTCCAAACATATTTAATCAATCAAGTCCTCAGTTTATTATGTGATGTCCAAGATACCTCATTTCACCCCTGTCCCACCTCCCTCTTTTAAGAAAACATCCTCTTTGGGTCAGATTCGAAAATTTTCAAGTAGCCTGTGATTTGAGTTAGTGTAATTCAAACATATTTTAGGAATCAGGTCCCCAGTTTATTCAGTGATGTCCATTATACCTCATCTATCCCCCCCCCCTCCCCCCCACTACTCCAAAACACCCCCTATGGGTTAGGTTGGAAAACTTGACGTAGTCTGCGATTCAAGTAACAGTATTTCAAACATTTCTTACAATCAGCTCCAGTTCATTTAGTGATGTCCAAGATAAACCCCCCCCCCCCCCCCCCGCCCACATAAAACCCTAATGGTCGCGTTTGAAAATTTCAAGTACCTAGTCTGCAATTCAAGTTGGAGTAACCCGAACATATTTCTACAACCACGTCTCCAGTTTATTTACTGATGTCCATGATACCCCATGTCAACCCCCTTCTCTCCCAAAACACCCCCCTATGGGTCATATTTGAAAAACTTCAAGTAGCCTGTTATTTAAGTTAGAATAATCCAAACATATTCGACTAATCAGACCCCCTGTTCGTTCAATGGTGTCCAAGATACCACATTTCACCCCTCCCTATCCCGTAAAACATCCCCTTGGGCCCAAATTTTAAAAACTTCAAATATCCTATAATTTAAGTTGGACCGATACAGACATCCCCCTCCCCCCCTCTCTCATATCAGCTGTCCAATGACCCTTGGTCACCATGAAAAGCGGACTAACATAGGGGCAGACAGACAGGCAGACAGAGAAAAATTGAGAAAATGGTACCAATCGTCTATAATTAGCATAAACCGGAAAATAAACTCAAAATTCCATGATTCTAATCAATGTACAGACAGACATACTTACAATTTTGTTGCTATAGATATGGGCGGCCCGAACCCGCAGGAAAAAACTTTTTTTTTAACCAGTCCCTCAAAAAATCCGTTTCGCCCCACTGTGCGGCTGCCCAATATAGAACAGTTGGTCCTCTGTTGATTTCCGTGGAACTAGGTACTGATTACTCGCATTTACCTTGGTTTATAAGAGCAGATTCGTCTCAAACCCCCACCTTCGATTCCGTGAAACGGGGTGAAAGAAGTGGCAAAATTACAGAAGGGCAGTAGAAAAGGCTGCGAGGAACGGCAGGTAATCACCCCCGACTTGCAAAGAGCTTTTCACCCGCCTTCATACTCAATTTGCACTTCACATGGAAATCGAAGGTTTTTCGCTTCTATAGGACGAGACAGAAATCGTAGTGGCAATCAACCACACAGGTTGAATTCACATCTTCAAGGAGAAGCCAACTCAAAGAACGAGTAAATGTGAAATGAACACTTTCTACCTCGTTCTATATCAAACCTTATTTCACACTCAGTCCAGCTACTTTTCGAAAGCACTCAAAATGTTTCGTGTAAACTGGATTCGGGTTTTTGCACTCATGACTTATAAGAGACAATTTAAGGGAGTATCTTCTTATATTCCAGAAAAATCAATCAAAATCGGTAGTTAGATTTATTTTGTCGTTATGCCTTTGACTACAAATTTCGTGTTAATGAATGCACCCAAGCCACAGCTGATTAAATCGGGAGAAATACTCAGGACTTTAGCTAAAATACCCACCAGATTTAAGTTATTTTGGTTCATTAGGCCGAGACGTCAAGTTGTGGACGGAAGATCCAGCTAATGGTCCCGAAAATTTCATCAAAATTGCCTAAATAGTTTCAGTTTGTTGTCTCAGACGAACAAATATACTTGTACTAAAGTAATGAAAATAGGTTAGCACCCTTGAGAAAACTTGAGAAAAATCATCAAGACCAACTTCCAACCCAATTTTGAACCCATTGTTTTTATTTTAATTCGCTCAACTTGGAGAAAAATGAAGAAATAAATTCTTGGTGTATCTTCATAAATTTCATCACGATTGAATGCTCACCTCATCACGCCTCTTTTCCCTGAAGGGCACACAATGGGGCGAGTGTAAGGGATAATTGGACAGTTGGGGGAATAAAAAGGTTGAGAGTGGAAATATAATTGTTTGGCCTTGGCCAACGTGGATCTTTTTCGAAGAGAAAGACTCAAAATCAGAAGATTGGAAACCTAGGATAATTACAAGAAAAATACAAATTTTCGGAGATGGATTATAAAACATGTATACTTCTAGGTATGGTACAAACCAATGAAAAAGTATTCCCTATACAACAAAATCTAGGAGAGCTCCCCGCGTAAACTAAGTGTTTCAAACATAATATTTTAATATATTAAACTGAAATTGTCTCTTTTAGAAAAATAAAGAAAAATAATGGCGAAGATCTGACCGTGATAGTGATGATGGCGGCTGACGATCCAAGGGAAGGCTTCAACGGAATTCCTGGGGGATTGATCCAACCTCCGATGGCACCTTTCACCAGATTTCAAGACAAATTCTGGCGAAATTTGAATGTCGCCGGTCTGCAGTTCGGGATACTGATGACCCGTGGTAATGCAGTCACTAATAGTGGCGGTTTTGGTAGAGGATACTGATGACCTCTCCAAATTTCGAGAAAACACGTGCTATTTCAACGTAAAGTTTTAGCAATAGTTGCTTGGCCAAGCGCTCGATGGGAACTGCCTTTGTGAGATTCGCAGAAAGAGAAAGAGGTGGATCAAAACTGGGAGGAGGAGAAGGGACATCTTCGGTTGCAACCTGCTGCTGGACTTTATCGTTGTCATCGACTCTTATCATACCATGCCCCCCTTAATCCTAGCTCGAACCACAAAAAAAACTAGATATATATTTATAGACCCCCAGCGTGTCGAAGTCTGGTTGAAAGTAATTGAGGTGGCCCAAACATCCCGCCCACCAAATTTGGATGTTTTTATACAAATTTTAAGGATCAGGATAAGGATTCTCTTTCATAGGAAGTAAAGGTATGAGGTCTGCAACTGGACGGCTATATTCACTGTTTCCAGCTCTAACGGTGACGACTCGGACTCGTCCATCATTTCCAGGATGCACTGATGTGACCTTTGCCATGGGCCAGTGAAGAGGAGTGGCAGTGGAGTCACGTAGCAATACTAGATCGTTCACTTCAAGACTGGGCTTCTCGTCTGTCCATTTTGTTCGTTTCTGGAGCGTAGATAAATATTCTCGTCTCCACCGTACCCAAAGTTCCTCTGTCATTCGGGATATGAGTTGCCATCTTGAAAGACGATTTTCTCTTTCATCGAGGAGAGATGGTTCTGGTAATCCGAGTATTGGTCCACCTATGAGGAAATGTCCAGGGGACAAGTAATCGTTTTCCGATGGGTCGTTTGATAGAGGGCACAATGGGCGAGAGTTTAGCACTGCTTCGACTCTAGCCAACAGGGTGGCAAACTCTTCGTAAGTCAGGGGAGTTTTCCCAGCGATTTTCACTAGATGAGTCTTTGCTGACCGAACTCCGGCCTCCCAGAGTCCTCCAAAATGTGGTGCATGTGGAGGGTTGAAGTGCCATGAGAACCCAACTCTGGTGGCTTGATGAATGAGAGCGTTTTGAGTAGATTGGTCACGAAACCATGTTGAGAATTCTCCCAACAGCCTGGCTGCACCCACAAAGTTGGTCCCACAGTCGGAATAAATGGCGACTGGCACTCCTCGCCGAGAAATGAAGCGATTTAGGGTAGCAAGAAACGCTTCCGTGCTGAGGCTGGTGACCGCCTCCAGGTGTATGGCCTTTGTGGACATACATACGAAAACGCACATGTAGACCTTACTCAGTGAGGCCTTCCTGCGAAGTGATTCCCTTAACGTAAACGGACCGGCAAAATCAACACCTATGTGCAGGAACGCCCGCCCACCTTGCAACCTAGAGGATGGCAAATCTCCCATCCGAGGAACCTGCGGTTTCGCCCTCGATTTATAACAGGTGAGGCATAAAAAATTTCGTTTTCTCACCAACCTGCGGAGGTAGGGTACCCAAAACTTTGTCTGAATGAGTGCCTGGAGTAAGCCAGGACCCGGATGATTCCAAACTCGATGGTGATAATCTACCATAATTCGAGTGAAATGAGCATCATTGGGCAATAGTATCGGGTGTTTATGAGCGTAGTTGATGTTGGCGTTTTTTAAACGGCCACCTACGCGAAGGACACCGCTATCATCAATAAAGGGACTCATTTGAGCAAATGATGAAATTGCCTGATTAGGATCTCGACCTTTGAAAAAATAAAATTCTTGAACATGTTTCACACATATTATGAGTGCTTCATTGATTTCATTTTCTCGAATTGGACCTGAGCAGCACTTCTCGGTTTTCCGGGTTTTTATTAAGCGTTTTATCCATGCTACAGACCGCAATAACTTTCGAAAGCATGACACCCGTGAAATCCACTGAATGAAAACTGACGTGCTCTCATTTGTAAATAACACTATAGCATTCTTCTTAATTTCCGGAATATCTTTGAGGTGGGGAATTGAAGATGAAGGCCACTGATCTTCGGGAATGTGAAGCCAGCTGGGACCATTCCACCAGATAGTTTCATTCAGTAGTTGAGAAGGTAGAATGCCGTGAGACCCGCAGTCACTGGCATTTTCCTCCGATATGACATGTCTCCATGAACTTGCTTCAGTAAATTCAAGAATTTGAGTGACTCGATTTCCGACGAATATCTTGAGATCATAAGAAGGTATCTTTAGCCAGCTTAAAACAATTGTTGAGTCGGTAAAATTGATATTTTTCAAGCTCGTTGGTGGCAACATTTTCCGAAATTCCTTGAGGGAATTTACCAATTTAGCCAGCAACAGGGCTGCACATAATTCCAATCGTGGCGTGGAAATTTGTTTAACTGGTGCCACTTTGGTTTTTGCGATTAAGAGATGAACTTTGATTCCAGAATCACATATTATGCGTAAAAATATCATCGCACAATACGCTTGATTCGATGCGTCACAAAACCCGACAAAGTGATGTTGAAAAGGAATTTCTGATCCAACAAACCGGGGTATTTTTAGTTGAAAAATATTTTAGTTCATTCATGAAAATTTCCCACAATTCCGAAATTTTTTCCGGAACCACTTGATCCCATTTCAATTTCAATTTCCATAAATCTTGGATTATGATTTTCATGAGAATAGTGGAAGGTGAAAGAAAACCTATGGGATCAAATATTTTAGCAATAGTTGATAGCATTAGCCGTTTCGTAGTAGCAACTTTGGGTCTTGTTATGCTGTATGAAAAACAATCAGTCACTGGATCCCATAACATACCTAAAATTTTCAATGACTGATCATTGTCCGGTGTAATTGTGAAAGATTCGTTGATTGGTTCATCACCCTCATTTTGGACCTTTTGTAGAATATCCGGCACATTACTTGCCCATTTGCTCAGTTCGAATCCACCACGTCTTAGAAGTTCAATCGTCTGATACTGTAAGTCTAAAATTTCGGAAATTGTTGACGCACCTGTTGCTATGTCATCAACATAGATGTCCCTAGACAGTGATGTTTTGGCTAATGGGAACTCATTTCCTTCATCAATTAGTAGTTGAGCTATGACTCTACAAGCGAGATACGGTGAGCAAGATAGGCCATAAGTAATAGTCTGCAAAGCGTATTTTTGAATTGGCTCAGGTTGATCAAAACGATAGTATATGTGCTGATATGGTTGGTCAGCCGAGTTTATTCTGATTTGACGATAAAATTGGGTAATGTCAGCTACAAATACGTAGCGATGAGTTCGATAATTCATTAGGATTTCCCTGATATCCTTCTGAAGTTTCGGTCCAACTAGAAGAGCTTCATTTAAAGTACCATCAGCTAATTTCACTGACCCATCGAAGACCACCCGCAATTTAACCTTACCTCGGTCAACTTTTGTGATGCCATGATGCGGAATTATAAACTTAGAAGGTCTGGTTGTTGTGTTCATGTGGTCTAACACTAGGTAGTCCAACATGAAGTCGTTATAGGTCTCTCTCAATTGAAGATTGTTGTTGAACTTAGTTTCTAAATTTCGGAACCGTTTCATGGCTGCACTTGATGAGTCTCCAATTAATGGTTCATCATCACGAAACGGTAATCCAACGACATATCTCCCATTCGGAAGTCGATAGTGAGTATTTTTGAAATGATCCTCACATTTCAAATCTTCCTCAGACATTGTGGGAGTTGGAATTTCGACTTCTTCGATTTCCCAGAATCGAGACATTAAGTGGCTAATATCATCATCAATGTTAATGGCAGAAAATAGAGAAATATCAGCATCATTCGGGTCCATCTGGTCTATCTTTCCTATCACAATGTAGCCAAATATTGAAGGAAGCAGTTTTGGGAGTCCATATTCTAATTGTATCGGGGCTCCTGTGATTACGTCTGTGAAGAGATCAGCTCCCAATAAAAATTGCACGGCTGAAGGATCCCAAAATTTAGGATCAGCAAGTTGAAAAGAAGTCAATTGTTCACGATATTTTTTATCAACTGAACGGTTGGGTAGAAATGAACAGATATTATTGACAACCACTGCAGAAGTTTCAAGCTCAGGGGATTCAGTACGAATCGGCCTTATTGTACACAATACTTCACCTTTGGCGCCATCAAATATCGATTGTCCAATTCCGCTTATCCGCCTTGGAAATTGGTGAGATTTTAGACCAAGTTTGTTCATACAGCGAACAGTCATAAATGAATTTTGTGAGCCTGGGTCTAGGACCGCGCGAACTTGTTGAAATCTACCGTTTTGATCACGGATTTCCAACAACATTGTACCCAACAAAATATTCGGTTGAGTGTCATTGCAAACATTCAAGTTTACGGTGTCCTCTGAATCTTTTTTCTGTTTCTGAACAGAATAATCGGACGTACACTTGTCTTTAGAGTTTTTATTGATATGTAAATACGTGTTGTGTTTTTCTTTACAAAAACGACAGCGCCATTTCGAACCACAATTTTCTGTGATGTGGGATTCGTTTAGACAATTTAAACATCCTTTCCAATTTTTCAAAAACTGGAGACGTGATTCGACTGATGCTCCAACAAATTTGATGCAGTGGAACAGATTATGAGATTTTTGGCTATGGCACACAGGGCATTTCCATACCGCAGACTTTGCAGTATCTTTTTTAGGGAAAGGCGTTTCTATCTCCTTTTTAGGGAGAGAGGTTTCACTCGCCAAAAGTGATTTTGTGAGTTTTTTCGCAAATGGTTTCGCTTGTTCAGACATCGACTGTCCAACATTTTTGCTGTCAAGTACAAAGTTACTCGCACCAGCTAATTGTAAGGCATTGACCTTTTTCGTGACGAATTCCCTAAGATCCTTAAAATCTGGAAAAGCTTGTTTATCATAACCCAGTTCAAATTCTTCTCGCGTTTTTTGATCAAGTGCCTTCATAGCTATATGAAAAAGTAAAAAATTAGATTCATTTTGAATTTTTAGGCTTTGAAATGCCGAAACATTTTCGGATATTTCGTTCAAAAACATTCGAAAGTATTCAAGAGTGGATTTTGGATGAATCGATTTATAATTTCATAATTGGTTCAAATATGCTGACGCGAGTATTCTCTTGTTGTCAAATGCCCTCAAAATTGCATCCCACGCATTTTCATACTGAGACTCTTCCAGGGGAATGTGTTTAATTACTGCTCGCGCAGGTCCGACTAGCGAAGATATCAAATGATGATATTTACGCATAGTGGGAATTGTATTATCCTCATGTACTAAAGAGAGGTACGTGTCTCTGTAACTCGGCCATTTCGGCAAATGACCATCGAATTTCGGGAGAGAGATTGCCGGGAGGTGATTTGAAGTTTTCGCTTCATGCGTTGAGGTATTGGCCACACTATGAAAACTTGTATTACGCGCTGACAGTATTTCGTACGCAGTATTTGATTCAACGTAATGTTTACGAACTGTAGCTAAGACACCAGTATAATAGGTGCCCGGAAAAACAGGCTTTTCTTCATCTTTTTCGACCTCTACCTCATCGTGTAAGTCTTGAAGCTCGTCCCAAATATTTTCAAATTTCGAATAATATTTTTCCAGAGTACGGTAAGCCCCTTTGAATTCCGATTCTAAATTTGGGTTTTCTAGGCATGCTTGAGCCTTTTCCGCAATGGATGCCACTTCGTTGGTAGCTGCTTTCATTTTACGTTTAAGTAACTTGGATTTAGCAAGAACCTCGGTGACAGAAGGCATTTTGGGAATGAAGGATCGGGAAGTTAATATTAAATTTAACGGGATTAATGAAATAACTGGGACACCTCAATTCTCCCAAACACGCAAATACAATATTGAATAAAAGTTAGACACCCCAGAAGAATTTTAGCGACTACAACTTGACTCGTACACAACCAAGAAAATTAGCAATATAGGTAAAGAAGACATATATATAACAAAATAATTAATAAGTACTTAACTAAAATCAATTTCAGTTATAAAATTACAAAGGCGCAATGTGGAAGCGTTGTTTAAAAAGGTTTATGTTCATTTATTTAAATATGAAAAGTAGATCGGATATCTACGATTCAACAAAAATTGTGTCTCAATAAAAAATGATTTTCTGAAAGAAACCACGCTCTGCTACCAAATGTTTGGCCTTGGCCAACGTGGATCTTTTTCGAAGAGAAAGACTCAAAATCAGAAGATTGGAAACCTAGGATAATTACAAGAAAAATACAAATTTTCGGAGATGGATTATAAAACATGTATACTTCTAGGTATGGTACAAACCAATGAAAAAGTATTCCCTATACAACAAAATCTAGGAGAGCTCCCCGCGTAAACTAAGTGTTTCAAACATAATATTTTAATATATTAAACTGAAATTGTCTCTTTTAGAAAAATAAAGAAAAATAATGGCGAAGATCTGACCGTGATAGTGATGATGGTGGCTGACGATCCAAGGGAAGGCTTCAACGGAATTCCTGGGGGATTGATCCAACCTCCGATGGCACCTTTCACCAGATTTCAAGACAAATTCTGGCGAAATTTGAATGTCGCCGGTCTGCAGTTCGGGATACTGATGACCCGTGGTAATGCAGTCACTAATAGTGGCGGTTTTGGTAGAGGATACTGATGACCTCTCCAAATTTCGAGAAAACACGCGCTATTTCAACGTAAAGTTTTAGCAATAGTTGCTTGGCCAAGCGCTCGATGGGAACTGCCTTTGTGAGATTCGCAGAAAGAGAAAGAGGTGGATCAAAACTGGGAGGAGGAGAAGGGACATCTTCGGTTGCAACCTGCTGCTGGACTTTATCGTTGTCATCGACTCTTATCATACCATGCCCCCCTTAATCCTAGCTCGAACCACAAAAAAAACTAGATATATATTTATAGACCCCCAGCGTGTCGAAGTCTGGTTGAAAGTAATTGAGGTGGCCCAAACAATAATATTTATTGAGACCTTGTTAACGCCCAAGCGTATTTTTCTTTTGTAATATCATTAAGCGAAGTGAAGTGACTGCAGCCGTATCAGTGTTTGTGCGAATGGACCCACGGAACCAACATCTTCCTGCATTTTCTTGTGCGCCTATTCGATCGCTGAATTGATTGCCCCGCTATAGGTACAATACGCCGTCATCCGCCGTGCCAGCTCATCACCTCTCTTTGTTCACTCAACACGTCTTCTCTTTCAAAATTTAAATCGGGTCGTCAGCATCCCGCAAAATTCCTCCAGGTCTTGCTGATGGGTCATCAGAATCCCACATCTCGACGTCATCTATCACTGGACGGCATTTAATCAAACCTACTGTCCATTTCGACGTAAGTACTAGTTGAGACTCCGTCAACCCGCCTTGGTATGCCTTTTGTGAACCATCCTCATCACACATTTTTGCACTTCCTTGCAGATTCTACGGGTGTACCAGGCAGCACCGTTTTCAGTTCGCTTGCGGCTATTCACTTCTTTGCAGCATCGTCTACCATCGTCAGGGATTGTTACCATATCCTGGTGGTACTTCTACGGCGGTCCTTCAGCAGCAAACGTGCGCGTGCTACCCATATCCAGCAGTCGTTACGGTCAGAGATTTATTAACTCTATATTTAAATCGGCGATTTAAAGTTGGCAAAAGGGACAGCCTTTATTTTTATTTTTATTTTTAATGATCGTACATAATATTAGTTTACACACCAAAGTATAGGAAATCTATTTCAAGGATTTCCTTCTTTTAATTCATACATCATATTCAAAACTTACTATAAAACTACGAGTATCGATTGTGTACAAATTTATGTGCCTGTCCACAAATTAAAAGTTTGGTGTCTTGGGTATCTGGTTTTTCTATTGCGAAAACCCCACCTCTGTGCATTTCAAAACATTTGGTAGCAGAGCGTGGTTATAGGCACTTATAAGCACGAACTTAGTTTATCTAGCAAAGTTGATACCGATTTATAATCAACTGAATTTTCCATGATTTTATTCCGATAAATCAAGCCATTTTATAGCTAATATAATCTCATTTATTTTATTTTATTTTATTTATTTTTTTTTATTTTTTAATTTTTTTTTCTTTCGCATCACATAGGTACTTGGCTAAAACTCTAATAATATTAGCTATCATTCTTCAAGTGTATATTTCGAACGAGTATATATTATTTATATCCTCGATTTCATTCATTGTTATAAAGCTTTCACTCTCGATATTTCTTCCGAAATATTCGAAAACTCGTCACTAATCAACCTTTTCTCCGACATCATTGTTATGACGAAATAATAGTATCTATTATCTATTCATCCGCACAGTTCTAACGGAAAGAGTGACGTCAGGATTTGATAGAATCGTAGGCACATCTGTTGTTTGGATTTCATTCTGACCTTGACACTTGTGACCTAGTTTCCATCTGCTCTTCCTTTCCCTCCTCTCCTATTAAGTTAACGAAACGGAAGGTGAAAAGAGAACCATAGCCAAATTAAAACGTAGGCTTAGTAATTCAACTACTGAGCTGACATCCATCCATGCGACTGGTAAAAGTGCATTGAAGGAAAAGGATAAATATCTCAATACTTTCAAGTCGATGCATTCATCTTTAGAAAAGTATTATTCTATGTACGAAGACTGTTATGACGAATTGGCTGTTATCTCGGAATTAAAATCACATGATGGAGACACAGAATCTCCCGCATTCATTTTTCCTTCACAGGAGGATCAGACTACCACAACCACTATGCGTAAATATTACTACGAAATTAAAACTATGTATAATTCATTGACTTCAACGCCACCTCCTCCTCCTTCGTCGCCAACCAGTCAGTCATTTGAAAACACTACTATTATTCACGAACCTTCATCCCGTTTACCCGAAATAAAATTAAGTCCGTTCGATGGAGAAATTTTAAACTGGCCTAAATTTCGTGATACCTACGTATCCATTGTTCATGAAGATAAAACTTTATCTCAAACGCAGAAATTCCATTATCTTCTAACATCTTTAAAGGGCCCAGCACTAAGTATCATAAATCAATTTCAAATTTCAGATCAAACTTATCCATTAGCCTGGCAAGCAATTAACGACGCCTATGATAAAAAACGTCTTCTTGCCTCAGCTTATTTGAATAGAATTCTGAATTTTCATCCCATTCAAGGCAAACCATCAGTTGAATCATTGAAGTCCTTTATGACTGCTGTTTGTGACAGCGTTTCTTCTTTCGAACTTTTAAGGATTAGTCATGAGTCCAAGTTCATTCTGTTTCATCTAGCATACAGGGTTCTTGATCAAACTACTAGAGATTAGTTCCAAAATGCGCATAGACACAGAATTTCCTACGTTTGACCAGTTGTTCAAATTTATCAAAGATACTCTCCACACTTACTCACTCAACACTGTTGTCTATGGTCTGACTTCATCACCGTTTCAAGCATTAAGTGTTATTAGGCAGTTGGTGATAGATGAAGGAACTCTCTGGCCTGAAGCCAGTACAGTTTTGACAAGAGACATTTACATCGACGATATAGTGACAGGATGTAATAGTATCGACAAGGCGATTGTTCTACAGAAGCAACTGATCGACCTAATGGGTCGAGCTCAACTTAAATTAAGCAAGTGGGCCAGTAATTACCCTGAGCTTCTGCAACACATTCCCAATTCTACAACTAACGATAAACCAGTAACCATAATTTCCAAAGATGATACATCAGTAAAAATCCTCGGGTTACATTGGAACCCCAAAACTGACTGTTTCAGCTATCATTTGGAAGTACCAACACTAGTTTTTACCAAGCGAGCCATTTGTTCAAATGTTGCGAAGATCTACGATCCATTGGGCTTTATCTCACCTGTTGTCATCACGATGAAGAAATTTATACAAGATTTGTGGAAATTAGAAAAAGATTGGGATGACCCTATTCCTGAAGATATCGCTGTACGATGGGAATCAGCGATCAAACAGTTACCAATCATTTCCAAAGTAGACATTCCGCGCTTCACATGTTCCGATAAGCCCAGTGTGTATCAACTTGTAGGATTCGCTGACGCATCGGAAACCGCTTACTGTGCTGCACTTTATCTTCGAGTAGATCAAGGTTGTCAAGTCAAAGTCAACCTCATGACTGCCAAAACAAAATTGGCTCCGCTAAATACACTGACTATCCCAAGACTTGAGTTGTGTGGTTGCCTTCTATTAGTCAAACTATATCAATCTGTTCATAGCTTTCTTGAATTATTGGGAACACAACCCATAACCAGTCCATGCTTTTTTACAGATTCAACCATAGCTCTTGGTTGGTTACGTACACCTATTTATAAATTGAAAACATTCGTATGTAACCGCGTAAGTGAAGTCCTACAACTCACATCCGTTACAAATTGGCATCACGTTTCTTCAAACGACAACCCAGCAGATGCTGGATCAAGAGGATTTCTCCCAGATGAAATATTGCACAACAAGCTGTGGTGGCATGGACCTCCTTGGCTAGAGGATCCTAAAAATACATGGAATATATCAACTGCTCCTATTATTCCAGATTTGCCAGAAATCAAACCAGGTTCTGCCCTTATCTCGGTAAAGGTAAATCCATCTATCAGTTCTTCATTCATTACTGAAATAATCTTCAGATTTTCTTCGTTTCATCGAATGCTACGAGTAATTGCTAGAATTTTACGTTTTGTGCACAATCTCAAAAATAACAACTCAGAAGAAAAGTTATCTGGACCACTACAAATTGATGAAATCAATTCAGCTCGTACACTGTGCATAAAATCGGTACAGTTTTATTATTTCTTCAAAGATGACTTCTCAACTAAACAACAAGCAGTAGTGATGCAGAAATTTGTCAAATTAAACCCATTTTTTGACTCATCAGGTATTCTCAGGGCGGGCGGCAGATTGTTCAACTCTAATTTGCCGTTCAATCACAAACACCCAGTTCTTCTGCCTAGTGAAAGCCATTTGTCGACCTTAACTGTCGACCATTTCCACAGAGTCTATCTGCATCCGGGACCTTCTCTATTGCAACCACTTATACAACTTGAATATTGGATTCCGAGTGCTAGGCGTCTAGTTCGACAGCGGATTTTTGGATGCCAGAGGTGCTATCGTCTCAAAGCCAAGTCATTCATCCCGAAAATGGCCAACTTACCGTCTTACCGTATCCAAGCTGAACGTGCTTTCAAGAAAGTAGGCCTAGATTTTGCAGGACCCTTTCTAATGAAGGAATCGATCCGCCGTAAAGCTGCTGTTTCAAAGTTTTACATGTGCATCTTTGTATGTATGACCACGAAGGCCATACACTTGGAAGCTGTCACAAACCTCACAGCTGATGCCTTCCTTGCTGCCCTGAAACGATTTGTTTCTCTCAGAGGTTTGCCTTCAGATATCTACTCAGATTGCGGTTCAAACTTTGTTTCCGCTTCTGGAAAGCTCAAAGAGTGGTTCAAGTGGTATTTGAAGAATGAAACCCAAGATGAATTATCTGAAAGAGTTGTCCTTCTTCAGGTGAATTGGCATTTCAACCCGCCTCGTGCTCCACATGTTGGCGGAATTTGGGAAGCCAGCGTGAAGTCTGTCAAGTCCCTCATGCTTCGTTCTGTAGGAGATGCAGTGCTCACCTATGAAGAATTTGCTACACTATTTGCTAAAATTGGAGCTATATTGAATTCTCGTCCGATATGTCCACTGTCTACTGACCCCTCTGAGAATGAATACCTTTCACCAGGACATTTCCTTATTGGACATACCCCGGTCGCCATTCCAGAACCAAATCTCATGGACGTCAACATCAACCGTTTGGATCGCTGGCAGCTAAATAAACGTATGTCTCAATTCTTTTGGGATCGATGGCATCGGGAATATCCCTCCACACTGCAGTCAAGAGTGAAATGGACTGACTCTACTCCCAGTCTGAGAGTTGGTGACTTGGTATTTTTAAAAGAGGACAACCTCCCGGTTCTTCAATGGACTCGGGGCCGGATCATTGAAGTCCATCCCGGTCGAGATGGAGCTGTAAGAGTAGCTACTGTCCGCACCCCAACCTCAACATTCTGCCGACCGGTTACCAAACTGGAGCCACTATTTCCAGAAAAGGCGTCCAACAGTGCTCCTGCTGATAATGCTTGGAACGGCTGGCCTCAAAAACGAAACTACCACCAACATCACTCAGCATAGCGACTATTGGTTTTGGTCCTCCAGGCCGTATTTCCATTCTTATCCCTAAACTTAAATACCTTTACCCAATACCTTTGTTTCCTTCATATACTGGGTCTAAAAATTATTCAATTTTGGCGGGCGGAATGTTAACGCCCAAGCGTATTTTTCTTTTGTAATATCATTAAGCGAAGTGAAGTGACTGCAGCCGTATCAGTGTTTGTGCGAATGGACCCACGGAACCAACATCTTCCTGCATTTTCTTGTGCGCCTATTCGATCGCTGAATTGATTGCCCCGCTATAGGTACAATACGCCGTCATCCGCCGTGCCAGCTCATCACCTCTCTTTGTTCACTCAACACGTCTTCTCTTTCAAAATTTAAATCGGGTCGTCAGCATCCCGCAAAATTCCTCCAGGTCTTGCTGATGGGTCATCAGAATCCCACATCTCGACGTCATCTATCACTGGACGGCATTTAATCAAACCTACTGTCCATTTCGACGTAAGTACTAGTTGAGACTCCGTCAACCCGCCTTGGTATGCCTTTTGTGAACCATCCTCATCACACATTTTTGCACTTCCTTGCAGATTCTACGGGTGTACCAGGCAGCACCGTTTTCAGTTCGCTTGCGGCTATTCACTTCTTTGCAGCATCGTCTACCATCGTCAGGGATTGTTACCATATCCTGGTGGTACTTCTACGGCGGTCCTTCAGCAGCAAACGTGCGCGTGCTACCCATATCCAGCAGTCGTTACGGTCAGAGATTTATTAACTCTATATTTAAATCGGCGATTTAAAGTTGGCAAAAGGGACAGCCTTTATTTTTATTTTTATTTTTAATGATCGTACATAATATTAGTTTACACACCAAAGTATAGGAAATCTATTTCAAGGATTTCCTTCTTTTAATTCATACATCATATTCAAAACTTACTATAAAACTACGAGTATCGATTGTGTACAAATTTATGTGCCTGTCCACAAATTAAAAGTTTGGTGTCTTGGGTATCTGGTTTTTCAATTGCGAAAACCCCACCTCTGTGCATTTCAAAACAGACCTAGGTACATGCATTCCACAAGTCGTCCCTCAATATTCGTCCTTTTGTATAATTAGCTTTATCATCAACCGTGTTATAATTGTTGTTAATGTTATAAATAAATTTGTTGAAAAAAAAAAAAAAAAAAAAAATTAGCTTGTACGATTCATAAGACCACAACCGAATATTGAATATGACCACGTACCTACCTAGTTCAAGGTAGTATCACAACATTAATTTTAATTTTAGAATCGGGCAACCATTCGTTGTTAATCATCATGGCTGAGAGTGATTGGTGCAATTTTGAGTTACAAGTGACTTGAAATCACCAAAATGTAAACAGGTAGGTAATTGTTTAAAAGATTCGATCAGGTATTTGTTTTACAAAGACAAAAATTGTTGAAATATGAGGTTTAATGTCGGAGATCGATTAAAATCGCTCAATAAAAAACTAAAACCATGACTTCACCCAGCGTTTGAATGATAAAATTCCGTTTTTCGATCTTGCCTAGACTTACCCATTCTGAAGCTATTCAAAAATTAAACTGTGGGGCCATTGAAATTATTCTCAACTCACTAAAAAGCATTAACAAATTTAATTAATCAAAACTCGTAAACGAGTTCCACTATCTGCTTTACAAGCAGATACCATGTTACATGGATGTCTTTGATTGGGGATTTAGTAACGGTTGCCCTCGAGAGTTGTTTAAACAAATCCTTTACCTTTGGACTGTATACCGGCTAGAAATAGAAAATGTTCAAAATCACTACAATGAGTTGTTGTTAACAGTCGACTGTTGTCAAGGCGATGAAAATGATTCCTATGGAGTGGAGTAAATGATGGTATTGCTTTACGTTAAGAATATTGTAACCGGCTTATTAAAACTGTTTATAGTCCAATCAACTTAGTTTAGGAATGTAGCCAGGTACATAAGGAGGGGGAAATTGGTAGCTTGAGATGTGAACATTTATCACAAATCAAGCGCTTTCCAACGAGTGGCGAACGATTTCTGTGCGATGAAAACTGCGGAAGTTCCATTCCCCTAGCAACGGCTGGGTTGTACGTGAACATCATTAGAAATTGTGACATAAATTTTTGCGTGACGAAAATTTTTGGTTGACCCCCCAGAGCAAAGATATATCCATGTCAAAATTCTGAAGTCGAAAAATGTTTCTGGAAATTTTGAAAACGTCAATAGTTTCCATTTGATGCCTTAATTCAGTCCCTACCCTAGGTTTCACTGCGATAAAGATTATTATGGTCAACGTGAAATTCTTTATGAGAATTGCTGATGGATTTTTCCATCATCATTTCTCATCATGTCTCATCAATATTTTAGTGATGATGATTTGGTCCACTTCAGCTATAAACAACCGCTAAATTCCAGCCTGCCATCAGTGCTGAAAATTGAAGTGATTTTTCTTCGGTATATAAGGGTGTATTCAAAACCAGTCCAACATTTTCTTCTAGAATTGTTTGTAAAATTGCGATGTCCAGAAAAACTTATTTCGCCCGACTCCGGGGCGAGGGGGACAGAGTGTAAAAGACGAAGAATCTAGTTGCTTGTGTCAGCAAACTGTAGAGTGGCTGTCCTACAAGGGGCGCCAGCCGCACTACGGACGGAGACAGCTTTTTTAGGACGGCACTCTGAAGCTATATCTTTGAAGCAAGGCTTTAATAATAAGAGGAACACCTATTGGAATTGATCCAGTGGGGTAGAGGACAACCTAAGCATGAGAAAAAAAAGTGTGCGTGTGACAAATTTTGTCGACGCTGTTCAGGCCACAATTCTCAACCGGTTTTCGAGATTTTTTCATTGTTTGATCACAATTTCTGCTTAGTTGTGCAACAAATCCTAGAAATTTTGAATTTTCTAATAGAAGCAGGGGATTGGAGGAGGTGAAAAAAAAAGTGGTTTTTTTTGACAAATTTTGTCGACGCCACCCAGGCTACAATTCTCAACCGATTTCCGTGATTATTATTTGGTTCAATTTCAACTTAAACCTACTTGTGCTTTGCTAGGGAATTTCGGATTTGCTGTCGTCGTGGGGGGGGGGGGGGGGGCGACCGATTTTTGTTATTCTTATTTTGTTCCATCACGAATTCGACACAGTTTTGGACAGTATATGAGGAGTTACAAATTTAATTATGGAGGGGGAAACAGTACCCAATAAATCATGATGTTTTAACTAATCTCGTCAGATTTTTGTGATTCTTTAAGCAAATTTTCGAAGAAAATTAAGCTATTGCTCTCTCCTCAAAATTTGTAGAATGTGAATTTTTGAAAAAATGTTATGCAGAAATCCGTTTCAGGCTATTCTGAATCATATTCTGAAGTTTAACGCATTTTTTTATGTATGTATGTATGTATGTATGTGTCATTCCAGATGATAACTGTCCGTAGAATTGCGCTAGAAACTTCAAACAAATTTTAAAATGTTAAGGACACAAAATGAAAGTTCAAGTTCGTTGGTCAGCATGATCGGATTACATCTTCGGGTTGAAATTTTCAAAAATGTAGTCAAAAATTTCAAAATAGCCTGTTTTTTTCGATTTGTTGTGCGAAATAATTTTTTCAGCATATTGACATGTGGTATATTCGGAATAAGCGTAAAATGTCTTATAAGAATATGTATCAAGTTTTCAAAAATTTCAAAGTTGAAAAATCAGTCAAAAATCGAAATAATGCCGTTCGTTAGTTGTAAAAATCATAAACTAAAATTTCTCTACACGATCAATAGCGACTGAAGTGTCGAAGATTTCTTCAAAAATTCGCTCATGGGGCCATGCTGCATGACTGGACTTTTTTGTTCAACTATTAATTCGGTCTAGTTTCGGAAGATCTATCAGGAGATTTAAATTCTATTATGGAAGAAGATGAATGGAGAAATGTCAGGAGTTTCATGTTTCATGCTGGAAGTTTTATGATGGAAATTTACCGTCGGTGGGGGTGTCAATGGGAGGGAATGGTAATTTTGTGAAGTCATTTTATATTTGTTTTTTCTCTTAACTCCCACCAAAATGGGACCCCTGTAATGCATGCATTACAAACCAATATGTTTGTCCATTAACCTGTTAGCTGACCAATGTGGCTGAATTCCATAAACAATTCTTTTGTATTTTAGGGCGCTGAATCGATTAAAACCAGTCCCGAAACCCCAGACCCCTTGGTTGACCTAGAATATGACGATTTTCATGACTAAAAATGTTCTAAAATTATGCCAAAATCTGTAGTAAAATATTCACTACTTCTTATTGATCGGAGGAGGAAGTGAAATGTATTAAATATTCCGGTACATTGAATAAAAAAATAAAAACGACCAACTAATTTGGGGATGGCTTATTTATCTATCAGTTATCCACGTGAAGGCTTCTCGTGGGTAGAAACGTGCATGAGTGTTTCCCTACCTGTGAATTGAAAATGAGAAGATCAACGGATGAAGTGATCTTGGGGTGTTGCGATATCGCTTACTTAAGAAAACAGTATCTTTAACATGCATCACCGCTCCAAAGTTCTGAAGGCGAGAGGCTGGTCTCACGAAACCGTGTCATGCAACGTCCTGATGCACGTCTGCCTTCCTTGATGTATTTGTGAACTGTAATCGGAGACTGTGGAAGACAGTTACCATTTTTATGGAGGAAGCTTCTTGAATATACCTACACACTATCCAAGAAACAACTCCCAGGACGACTGGAGATGATGAAAATCACGATATTTTACTTGAAATTTAAAAACTGTAGTTCTAAACTCACATGGAGGGTGAAAATAGTCACCCTAGCTTGAAGCAAAACATTTATCTTATCTTTACTAGAAGAATGAAACTCCGTCTCTCCACTCTCACGGAACCCTCAAACGGTTAAACCAATTCCGTCTACAAGTGGGAGGATCATCTTGGGTTTACGCGAACGAGTGCACAAGTAGTTTTAAAATTGTCTACCCCCACCAGAACTTTGGCTGGAGGGCGGGAAGGGGTGAGGTAAGTTTGTTGAGATCAGGCTGTTTGATAATGACTTACTTATATTATTGTGACCACTGTGACTTAGTTACGCATTAATGCTTTAGAGACAGTATAAAATAAACGTCAGTATAATTTTGTGTTTCCTACTCGCTGTTTTCTTGTTTTAATATAAATCTGGAAGAATAAAACAGGCAATGACCTAGCGGTTTTGAAGGCGAGGTCGCTTTTTGCCCCGCGTTCTATTTATACACCTCACTCCGAGCGAACAAAGCGAGCGAGAAAACTACACTAGTTTTACATATATCTAACGTTTGAAAACTTTTTCCGGTGTCCAGCGGTAGTAAAATGTCATGACATCTGCAGTGATCAATACACAAAATCTCTCAATTAGGGAATGAACATGGTTACCACATACCACGTCCCAGTCAATTCCTGACTTCCGGAAATGGATTAATTATGTACACAGTAGTGTATCTAAGGTATCTTGAGGTAGGAAGTAGGAATCAGTAGGTATCTAAGAATGAATTAAAAATACAAAAATGATAGATGATAGAGAATATGAATAGCAAATTATAATACGTGACATCAAGTAGTCAATCCCTTAGTGAAAATCCAAATTAGTAGTTCACGGCCGGCACCTTCAAAGTTTGCTGACACATAACCGACTAGATCCAAGGCGAAATTACCATGAAATATTATATCATTAGTACCTAAACTAACCTTCTGATACTATCTAGGTACCTTTCATCCACATTCGAGATTTGTCCAATATAATAAAATACCTATAAGAACGGTCAAACGTCTGGTAAAGCGATGAAGTAACAACATAAAAAATGGATGTTTGTAGTTGTATACAGGAACTGAATAACTTTTTCGTAATTTTACAATCTTATAGTAATATGAAGAACTAGGTACTTATTAAATTATGGGAATAGTTATGCGCAGGATAGACTCTGACTTCGTTAAAAAAGTGTAGTGTGTTAAAACGCACGAGTGGAAACGACAAATTACCCAGAAAAGAATGGAATAGGTATATCGATTCGATAGCCTTCGCTTCAGTTAAAGTTAATGACTTTTGTTCATAATGGCCTGCGTAATCTTAACAGCTTGTGTTGCGTCAGGCAGCTGAATAACGGAGATGAACAACCTGTGGTTAGGTAAGGAGGTGCATTAAAGATAAGTAAAAGTGGTGTCGTCCTAGAAACTTACAAAACTTGAAACAGCAGTTGTCGACAGAACGCGTTCGGTTGTTTGTGTCTAAAACGTTCACTTTAGGCCATTACAACGGCATTAATAGGAATGGCATACTCACTCATCCTCTTAAAAAACGTACTGTTTTAATATATGAAATTCGTCAATCCGGAGATGGCCGTCAGGAGAATCTTTTCGCTATATCAAAATGTAGGTACGTTATTCATTCATTTGATCGTGTCATGCATCTTGGTCTGATTGTATAGGCTGTCATGATAATGACAAATTTCTTATGGCTTCTATACTCTAGGAAACTAATTTATTAAAGATGGAATAAAATTGGTGCGTTACAGTATGATTCATACAGTACTACAATACGGTATAATAGTGTGGGACGTAGTAGGGGGTGGGGTGGGGGCATAGCTTATTTATAATTATAAACAGAGTTCATATGCGTGACGAAATAATAATAATAAAAAAAAAAGTTCCAAACATGCAGCATGGTCGTTTGAGCGAAATTTTATACAATATCGTTAATTTTTTGAAAATTTGAGCACTTTGAGTGAAAATGAATTGCTAACTACCAATTTTATGCCAAAGGTTCGTTCTAAATAATATTCTGCGATTAATAAAAGTTCCAGTCATGCAGAATGAATTTTTTGAGCGGATTCTCTTTGACTATCTATCGTCCTACAATACAATTTAAGCAATTTGAGTAGAAGAAAATTGTTCGAAACCAATTTTATCGTAACAAAACTCATATTCAATAGAATTCGGTGATTCAAAAAAATTTGGATTTTTAGATTTTTTCACAGTTTTTATAGATTTTTTCAGTAAAAAATCTATAAGAAAAAGATTTTAAATACTTTTTTCAGCATAATTTTGAGCAACAAATTTTAAATGTCCTAGTTAATTGTTGACAATTTAGCTGTGACTAACATTCTGCTGAAAATTATAAATTAAACGATTTTTGGCCGTTTCTAGCCATTTTAAGTGATTTTTTTTAGTACATTTTTCTCAATTTAACCAATTTAATATGCTCAAAAATTGTTGGGCAACGAACTGATCCATTTGTTTTGAATGCTTGATTTTTTTGGCGCAAGGACGGGTTTTTTATATCAATCCTGAGGCGAGTTGTCGTTCGTCTGGAATGACATATATATATATATATATATATATATATATATATATATATATATATATATATATATATATATATATATATACATATATGAAAGAGTGAAAAATTCAGGAATCGTTTCAGAATGCCTCAAAACGGATTTCAATGAAGAAATGTTTAAAAAAATCGGTGTGCGTCGGACCACACGGTGGAAGTTATACTTCTGTGGCCATAATTTATAATTAATAAATAAATTATGAATAATAATTTATAAATTATAAATTTATAATTTATAATAATTATAAATTTATAAATTTATAATAATTTATAATAAATTTATAATTATAATATTTATAAATTTATAATAATAATCTATAAATTTATTATAATTTATTAATTATAATTTATATATTATGAATCGATAGTTCTTAAAAATTTGTTCTTAAAAATTATAAATTTATAATTTATAATAATTATAAATTTATAAATTTATAATAATTTATAATAAATTTATAATTATAATATTTATAAATTTATAATAATAATCTATAAATTTATTATAATTTATTAATTATAATTTATATATTATGAATCGATAGTTCTTAAAAATTTGTTCTTACTTTTCTTACTTTTCTTACTTTTCAGCGTGACGCGGTTTCTCGACCAACATCCCATCCCAAAGGGTCTAACTCCTCCTCCTCCTCCTCCCTCACTCCTCCTCCTCCGCCTCCCTCCTCCTCCTCCTCCCTCCTCCTCCTCCTCCTCCTCCTCCCTCCTCCTCCTCCCTCCTCCTCCTCCTCCTCCTCGATTAATCGATAGTTCTTAAAAATTTGTTCTTACTTTTCTTACTTTTCTTACTTTTCAGCGTGACGCGGTTTCTCGACCAACATCCCATCCCAAAGGGTCTAACTCCTCCTCCTCCTCCTCCTCCTCCTCCTCCCTCACTCCTCCTCCTCCGCCTCCCTCCTCCTCCTCCTCCCCTCCTCCTCCTCCTCCTCCTCCTCCTCCTCCTCCCTCCTCCTCCTCCTCCTCCTCCTCGATTAATCGATAGTTCTTAAAAATTTGTTCTTACTTTTCAGCGTGACATCCCATCCGATAGTTCTTAAAATTCAGCGTGACGCGGTTTCTCGACCAACATCCCATCCCAAAGTGTCTAACGGGCGCAAAGAAGTATAACTTCAAAAATTTTATTTTGAAATTTTCTGAGCCATTGCAATAGCTTCATTTTTTACAAAAATTCGCTAATAATGTTAAACCATAATTATTAAACCCCGTATGTATTATGTTCAGAACATGGAAAACGAGCGATTCAACCTACAGCATTACGGATAGTTTTAATCGATCCTATGAGATTACATTTATCACTGCCAAGCGAAAAATCATCAGTTACCCTGAAAGTTTTTGAGATCTCTATTTTTGAATATGTTGGCCCAACTATTGCCGATGTTACTGGCACATCCCCTGCCGATGTATGATTTTTGAGCCAAATTTCATAAACTTTGGTCCAGTAGTTTTGGAGAAAATCTCTGAACGACGTACGGCCGACAAACGGATTTTTTTCAATTTGATTTTTGGGTTCTACGCATCTTGAAACGTAAACCAACAAATTTTGAGGGGGGGGGGGGGGGGGGGGGGGGTTTAAATTTTTTTTTCTTGGTCGATTACAAAGATTATTGAAAATAGTAAACCAAAATCACAAAAAATGGCTAAAACGGATAAAATTTGTTAAATTTATATTTTCACCAAAATTTTAGCCAAAAGAAGTTTATTAACGATGAAGTGAAACATATTAAAATTGTTAGGCAGACATTTATGCTCAGAAATGTTCTTAAATTTAATTAATATTTGCCGAAAAATAGAAACTGCAAAAAAGCTAAATATCAAAAATATTTGTTTATTTGGTAAATATTATTTAGAACGGGTTTTTGGCCACGAAATTGGTAGTTAGCAATAGCTAGTTTTAACAATTCCTCTTTACTTAAAGTCCTGAATTTCCGAAACCATTTAACATAATACAGAACGATAATCTACCAAAATTTGCTCATACGACCATACTGCATGAGTGGAATTTTTACTTTATTACATTACTCGGTAAATAGGTACTACGTCTACAACTACTACTTATAAGTTGTGTATGGAAGTTATTTATCCATAAATGTACCGTATAAATACATACAAAATATTACCGATCAGTGGACGAGGTGATTAAGGATCAGAGAAAATTAAGCACTAAAAATTTCGTCCTAAGCACTAAATCTTGACGGAATATGGAACATATTCCTAGGGAGAAGAGGAGAGAATTATAATATAATTCTGTAATATAATTATAGGTCACTCAAGCGATTAGGAAAGTGCCCATCATTTAAATCGTATATTAATGTCCCTGAGACTCTCCCTATCAAATATCAACTTCCCTGTTTCTTTTCAGTCAAATAGAGGTCGCAATCATGTTTACAAAATTAACTGAGAAGGTACCTATGTTGAATGTATTTCAAAAATTCGAAATGATCAAAAGTGACAGATCTGGTAAATGTCTGAATGAGGATATCCCTCAATATATTTCACCAGTGATAAGTCCATTTCTATAAAGCTTGGAATCATCCCTTCAAACTGTTGAAACAGTAATTCTTCCCCTCCTTTCACGTCATTAGCTATTATTCCCCTTCACTTAGCTTGCACTTAATTGGTTGTACCTCCACCCCCCCCCCCCCTTTCCTTTCTCTCGACCAATGGGATTCAATCTCCCTTCACCTGCGATTATATAAGCTGTGTCTTTTTTAATGTGTGTTCAGTTATTGTTTGTTACTGATGATGGCCTAAACGTCGGTATCGATTTAACATTGTAACTCTTTATTTTTCGTGGAAATGGACAACGTTTTTTCACTAACTTCCGTTTTGAAATGGGTTTTCACAACTTCGCTGCGAGTGATTTAGTTCGTATTAACTGAGAAGAATCACCTGTATATAAACAATTACTCAGACAACCACGCTCATACCTCAGATTGCTGGCCATGCACTGCTCAGTGGTGAACGGGCGACATCCGACTCAGTCCAGGCCCTCCCCCACTCAGTCACGCTCAGAAATGGAAAGGTCGGTCCACTCTCCCGACTCAGTCCCGCTTGTGGAAAATTCCGTGAAAAATGACAAAATTCTGATTGATATCGTTGTGGTGTTTATTAAATTAAAAAATACTTACATTATGCACTATATGATCACATAAATAGATATCATAGTCTCATTAGTCATTTCTCAATTTCCTTCAGTCTGGATACCCTCGATATTTAGCCGATACTCTTTTCATTAACGTGTATGTTGTTATGGCCTGCTGTCTGTGCAGTGCTATAAGATCAGTTATCCATCGTTGTTTTTTAATGGTCCTTGCCGTTGGAGTCGTAACTGGTAAAAACTAATATGTTTCGGTGCGGGGAATGAAAGTTGTCTCTGAAGTGCGAATGGAATGATTCACAGGCATTTGTTGTTCGATTTGTTGTAGCTTTTACAATTGAACTTATTCATTGCACCTCATCTCCACCGTGTCACTCCACCCGCCAGAGGTTTATGGAAACTATATCTATAGTTCTCTTGAAAAATTGAATTCCCATCTCTTTGACTACCACCTTTGATAATTGACATGCTCATTACTAAACTAACACTGAACACACAACGGCGGTGACCAACACTACGGAGTACTCTTATCGCTTTCATGTTCCAACGGGAATGAGTCGTCTATCCGCTCAAAGCGTAGCGGGATCAAGTCGGGCAATTGCAATATCCCCCTTCACCAGTTGGGATCGAGTCGGGTGTCGCCCGTGGTTAACATAATTCGGTTTGGTAAATCAAGAGCTTTCAAACAACTGGCGAACGATTTTTGTACGATGATGAATGCTTGAGACAGTTCCTTAGTAACGATTTGGTGGTAAGCGACAATCATCAGAAAATAGGAGCGTGTCACATAACAGGAATTTTGTCTCTTTTTTACCGGGTTATGATGGCAAAAAAATGTTCTACGTTAATATCAAACCAATTAAAATACCTAAGAAAGGCATATTTTAGCTTTAATTTTGTTTCAGATGAGTGGGGAGGAGAGGAAAGATTCCGTCACGGGGTTGACGATCGACAGGGCGGCTTTCCTGCTCCTCAGAGTGCGTCGAGTCTTCAGGAAAAAGAAGCAGCAGAGAAAGGAGAAAGCGTATGTATCTTATTTTAATCATTATTCATAGTATAACGGCTTAATGTGGAAAGTGGAAGGGTGAATTGGAGAGAGGGAGACTGGCATGTCTCTGACAGACTGCACAATATCCTAACGTCAATACATTTCGACTGAGAAGTTCCGACCTGGGGGATGTTCTGTTACTTTATTTCCATGTGAAAACTTTTCCACAGTAGAAAAACGCTGCCATCTTTGCCTTTGAGAACTTCTCCAGGTGTTCTGTAAGCCTCTAACTCGTAAAAGGCGGCCAAGTTTTGCCGTGAATTATTTCTCCAGAGGTGTTCTGTAAGGCAGTTATCTTTTCTACTCTGGAAATCATTTCACCACCTCCATAGGTGGTCATAAGATTTACAAGATGAGGTTAAGTGTATTTAAACTGAGATTTTGGTGTTTTCTCGTCCTATATCACTCTGTAATTCATTGATTTATTGGTCTTTTATGTTGAAGTGAGAACAAGAAGAAGTTTCTATTCATTTTGCTGCCATAAGAGTTGAACGATGGCGGTTCTGGTGGTAATGCCTGAAACTAAGATAGTACTCTTGGTTAGTTTACTACTGCTGCTTTGCTCGTGTTTTGCCTGTTGGTGGAAAATTAGTCCATTGGATAAGTAGTCCACTGTTGGTTATATCTATAAAAGTTACAGAATTCAACCCCCCCCCCCCCCCTGGCCCAGGCCCACCTATAACTAGATTGGGCCTTATCGTAATCAAAAATACGAATTACGATTAAAACCATAGGGTTTTAGAGCTGTGATTAAGATTACGATTAGGTATAATCACAGACTCTGTAGATATGATTACGAGTTTGATTACATTCGTAATCACAGATTTTTCTGTAATTTCAATTGTAATCACATTTTTTTGCGATTTTATTGTAATCACAAGTTCTTTATGAGATTTTGGCCGTAACAGCCGGTGTCCCCTATAAATAGCCCTTTACCGCAGATTTTCCCCTGTAATTACACTCATAATCATAATTTCTCCTGTGATTACAGCCGTAATCTTATTTTACCTAAAATTACTGCTGTAATCTTAGTTTTACCTGTGATTACAATTGTAATCTTATTTTTTCTGTGATTGCAGTCTTAATTACAACCTCAGATGTGATTTTGGGCTGTATTAACACCTGTCAACCCACTTATATATATGCCTCTGCTCATATGCACAAACATGAAATAAGTATAACACGCACAACATTCACAATTCATGAATAAGCAGAGGCGTATTAGTAGGACTGTGTTTGGACAGTCTAAAGCACTGAGGATTGGGTTGCGTGGTGTTAACATGGCCCAAAATAAGATCAGGTTGTAATTATGACTGTAATCACAGAAAACATAAGATTACAATTGTAATCGCAGAAAAAACCAAGATTACAGCAGTAAAACAGAAAAAAATAAGTTTACGACTATAATTGTAGGAAAAATTTTGATTATGAGTGTAATTACAAGGGAAAATCTGCGGTAAAGGGCTAATTTATAGGGGACATTGGTTGTTACGGCCAAAACCGCATAAAAACCTTGTGATTACAATCGTAATTGCAAAAAAAGAGTGATTTCAAATGTAATTATAGAAAAATCTGTGATTACGAATGTAATCATAATCGAAATCATTAGTGTAATCGTAATCATATCTTCAGGGTCTGTGATTATAATCTTAATTGTAATCACAACTCTAAAACCCTATGATTGAATTCGTGATCGTAATGATTACGATTACGCCCAACTCTGCCTATAACCACGTTGGTTCCCAGTATCCATTCTGCTCGTGATGGATGCGCAGACCCGCTAATTAGATGATAGTAATCTAAAAGTGAAACAATTTCCTGGAAGGTCACATCGCCGACTGGAGCCCCCCAAACATTAACAAATTTAATATCCAGACTTTAATTTCTTCTTCTAATTTTGACAAAGACTAATTCGAAATATCAAAAACCTTTTCCTCTTTATTTCTGTGAAATTTCTTTAACTTTAATTAGTATATATATATATATATATATATATATATATATATATATATATATATATATATATATATATATATATATATACACACATATGTAAAAGCGCAAACTTCAGGAATTGTTTCAGAATGCCTCAAAATGGATTTCAATGAATAAAGTTTTCAAAAATTTGGTTTTAAAATTTTCCGAGCCATTGCAATAGCTTCATTTTCTACGATAATTCGATAATGAAGCAGTTAGGAACAAAATTTCCTGATATTAGGAGGAAAAATGTTCAACTGATTTATCATACCAATGGAACAAAGAAATAGCAAGGTAAATACAACCATAAATAACAATATCTTTTTTTTTTTTTTTTTTTCATGAATAAAGCATTTTATTGATACATAGAATGAGGGGGATATTCGCTTGAAAGTTTGAGGTTTCTCTTCTACTTTTGTGGATAATCTTATTTGATTAATTGTTATATATCCTTCATATCGGCATTAGTGCGCCATCCTCTAGTCCAAGGCACCTCACCTTCCTCCTGGTGCCTCTTATCCGCAGTGAAACCGCCCGTACGATTGAAATTTGGGTTTTTACTCTCACCCATTGGGTGATGTGCGACAAGGGCTTCTGCCATTTTTCAGAGAGCACGCATGCAAGCCTCTTGAGAAAATATTCAAATTCTCTGTGCAGGGCGCCGTCACACGAAACCACCAGTGGTGTGAAGGATCCCCTCACGTCTTCTGCTGCTGCATCGTATTTGGCGTGTTTGGCGTTCGCTGCATTTTGGGATATTGTATTCCAATCCTGAGAGCAGTAAGAGGCGGCGTCAGCGTTAATCACGCGCGTATCAAAGTACGCCGTTCTCTCTGCGTCCCAGAATCCATGTACTTTTATATCCGCAATAAGCTTTGGAGTGCCATCTATATCTTCTTGTAAGACCGGTTCCAGGCCGACGGAATTCCAAGCAAGACTTGCCATCTTGGCACAGGAATCTCGAATTTGGTCATGGCCATACTTTATAAGCCCCCCCTTTTTACAATTAAGCACATGACTGAGGTTCATGTGGTTGCCACATCCGTCGCAACGGCTAGGCAACCCCTCTGGCTCCTTCCCATACCTCATGGCGAGTGCATCTCGAAACTGCATGGGGGAGAGATCCAAGTCATCTCGAGCTATTGGCACAACCGTGAGCCACTGAGATGAATTGCTGGAGGTGACCCTCTCCAGTGCCCTCCTCTGCCGGATAGGTAGCTGGGAAATTATTTGACCACTGCGCTCCACATTCGATGCAAACTTTAGCCTTTTCTCCTCTGTAAGAATAGCATGCATATGATTTTCGTGGGCTTCCAAGTTGAATGAGTCTCCAGACCTGATTGAATGAGCCAATACTTGGGTCGCTCTTTTGGATGTGTTGAAGGTTAGACTGGCGGTTCTAACAGGATCTTCCACTGCCAGTCCACCGTACTTAACTGGCAGGTCGTAAAGCTCAGTCTCGAGATCACCCACTTCATTACCGGTCATTGCAGGGAAGAACACTCTCCTAATGCATGTCTTTAAGGGCTCGTACTCTTCTTCACACCCTCTAACTGTGCGCTGCAAAAAAGCCCATTCTTTTGAGAGAGATTTGGTTAAGGTCACTTATCCTGCTTGAGGACTTTTCTTGGTAACTTCGGCCATCTTTCCTACAATATCCACCCATTCTCGAACCTTTTCCCTCACGTACTCTCGTTCAGAGCCTGTGATGCCAATGATTCCCCCCAAAAACCTATGGCTGTGGACGACTTGAAGATTCTTGTCCCCAAATTAGGCCTGAGCTTCCCCCTCTAATCCTGGCTTGATGATTAGAAAACTTTTGGATGCCTGGGGAAAATATCCCCATTTCGGGCCTTCATTCTGCAAGAGGGTTAGCCAATTTTTTATTTCACTTAGTTTCCCAATGCAGGACGAGTCATCGGCATACCATGTCTGTTGGTAGTTTGCACTCTTGAGGGATCTTATCAACGGTAAAGTCCCCACGGCGTACATAAGCATGCCTAAGGGATCCCCTTGTGTAGTCCCTTCACGGCTCAATATTAAATCGTCGCTCTGCCTGAACACTGTTGTTGGGAAGCCCCTATAGGTGTTAAAAAGAAATCTAGAGCACCTAGGCCAGAGCACCCGCGCATTCCACAGTGCTAAAGGTCTACTTAAGGAGTTGAAGGCATTGTTGGCATCAATGAGAAGCATTCCCTCAGTTCCGTTGTCGTCAAACCTATGTGACATTCCGTGAATAGCACTTTCAATGCCAGCTTTTACCCCTGCACAAAGCTGATCCGACCCACATTCCTCTTTCAAGTCTATGCCAGTGATCAGTACCACAGTTTTTGCACAAATTCTTTGAAGGACTTCCCCCACTCCTATGGGTCTCACACCCGGATTTTTATCCAATGCAACCCCTCTGCGAGCTAAAAGGGCCTTTATGATGTCCCATTCCATTATTCCATTTGCAAGGCTTCTTACAAGAGCTGCGATTGCCTCCCTTAGACGATTACTGTGTTGTCCAAATCTCAACAGCATGTCTCTCCATGTTTCGGCATCAGTGCCACTAGGGCCCGCACTGCCTTTCAATGAATGAGCGACTTTAGCGATATGATCTCCAGAAACATCAATTTCTTCCAGAGTTGGCAGATTGTGGTCCCCGATGAAGCACTCAGGGCTAGGTGTCATTTGATTTGGATGCTTGGACTCCAGCACCTCCAGAACTGTGCTCCCATCAGTTAGGCGTGAATGGGGTTGAAGTACTCCACCAGTGTCTTGCCTGTCTGTTACCCACCTATTGGCTTCTCTGAGCTTTCCTTTTGACACCAGTCTAGTAAAGACACGCGCTTTGTGATCTTCTTCATCTCCTTTTCTTGCAGAGCCAAGCTGATGATCGCTTCGTTCGGCCTCCTTCACCAGCTCCTCAAACTTTCCTTGCCGCCACAGGCCTAGTCTTCTGATAAGTAGGCGCCGGATATCTCCTCCTGCTGAAATCTTGTTCACCCTCTGAAGACAAGTGGCACACAGCACAAAAATCCTTTCTGAGCTCTCATTGCCTTCTGCAAGCTTCTGAATTTCCTCGGCCAAAAGCGAGACAAGTTGTCGCCCCACCGGGCCAAATGGTACAGCGTACTGTTTACCCTTCAGTCTTACCAGCCTTTTCCACCACGCATCCCAAGTCCCATTACGGCCCCTAACTGAATCCACATTAATCATGGGCGCTCCGAACCCACGAACAAACACATCCAGTGGGTTGTCTGTCAAATTCTCTGGCATCAATTGACTATTAATTGATGTGGCGCTTTGTGGGTGCACATGTCTGTGGGCAGCATTTATATGGCGTGTCAATCCTTGTCTTGTAAGAACTCTTGAGCAATGTGGACAATTTACCTGGGACCCTTGTGAAATATTCTGCATACTCTATTAGTTATAATACATTGTATTATAATGTTCCTATAGCACAATTGCTACTTTGAGAGTTGCTACGCTCCCTGGAAACTCGAAAATTTCAAATTTTGAAATTATTACTACTTGCAAAAAATCTACTTTTGAAATATCACCAAAGAGTTAAAAGCCTGAGAAAGATAATCTCACCAGTTGTAGCCGATCCCAGCGGTGTTTCTATGTACCAAATTCCCAGAACAAAGACCTTCGATTTTCTAGTCAAAATTCAGTTTTTCCGGAGAGCAATTTCAAAATGAAATAACAATATCAAATTAACTTTTTCACAATTTGAGTGAAGTTTTCGTTCTTTTTCTATTGTCTTCAATGATTTGGGAACAGTCCTATGTCCTGATTATCTGTTATCGATCGTTGTTTGAATCCATTCCGAAATTTCTTTTAGCGAATTTTCGTAGAAAATGAAGCTATTGCAATGGCACAAAAGATTTTAAAATCACTAAAAATGTCAAAAATCGGCTATGAATTGTTAAATTTATACTTTTAGCTGAATACTGCTCAAATATAGTTTATTAACTATAGAATAGAACATTCGAAAATTTATGTACATAATAATGGTGAAGTATGTACTTGAATTTCATTAGAAAAGTAAAAATCCAAAATCTCTTTTTGAATAGTAGATTAATATTTAAAATGAGTTATTTTCCATAAAACGGGTAATAAACAATATATTTTTAATCAGTCCTCAATAAATTTCCAAAACAATGTAATTAACTTAATATAGTTAGATAATTTACAAAAATTCGCTCATGCGATCATGCTGCATGACTGGAACTTTATTTTTGGATGCAAAATGTCTTAAGTACAAATGTTGGGAAACCCTTTGATGACCTCCTTTTGTGGTGAACGGGGTTTTTTTTTGTTTCCTGATAAATAACGATCATTGATTATAAATAAATTGTGTTGTATTGTTGATATAACAATTGTTCCTAACAAGAACTTCTTCAATAAAGATGTCTAAATTAGGGAGACAATTGTGGGTAAATAAAAGGAGTGATAAGTAGTTGTTGTAAATCAAGATTCGTAAACAAAAATAGTAACAATAAAAAAATTAATTAAATTAAAAAAGAAAGAAAAATATCTAACAAAAAGCGGCAAATGATTTAGGATTCGCTCGAAGAATCAAGTTAAAATTTATGACATTCAAAATGTGATTCACTATCTGTGCAAAGAAAACAAGATGGTGAATGTAAAAGTAGATTGCAAACATACTGACAATAAATTGGGCAATGTAATTTGAGAGTCATAGCGTTATAAAGAATAAGCAAATAATTCAAGCGATACACATTTCCAAAGAACTACCGAGGAGCACGCTAGTAGAGTTGAGAACACGCCACCACCAGTCTCAAAAATAGACGTATCATTAAAGTTGATGGCTTCAATAACGTAGGGGATTGAATGGAGCGGTGGTATTTCTTCATTGGCCATATTCAGAAGTCACCGGTTTTTATTCCTTCACTGTGAACTTACACTATTTAATAACTATACTCTATTATATTAAAGTAAATCATAAATTTCTAGAGGTAACTTGAGTGGTTATTAGGAGACGCTAATTCTCGATACAATTGATATAGGTAACTTGCTGCACCGTCGGTTTTGATTATTCAAACCTATGTAACTACTCACTACATTACTGATGTAGCTACTACATGGGTTGGGGGAAGGATTCGGGATTTTCTTTACATCATAAATTTTGGCTCGCATATAGACTTGTAGTAGTTGTTAACAGGACCGTTGACGTGGCCTGACCATCTAAGACTTAAAAATGTTTTGGGGGAAATAGGTATGGGGGAAGGGGATTATTATTTTTTTGATCGAATAAAAGACCTATTAATTGAAAATGTAATTGATAAACCTAAAACCTGATTGGATTTCGCGTCTGTCCATTATGTTGTACAAATGAATACAATTTTTATTGTGATTAAATGTAGTACTCCTTTCGTGTATGCTGACGATTTGATCCTTGTAATTTTTGGGAATAGAGACAACATCAATGAGACTGTGATAAAGTTGCGAGATGATTTTACAAATGTCTTAAAATGGTGCCATGATTTCAAATTGACAGTTAATCAGAGAAAAACTAAACTTATGTATACATTCACCCTCATTTCCGGATGTCTTACTTCAAATTCATGTTATTAGTCATATTGATTTCTGCCGGCGGGACTGACTCTTCCCCTACCACGAGCAGTAGCCCATATTGGGCAATAACTTTCCACCTTTTTAAGGGTTAAGTCTAACTTAACTACTTAACAGTAGCAACATGATTTCTTTAGCATTTAACCCTATCGATGTATAGAATGTGATAATTTTGTTTATTGGAAAATAAATTACTTAAAAAAAAAAACAAAAAAAAAAAAAAACATGGACATGGTTTGTAAGATATCTCGGTTGATGAGACATTCAGAAAAATTGTATTCTTGTGTGTGGCCGCTGCAGACAAGCTTCGGACCTGCTTCAGCAGCATTCAGTAAACTTGTAATTATATTGAATTCATTAATAAAGGGATTACAAAAAAGTGCAGTTTCGTGACGGACTCGGATAGTCACTCTTGATCGGGAATCTATTCAGGCAATACAACAAGTCTTGCAAGTACTGTGACATAAAAATAAGTAGCCGTGATATTTCATCACTCTTCAGTAGCAAATTATTGACTTGGTTCTGCAACTCAGCTTATAAATTAAGACGTATAAGGAAGAACTCTACAGGGACATACAATTTATCAACACCACTTCTCAAAAAGATCTAACGGCCTGTTTGAACAACTAATTCATGAATAAATCACGATTTGAATATTTAATGTTTATTAGGCGTCTATTACCATGGAAATTTTACCATTTTATGACTGTTAGATAACGTAGGTACCTGACGGGATTCTTGACTCTCCCTATGAAATATCTTTGAGGGGCTTTCATTCAATTCACAACTTTAATTTTAGGGATTTACAATCGAAAACCGTCTTTAAGTTGTATACAACTATAGGACAGGATTTGAGACCGCGATCGGGTTCCAAATATGGGGGTTCAATTCAGTTAGAAAGGACGCTGACTTGTTGGCCGTCTAATTCGCATATTTTACTGCTTCTAATCGGAGGATATCAGCAAGCAAACAACAGTTAGTTCCTTGACTTTTAAACTTATGGCTCACGTTCTTTATTTGATGCAAATCAATAGGATGGAGATCCATTGTTTTTTTGTTTGGCTAAGAATATAGCGGGCACAGTTGCTAAAGTTGATCTAATAACGGTGGAATCATTAAGGCATCATTGGATCATCGAGCAACCCATCAGCCAGAAACCTTTTAGCGAATTTTCGTAGAAAACGAAGCTATTGCAATGGTTCGAAAAATTTTTGAAACATTTCTTCACTGAAATCCGTTTTGAGTCATTCTCAAACGATTCCTGAAGTTTGCGCTTTTGCGCCTTTTCATATATAATACTGGTCGTTCCAGACGATGACTCTCCTTAGGATTGGGAAACAATTCCGTTCTCGCCCGTTTCTATGGTGAATAGGAGATAATTTGGCCAACTCAGCTGATCAGGAAAGAGTCCATCATTCTATTCGTTTCTCAATGCCCCAGAAAGGTTCCCTCTCAATTTCGGAATTACCAATGCATTTAGCTAAGCAAGCTGATCTGGTTGGAACCCATCATTGCATTCGTCTCTTAATGTCCTATGGAGGCTCTCTGACAAATTTCATATTCCCATGGTGAAAAGGAGAGAGTTTGGCTCACTCAGCTGATTAGGAAAGAGTCCATCATTCTATTCGTTTCTCGATGCCCTAGATAGGCTCCCTCTCAAATTTCAAACTCCCAGGGTGAATAGGAGAGAATTTAGCTTATTCAGCTGATCTGGTTGGACCCCGTCATTACATTCGTCTCATAATGTCCTGGAGAAAGGCCCCCTTACGAATTTCACATTCCTAGGGTGAATATGAGGTAATTTAGCTCACCCAGCTAATCAGGAAAGAGCCCATCATTTTATTCGCCTCTTGATGCTCCAGAGGGCCAACCTATCAAATTTAAACTCCCTTGGTTGAACAGGAGAAAATGTGTAGCTCTCGTTTTTTCCCCAAGCAATTGGTACTCTCTGGTAATAGCTTTCCGGTTTCTTCAACCCCAATGTAACCCTAGCTACGTTAAAACTCTCCCGACCAACATTACTAAAGTTGATAAGGCGATTTTAATATCAATTTTTAATCATCTATCTTTACGAATAGAAACTGCTCGACTCAACCCGCCAAAATCGTTTTAGTATTGTTGATTTTGTTATCGAATGTTCTTTACGTTTGAACCCACCCCATCAACATTTTACGAGAAAAGATTGACGTGTGTTCGGTTTCTCCTTCATTACGAAGTTGTTTACCCGGGCGACGTCGGTAGAGAAATCCAAGTTTACAACGAAGAAATCTAGAGGATTGTGATATAGCCTAAAACCATCCCTGAAACTTTCTCGTCAATTCGTGCACACCCGAATGGGAATGGAAGATGTCGATGAGAGATTTTGAAGGAGGTGCAGCATGAAGAGTATCGGATTATATAAAATGGCAAAAACACGCGGAGAGAATGCTGAAAGACTTCATAAGAAGGGAACGACGTCACCGCCGTCCTATGAACTGACCCTATCTCATTTTCTTTCTATTGGATTTTCGTCCAAACCATTTGGAGTTGTGCAGAAATTTTGGAGTTGGGGGATTTTAAGAGAACGAAATCTGTTTCTGAGATCCAAAATTAAAATCTCCATGAAGGAGAGCAGAAACATCAATATTTTTATCACCTCTAAAGGGTTATAGTAAAGGGCTGAACTTGAAAAACACAACCTTTCTTATTATTGCGATACCTTCGCATACCTTCAGCGGCTGTCATTGGCATAATGAAATGGGATTGAGTTTAATGACAGGAAAGTTTCAAATATTACGTTAGGTAAAGCTTGTTTTACGAAAATAAATACGATTGCATACGAGTCTGCAACACATTGGGACATTTTATGTCTTTAGTTGCAGACTCGTTTCATCAGAATTTAATAAGCGGTTGAAATCATGTTCACAATATCAATTATTGAGAATGATCACCTGAGAGTACACAATTATTCACATAAAAATGCTCATAACTCAGCTTGTTGGCCACGCACTTCGCAGTAGGTAGTTACCATAATATGATTGGATAAATAGAGAGCTTTCGAACGAATGGTCAACGAATTTTGTGGGATGAAAAACGACGAAGTACCATTTCCCCAGCAACGACTCGGTTGTAAGCGGAAATCATGAGAATATTTTCGTGAGCAATTTCCGTGACTTTTTTTAGTTTATGTGCCATAGCAAATACATAAAATGTCAAACACTTCCGACACACGAATGTTATCATTATACGTAGAGTTGTTGCTTCTTAGTCTATAATATTTTCACTTTTGTAAGAAAAACCCGTTTTTCACCAAAAGATAAGTACGTCCCTACACTCCTAATGTTACTAAACAGAAGTTTTTCTTTCTTTACTGGCATTCGGTTTTTCTTTTGGCATTCGAACTTACTGAAAAGGGACTGATCAACCGCCGTTTACCAAATCAGATTGAAATAGTGCGAATAATTTTCTATGTTTGGTTTTGCTTTGTTTATCGATTCATTCCATTTCGACTGATAAACTCGGATCGTTCGATTGCCGTCAGTCTACTGTAAGCCCCCGCTTCAGTAATTGATTCAGTAGAAACTTAAATGGCCACCATAGAGATACATTTTTCTGTACCTCCCCCTTCCCCGTAAGTCCGTGATTGAAGATAATCTCGCCGACATTGACGGATTTGATTTGAACGAAAGTGACTGAAGTCGTATTGAATCAAGTGAGCATTGAAAAACGTCCGGGGGGCTTCGCCGATTGTCTCTCGAGTTCGGGATCGCTCTGTCACACGGCCGTCAATCACGCGACTGGCAGGATGGACCTTGTCTGTCAAAAGCTACTATGACGATAGCTTGAAACGATCCTGACGCCACACACACTGTGAAATTTTAGGGATCTAGGAGGACCAAACCCAAAAAATTAAGGTTATTGAAATCGGCTGTATCTCGCAAGTCAGATTATGTACATGAATACCCAGAGTTGTTGAATCGAGGTTTAAGGCTTTCAGTTAAAAGTTGGAAGGTTATAGTGATCTGTTTCTGTAACTACCCGAGTTTCTCAAATGGTATCTCGGCTTTGTCGCTCGTTTGTTGTTCTGAGTACATCCAGGAATGGAGAGTTGTTGCGTGAATCGTTCGATAGCCCGTTCAGTTTTCGTAATTTTGAACAGAAGTTCGACATAATCAGGATGGGCAAAGTTCTTCATCACTGGCACTGACGGCAGTTGTAAAGGTGAGTACAAGACGTTACTTTTAATTTCAACCGTGTACACAGAGGAACTTGAAAATTTATACATTCAGCGCTTCGAGATAACATTCCAACTAAAAGCAACCCACAAACAGATTTTCAATTAAATTCTAGACGTTGCTACCACGTAAATTTCCCAAAGGTTTCCGGATTTCGATGGACTCGATTTCTTTGCTCTCCTCGATTCAGAAAAATCGTGAATGTTCCAAAATAGTTTTCTGCAAGATGCTTTAAAGTGCCGTGTTCGATTCTATTCATCTAAAAAACGAATTAACTATCCCTTACAAAGACAAGGATTTTGATGGTAAAGAAATTCATGAACTAGTTTTGTATCTTGCTGTCATGTCATGGGTTTTAAGCGAAGTTTTCAGATTAGCTATTAGCAGATTTTGACTATTCTTAGCACACCGCATCAGTAGAATGTTCATTTCCTTCCGTGGAAAGCATAAATACGCATCTGAGACCCGCACAAGGGTAACAATGGTTGTCTGATCTCTCTTTAATATCTTTTGAGAAATGTCGGGTAGCGAAACTCAAATTCACTCTGTCATCAAATTTCTATGATCTCGTAGGTAATTGATAAGTTTTTCGAAAAAAGTCGACGGATTGATCTTATTTATAAATAATTTTGTAGTTATCTCTTACAATTAATTTTAACTTGTACATTAATTAATAAAATTTTTCTAATACAGGATGATTCAGGACAAAATCGAAAAAAAAAAAAAAAAAAAAAATGGGTGAAACTAGACCCAAAATGGGGTAGAATGCCAGCAATCGCACTTTTTTTAAATCTCAACCCGTTGCCGAGATGCGATTTTATGTTTTTCGACAAAAACACGTTTTGGACCATAAAAACCTCATTTTCTCCATATATTGATACACTTTTAAACTTTTAAACACATCTCTAAAATCCTATAACAATATTGTTCTCTGGATCTTCAGGAGTCCAATCCTGAAACCATAATCCTTGTTCGAACGTGAGAAAATTATAAAAACTAAGTTTCCCGAAAATCTTCGAAGCTGTACTGTCTCCCAATAAATAATCTTAGGAGTTATCAAACCTCGAAAATTAATTCTTCATTTAAAAAGCTCTCGAGCGATCGAGTCGCTTTTGAAATTTCCTTTCAAATTGGTGCAGTTATTTAACCTGGAAGATGAAAAAACGTGTTACCGTTTGGTTGTGTTTTTCTTAATGGACGGGCTGGGATGAGGAAACAAATGTTTCTTTAATACTTAGTTTGCTATAATGAAACGGCTTGCTAAGGACTGCTTTACATTCTATCTTTGTTAAGTGTGAGACTTTGGGTACTGTAGCGGGGGGGGGGGGGGGGGGGGGGGGTTCGAGTGCGGTACTCTCCTCTCCAGAGTCACGCTACGCTCCTGATTCCGAGCGAAATAGTTTAAGGCTTTGGTAGCATTAGATCTGGTGCAACGTCACTGCACGAACGGGACGATATCGAGCTCCTTTATGAGCACATTCTTGTCCCTTCTCATTGAGATGAATCCCAAACCTGGTTTATTATTTTCAATAGCATTACATACCTACGCCAGAGACGGAAATAAAAGGAATTACGATTATAACTTCTAACTACGATTAGATCAATCAAAATGTAGTTCCAACTACTAACTACAATTGTAGCTAGTAGTTAAAAATGGACAACTACTTTTTCCCAACTACTAGTTAATAGTAACAACTATTTTTTACCAACTACTTGTAGTTGAAAAAAATTAGTTAGTAGATTTAGAAGTTAACTACACTTTTATTCTATAGTTTCAATTATTCAACTACTAACCCAAAAGGTTCCAGTCATGCAGTATGATCGTATGAGCGAATTTTCTTAAATCATCATATAGTATAATGGTAAATTGTTTTGAAATTTGAGCTTTTTGATTGCAAAGAAATTGTTCACTACCTACTAATTTTATGGCCGAAAGGTGTTCTAAAAAACAATCAGCCATTCAAAAAAAGATTTTGGATTTTTAGTTTTTATTGCAATTTTTGTCAATTTGTTAGCAAATTTTTAAGAAATTTATGTATATTTTTCAGCATAATTTTGTACATAAATTTATGAATGCCCTATTTTATAGTTAATAAACTTTATTTGAGCAATATTCTGCTGAAATATGTCAATTTAACGGTTTTTAGCCGTTTCTAGCCATTTTTAGTGATTTTTTCAACATATTTTTTGATATTTGACCAATTTAATGTGCTCAAAAAATGCTGGCCAACGAACTCATCCTTTAATTTTTATCTCAATCCTAATGAGAGTTATAGTCTAAATGACACACACTTAAAAAAAAAATTTAAAAACAAATCTCCCCTCAAAGGCACACGATTAAAGCTCAAAATGAAAAAATAAATAAAAGAAATGGTAAGGACGCCCAGGTTTACCCGACGCCGGCCCTTGGGATCAAGGAAGCTGAAGGAAGAGAAGGGAGAGAGGGATGAAAGGAAGTGCCCCTATAAAATGACCACCAGTTCAGGTAAGAACACCTCAAACCGCGGGTAGTGATACCACGGAGCACTCCCGCTGAAATAACCAACTCGAGTAACTCCGTGGCACTTTTCCCGCACCACACTCCGCGCCTCGAGACACGGTCGCGGCCATGACCTTGACACACGGGAATGACACACACACACACACAAACACACACACGTTTACGTTTTGAACATCCCTGCCCACGTTTCTGCAATGAATGTATAACTGCCGTAAAACTATAAAAATTTCGTTCCAACGCCAAATAAGATCTGCTCACCTTTCCAGAAAATGTAGTTGAAGAGAATAGGAAATCGTTGTGTAGTTGTCTGCTAACTAGTAGTTAGTCAAAATGTAGTTAACTACCTCCTTTTTTGGCAACTACTAGTTGGTAGTTGAAAAAAGTAACTTCTAACAACAAGTTACTAGGAAAGTAGTTGCTCCATCAAACTGCCATCTACTAGTCAGTAGTTGCTCAGTGCAACTACTCAACTAGTATTTTTTAGTTAAAAATGTAGTTAATTGCTGAAATTATCAACAACTGACCAACTCTGATCATTCATACGCCAATTTTCCCAACGATGTTGACCTCCCAACAACCTCCCTCCATACATATTCAGGCTAGGAGAACGTTGTTGCCGAACCTTACTGATACCACAAATTCAATGCTATAAGATGAAGAACAAGCAGGAGTGGCAGTTTTAAGTTGTTGAATGTTAGAAAGGCCTATAGCGACATCATAAGGGTGAACAAATTTATTTTGTCACAGTTTTCTTTGGTGGAGCCAAAAACTGCAAATGCATATGGAAGTATGTATTCATATAGAACGGTATTTTTCACATCACACACTGTTAAGTCTTAGAAGGTCCTTAAACACATGCGATTCCAAACGCAAGCTGCCTCTCTAGAACTACCCAATACCAAAATGTAGGTATTTATTTGCGGATGACACTGCCGTGCTAGTTGAAGGTGACACGTGAGAGAATGTACTCGTATATAGCAAGGCAAACCTAGCAATCAATGTGATTGGACGATGGTTCTGTGAAAACTGTCTTACATTGAACACTAAAAAGTCAAAATTAATTATTTATGGAGGAATGAAATCATATGCTTACGATAAAAATTTAAGCATCATACTACATACATGTAGATCAAATAATAGCTGTTCCTATGGGAAAATAAAACGTGTAGCTGAGCATAAGTATCTTGGGTTAGTCTTGGACGAAGAGCTAAATTGGAAACCCCATATTTACTATAATACTCACAATAAAATTAATAAATACATGTACATATTCTATAATATTCGACACACACTCCCTAGAAATACGACAAAACTAATTTATTACAGTATGCTACAATCTGTACTTCAATATGGCATAATTGCTTGGGGTGGGACATTCTCAACCCTATATAAATAAATTACATGTACGCCAGAAAATCATTGTAAAAATTATGCTGTCTTTACCAATTAGGACTCCGTCTGACAATGTATTTAATATCGCTAAGCAATTTACTATAAGGCAATTATATGTTAAAAATTTACTTCTGCAACTCCATAAGGATCCACTACAAGACACATCAACCTATCAACTATAAGAAACATATTTTAACCTGGCTTGTAGAAAAGGGGGAAGCGGGATGTGAAACTGTTTTAAGCAGTATTTATGTACAGTGATTATTTTAGAAAATATCTTCTCTTAAAATTATAAGAACATTATATGCATAACATTATATTAAATTTAAATAAAATAAATAAATTTCTGAACACCACCCCAATGGAAATATGTCCTCCCTGCTCGGATTTGGGACTATCAATCTTCATACTGGAGGTTTCGGGTAACGCCACCAAAATCTTTTTATAGTTGGAGAGGGGTGAGTTCCATATCTCCCTAACATTTATTTAATCTCTTAGAATTGTAGTTATAATCCTGTTTATTCGGGATTCCAGTGCACAGAAGGCGAAGGACCTGATCGCCAGTTTGAGGCCTTTGTTCAATACTTATTATTCAAAACCCCTTGTCAAAAGCTCTGATGGCGTTTGAATGACAGGCAGATATCAGAGCTAAGACCTTCCAACGCAGCGGCGCGCAAGATCGCATCGTCTTAATTGCGCGGTCGCTTTTGCTTTCGCGAACAGTGGGATGAAGCAGGAAACGAAAAGACGGATTGAGATAAACCCGGAATAGAAGGAGAGACGATGTCAAGTTCGTTGCGCAGAGATAACATTGATCGGATGTTCGAGGACTTGAGATGTTTGTCGTAACTTGACTGTTCGGAGGTTCCAATGTAAGTTTGATTAGACGTATCTTCAGTTCTTCCCATCGGAGTTGGTTTCCTCAAATGGGATTTTCAAGTTGAAAGACTGAACTTTTGCCGTATCGGGAGTTGAAACACGTTTTTGGGAAACAGTGGTCGTATTTTGGTTTGAACCATTATGATCAACCAATTGGTTTTTTATTTAACCTCTCCCTAGTCTACTTGTTTATACCTATGTCAAGTTACATTTAGTTAGCATTTCAAGGTTTCTAACGTAAATACCCAATACGAAAAATCGAAATCGAATTGGAATTACTTTACTGCCAAACTACTGGGAAAACGCTTAGGAATTTTGGCTATTTAGTTAAAAAGTGACTTGCAACGTTGAGCTCCATTCGGTTCGATAATGCTGTTATAGTCCTTGAGCAGTTGCCGAAAATTAGTGTCCATTTTAGAAAGTGTGAGATTTGATTTTGAAAATTTAGTCCATTCGTGGTAAGAAAATCACTGTTTGGCATCTCAAAATCGTCGGAATACTGAATAGTGCTACACAAAGTTGGCCACGATTATTATTGAACATTTCTATAATATTCATCAATCACTTTCAATCTATCCATAATTTTTTTTCCCACGTATGCACCAAAAATGAGCGTAAAAAGAAGGAAAAAAATCCGACTCCGAAACTATAAATTGTCTTTTATACCTTGTTCAAAACGGGATGGCATTTCGAAAGTTACAACCTCCTTTGGTCTGTTTAATAGAAAAACATTCTCTTGATCACAATTCATTTTAGATTCCACAAACATAAACCCATTTTTCATGTTTTTGGTTTAATTTTAACTATACCTAATTTCATAGCTTTTCATAGTTTTGTAATTATGACAGTAATCACGGAAAAAAAATTCGGTTGACCCCCCAGAGCAAAGACATATCCATGTCAAACTCGGCTGACCCCGCCAGGGGGGCTTCGCCCCCCTGGGCCCCCCCGGATGTTATTACTTTGAGCCTGACTGCTAAAATGTAAAAAACATGGAATCATGTTTTAGCTCCTCGCTCTCACTTTATTATAGAAATGATCACGACGATTGAGCTCTTGTGAGATGATGATCTCCTAATAGAAACTCGCGAGTAAACATTCACTTTATTATAGAAAGACGCTAAAGAGGCTACATACGAAATTACAGCTTCCTATAGTGTAAAGTATAGAAATTACCTATTAAAATGATTTAACCACCGCTTCACAAATCAAACCGTTCTCGCAATATTCGGATCACCTGCTATGAATCACATAATTGAAACACCAGCTCAATGAAATCATCAGAAATTAACAAGCGGTTGCAATCATGTTCACAATATCAATAATTGAGAATGATCACCTGTGTGTAAACAATTATTCATATAACCATGCTCATAACTCAGCTTGTTGGCCAAGCACTTCGCAGTAGTTAATATAGTATGGTTGGATAAATCGAGAGCTTTCGAACGAATGGTCAACGAATTTTGTGGGATGAAAAACGACGAAGTATCATATCCCTAGCAACGACTCGGTTGTAAGCGGAAATCATGACAATTATTGGTGCTACTTTCATCTCACTTTATAGTCTCACTTTTCGGCGGGGCATCCATCGCTAAAACATGATTCCATGTTAGAATCAAGATTATGATTGTAATCACAGGAAAAACTAAGATTACGGCAGTAAACAGAAAATACTAAGACCGTTATCCCCCCCCCCCACAGTCAATTTGTCTTCAACACACCCGCCTGATGTTTCTAGGCATTCCTTCTAACTTAGATTACATATTTACGTAGAATTGGAGAAGATTTCAAGCTGTGGGAAAAAATTATATTAAAAAAAAAAAAAAAAAAAAAAAAAAAATAATTACCGTGTTTTCAGAAGTTGCCGATGTTGGTAAGGATTTGTTGAAACAAATTGGTGTGGTTGTGGTTTTATTGCCTCCACATGAATTTGCACACGTAGAATGCACATGAATTCGCACAAATAGATCAGAATGCTGTGTATGGCTTGGCGGCCTGGATGCTGGCAAGCTCGCATCTCAAAAATACTTAACATGACTTAACATAATCTAAGTAAGAAATAATGCCTAGAAACATCGGGCGGGAGTATTGAAGACAAATTGACGGTGGGGGATAACGGAAAAGTACCGCAAAATCTAAGGTAACGGATTTATTTAGAGGTAACATAAGTTATTACGGCCAAAATACGTTTTAAAAAACGGTCGATTACAGTCGTAATCGCAAAAAAAGTTATTACGTACGAATATAATTACAGAAAAAAATTGTAAATCGCAGATACACGTCATCTTGAACTATTGTAATATGGGAGTATGGAGGGGAGTAATGGAACTGAGCAACTAACAAGAACAAGACGTTACGTTATAAATGTTAAATAATAGAGAGTTCCTGGTTACCACGTTTTTAGTTTACACGGTGCCCGTGAGCCATGATCAGCTGATCTGGAAACAACTGACAGCTGACGAATTAGTAGAAGTGGACGACGTGAGTAGAAGACCGCTTGATTGGCAACGCAAGATCGAGTCTTAGTACGTCCTCGTTACCACGTCTTCGACACTTCGCCCGTAAATGTATAAACCCAGGGAAGGTTTCAGTGATAAGCGTATTCAGTTCATATTCTTCATATTAAAATTTATACTGAATTAATATATTAAATATATTATTTAAAATATAAATTAAATATATAATTATATTAAAATATACTAAATTTATTTATAAAACATCCTATTTTCACTCGAAGCAGTCCATTTATCGAGTGCCAAAAACAACTAGTTAATTAATCGGAGGATAAAGGTTTGCCGAAAAACGGATGAAATAATTTCATTCTAATCATATCTACCTTTTTCATGATACAAACATAAAACTTTTAAGATACGAACATGTATTATTTTAGTGAGTTTCTACACAAAATGCATATAATCTGTATACTGATACCGACCTTTATATCTACATACACCAATATTACTACTAACATAGTTGAGCTAGAACTTACTCGAACGATCGCCAAGACAAGTCGGACGGATGTATCTTCAAGGTAAACCTGGAACACGTCGAGCTCGTCTTTGCTCAATCAACTAGCGTGATATATAAGCTTACGAAGTCTAATACTTCACGCTGATTTTCATTGCACAAATAAAACGGCGGAAGGACGGACAACGGTCTGATTCGATTTTTGAAATCCATGTATCTTAAAACGCAACCAAAAAATTTTGGGAGCGAGGTTAAAAAAAATGCTTATCCGATAACAAACGTTCACTTTGCAAAGAACACTACGAATCGAAAACAGAACAATAAACCACATGATAATAAATTATGGAATGTGAGATCTGGATGAAGGAAAATAGAGTCGGAGAAATACAAGATGTCGGAATCTCGGAATCAGCTTCAGGTTACAAAATTGATAAGAGACGACGTGTGAAGACACATGAAACACCGTAGTAACAGCCAGCGTTGTTAGCAAAATTTTGGTTCTCCCTAGATTCACGTACACCGTATTAAGACACCGTGGTAACCAGGAACTCTCTAATAGAGAATTAAGATAATATTCGGGGTGACCAAAAGTACGTTACTTTGAATGAGGTGTCTCAGTGTCCCAGCTAGTCCCTCAGTGGGTGGCTGCCACCAGAGTTAAGCCTGAGCCCTTAATATAAATAGCGGGATGCGTAGAGATCAAACCATGCACGTTATACTGAACGTGTTATATATATATATAAGTATAATATCTGGTAATATTAAAGCAATCAAACTCTCGAGCTGAAGGCTCGTAACGTTACGTTATGACGCCTGATGGGCATGTTGAAAATGTTACTCTGGAACTGAAGGTTCCTTACGTTGTTACTGAAATGAATTAGATATATGTATCTATGTATGTATAACTGAACCAGGAGAATCAGAGTAGAGTAAAGGAACAAGACTATGTGTCGAAACATGTCAGTATAATGCAATACGAAAATCAAAAGATCAAAATACACATAGATATGCAGTATGGTATAGGAACACAAAATATCTGGTTACTGTTATTCATTAATGTGCTGAATACTGCGTGTTACTCTTCGTTACGAAATCAATCAATATAAAGTTCACTGTGTTTCGATATATGTTACTGGCTTGTCTTAAATTCAAAATTCAATATATATAAATGTAATAATGCTTTCAATGTCAATTCAAATGTCTCAATAGATCAAAATGTCTTATTGTTACGACTCGTTACTCTATCTCTTATTCGCAATATATCACTGTTACGATTCTATTTCAACAGCAACAATTTAATCAACTTAGGTATACGTTAAATCTAGTATGCCTCATATACTGGGGCCTTACTCCGTCACTAAACGTTATGATTACTGTTACACTTTGGAATTTATGTTACTATCTTTCATTCTAGGATGCCATATATGTGGGCGCTGGATTTGCAGAACAAATGGATCTACCTACCAGGATTGGAGAGGTTCTCGGTTGCCCAGCGAGAGCGCAGCAACGCATGATTATTGTTGATGTTGGTAGCTAGGAGACCTCGATAAAAAGAACGGAGCTGGTGTTCCGAGATCATTGACGACGGAGAGTTCGCGTAATAAAGTGTTAAACTAGAATGAACAATACTGTGTAGATTATTATGTTGCTACCTGAGGACAACCAGGATCCTAAATCAGAAGTGGGATACGATGCGACGCCTAGAAGGAGAAAAACAAATTTGCCGACACTGGTATCCAAACTTGAGTTACAAAATCATACCATGCATACCCTTATAATGTGAATGTTTTTCAAACCAAATGATAATCAAATCACTCTTCCTACATTCAACCCAGGGGCGGAAGGATTGGATCCTAAATCGTAGATTAGTACGGTGGAATGTTGTTTAACGGTGGACAAGAGCCTGGGTTTACAGCCAAAAGAGGCCAATTTCCTGTTACCATAATTAAGCTGTATACTCAGTTCAGTGCTTGTGAATCGGAAAATCGGGCACCATGATTCTGAATGTATTATTTTCGATCACAACCAGCACCCTGTACCCAAACACCACACCCACACGCAAAGCTCTATGCACCATTAATCTGAATGTATTATTTTCGGTCACAACCAGCATCCGCTACATAGTGACTACACCCACACACAAAGCTTCAACTCTAGACTCTACATCGTCAACTTCCACAATAGGAAATGACCTGCTACAATGCTAAAGGAAAGGACTCATACCTATTCGTTGCCCTTTGAAGAAATCTGATTTTGGAAGCAGAGAAACAAGACCTAGTAAAAATGAGTTGCTGCCTGAAAAAAAAGGGTTTCCCTTTGCCATGTGAACCCTGTTGGAGAACTTAACCACAATGGTAAGCGTTTTGTCGATTATTTTGATAGAGGTTCAAAGTATTCTCTTCTAGTAGAACATCTCAGCCCAAAATTTCGAGGTCAAATCCATTCAACTGAGATTTTACTTACTCGTTTGGATTCTTCTGCTATTAAATGTATTTGTAAGCTTTAAGTGCCAGCACAAATAGACTTACTTTTTTGTTCCAGATAGTACCAAACAATTCCATGACTTTTCGTATAATCATTGGTAGAGAAATATTGAATCCTGAGATGCTTATGTTAATGACTGACAAAATACATGTTATCACTCAAGCCAACAAAATTACAGATATCGAAGTTAAGGTCAGGGCAAATTCAATTAGTGTGGTTATTGCTGATGATGATCAGCCACAAATGCCAATCAGTGAGTTTGAGTTCTTTGCAGGCATTTGCAGAAACATGTGGTTTTGCCCATTGAAGTCAAACCAAAATTATTAGAAATCTCGGATATATATTCAGAATACTCCAAAACTAGTATTCCTGGTTTACGAAACTGGTACAGTACTGGTTTCACCCACACGGGCGTAAGAAATCTGGCTTAGAATATTTAGATACTAGTCAGTCATTACAAAATTTCAGTATACAGGTGAACATTGTTACCACAGTACCTGTCATCAGATTGGCTTCTTGCGGTGCAGCAGCGTGATTCCATTGTACCTAGGTGAAATAGTCACTAAATTGAAAGAAAAAGATATCGATGAATAAATTCTAGTTATCTATGATATCCAGTTTGGTATCCTTTGTTGAAAAATCCAACGCAATTCGCGTTCTCGTTTCTTCCCATAGTTCCCCACTCTCTTCGATGGTCTGTCACAAATAATATCCACAGATGATATTTTACCTAGGGTGGTAGAAAACGTTGGAAACAATGTACAACCATTATTGGTTTGAACCCATATCGAAGTGGGTTCAGAAACGGCGAAGCGCGATTCTAGTAAAATACAAGTTGTATTACATCCCATCTCCAAAGTGACTATGCCATAAAAGACTGTTCATTTGGATAACATAGTAGGAAAATCGAGTGGAATGAGGGACACTTATCTTTGTGTTGTCGATTCCTCTACCAAATATTGTCTTGTATCACTTACTCATATATAAACTTTAAGGACCTAACGCTATAAATGCACTGTTGTATGAAATGCACTATTAGGACCAATGAATCGGGTAGTGGTAGATCAAGGATGCTGTTTTGCATCTATGGATCTTCAAGAGTTTTTGGAACGTTTCAAATAGACTTACATTTTATAGCTATGGGATCGAGTAGGCTGAGTGGTATGTTGATTATGATGGGTACTCTAAAGGTTCATTGATTATGATGGACGAAGACAGATCACGGCAAGACGTGATGGGGAATACCCAGCTTGTACGCACAGCAGTACACTTGTTCATCGTGCTACTAAAGTTTCTCCCAAGTAGCTTAGGTTTGGCAAGGTATCTCGTTCAAGAGAGTTGATAATTGTAGGAGAGGATTGTACTTCTGAGTCACCTTTAGATTAGTCACCACAGGTATTAGAGAACAGGCTGCTTTTGAAATTTCTAAGTAAGCTAATTGTTCCAAAGAATAATTTGATAAGGGTATAGCAAAAATTGCCCATTTTAAGGTGGGATATTTGATATACCTTAAATACGCCCTCAATCGTCTTAGAAAAGTTCCAACCGCTTTGGATATAAGAATGTTGATTGATGACAGTTAACTAGTGGATGGCAACTGAAATTTAAGCCAAACTTACACAATTTCACTTTTGATGACCATCCAGAGTGAATCATCTCGAATGAATCATTCGCGTTTACACGTTTCATTCGTTTTGTCCGCCTAAATCGTTCACTTTCGTCCGTATTGGTTTTAAAGTCATTTTTCCATTCTGTGCATTCTCGTCCTGATGTTTCGTTTAAGAGATAGGACTAGGAGGTCACCCTCGATAATGCCCCGATCATCTTTCATCCAAAAAATAATTTTTGATTGAATTCGTTCGTCCTTCACTTTCGATGGAGTGTAAGTGAAATGCAGTTTGCATTGTTCACTTTGGATGATCATTCACAGTAGACGAGTCAAAATGGGCCTTTACGTATTTGAAACCTATAATCGATTATTAATATCTGTCGTTATGAGAGACCTCTTGACAATCGCTCTCTTTTAGCTGTTTTGCTGAAATACCTGCTCAGCCTTAAACTGACCACGTTAAATTAAAGCATGTATATTAATTAAAGTCTATGCCATATCAATATCAATTTATCAAGAAAGCATATTCTATATCAATTTAAACATATAAAAACTGAAAGTGAATAATTCTATATCAATCTATCAAAAAAGCATATTCTATATCAATTTAAACATATAAAAACTGAAATTAAATAAAGCATTTAAATTAATTTAAGTCTGCCAAAAGAGGAGGTACCCCTGTTGGGAGGTATTAGTGAATACCGAAATGACGGTTGCACCAACAGGAGGCAGACAATTATTGCAACAATAATAAAAACTGATAGTAATAAAGCATTTAAATTAATATAAGTCTGTCAAAAGAGGAGGTACCCCTGTTGGGAGGTATTAGTAAATACCGAAATGACGGTTGCACCAACAGGAGGCAGACAATTATTGCAATAATAATAAGAAAGGAATGTAATAAAGCATTTAAATAGTTATAAGTCTGTCAAAAGAGGAGGCACCCCTGTTGGGAGGTATTAGTAAATACCGAAATGACGGTTGCACCAACAGGAGGCAGACAATTATTGCAATAATAATAAAAAAGGAATGTAATAAAGCATTTAAATAGTTATAAGTCTGTCAAAAGAGGAGGTACCCCTGTTGGGAGGTATTAGTGAATACCGAAATGACGGTTGCACCAACAGGAGGCAGACGAGTATTATTTGTTGCAATAATAATAAAAACTGAATGTAATAAAGCATTTAAATTAGTATAAGTCTGTCAAAAGAGGAGGCACCCCTGTTGGGAGGTATTAGTGAATACCGAAATGACGGTTGCACCAACAGGAGGCAGACGAGTATTATTTGTTGCAATAATAATAAAAACTGAATGTAATAAAGCATTTAAATTAGTATAAGTCTGTCAAAAGAGGAGGTACCCCTGTTGGGAGGTATTAGTGAATACCGAAACGACGGTTGCACCAACAGGAGGCAGACAAGTACTATTTGTTCATCTATCAATTTAAATGTATAAATTGATATAAAATGTATAAATGAATTTAAAAATAAATAAATAAATAAACACAAGTGGGAGGTACTATTTGAAATAAAGAGAACTGAAAGGACAATATTGCACCATGAGGAGACTCAATAAAAAAGTTGTAATAGTAATAAATAAATGAATATGTAAATAAAAACAAAATAAAAATTTTCAAAAAAACAGTAAGAAGTAAAATAAAAAGGAAAAGTAATATAAAATACATGATACATTAAGTTGATACAGTAAGAAGTAATATAAAAAAGGAAAAGTAATATAAAATGTATAATACATTTATAATATACCTATACATGATTTAAAATTTGAGTAGGTAACTGTATACTGAATAAAAGATTCATCATTTTTTGTATCAATTAACTTAACGTTTAGGTAGGTAGGTACCTACCGAACAGTGTACAAGAAATTCAGGCACCTCGCTAAATCAGGCATTTGTATGTATGGCTTCAACTAGATGATTCTAGTTCACCACATATTTCACATTTATTTAGAGTTGATGCTGCGCCAAGCTTCTTTCATTTACAGGATCGCAGGGTCGCGATCAGTGTCAGGCTGGCCGTGTGGGCGCTGGATTTGCAGAACAAATGGATCTACCTACCAGGATTGGAGAGGTTCTCGGTTGCCCAGCGAGAGCGCAGCAACGCATGATTATTGTTGATGTTGGTAGCTAGGAGACCTCGATAAAAAGAACGGAGCTGGTGTTCCGAGATCATTGACGACTGAGAGTTCGCGTAATAAAGTGTTAAACTAGAATGAACAATACTGTGTAGATTATTATGTTGCTACCTGAGGACAACCAGGATCCTAAATATATACTGAGGCCATATTCCATTACTCAACGTTACGATCACTGTTACACTTCTGAATTCACGTTACTAGCTTAAGAATGTTTATTGTGTCCATATCACAGTGTTTCTACACCTTACCTACACCTATTGGCCAACAGTAGAATGTGGTGAAACTTTACCTCTACGCCGTCGGGGCCCTGAGGAAATCCTTCGGTCGAGAGAGCAGTTGAATCTAATATCTGTACCAAATCGTTGTCCGAGGGATAGCAATTGAGAAAAGCCAGGTTATCGTCAAGACTTGAAATCGCAATGTTGGGGGATCGTTCTGACCAACGGGTGAAACGGAGGTGAAACGGGGGTGAACGTTACGTTAACTAGGATGCCGTATACACTCGGGCCTTACTCCTGTAAAATTAACTCACGAACGAACACTTCAAAACTGGGGCGACTGAACAAGATGGTATGACGGAAGGGGTCCCCCGGCTCGGGGTTTTTATATTGGACGTCCCCTCCAACCCCTGCTATTCGTTGAGCTCACAATTCGAATCCGGCCTGTCATCATTGTTTTGTCACATGATACAGGTTCTCACACAAACACACACTTGCACTGAATGATAGTTGTTCAGAGTGGTCTGAAACGGAAAATGCGGTTTGACATTTTTATTTTGGAGGGATACTTTTTTTCAGTTCCCAAAAGTGAAAAATATGCTCCTGCTACCTGCAGGTAGACTCGAAAAAACTAAGTTTCAACCTGAGTTACATATATACAAATCAACCTCATCTTTTGTAAAGAGGGAGCAATAATCAACACATTAGTAGATTCTATATCAGACACATTCCTGCTAGGCCTTCAGTACTACTGTAAAAAATTAACTCCAATGATATGAGGTTCTTAATGTTGTATATTATTATGTTATTATACGCCCGAACTGGGATGATCTTCAATCCCAATGATCAATCATCACTGGGAATGTTGCCGAACTGGAATATTCATAAGTGCTAACTCGGCAATCCTCAACTCTACGTCCGAACTGGGGTGGTCTCCGGTGAAAATTCCAGTACTATAATTCCGAGCTGGAATGCTTTTCAATGTCAATCCCCCTATCCCACTGTATTTCTCTATTCTAAGTCCTAACTGGGATGATCTTCAATACCAATCCTTCTATTCCTCTCGCCTACACTCGATATGGGATGATCTTCATTGCCAATTCCTCTATGATCTGGTCGAAATCGTTCCTGACATCGGTAAGCAGTTCTTTTACCTTCCCATCCAGAGAATACCTGTGATTTTCATTCCGTACTTGAGGGACGATGAGCCCAAACATGATTGTGTACCGAAACGCGGCGTTGAATTCATACACAGTGGGTTCTTTGTTTTTGAATACTCTTCTCACCTGAAATAAAGAACAACAATTTTCTGTAGAATAAATTTTAATTATTTAGTGTATTTCACGGCTTCGGGAAATTACAATAAGGTACCAAAATAAATGTAAGGAACATGACAGGAAATACAGCAATAAGCGTACATCAATGAGAAATCATGGAAAATAATATGCAATGGTAAGTAAGTATGGGGTGGATAATACAGAAATAAACTATTATAATTATAGCTATTATAAACTATTATAAACTATTATAAACTATTATATTTATCACGTTCAAGATTGCTCACCAAACTGGAAACTACTACCAAGTAAAAAGCGGGGTTAGATTTTTTCTTGGTCGGATTCAAAGATTCATTATTGAAAAATGATAAACCAAAATAAAATCAAATGGCACCTCAGGTTTGGTCCCTCGATCCTCCATTTCCTTGAGGATTTCGGTTTTGCTAGCAGGATCTTCTTCTGACAAGTGGATGTCTAGAAGGGCTTCGCACACTTCTGCCACCAGCAACTTGAGCCTCTGGTTCATGCGTTGCCACGTTCCCAACAAGCTGCATCTCCTCTTTCTGTCTGGCCCATCGGAGGTCTTCAATCTTAGGGAACACAAATTTCAAACTTATGATGAACGCAAGACGTAGGGACAGTACCATATCGTCTAATTTGACGTAAATATAGGTAGACAAGTGACGGCTCTATTTATTCTTTATTATTTAGCTATTACTTCATTATGGATACATTACGTATTGTCTTCCTCGACTGTTCAAGATATTGATCTCACGAAATGCCGCATGAAAAACCCGAAAAGGACGCATTCGAACCCACTAGGTCGTGGCTAGACGAATCAATATGGCAAGTTTCGAATTCCACATCACCCCATGCAGATCGAAAAAAGTTGATCAAATTGTAGTTTTAATCATACGTTTTATCATGTCCAATGAAGAACCTTCGTAATCGCCAAATAAAAAAACAAACGTTTACCAACACGCACCACATCAACTGCTGCCAGACAAAGTCCAGGTCAGCAGCGGTGCGGGTGTCCTCCCAGCTCGAGCCCCTAAGGGCAATCAGGGGCTGGTGGCGTAATGATGGGATGCTGGCTGAGAGAGAGACAATACCGAGCCCACCGGCCTTGACCGGTGAATGAGTAAAGGCACTTGGGACACCAGGTGGGAAGCCTAACCAAGAGCGCACAGCAGAGCAAACTTCAGGATCTAACTCAAGCAACCTCCCCGCAGTAAGCCTACCAAAGACTAACCCATAGGTTAGCTTTGTCAGTAAGTACGTGCAAAGGAGGCGAAACTTCTGCTGTGGCTTTAATGGATCCTTGGTGACACGAGCTAGCGCTCCACCAAGGTCCACACGGCTTGCGGCTATAGTGGCCAGACCCATAAAGTCGATCTCAAGGTACCGCCAGACCTCCAACATGGATCGAGCTGGAATGGGTTTCTATCCTAAGACAAAGCTCTCCTCATCCACCACCTTCACCTTATGTTGGAGGCCCGACGGGACCAAGGAGACCAAACCACACTCATCTGGGTTAACCACCAAACCACACCTGGCTAGCTGCTCAGCAAAGGCATCGAAGGCGATCTGCAAGCCCTCGCGGGTTCCGGTGAGTAATATTACATCATCGGCAAAAGCCAGTGCACCTACTCGCACTCCAGGGGCGAGATCAAACCCTATTTCAGGTGGCAGCTCACCCAAGGCCGTGTCCACGACCAGGTTAAAGAGAAGTGGGGACAGATGATCTCCCCCAATGACAACATCCCTCGACATCTCGCCTCGTGCCTCGAGGACCGTCACGCCTGCGTGTTACAGGCGAGCAACATACTCAATTAAATGAGTAGGTGCCCCAACGCCACGAAGACAATCGGTCAGGGCAAAATGGCTAATGGTGTCGAAGGCCTTGGCCACGTCCAGAGCGGCAAGATGGAGTTGCCGTTTCTAAATACGGCCCAGCAAAATGACAGTTTGGAGAACTGAAAGATTCTCCGCTGTGCCATCTGCCGGCCGAAATGCTCTCTGGACGTCACCCGTGACACCAGCAGCTTGGAGGCGAGATGCCAGAATCTTTGGGAAATGGTGGAAGACTACAGACGATGTAGATATCGAGCGGTAGCCTCCAGGCCCACTAAACCCTTTTTTTTGGGATGAAAATTGTCCGTGCCCGAGCCAACGCTTTCGGGGGGGGGGTCTTCCCAATATAAGCAGCAGGTTGAGGATGAGCAGCTTGTTTTTGGTGCTTTGATCCAACCAACGTCGGGCAGAAACACCATCAGGTCCCGAAGAAGTGGAGATCTTGACACGGCACTTATGTACCTCGTTCTGAAGCACTGGCGTGCACATGATACCGCGCAAGGAATCCCTAATGGAAGCTGGGGGTACCACCAGGGCTGTGGCTGGGAGCACTCAAGAGTGGCTCCCAATAGTCCACAAACTCCTGGAGAGGGAGCAAAACTTGCACGTACACACACACACACACACACACACATACACAGATTTATATACATATATATAAAGCTGAACAACGCTATGCAAAATTTCATCAACTATGAACCAGAACATTAAAAAATTTGCGTACAAAATTATGCTGAAAAATATTCTTAAATTTCAAAAATACATAAAAGCAATAAAAACTGAGAAAATTTTTTTTTTTTAACGAAAATTCGCTAATAACCAAATCTTAGAGTCGAATTTCGTAAACTTTGTCCAATTATGTAGTTTGAGAGAAAAGCTTCGGGACAGAGCGACAAACGGACGGATTTAAAAATAAAGAAATTGTTTTGTCGAATTGGGGGATTTTGATTACCACGTATCTCTAAACGTAAACCGTCAGCGTCTTAAAGGAGTTACTTTTTTGTGTTTTAGGAAAAGTTTAGGTATTATTGAAAATAATAAACCAAAATATTGGCCTACCCAATTTGAGAGGTATGGGTTGGTAGGTATGGGAAGCGGATTGCAAACTATTTTGCAAGACCTTTCAGGAGCTGTGGTTATACACTACCCGCACGACCTATCAGCATTGCAGTTTTGTTTCATTCAGTTCATTTCTACGGTTTCGTGAATTGCGCAAAAGTTGAGCGGCAGGTATACCTACCTATGTATTTAATTTATGACGCATTAATATTTTGTGCATTTTCATTTAGTTGTTTTGGTCATGTTTAGGGGAACGGTAATTCAATTGTTTCTGTATAATAATGAATTCAGTCTTTTCGGATCTCCTTCCGTTAATCTGATAGAGTGATCAATGACAAGTTGTGCAGATATCATTACTATCCAAAGTAAGTAGCTATTTTTACATTCGTTATTTTGTGTTGTAAAACGGAAAAAAATGCATAAATACTATCATTTACACAATTTAGGAACTTGTAGCGCACTGAAAAATCATGCTCATCATGGCATGCTTATCATGCCATCACTTGAAGCTTGGATTCCTACAAAATTAAATTATTTGAATTTGGCTGAATTAGTATTTTGTTCATGTAGTTGGTAGGTACGCCTATTCGTTTCAAAAAGATAGGAGTGACGGTCGCGTTGATATGGAATTCAAAAAGACACTCCGCTTACAAAAGATGCCAAGCCACAAATGCTAATTTAAGCATCCAATCATCATTTTTTTTATCATCCAATTTAGGCCAAGCCAATTGGCGGTTTCAATTACGCGCTGCGATCGCTCCCAAAATGGCAGCCATGAGCGGGATAGATTTGAACTATTTGAGGGTCTTTGAAGGGAATACCGATCATTCATCACATCGATTTACATTATTAATCCAAAATACAAATGTTTGTGTTTGTTACGCCTGTGTTCAAGACAGAAAAATATATAACCAAGTGGAAGAAGGTTGTTGATAACAAAATTTTGTCGATTTCTTGCTTTTCGTATAAATTTTTTAGTAGGTACCACCTACCTATGTGTCTACTTCTTGTAATTTTTCTGCAAAATGGTGAAACTAGATTTGATTTCAAATACATACGCTTGTAGATCACAATATTGGGCATAATCTTATCGTCGAATACGTATACGACTGTAATCGCGATAATTATAAGTTGATTCTGATTGAACTGCGATAATAGTCGTATTCGTGTAATCTTATTCGTCTGTCGGCGATTACACGAATAAAACCCATAAAAATGCGTCACGGTCATCAATTTCAATAGGGCGTCCCTCCTATAATATGCGAAGCCTTGCCAATATTACTCAAATTCATAGGGACGTCCTTAAAGCGAATTCAACTATTGGAGCCCAGCCTATTTATCTCAAATCTATTTCAATTGGACATTCAGATTTATTTTCAACGCCCTTTCCCAGGCTAATCGGTCCACTAGTTCCTTCGATGCAAACTGATTTGTTTCTCAAACATTTCGTTTTCCTCTTTTGGGAAGATTAGGGAAGCAAAATAACACATCGTCACCACTAGATTCGCATCCGAATCGGACTGAAACTTGGTATAGTTTTGGGCGAGACAAGGATTTACAAGACAGACAGACAGACATATATTGAACAACAACTAATCAACAAGCTCTGAAACGCAAAAAGCAAGTGGAAATTTTGATTTTGGAAGACAACAATTTTTTTCGACTTCAATCACGAAATCAAAGCTTGTCACCTTCGGTAGTCAGGAAGCAAAAGTGTCGCTCCGTAGATGCAACCCTTTTCGCGGTAATATGCCATAATAAAGCCATAATTTCAGTGCTGGAGATGTTTTGACATGGGGGGTCAACCAAAAATTTTCATCACGCGAATTTTATGTCACAAAACTAATGATTTTCACCTACAACCCAGCCGTTGCTGGGGGAATGGAACTTCCGCAGTTTTCATCGCACAGAAATCGTTCGCCACTCGTTGGAAAGCGCTTATTTATGTGGTAAATTTTCACATCTCAAGCTACCAATTTCCCCTTCCTTACGTACCTGGCTACATTCCTAAACTAAGTTGATTGGATCACAAACAATTTTCGTTTGGCGGCACATGATTCAGTTTGGCGAAATTTAATACCTATTTAATATTTACTGTCAACTGCTTGTTGTTGACATCATTTGGGGAGATAATAACATGTGGAGGAGAGTCTAGACATGACCCGTTTTCAATAAGCCGGTTACAATATTGTTAACGTAAAGCAATAGCATCATTCACTCCACATTTTCATCCCCTCGACTACAGTCGACTGTTAACAACAACTCATTGTAGTGGCTTCTCTCCACAGTTATTTTCAACATTTTCTGTTTCTAGCCGGTATACAGTCCAAAGTTAAAGGATTTGTTTACAACTCTCGAGGGCAACCTTTATGAAATCCCCAATCAAAGACATATCCATGTAACATGGTATCTGCTTGTAAAGCAGATAGTGGAACTCGTTTACGAGTTTCTGAATCATTATGTCTTTACTTTGGCATTTCGGAAAGAACTTTAGTTTGAGTTTATAGTATGAGTTTTTATCAGAGGTTTTTCAACAATTTAAAAAAGTTTATCAACAATGAACTAAAACATTTAAAAATTTGTTTAAATGTTTTAGTTCATTGTTGATGAACTTTTTTAAATTTTTGAAAAACCTCTGATAAAAACTCATACTATAAACTCAAACTAAAGTTCTTTCCGAAATCCCAAAGTAAAGACATAATGATAAAACAAAGACATATCCATGTCAATTTTTTTTTCTGTAGTTTTCCTCGAAATTTGGCCTCCCATCATACAAACCTGTGGTGGACTTTGATAGCCAATGGTACCCCACTTTCCTCTACCTAATACGGTTTTTTCGAAATATGTATGGATTCTGGATGTTATGGACATTTCTGCCAATTATATTTATGTAGTGGTTACCGTCTCTTGCGTCCTCTTCTTTGTTGGCCAGCATCTGAAGGTATTGGCGCTTCTTTTTGAATAAAGTGGTAAAACTCAAAAGCACCCTTTATCGGACCCCTACGTCAAAAGGACATAATGTGAGTCAATTAATCAATAAATCCATTCATTTCTATAATAAAGTAACATTGCAAGGAGTTAGTTACACAAGTAGTGCAATAAATAGAAAAGCTCTACAAATTAAACGAAGTAGAACACTGGTACTGATTAATATGAACCAACTCTTGCTTATAGGGAGAAGAAATTGATAACTATGTGAAAAGAAATTAACAGATTAGAGAGGGTCGTTGTGATCATGAAAATAGGTTGGCATGTATGAGTTATAAACATATCGATAGTGCGCAGGAATGTCAGTATATAACGTAATCTTCGACTTCTTATTTCTTCTTATTCTATGTTATAATTAATTGAGGGAGAAAGCAATTAGTAACAGGGAATTAGTTATGTAGTGGTGTATGGCCAAAAGTGCATTATGTATTAGTAACCAAAAACAACTAATTTGTTTTGTGTCAAATGCATATATGTACATTTTGTAAAGAATTATATAGGAAGGCCAGCACTTTTTGTGTACACTATATTGGCCAAATTTCAAAAAATGTTCGTAGCCAAGTATAATATCACTAGAGCTTAGCTCTAGTCAGTTTTAACATTAACCTCATTTCAAGTATATCAAGTTAATTCCCAACAGTAACGATACCTTACAAGGTGAAAAATGCTTACTTTGAAAGCAAAAAGTACACTAACTGCCCCCTAGTGATTCCGTTTTGACATTTGAGGTATAAACTAATGGTGAAACAAATCCTCTGAAAATCCCTCGAACTGAATAAAATCGAATAAATTCTAATGTTATTTCCAACGATAGGTACCTAATTTTAAAAATTTGAAGTTTGTGTTACGCGTTAGGGAAATGTGTAACTTGATAGTTCTTTTATAATTGTAAATTTATGATGTTGATGACATGAAATTTTGATAGTCATTTTTTAATAAAAATGCCAGTGTTATTCATATTTTTTATAATTTGTAATCAATAGTAGTTAATCAATTGAATTAGATTAATTTTTATTTGTTTCACACATTACAAGGAATTCTATGAAAGAAAAATCATGAGATCCAAAGTAAAAAGATAAATTAATATTAAATTAAATAATTTGCTAACCTTGTCGAGGTTTACTATGCCAAAAATCAATTGTGTGCTTAGTAAAATTACAATACATATAAACGTTATAAATTTGTTTTATTTTATTTTATTATTATTTTTCAATCTTATTTTCTTATTATATGATGCCTGTGTACTAGGTAACTATTGATTGATATATTTGAATATAATTTTAGAGCTTTCAGATTTGCTTCAAGATCTCTATTCATTGAGAGAAAAGATCCTTAAGCAAAGCGCCCTGACGGCGTACTGATATAGAGACACAATGATGCTTTTATTAGAGGAGTTCCAATATGAGGCTTTTATCCAATATGAGTTCCATGATGTCTTGAACGTTTTCTGTGGGTACTGGGAAGCCCACTGCTGAATATTTGCCTAATGTGTTTAGGGTAGGTATAATGGGCGTACAATCAAGAAATGTTCGACTGACTCCTGTTGATATTGTAATTTATACATTGCAAGGAACCATCAATGCTATGCTCGGATTTCTTAAAATATAACACTAATTTCTTTTTGTATGAAAGTCTAAGTTGTTCAATTGCCCTCAACATAAATACTCTTATTCGCTCCCAAATATTTGGCTTTGCCTTGAAATAGTTATTGTATCTTGATTCTATCGTACTCTCCATATACTTGAGTAGCAGTGGTTCTCCCACCTCTTGAAAAGGTTCATTTAGCGAATTTTCGTAAGAAATGAACTATTGCCATGGCTCGGAAAATTTTAAAATCAAAATTTTTGAAAAATTTCTTCATTGAAATTCGGTTTGAGGCATTCTGAAACGAATCCTGGAGTTTAACGCTTTTTCATATATAAATGTATATATGTTATAGTACCAAAACCGCTGATCTATCTTTATTTCTGCTGAATCAGCCCACCGAGGCTATATAAGCTTGATTCCCCCACCGTTCGAGTCAGTCTCGTTGCTCCGCTCGTACGCTACGTATCTCCGTTCCGTTTTCCTTATTCAAAGTTGTGTTCCGTCGGTTCCAAATAAAGAAAGTGCTTTTTAAAAACTCTTTTCTCTCGGCACCCGACGTAACTGGTGCAGTCGCTGTAGGACACACCGATTCTCGGATTTTCTCGGACTATTCGGAAATCTCTGTTTCAACAGTTAAGGTGTGTCGAAGAACCCCGCGCTCAACAGAACCGGAGTGCACACGGATACGGCAAAGACTTCTACGATCTACGGGATACGGACAACGGACTCCTGAAGAAGATGTTGAGGCTGTAAGTAACTTCAATCTACAATTTTTCATCAGTTCAGCTCACATCTCTTCAGTTAGGTTAAACATCGACTGGATACCGTTGTGTTGAGGTAAATACAAAAGAATATTGTATTTCCTCCTCCCCAGCGATCAAAGTAGATTTAAAAGACCGCACCCTGGTCTTAGGTTAAACATCGACTGGATACCGTCGTGTTGAGGTAAATACAAAGGAATATTGTATTTCCTCCTCCCCAGCGATCAACGTAGATTTAAAAGACCGCACCCTGGTCTCTCCAATTTAAAGGCCGTACCCTGGTCATTTACAAGAATTATTCTTAAGGACCGCACCCTGGTCTCATCAATTTAAAATATTCAAAGACCGTACCCTGGTCAAATAAATAATTTTTAAAGACCGTACCCTGGTCAAATAAATAATTTTTAAAGGCCGTACCCTGGTCGAATAAATAAATTTTAAGGACCGTACCCTGGTCAAATAAATCAATTTTAAGGACCGTACCCTGGTTCCCAAATATAATTATTTTAAACCGTCAGAGTACCTACTAAATACTCGTACTCTACTCTAAGAACTTCATTAATCAACTTTAATCAAAATTCTGAAAAATTCCTAAGGTCAAGGAACCAAAACCCCTAGCCAGCTTTTGGGATTGGAGTAGTTTACGCAGACTCCACAGAAGCATGGACCTAGGCGATATCCCACTTCCACCTGGACCAGCACCTCCAGTTAATGCAGCTGCTCTACTGCAAAGAGCATTAAACCCGATTCCTGAGGAACCTCCAAGAATTCCGTTCCAACCAGATCCGATTCCGGTAGCACCTCTACCTGAACCTCAACAGCCGCCCCAGCAGCCTCCAGAATTCCGTAGGGAATATAATAGGTTAATTCCCGAATTTAACGGAGAACCTTTAATACTAGCAAAATTCCTAAAACAATGTGACAAGATATATTTAAGGTTTTATAATCATGTTGATAGAGATGATTTCCAGAACGATGTGATCCTAGGTGTGATTACGTCTAAACTAGGGTCATCAGTAGCAGAAAAAAATCTATGTCAACACTATAGATACATACCCAGAACTTAGGAAGGCATTAATTCAAACTTATAGCGATAAGCGTGATACTTACACTTTACTTTCAGAATTAAGCGCAATGAAACAATCCCCGCATGAAGATTGTTTCAATTTTCATGACCGTATATGTCTAATTCTTAATTCACAGGTGGCATATCTTCAACTGAATATGCGTGAGCATGCTCCGATTTTATCGGAATACATGCGAAATTACGCTCTAAGGGTATTCGTGCACGGTATTTCCGAACCGTTAGGAAGCCTACTTAGAACCAAAAATCCAACCAACTTGGGCATGGCTCTATCCATGCTAACTAATGATTTCAATTTAAAACCCAAAGATAAATCTTCCTCCTTCAGACCCACTCAACAAAGCTCGCCACCAGCACGGGCGACGAACGGTAATCAGCCAGGTGCTGCATCAGCAAACCGGATGATGCCAAGGCCGCATTCCGTGCCGCAGACCCCGATTAATTATCAATTCCAGCCGAGGTCTCCCCAACAATATGCTCCGCGCTTCACGCCAAAATACAATCCATCTCAAAACGTTCAACAGCCTACTCAGTCACAAAATCAGCCCGGTTTGAATAGAAATCCGAATTCAAAATTCCAAAATTCAACAAAACCTAATTATCCGCAAAATCAGGCGAAAAATCCAAATTGGTCCCAAAATCGATCGAGTATGAACAAAAGTGTCGTACCGATGTCCATTTCGACCAAAAACACCAATCTCAACATGATTGAGAATCCTGAGCCACCAGAAAACATTCAAGGACCATTTTTTGATAATCAGAACGCCCAATATTGTGATTCAACCCTCATGAATACGGATGTTCAATATGAACATCAATACAACGATCCAGAGATGGATCAGATGAGTTATGAATTCGGGAATATGCTCTCGGAAAATTCCAATGGAAACAACACGGGTTACCAAACCGATCCTTTTTTAGAGGAAATTAGCCTCACGAAATTATTGAACTCTTAAACTTTCCAAATCCTCAAGGTAAACTTCCGTATATAATAATGCCAAAAACAAATCTTAAAATATTAATAGATACAGGTGCAACTAGGAGTTTCATTAATCCCGAAATTGCCTATAAATATTTCCCTTCAAAAATTCAACCAGACTCAGGATTAGTAAGAACGGCGCATGGCATCTCACAGTTCAACCGAAGTGCGCTAGTACCTTGTGGAGAATTATTCAATTCATATGGACTAAACCTTCCGTTCATCATGTTTAAATTTCATGACGAATTTAACATGCTTATCGGAACTGACCTCTTACTATTCCTGGAAGCCGATGTAAAATGCAGAAAAAGAATACTTAAAACCCCCAACATAACCCTGGAATTGTTTTTCACAAACACTAATGCGAAAAATTCAGATAATATTCCGGAAGTAGGATCCTATCAAATTGACGCAAGGACCATTCAACAAGTAAAAATAAAATTGAAAAACATAGAAAATGGCGAAGCCATCATTCCTAGAACGAAGGTAGGAGACATAGAAATTCCCCAATGCCTAGCTCTAGTGAATAACTCTTATGCCCATGTTCATGTTATGAATCCGACCGAAAAACCTCTAGATTTTAGGCAAAACGAACCCATCATAGGCGAACCTGTCCTTGATAACCTTTTTCTTGAAAGCGAATCCACTGATCAACCTTCGACTCCTAATCAGTCAAAAATTAAAACTAAACCTAGGCTAGACCTAACTAAACTACGTCTAGACCATATGAATGAGGAGGAGAAACAAGAAATTCTACTAAAAGAATATTCTGACCTGTTCCATTCTGACGATCAACCTTTAACTTTCACTAATCACGTAAAGCACCACATACGAACTTCTGACGAGATACCGATTTACACCAAACCTTACAGATACCCGAACGTGTACAAAGACGAAGTTAAAAGACAGATTAACGACATGTTAAAACAAAAAATAATAAGACCTTCAAATTCCCCTTACAATGCTCCATTATGGGTAGTACCAAAAAAGATGGATGCATCTGGACGAGCTAAATATAGACTTGTCATTGATTATAGAAAACTAAACGAACGGACGATATCAGACAAATTCCCTCTACCAAACATCACGGACTTATTAGACAAACTTGGACGATGCCAATACTTTAGTACTCTTGACTTGGCCTCTGGATTCCATCAAATGGAATTAGATGAATCGTCAATCCCGAAAACTGCTTTCTCAACGGACACAGGACATTACGAATTTCTTAGACTCCCATTTGGTTTAAAGAACGCCCCTCCATCCTTCTCTCGCCTAATGAGCGATATTCTGAGAGGACTTCAAAATGAAATATGTTTGATTTATGTCGACGACATTTTGATTTACAGTACCAGTTTACAAGAACATGTCGAACGCCTTAGGGAAGTCTTCAAAAGACTACGAAAATCAAACTTGAAAATTCAGCTAGATAAAACAGAATTTTTGCGTAAAGAAACGGGATTTTTAGGACACGTTGTATCCGCTGAAGGAGTTAAACCAAACCCGGATAAGGTAGAGGCAATTGCAAAATTTCCTGTTCCTAAGACGAGAAAAGAAATAAAACAGTTTCTCGGACTTTTAGGCTATTATAGAAAATTCATACCCAACTTTGCTAAAATCACTAAACCTTTCACAGCCTGCTTAAAGAAAAATTCCAAAATCAACTATGATAGTCACGAATATTTGGAATGCTTTGATCACTGTAAAAACCTATTGATGAACTCACCAATTTTACAATATCCCCAATTTGACAAGGAATTTAACGTAACTACAGACGCAAGTGACGTAGCCGTGGGGGCCGTTTTGAGCCAATATAACGACCAAAAAGCGGATTTACCGATTCATTTTGCGAGTCGAACATTATGTGATTCTGAGAGAAAACTGTCAACAATAGAAAAAGAACTTTTAGCCATCGTTTATGCCCTAAAAACATTCCGCCCATATTTATATGGACGTAAATTCACATTGTTCACCGATCACCGTCCCCTTCAATGGCTTTTCAGTTTAAAAGATTGTTCATCCAAACTATTTAGATGGCGATTAAAATTAAGCGACTACGACTTCACTATTAAATATAAACCTGGATCTGCCAATCACGTAGCCGATGCACTATCTAGAATAGAACTGAACAACAGCGATAGTCCCCAACCTAGTACGTCAAATATAGATATAATTTTAAGCGACGAAGAGGCTATGCGCGAAATAATTACAGATTTCGACAATGACCCGAATGTTCGCGAAGTCGTAGACGAAATAATGGAAACCTATAGACGATCTAGGGAAGGTATCGAAAACGCTACCAATAGAGACAATCAGTCCCTCGCCGTCAACCTAGAATCGGCAGCGCCCGAACTAGATTCCATTGATACAATACACTCCAACGCCGAAGGCAATACAGTCCTGACCATCCCAATTAAAGAAGGTATAGTCAACCATGGACTTAATCAAATATTAATAAAACTCGTTTCGAATAATCCCAAAATTCCAAAAATAACAAAACCATTCGGAACTAAAACTCGGATGAATGTGGAATTTTCAAAAACCAATTTCAAAAATAATGTAATTGATTTTGTGAAGGAATATGTACGCCCACATATAGAATACTCCTTGTATTTCTATAATGATGATAAGGGAGAAATCTATCAAGAATTCGCATCCGTGATGATGAGCGTCTTTAGAGAATCAACTTTAAAAATGACTAAGTATACTGACCTCGTACAGGATGTCCCTAACGAAGACGAAGTGGAAAACATAATATCTAATTATCATATCGGGAAAACGAATCATGGAGGCATAACGGAAACATATGCAAAAATTAAAAGAACATATTTCTGGCCGAACCAAAAAGGTACGATCCAAAATTTTATCAACCGTTGCGAGACTTGTCTGGCTACAAAATACGACCGCGTACCCATTAAACCAAAATTTAATGTAACTCCAACACCCACGCGACCTTTCGAGATAGTACACATAGATAAGTTTACCTTAGATGGTGGCAAATTCCTTACCATCCTTGATGCTTTCTCGAAGTATGCTCAAGCATATCACTTTACCAGCAATTCAAGTCTTGACGTTGTAAAAAATCTGTTGACTTACTTTACCCATCACGGTATCCCGAAAATGATAATATCCGATAATGGAGCAGAATTCGATTCGTCTCTAGTGAAAGAACTCCTGAACCTTCACAAAGTAGAAATTCATTTCATTTGTAGCCAAAATCCCAATAGTAACGGAGCAATAGAAAGGTTCCACTCAACCTTAATTGAACATGTCCGACTCTTCAATAACCGATCCGAATTCTCCTGTGAATCCATGGTCACAAAAGTACAATACGCCTTAATAGCGTACAACAATTCGATACATTCGGTAACCGCTCTTACTCCTTTTGAAGTCGTTTATGGTCATATAGAACCAGGTAGCCCCCTCGAAGCAGATTTAGAACGAATAATGTTAAACGATTACACCTCGAAACACAAGGACCGAATAGCCAGGTTATATTCCGAAATTCATAATCGCAGTTCCCGAACAAAAGAAAAAGCCATCAATAAAGCTAACGAAAATAGAGAGATTATACCAGATATTCCCGAAACCATATTTGTAAAAAACAAACAATTCATGAGCAAAACAAAAAATAAATACAGTAAGGAAACTTTGGACAAATTGGATGTAGATAAGAAAACGGCAGACATCGTTCCTCGTCATCACAACACCGAAAAGAAAATTCATATTTCCAACATCAAACGACCCAGGAAGTTAGGTACTAAACAAACTCCTGAAACCTCAGATGACTCAGACATAGATTCAGATCCAGACTCCCCCCCTCACGGACCTTGGAAATCAAAACAACATTTTGGGCCTAGGAAATAAACTATAGAATGTAATTCCGTCTTACGTCATTACAGGTTATTGCTTACAACTGCAGCCCTCTGTGCAGAGGTCAAGAACCTCAATAGAAGTGGAGGAATAATCCCAATCGACCTGGGACCTGCCAAATTAGAGGAGACAGAACACGTACTAACCCACTATTACGAACTAACTGGAATCTATACAGAAGTCGACAATTTAAATTCCAACTATTCCTCTCTCGTACGACTAACCCAAAATTCTCGCAAACTCCATGACAAACTCGACGAGTACTGTTCATTCTTCAAACATGTACAAATGCTCGTTGAACAAAAAATTTCAAACATAAGACTTCACGGAGAAACCAGACAGAAACGAGGACTGATCAATGGTTTAGGAACTGTTATTAAAGCAATCACTGGAAATTTAGACAATGATGATAAAGAAAAATTCGACAACATTATTAACGATATCGATAAGCGCAATAAGAACCTTCAAACGAAGTTCTCTCAACAGTATTCCGTGGTTAATCAACTTATCACCAATTACAACAAAACCCTCCAAACCATTCAATTTAATAGCGACCAAATAAAACATAAATTTGCGGAAATAAATACTATCGTAAACTCATTTGATGGTCAAACAATTATCTACAAAGACATAATGTATCATCTTCAAACATCCATGAATCTCATCCTCAATCTGCTGTCAGAAATCGAAACATCAATCACCTTTTGTAAACAAGGCATTTTACACCCTAGTATCATAAGTACTCACGTTCTGGGATTCGAATTACACAAGTTGTCACTAAATCTAACTGATCTGCTGACCTATGAGTCTTTAATTAGAGTACAATGTAACATTCGTAGCAACAGAATTGTGTATTTCCTCACACTACCTGTTTACAAAAATGTTGATTATCATTTGTACTATTTATACTCCACACCTTGGCATGTCAACGAAGAGTACACTACAGTAATACCTAAATTTAAATATCTATTGAAGAATGGTAATGAGATCCTTCCACTATCCGATCGTTGTATTTTTAATGAGCAATTTTATTGCAATGCGGAATTGTTATCACAAGCAAATGCTTTTTGTGAACGTAACATCCTGTCGAATGGCTCCACGAGTACTTGTCAATTTACGAAAATATCAATTGCAACAAATTACATATCTATCGTCCCCGAAACCAACCAATTATTGGTAGTTTTTCCTCAAGAGGACCAACTACAGATTAAAAGTTCAGATAAATCGGAAACAATCACCCTACAAGGTATTCATCTCGTCAACCCCAACTCTGACTCAGTTTATTATCACGACAAATTAATGTCATCAAAACTTACCAGTACGGGAAGTCCCACTTTGTTAAGCATATCTACCCCGAAATTTGATTCCCTTAACTTCACTCACATGTCTATGCGTTTTGACGACATCAACCTCAAAAACTTAGACAACTTTCATTTAAACTTAAACCCTTTTGACAACGACCAAGATGGTCTTAATTGGTACCCCTCCATATTGCCTAGCATATGGACTATAATACTCTACGTATTAATATTGTCACTGTTCGGGTACACAATCATAAATTATAGACAGAAATGTGGGAGAGCCAAAATAACAAATCAACCTGCATAAATCCCCTTGACCTAATATTATAATTTTTGTAAAATTTTTGTAATCTCATTTTTTTTGTAATCTCTTTCTATGTATTTTTTGTGTGTGTATACTCCATGTTTGGATTTTTTTTAAAATATGTTTTATGTGTTTTATGATGTTTAATGATTGTATGATTGATGACTATGATGTTTTATGATTCTTTATTTTATAATTTTTATAATGTTCTATGATGTTTTCTTGTAAATGTTATTATGATGTTTTTATAATGTGTTTTTATAATGTGTTTTTATAATGTGTGTTTATAATTGTAACTCAAACTACTATTGTTTTTCGATTGTAAATTTTTTTTTAACAAAACAAGGAACACGGAGCGAGTTAACTTAACGAAACCAATAAACTTGAATCCCTAACACTTCAATTTAAAACTTATGAACTTAAATTTCACTTCAACTCAACTTTAAAATTTCATTAAACTCATCATTTCCAATTTGAGAAAACTTCGCGAAAAATTTTCTCTGCAGTTTTCCACTTGGGGAGGGAGGTGTTATAGTACCAAAACCGCTGATCTATCTTTATTTCTGCTGAATCAGCCCACCGAGGCTATATAAGCTTGATTCCCCCACCGTTCGAGTCAGTCTCGTTGCTCCGCTCGTACGCTACGTATCTCCGTTCCGTTTTCCTTATTCAAAGTTGTGTTCCGTCGGTTCCAAATAAAGAAAGTGCTTTTTAAAAACTCTTTTCTCTCGGCACCCGACGTAACTTATATATATATATATATATATATATATATATATATATATATATATAAACCCTGTATTAAAAATTACATTTGGGGTCTAGATGGTCCTAGAAGCTAGGCATCAATTTTTATCAACCCTAAAGGGTTGTATTAAAGGGCTAAACTTTCAAAAAATCTATATCGCGAAAACTTTCTAAGTAACATAATAATTTTTTGCTTGTCAGTGATAAATATAATCTCAAAGAATCTATTAAAACCACCCGCAACGCTGTACGTTGAATAGTTCAACAGTAAACTTTAAAGTGAAACTTTAAAAAACGTACTTTAAAGTGAAAACTGCTTACTTTGAAAGCAAAAAGCTCACTAAACGGCCCTCTAGTGATTCCGTTTTGACATTTGAGGTATAAACTAATGGTGAAACAGATCCTCCGAAAGTCCCACGAACTGAATGAAATTGAATAAATTCTAATGCTTTTTCCACCGATAGGTACCTAATTTTTGAAAAACTGTTGTTTGTTTACGCGTTATGGCAATGTGTAACTTGATTATTCTTTTAGAATTGTAAATTTATGATGTTGATGACATGATATTTTGAAAGTCATTATTTGATTTAAAAAAAGTGAGTATTATTCGTATTTATTATGTTATTATAATTTGTAATCAATAGAAGTTAATCGTTGCTAGTCATTAAGCCGTTGGATACAGATTTTAAGCAAATTGGAGTAGGTATATTTCCTTCCTTCATTTAATTTTACGAATTTCTGTCCCTAAAATGATTCCAGGAAGATAATTTTGAATCCCCCCTAAAACACGCTTCGCGCTCAAAAGATGCCACGCAACAAAATGAATGATAGATGTATTTGGGCCAAGCCAGTAGTTCTCTCACTCTTTTCTTGGGGTATTCGAAAAAATTGTGTAGATAAATTTTTTTAGCCCGAAAAAGCGCACACGAAGCTTTATTATCTATTGATTTTCACGTACAACCAATGCGTTCCTAGCGAAGTGTAACTCCCTTAGTTTTCATAGCTGGAAAATCGTTCACCACGTTTTGGAATGCTCTCATTTAATCACAACATCTCGTAATGCCATTGTGGCGTTACGCTAAGTTATTGACTAATATTGCGAAAAGAAGGGTCTATTGAGTAGTAGATACTAGACGATGCTTAGACCTCTTATTTCCTCTGCTGGGGATTGGAAAAATAAGATACCTACTAAGGAAAGACTTATCCATGACCTTTCATGTCTCCAATAAGGGAGAAATTTCAACATTTACGTGTATAAAAATTAACTCGCGCGTTTATAATTTATATTGACTGTGTTTATTAAAACAAAAATAATAATAATAATAAAGGAGAGAGAGGTATCTTGAACGGTTTGGATGATTTTCGCCTACCTACCACACACTGGTAAATGTGGTGCCGGCTCACACATATCTTACCGAGACTAAAAATGAATTCCTAATATTGAATAATAACATAATTAATTTTATAAGTATATCGACCAGGAAGTCAGGTGATGGTGTAAGAAGGATGTTTGTATTATATCAAATTATTTTCTCATTCCCTAGGTTTCGCGATGATGGGACATCGCATCACCAGGGGGTCTTGGGACAACAAACCGGTATTAAATTTCAGAACCCTCACCACAAAACCTAAAAAACCTAGTACCTGCAAAATTAAAAAATAATTATACTCACAGACTTTCGGAAAATAGACAGACGTCAGAAAACAGTTCAGCAACTTATCATTCACATCACTGCAGTAAAATGGGTACACTCCTAATTTTAAAATAAACCATTAAAGCCTCATATTTAAAAAATCGTCCTAACATTATTATCAAATGTATGATTTTCACCTTAATTTGTACAAAGTAGCAACAAAAACACTTCTCCCATCAACAGAAACATCACAGGTTTTATTAACAAAAATAGGAGCTATGATTAACAATAAAAGGCCTTGCAACAACACCAACAAAAACTGGATCTTGGGCTCGTGCTACCATGTAACAGGCTTAAGGCATGTTAGCCTGATTTTTATCGTGCGAATACTCCCTCAACTATATGTGGATATATAGTTAGTTAATGTTCAGGAATAAGGTGGAAAAAAGGTACAAATATTCAAAAGGACTACATTGATGGTTTATTCAAAGACTGTAAGGATTGCTCCAAAGATTCTGCAGGAAATCCCAACTAACCTTGAGAGGATTTTATCAACAGTTGATTTTACAGTTCAAATAGCAAAACCGCCTCAGGAATCTTTAATAGAATATCAATCAGAGGAATTCGCAAGAGAGGATAATCAAATAGGTATCTAGAATGATATAAAATGAACCGTGCATGCGTGATTACATAGACTGATGAGATTAATGTTACCTTGATGGCTGAGCGTCAGGAGGCGATTGTCTGGGGGCGCCCCCTCCCAATGTGTCCAACTTCTCCCCCTCGTACCTCCGAATCAAGTCTGTTGTTGATTTCGTGACTGCCAATGATCAATGGCGAATGTTGGCTATCCAGTCGTCACAAATTTTTAGCCATTTTTAGTCATTTTGTAGTACAGTTTTGTAAATACGAGTAATTTAATGAGCGCAAAAGGTGCTGGCCAACGAACTCATCCTTTCTATTAGGAAGAGTGTGTGTGTTCACTCGCATTCACCTAAATGGATGGTCACTCTCCACTCACTAGTTCGAATTCATAGTTGAGTGGGGTGGTTCACTCAACAGTTAGGGGCACACTCAGATTACACGAGTCTGACAGTGCACTCAGGGGACACAACGTTTTTTCAACTAAAGTTGGCAGCCCTGACAGTATATTGTAGGGGAAGTTTCTCTGGCTTGAGGGAAAAGGGACGGGAAAATTCCCTCTCACATTCTGCACTGATCAATAACAGTTCTCAAAGGTTACTCTTTTCTTTGCGTTTTAGCTTTTTATGCTATTATCCTTGTTCCTTGGGGAGACCGAACATAGGCTTTATCAGACAAAGACGAAAGTCATTGGTTCTCCTGCCTAGATCAGGGCAGCCAAAGTTGAATTGAATCCTTGTTGCTTGTTTGTTGAAGTGCTGATAATTTGTGTTTATGTATAGAGTTGATACGGAAAATAAGTGAGAAAATGAGGAAACAATGATTCGCTAGTTAGTTTTGATGAACATATATGTAGTTGAAAATAAGAATAGTAATAGTTATAATGAGACTGTTGGACAAAAAGAAGACGTGAAGTTTTGGGAGACCTTCAAGCAATCAAATTTCCTTGGAATTCACATTGATTGTACTTCCTGATGAATAAAAGTTAGGTACCCACCACCAACTCATTCCAAAAACCAAGATGAATCGGAAAACCATGCACTAAAAACTTGGTGTGTAGAGATTGCATAAAATTAAAGAGCGACCAGCACTTTCAGCTGCGGTGGTTATAAATCCTTTCCATTTATTTTAGGCTCCTTCAGGTTCGTAGATTTCCATGACAGTCTCTTTCCCGAATCGGAATAGTTTGCGAAATATTTCGTTGTTGATTGTATAACATTCGAATGGAATCTGTTGGTCACATCAAACATATACCTAACTCACTTCATCGCCATTTTTTGTTAATGAATCCCTTGAGTGTGCATTTGGGTTGCACACTCAGTGAACCCTCGGGGTCACCCTCAAATCACGTTTATGAATCGCGCAGAGTTCATTAATTCCCTTATCGATACACTTAGGGGTCCACTTAGACTCCTACTGGATCAGATCGAAATCAGGTTTAGGGTTAGCATAAGCGCTACTAATGATACAAATGCGATGAAACTCAAATATTATGAGGTAATCATATCTTCATTTTCCAACTAAGTAGGTAGTTGACTGATGTCATCCTAAAAAGAAGCTTATAAAAATGTTTGACATAGCTTTGTGATTTAGTGGAGTAAAACAGTATTATTTCGAAGACCGTACGCAATGCGTAAAACTAAATTATACGAAGAGCTCATATTTGAAAACAACCAACTATGGAATCCCTCAAGGAACTGTATTAGGGCCGTTATGTTTTATTATTTATATGAATGAAATAGGGCTTTTAAATATTCCAGGAGAAATAGTTCTTTTTGCGGATGACTCGATTATATATTGTTCATCTGATAACTGGAGCTCCACGTTTAACTTTGCAAATCTCTGCTTACAACAAATTAACCGTTGGTTTATTAATAACAAATTAACTATAAATTTAAACAAAACCCTATGCCTACCATTTCATATATCTTCAATGTCCGAGCCAGCGCAGGACATGGAGGTGCTATTACATGGAGCTGATTGTGATACAACATGTTGGGCATACATGCCCAAAAATAACAAGAGCTTCAGAGGTGAAATATTTGGGGGTTGTGTTTGATAGCCGGGTTAAGTGAGAGCAACAGGTTTCGTTAGTAAACACAAGATTAAGAAAATTAATTTACATCTTTGCTATATTAAATAAAGTACTATCATTGCCTCTATTAAAAATATTTTACTTTGCACTTGTTCAATCAGTGCTTTTGAACGGTATTCCTGCATGGGGTGCCACTTATCCCACTACCCTCTGGCCCATTATCATCACCCAAAAACAGCTAATAAGAATTGCTTGTAAAACAACGTTTACAAATCAGCAACACAAGGGATCGTAAACGAAGACCTTACCTGCAACCGTTCAGATGAAATCCGCATTCCTCCATTCCACCATCACCTTATTAAACATCACCTATACCTATTTTTCCTTCATAATATCCGTTTTTTCATCACTCCACACTAATTTAATATATTCATTAACTACAATAAACACCTGTTGATTCACCAGTTCATTTCAAATTTACAGCAACCATGATAAGGCGTTATCTTACAGTGTCTACGGGACTCATTCCTAGTAGTTGCATGGGCTTATATCCGTCCTCCATATATCTTTTGGTAGGGTCAACTTGTGCAAATTATTTACATTTATCCTAGTTTATTATATATTAAATTCATGTAGGAAATTTTGTACGCCCTTTCTTGTATTATTTATATTATCAAATGTTACTGTGAGTGAGTTGTGATTTTGTGTTTTCACCATCTATATCTGCTGCTTCACCGTGCATCACTGACTGGAACCTGCCATATTCTAGCCGCCATTACACTTCTAGTTCAGCCGTTGCAAAATCCAGACCTCTTATCATTTTCAAATCGTATCCTATAACATCCGTGCCTTATTAACAATTATCCAGTTCGATTTTAGTACCAAATCACTGCATATTTCGACAACCTTCCCGAAATATCACTGGGAATTGCTGCCGGTGTGGATATTGCCACTTATCTGTTGTACTTGGTTGGTTCATCATTCCCAATCAGTGCCACCTGCATGCTGACCGATCTCCAGCTCAGGATTAAGAGATAATCGTGGTGAGATCTTTCTTTATTGCACCTTTATCTTCATTTCACCTTAAGGTCTGTTTCGGCTGTATCAATTCTTCTTACCTATCTTCTACATCTACCTATCTTCTACCTACCTTACTTGGAGTTGGGCCTTCATTCTTCATCTACCTACTTCTTCGGCTATGGGAATGAACTTTTCTGAAATTATCTACTATCTGTGATACTTCTGTTACCTATATCTTCTTTCTTCTGTGGCCACTCTATAGGTAGGAAACTTCATCTCAACAAGTTACCTCACGTAGGTACATACCTACTGTTTAAATAAATCTTCAGAAGCTACTTATATTCACGTTTTTATTTAATTATCCTAGTCAAATTATCACATCTAGTCATTGGTTATTATAGTGCAATAATATTTAAAAATACAGTCCACTTTAGGCACATGAGGTAGTATTAGGAATCTAGGGTACCCTATTATTTACCAGGAGCCTCATTGTGCTATCATTACCATTTTACCATTCGTACTGTAGGGAGGGTTTTAGCTGGAAACAAACAGCAGGCTCTTGCTTAGGTACAAAACAAGAGTTATAAGTAAGAAGGAGTTTTTGGACCATACCGAACCCTTATTTAAACATTTGGATATTTTAAAATTTCCCTTACTGATGCAGCTTCATTGCATTAAACAGATCTTGAAAGAAAACAATTGAAACAGTTGAACATACACACCCACCACGATGAAAGTCTGGTGACGATGAAACTGGTAGAAATTTAGCATTTTTACAAGCTATCCCGACAACCCCTGGAAGTTTCATAATTTCTGTTCTAGAACCAAAAATTTCAACCATGTATCATGTTTTCTCCTCGATATTGATTCGAAATTCTATGAAAACATCAGAAATTAACAAGCGGTTGCAATCATGTTCACAATATCAATTATTGAGAATGATCACCTGTGTGTAAACAATTATTTATATAACCATGCTCATAACTCAGTTTGTTGGACACGCACTTCGCCGTAGTTAACATAATATTGTTGGATAAATCGAGAGCTTTCGAACGAATGGTCAACGAATTTTGTGGGATGAAAAACGACGAAGTACCATTTCCCTAGCAACGACTCGGTTGTAGGCGGAAATCACTGTAATTAATTTCGTGCGCGGAAAAAAATTGACTCGCAAAATTCGCTAGGACCCCAGGGCTAAAACATGATACACGTTAATTTTTTTTCACGCCTAAAAACTTAATTTACACCCGATTCCATACTTGCAACTCTATGACTATTCCTTATTTTCGCACTACTCTTGGTTACAACTCATACCGAGCAAGAGGTGTACGGGGGTTTAATGCTCTTCCGGAAACCCTGAGATCGGAGGTTTTAAATAAAAACGGTACCAAAACTAGTCAGAAACTCAAAAAACACTTCATCATGTTATAATTAATCCGCTATAATACTGCTGTTTAACTTCATTATTATATTTTTCTATCTTGGATGGATACATGTTTTTTGTTTTCATTGATCCATTGCAGCTGGAACAATATTATTGTATTTTTATTTTATTTTAAAGAAGCGTGTTTCTTTTTCTCTTTTCAAAATAAGTAACCACTTATGAATATTTGTTATTTTTCTGGCTGAAGTACGACTCATCTCCCTGCCACGGGTTATGCCCACATAGGGGATAAGTTTCTGTATCTTTTTTTATGAAATCTGTATTATTTTTGAAGAGCATTTATTTTCAACTTTTATGTTTTGTATTATGATAAAGAAATAAAGAATCTAAAAAAAAAAAAAAATCACAACTATACGATAGTGTCACTGCAAGAACTCCATGGTTCATTTACACATACAGGAAAGTTGAAATCTCTTTAGGGGATAATGGGATGTTTGTGCGTGAAGGAATTTCTTGTAATCCTATATTATAATTAAGCCTCTCACTTTATTTAAGCCTTGAATGAAAATAAAATCCTCATACCGTTATAGTCGACTCACGGAATTAAGACTTTGGAGAAAAAAAACTTGACACCAAACTGACATTTAATTATACAGGTTAACGAGAACGAACGCCTTTTTCCTTGTTGGGTCAATGAAGAGAAAATGAGAAACGTCTGGGCGCAATGAAAATAAACGACCCTGTTCAATTTGTCGAAGTGATTATACTTAAAAGAGAAATTTTCTTGAATTTCGTTTGTTCTTCTCCGAAAATAGAGTTGGAAGGTGGAAACTCACGCGACAGATCGTGACCTGAGAGAAGCATCAACAGCCGAGTACGTTATCATTACTGTCACACCGTTTCACGCCCCTATCCGAGCAAACGCCATTCATTTGGCGCTCGTTTTAGAGAGACGGGCTCCTGTTGGACGGACGTGCGTGTGACGGGTGACTCTCGTGGTAATGCAGTGAGCACTCTTTCAAACCGCTTCAGAGGGATGAAGGATTAAGTTGTTCACTTTTGGTTGGAATAAACGTGCGGAGAGGGGATGTGGGAAGTTGTTCAAAGCTGCATTCTTCTTACATTTCTAATGAACAAGAGGAGGAACTTTGTTGGCTTCTTGTTACATAAGAAGGGGACCCGATTTTTTTCTTTCATAAAACGATGTATTTACATCTAGGGAACAGCTAAATTCAATAACAAAGTCAAATTTATGCTCACAAAAGTGTAAATTTTTTGTTTAAGTACAGGCCGGCAGCATAGGCTGGCTAGATGGTTGCTCTGTCGTCATTATTCTTGAATTACGGTTTACTGGCCCTTTCTTTTTTTTTCTAAATTCGTGTAGAACAACCCATTTTCAATAAATAATCAAAAGAAAAACGTAAAAACGAAATTGGGTCTCTAAAAATCACAAAGAAACCATAAGATGTAAGATGTATGATAAAAGTCGAATGATAAGAGTCTCTTCATCAATTTCTCCTTTGTCTTTATTTGACTGGGCTACAACCATGGGTATTATGCTTATATTATCCATGGATGACATAGTTAGGCTATCATGATACAACACTTCATTTCAGATAGGTATAGGGAAAGCAAAAACAGCTTCTATTTGCATAATGCGTTGCGACGTCATGAAAAGATGGATGCTGTTGGTTTTTCTGCTCTCCTGTAATGTAATATTTTTTCATGTTCGCGGGCGTTTTTCTTCGGGACGGTTGACCCTATTCGGTTGATTTTGGTTTTGTTTTGAAGAAGAAATCTGGGCCAAGATATTAACGTAGCGGTTTTACAAAATGTTGATTTCATTGTCGCTAGATGTTTCTGAAAAAAAAAAAAAAAATAAAATAAAAAAAATAAAAATAAATAAATAAAATAAAGACAATTATTTCATGATACCTACGAACTCGTGTTTTTGAGATACCTGGAAACCCCTATGTTAATTGATAACTGAGAATATAAGGAACAAAAAGAAAAAAAAACACTGAAATTGGTTGCAGGGGGGCTGAGGAAAACGTCTGTAAAAAGAGGTCTATTAAGGGCGGGAGGGGGGTGGGTGCCGGGTCCACTTAAGTAGCCCAGATACTTCCCAAAAAATAAATCAACAAAACAACAACTTAGGAAAAGACAAACCTAACAGACCACCAATAAAGAAATCAACGATACGAAACGGAAACACCCAAAATAATTAAATTAAAGAAAGTAATTCCCAACAGAAATTACATATACAGGGTGTCCCATCAGTTTATCAACTGATTGTCTTTCAAGATTCTAGATGTACCTACAACCGTACCAAAACTCGTAAGCGAGTTCCACTATCTGCTTTACAGGCAGATACCATGTTACATGGATATGTCTTCGATTGGGGATTTCATAACGGTCGTCCTGGAGAGTTGTAAACAAATCCTTTAACTTTGGACTGTAGGAGACGAAATGTAGGATAAAGAATTTATTTTATCATTCTTGGAGGCACAAAAAGCATACTATAAATTAAAGTTATTTCTCCAATACCGACTCAATGAGTTTTTGTTAACAGTCGACTGTTGTCAGGGGATGAAAATGTTTCCTATAGTAAATGATGCTATTGCTTTACGTTAAGAATATTGTAACCGGCTTATTAAAATTGTTTATAGTCCAATCAACTTAGTTTAGGAATGTAGCCAGGTACGTAAGGAGGGGGAAATTGGTAGATTGAGATGTGAACATTTATCACATAAATCAAGCGCTTTCCAACGAGTGGCGAACGATTTTTATGGGATGAAAACTGCGGAAGTTCCATTCCCCTAGCAACGGCTGGGTTGTACGTGAAAAACACTGAAATTGTGACATCAATTTTGCGTGACGGGAATTTTTGGTTGACCCCCCAGAGCAAAGACATATCCATGTCAAAAAGCTTCCACTGTTTAAGTAGAACAAATCCTACAAATCCCACAACCTGAATATACAAGAATCCTTATGTGCATGTATATAATTAAGCTCACCTTACTATCACCCCGCCAATCGTGAACCTGCATCATAGACAGTTAAAATCAACGTCAACAGCAGAAAGAAACTTTGACAACTTGATAGGGACAAACAGAACGACCCTTGTCACAAAAAACGCGTCCATAAAGCAGGGGTGCCCCCCCCCCCCCCCCCCAAGCGCAACGACTCGACCCCCCCCCCCCCAACTAAAATATTTATTAAATAGGTAATGTAAATGATACACTGTACGCATGCGCACAATACCTGTATCTACAACATATTATCCAATAAAGTAATTCGACTTGAAAACAGCTGACGCTAGCAAATTGTTAGTATAAATCTTATTACTTGTTCATAAAAAAATTAAAAAAATACTAATTTTTCTAACCCCCCCAAAAATTTTAACGACGCAGTTTGCGTCGTGACCCCCCCCCCCCTGTGGGCACCCCTCATAAAGCAACTAGACAGCTCCGCAAATAATCCGATTATCGGATATAAATTCCGAATATAATCCTGATAGGAAGATTGAGACCTGCCGAAACTGCGGGAACGCACTTCCCTCAAGATCAACAAGACAGACCAATATTTTGTATAAAATGTATGAAGCACATAGGCGAACAATGCGCGCAATTTATTTATGAAGACTACTGCCAACTAATGCGGTAGGTACAACCCTGTAATGAAAACCTTGTGTTCATTACTGAAGTACTGAGAATAGATCCCGTATCTGCATTTTTGGTTTAATTGAGTTGGTGGTACACCCTTGATTGGGGGGAGGGGGGGGGGGGGGTCCTTTCGATTTTGATAGTCTCGAAGTCGGATCTCAATGGGAAATCCCTTAAAAAGGCTTACAATTATCGCATTAACTACGTTTCGGTTCGATTCGCAAATGTAAATCCCGTAACTGGCCTTTTGTAGAGCAAAACTCGCATCTGGGTGTAGGTACGATTATTTTATTATATGTTGGTAGTTTGGTCTATTGGTTATTAGTCTATTATGGTTTGGTCGATTATTTTATTAGTATTCAGGTACATTCGAATCGTGATGCTCTCGAAAGTCAAGATAAGAATTTATTGACATTTTATGTCTTAGCTATGGCACAAAAACTAAATAAACGTCACGGGAAATTGCTCACGAAAATATTGACATTTTATGTCTTTACTATGGCACATAAATGAAAAAGCGTCACGAGGAGAGCGTCACGCGGGGAGCGTCACGCAGGGAGCGTCACGCTGAGAGCGTTACGCGGAGATTCCCCAATGATCCCACGATTCTGAGATTTGGTATGTAGCCCCTTGAGGGACTTCTGAACACAACTGACGGATCCCAGATCAGCTGAGTGGCTCTAGAACCCAGTTTTTTCCCTAATGATCCCACGATTCTGAGATTTGGTATGTGGGCCCTTGAGGGACTTCTGAACACAACTGACCGATCCCAGATCAGCTGAGTGGCTCTAGAATCTAGTTTTTTCCCTAATGATCCCACGATTCTGAGATTTGGTATGTGAGCCCTTGAGGGACTTCTGAACACAACTGACCGATCCCAGATCAGCTGAGTGGCTCTAGAATCCATTTTTTTCCCTAATGATCCCACGATTCTGAGATTTGGTATGTGGGCCCTTGAGGGACTTCTGAACACAACTGACCGATCCCAGATCAGCTGAGTGGCTCTAGAATCTAGTTTTTCCCCTAATGATCCCACGATTCTGAGATTTGGTATGTGGGCCCTTGAGGGACTTCTGAACACAACTGACCGATCCCAGATCAGCTGAGTGGCTCTAGAATCCATTTTTTTCCCTAATGATCCCACGATTCTGAGATTTGGTATGTGGGCCCTTGAGGGACTTCTGAACACAACTGACCGATCCCAGATCAGCTGAGTGGCTCTAGAATCTAGTTTTTCCCCTAATGATCCCACGATTCTGAGATTTGGTATGTGGGCCCTTGAGGGACTTCTGAACACAACTGACCGATCCCAGATCAGCTGAGTGGCTCTAGAATCCAGTTTTTCCCCTAATGATCCCACGATTCTGAGATTTGGTATGTGGGCCCTTGAGGGACTTCTGAACACAACTGACCGATCCCAGATCAGCTGAGTGGCTCTAGAATACAATACGGGGTTTTATAGGAAGGGGAAAGGGGGCGCAAAGACATAAAATGTCTCTCGTGGTTGCGTACTTGTACGAAAGCTGTATCCACCGTATGAGTTTCAAGAGGTTCTAATACCAAGTTCTTTTGTGATAAATGACGCCTTAAGAAAATAATAGTTTGGGGTCGGTTTCTACGTTTCCATCTATGTTGATTTACTTACAGATTTTGATGATTTCCACGTACAACCGAGACGTTGCTAGGGAAATGGTACTTCGTCGTTTTTCATCCCACAAAATTCGTTGACCATTCGTTCGAAACCTCTCGATTTATCCAACCATATTATGTTAACAACTGCGAAGTGCGTAGCCAACAAGCGGAGTTATGAGCAAGGTTATTTGAATAATTGTGTACACTCAGGTGATCATTCTCAATAATTGATATTGTGAACATGATTGCCACTGCTTCTTAATTTCTGATGATTTCATTGAGCTGGTGTTTCGATGATTTGATTCATACCAGGTGATCCAAATATTGCGAGAACGGTTTGATTTGTGAAGCGGTGGCTAAATCATTTCAATAGGTAATTTCTATACTTAACACTCTTGGAAGCTGTAATTTCGTATGTAGCCTCTTTAGGACATTTACTTGACGATGCCCAGGGTCCGGATCGGATGAGTGGCTCTTAAAGCTAATTTCTATGTTTTACACTCTAGGAAGCTGTAATTTCGTATGACCGAACGTGACGATGCCCAGGGTCCGGGGCTCTTAGAGCTTGCATACGAGTCTGCAACACATACTTGTCTTCAACTAAAGACATAAAATGTCCCAATGTGTTGCAGACTCGTATGCAAGCGTTTTCTTAATATTTTAGGTCTCATGGCGTCTGATACGATATCGGAATCAGTAGCAGATACGATTTTTCTTCCCAGAATTTTGATCGTATAAATGTATTTTCTCGTGTCAGATCAGATACGGTTTTCGGAGGTTGGCAACCACGATTATTTCTCCTAGTATCCTGCATATATGAGAAAAAAAACTTATATATATATATATATAGCATTTCCAAGTCGAATTCAACCTTTTCCAAGTCAAATTCAACCTTTTCCAAGTCAAATTCAACCTTTTCCAAGTCAAATTCAACCTTTTCCAACTCAAATTCAACCTTTTCCAAAACAAATTCAACCTTTTCCAAGTCAAATTCTAACTTTTCAGCATTAATCGGGAAATGACGAAAAATACGCACAATCCCTAAATGTAGTACCAAATGCTTGTCTGTGATTGGGGACTGGGCTGAAAACAATACTCCAAACGCAGTAGGTAGGTACCTATACATAATACAAAATCATGTTTTATTAACAAAAAATTAACACAAAACCGTATTCGCCTACCCTCAACCCGGTGGAACATGCGTTCTCGAAAATAAAAACCGCTGCTCGTGGTATTCTGAGTGAGCCACGTCAAACTCATGATCTGTGCGATGTGATTCCACGGGCTATGTCTTCAATTACAGCTACAGATTGTACTAACTATTTTATGGATATGATGCTCCTGCTCCCTCAAGCGTCAGTTGGACAGCCTCTCCACTGATGTAATATTTTTTGTCAATTTATTACAAGTACCTACTCGTATTTCACAAAAGTACCTACCTGTACATTTTTTTAAGTGAAAAAAAAAAAAAAAAAAAAGAAAGAAAATCGAAGATAGACTTTCTACAAGTAAGAGTTTTAATTTAAGACTTTTAAAATATTAATTATGTAAAAAAGAGAGAAGAGTTTTTCTTTCAAAGAAATGTTGATTTTTTAAATTATATTTTTTATTGATTTCTCTTTTAATAAAACATGATTTCGTTTTATGTATAGGTACCTACCTACTGCGTTTGGAGTATTGTTTTCAGCCCAGTCCTCAATCACAGACAAGCATTTGGTACTACATTTAGGGCTTGTGCGTATTTTTCGTCATTTCCCTAATAATGGAGAAAAGGTTGAATTTGACTTGGAAAAGGTTGAATTTGTTTTGGAAAAGGTTGAATTTGTTTTGGAAAAGGTTGAATTTGAGTTGGAAAAGGTTGAATTTGACTTGGGAAAGGTTGAATTTGAGTTGGAAAAGGTTGGATTTGACTTGAAAAAGGTTGAATTTGACATGGAAAAGGTTGAATTTGACTTGGAAATGCTATATATATATATATATATATATATATATATATATATATATATATATATATATATATATATATATATATATATATATATATATAGTTTTGATTAAGGATGAAAACACTCGCGTGTAATATTATTTTGAGGTATTACAGAAGGTTAGAAAAGATAGGAAACACTTAAATAAAACTTACAAAATTGAGAGAATATTTCGCCGTGTCGGCGTCGTCAGCTCTAGCGAAATATTCTCTCAATTTTGTAAGTTTTATTTAAGTGTTTCCTATCTTTTCCAACCTTCTGTTATACCTCAAAATAATATATATATATCCACCACGTAGAGTGGTACTAATTTTGTATTAGAAAAATGTATCAATATATACGAAAACTCGTATGTACACCTTATTCGAAAAAAAAAAAAAATGCATAGTACGTATATTCTACACTTTTCTTTTCAATTTTCTGACCCAAATAATATTTTCCCAGCAACACCACGAGATTGAGTGACAAATTTCCTTTGGAATTATTGCTTTTGGAGCTCGAGACAACGCAAAATAGAGCTAATATCATGATATTTCGGCTCAAAACCTAGAGAGGCTTCCAAAAGTAGGGTTAGGTCAGATATGGGATCTATTCTTAGTATGGCAGCAAATGTCAGTAATGCAAAATGGAAATAAGGCAAACGGAAACTCAAAGTATAATAAACGTCATCAAAACACAATTAGAAGAAAGTCAGGACGAAATGTTCAAAGTATTGCAAGAACAAACAGACATAAAACTAGAAAACACAATGCAAATGAATAGCATTACAAATGATAACATGTTAGCATTAACCCAAGCGCTACAGCAATCACAAAACACGCACAGTTCACCACAACCGGAAACACCCACTAATGAAATTATATCAGACTTTATAACACAACAAAGAAAATCAAACGGAATGATAGTGGAGTCACTGACACTAAGTAATTCGCATAATCCGCAACAAAAACGAAAATTCGATACACTAAACCTACCAAAATAAGTGGATATTGCAATTGAAAGATTATCGTGGTTCGCGACAGACGACCCCTATATGATCATGAGATTTTTACTTGCTCATGGAACGAGGAAGTTTGCAACAGTTAGAGATTGTAAAGCATAATTTATATGATACATTATATAGTGAGAAGTAGCAATGAGAAATTATAGACTATAAAGAGTGTACCTCATGCGATGAACAAACTATATCATCAACTATCAATAAACTACAATGAATTATAGCCTATCTGGACTGGAAACCACCCCTACTGGATTTGAATTAGGTACTTACGTAATCACAATTAAAGCTGACGTGCCACACCCATTTGTTCATTCTTTCACTGTTTAGCGCTGCTGTCCCAACACGCTTTGGAATTCACAAAAAGTGTTAAATCTGGCCGAAAAGATGAAAAGAAATAGTATTTCATTTTCGTTTAGCTCTTTTCCACTCCACCCTTTTTAAATAACATCCATCTTAATCACTTACCATCTGGTCTTAAGCTGCTAAAGAAAAAATCAAAATCAACTGCCCGGAGTGGCATTGACCTCAAGTGGTAAGCGACTCAGAGGGCGATGCATTTGATAGTTGTAGGCAGCGAATGGAGCGTAGAAGAATGTGGTTGAACGGGTTCTGAATACAATCGGAACATCGGAACATTTACGTTGACGCAATAAGGGAATTGCAGGCTGATATTTACAAGTTTGTGGTAAAAAAAACAACATCCGCATCAAAAAAATTGAAAAGATTTTCACGCTTTCAGCCCACTGTTACTACGGCGCAATATTTGGATGATCTAAGAAAAAAAAGAACGGTCCTTGTTCGTGCATTCTCAAGCTTTGAATTGGTTACCTGATCACGATTATCACGGTTACCCGTATACCCAGTCTTTAATCTTATCGGTTTAGCCCTGCTGTCCTAACACGCTTCAGAATTCACGAAAAGTGTTAAATCCGGCCAAAAAGATGAAAAGAAATTGTATTTCATTTTCGTTTAACTCTTTTCCACACCGCTCTTTTTAAATAACAAGGTGAGCGACGAGTGGGTGGTTGAACGAGTTGTCCCTGAAAGGAGTAAATTGCGCTCTCTCGCCTTCTCCGGGTCCATTCAAAACCCACTTGTAATTATTAAAAGGTCGCCAAAGCCGTTTCAACGTTGCCCAGCTGCCAAAACGTCCGACGATTTGAATAATGGAGCGTTTGTCCGCATTTCGTCTGTGGAGGTTCCCCGAGGTGGGGCGAGGAATTCATTAATTGTGCCCTTTGTTTGATTCAATTCAATGCGGTTTATTAGTTTATCCCTCGTAATGGGTGACTTAGAACAGTTGGATCTTATAACTGCTTTAGGTCATCTGATTTAAGATCTCCTCTTGTTTCAGACAAGATTTGGGATTCAATAAGCACTAAATATAGGATGTTTGGTTTAAGACGAACGAGACTTCAGGGTCAGGGTTATGATAAGCCGATCAAGCTCTAAATTTCACCAATAATCGCTAGATAGTGATACTGGGATACATAAAAATTGCCTTGTAAATATTATTTGTATCCTTGTACATAGCATTTCCCAGTGAAATTAATAATTTTCCAATTCAAATTAATAATTTTCCCATTCATAGTAGGGACGAATATTAATTTGAATGCGAATGTTATTAATTTCACTGGGAAATGCTATAATGCCAATACTGGAATTATCAGGTGATATGGTTCCAATGGAATTTATTCTAACATTGAGAAATCGAGTTGACTTGTTGACAGGTTGACCGCCCCTCCTCACCCATCATATTTTAAGTCACCCCTATGGATCAGATTCAAAAAAGTCATTACTTATAGAACTTACCCATAAATTACCTATAAGGACACACACAAGGAACACCCCTCTTATTTCAGGTTCATATTTCAGATTAACTCTCCCACCTCCCACTCCATTGTGGTACAGATTTGAAAATTTTGAAAAAGTAGTGTTTGACTTGAATTAGAGTAATGCAAACATATTCGCCCAATCAGATCCCCAGTTCGTTCAATGGTGTCCAAGATACCACATTTCACCCTCTCCCCCTCCCTTAAAGCACCCCCTCTGGCATAAATTTAAAAAACTTCAAATAGCCTGTAATTTAATTTGGACTGATACAGACATTTCCCCCCACTCATATCAGTTGTCCAATGACCCCTGTAACCGTGAAACGCGGACAAAGATACGGACAGACAGACAAACAGACAGAGAAAATTTGAGAAAATGGTACCAATCGTCTACAAATAGCATGCAACGGAAAAGAAAAGCAAAATTTCATGATTCTAATCAACGTGCTCACAGAAATACTTACTATTTTATTAATATAGATTTTCCGTGCTGATGTACCTACTAGTGAAGCATTGGTACCTAATGCTAAATTTCATCTTAACTTGCTCCCACGTCTATCTATAGGTAGCGTAAGCAAAGTTTTCAGATTTGAGAGATGGAATAGTTGTAGTCGGCCTCCACTAAAATCAAACAGTTTTTCTACAGTGGTTAAATTTCCACTCACATTTTACGTTTTAGACCATTCTGAACAACTTTCGTTCCGTGTCTTTCTGTGTGTGTGTGTGTGTATGTGAGTGTGTATAACGGGTATCCGCTTGTAACTAGCTTACTCTTCCACAATATTCAACGGATTTTTATAAAATATTCATGGAATGTACGGGTTTGAATGAAAATGGTCCACTTTGAGTTTCGTTGTTCCTAAATCGATACTTCACTTCGCGAACGCGCAAACGTAAAATCCATCTACCATCATTTTCTCACGCCCCCGTCGTCTTATCTCGCTGAAATTATGAGGATAGCTGGAAGAGGTTAATTTGAGCATTCCCTAGGGATTTTAACATGATCCTTTGAATAGTAGCTACTGCGCATGAGCGAATGTATATTCCTTTTTAAACGAGCGTAATTTCAACAGTTTTCATACGATTTGATGACATTTTCAAGGAATGTGCTAGTTAGGATGTAAATGGTCCAAAATCAATTCCATACTTCTCAAGTCATTACTTTATTTAGCGCATGCGCAAACGTAAATTCCTTCAAGCATCATATTTTTAAGCCCTAGTGGTCCGATCCCGATTAAATTTGGTGTATAGTTGGGGGGACAATGGTTTAAATATTCCATGTTAATTTCAACATGATTGCATCACTATTAGCTCCTGAGCATGCGCAAAAGTGTACTCCCAGGAAAAAAGTCTAGTTTTTATCAGATTTTGATTACATTTTCTGGGAATTTGTGGGATAGGGTGTAGATTGTTCCCTACCTGTATCATTTTTCCCAAATCGTTATTCCATTCTGCGCATGCGCTAAAGGAAATTACTTCAAACATCATTTTCCCGTTTCTCAAATGAACGATTTCGAAGTTGTAAGTTACCTACATCTTGATTGACTAAAATCCACTATAGACTTTTGACATTTTATGTCTTTGCTATGGCACATAAACTAAAAAAACGTCACGGAAAATTGCTCACGAAAATATTTTGATGATTTCCACTTACAACCGAGTCGTTGCTAGGGAAATGGTACTTCGTCGTTTTTCATCCCACAAAATTCGTTGACCATTCGTTCGAAACCTCTCGATTTATCCAACCATATTATGTTAACAACTGCGAAGTGCGTAGCCAACAAGCGGAGTTATGAGCAAGGTTATTTGAATAATTGTGTACACTCAGGTGATCATTCTCAATAATTGATATTGTGAACATGATTGCCACCGCTTGTTAATTTCTGATGATTTCATTGAGCTGGTGTTTCGATGATTTGATTCATAGCAGGTGATCCAAATATTGCGAGAACGGTTTGATTTGTGAAGCGGTGGCTAAATCATTTTAATAGGTAATTTATATACTTTACACTCTAGGAAGCTGTAATTTCGTATGTAGCCTCTTTGGGACATTTACTTGACGATGCCCAGGGTCCGGGTCAGATGAGTGGCTCTTAAAGCTAATTTCTATGTTTTACACTCTAGGATATACTTCGTATGTAGTCTCTTTAGCACATTTACGTGACGATGCCCAGGGTCCGGATCAGCTGAGTGGCCCTTAGAGCTTGCATACGAGTCTGCAACACATATTTATCTTCAACTTAAGAGTTTCGTTTCGTTTCGTTTCCAGTCTTATGGAGGGTTTCCTATGCAGTTCCCCTGAGAACTTTAATGACTACTAGTGGACCCATGCAGCTCCGCAGCGTTACATTCTAAATCACCGCACTAAAGTAGCAAAATCAAGCCCCGTACTGATCAGGAAAGAGCCTTTAATATCAATCTTCTCCTACTGTCCCAAAGTTATGAAATTGTCACTTCCTAAGGTGAAAAGGTGAGAATTAAGGTCACTCAACTGATTTGGAAAGAGCCCATCATTTCAATCGCCTTGTAATGACTCTGAAAGTCTCCCTGCCAAATTTCAACGTCCTACGGTCACCAGGAGAGAGTTTATGTCAGTCAGCTGATCATGAAAGAGCCCATCATTTCATTCGTCTTCTTATCAGAGTCTCCCTATCAAATTTTAACTTCCTACGGTGAACAGGAGATAACTTAGCGGACTCAGCTGATCATGAAAGAGCCTATCATTTCAATCGTCTCTTAATGGCCCACAGAGTCTCTCTATCAAATTTCAACTTCCTAGAGTGAACAGGATAGAATTCAGCGGACTCAGCTGATCATGAAAGAGCCTATAATTTCAATCGTCTCATAATGACCCAGAGAGTCTCCCTATCAACTTCCAACTTCCTAGGGTTAATAAGATAGAAATTAGCTCACTCAGCTGATCATGAAAGAGCCCACCATTAATTCATCAGGGGGTTTCATCAGATTTTGATTACATTTTCTGAGAATTTGTGGGTTAGGCTGTAGATTGTACCCAACCAATTTCATTTTTCTCGAATCATTACTCTAATCTGCGCATGCGCTAACGTAAATTACTTCAAGACTATTTTCCTGTTTTTCGAAACGTCTTCTTGTGAAGCGTAAAATTGCTGGGTCTTGGAACTGTACAAGTGTGAACCCTTCTCAGAGGTACCACACGCCATGTTCTGATCATGTATTACTTACGGGGTTTAATAATTATAGACCAATAATCTGCGTGGAAGGGATATCTAACTCAGAAATAATAAAACATCGTGTAATAATTTGCAGCGTTTTTCTTTCGTTTTTCTGCTTCGTGAATGGTGGTTTTGACATGGATATGTCTTTGCTTTGGGGGGTCAACCAAAAATTTCCGTCAAGCAAAATTGGTGTCACAATTTCAGTGTTTTCCACGTACAACCCAGCCGTTGCTAGGGGAATGGAACTTCCGCAGTTTTCATCGCACAAAAATCGTTCGCCACTCGTTGGAAAGCGCTTGATTTATGTGATAAATTTCACATCTCAAGCTACCAATTTCCCCCTCCTTACGTACCTGACTACATTCCTAAACTAAGTTGATTGGACTATAAACAATTTTAATAAGCCGATTACAATATTCTTAACGTAAAGCAATAGCATCATTGACTCCACTCCATAGGAAACATTTTCATCCCTGACAACAGTCGACTGTTAACAACAACTCATTGCGTCTATATTGGAGAAATAACTTTAATTTATAGTATCAAAAATCCTAAAAGAATCAAGAATGTAATGTAGTAATCAAGAATGATAAAATAAATTCTTTATCCTACAGTTCGTCGCCTACAGTCCAAAGTTAAAGGATTTGTTTACAACTCTCGAGGACGACCGTTATGTAATCCCCTATCAAAGACATATCCATGTAACATGGTATATGCTTGTAAAGCAGATAGTGGAACTCGTTTTTTTCGACGTTTACTTTTCGCGAATAACTACCTCGAACTGTCAGCTTCCGAACGGTCTAGTTAATTCTACTTTGCTAGTTGGGGTAGAAAAATATGTCCCTCTACTTGAGTGCATTTTGTGAGCCTATCATTAAAACAAAATTTAGGTAAGATGCATTTTTAACTATCACCTCTGTAGGTTCAGTTTCTACAGGCGAGTGGCATCCGAAACCCATCATTGCCGACCTCCTGGGTAGGAAATAATTGATGAGGTCGTTTAGATAGGGTAGCGCTGCTGATTTTTCATGATCCGATGTTTGATGAGTGGAGATAAATGTGCCGCGTCATTCATTCAATCATTGGTAAATTACTTCAGGTAGAAATGACCCCTGAAGAGCTCTCAACCTGCCTGAACATCAATCTACATACAATTCGAGGCAAGCCGAAGTGAAAAGATAAAGAGTTCGTTCGAATTGTTCGTGTCGGGATCAAAGTCGTGGCGCTGGGCTTGGCCTATCATTTATAAACTGAAAGACAGACGGGAACACCTTTCACGAGGCAGGACCTTCTTGATAGACATCGCGGCAGATAACCTATAAGTGCGTAGTGCGTGGGATTGTGGCCAATGAGTGATGAGTCGGTTCTCTTTTTAATTTTGTTAAGGGGGAGAGAGGTCAAGGGGAGCCATATGAAAATTTTTGTTGAAAATAAACCAAATTGGCTAATAATTAATTTATAATGTAGGGTAATACCCTACCAGAAAAAGAAGTTAAAAGCGAGCACATTGAAGTTATTAGTGCGAAATGAGAGCTGTGAAGAAAAAAAAGTCCAGTCATGCAGCATGACCCCATGAGCGAATTTTTGAAGAAATCTTCGACATTTCAGTAGCTATTGATTGTGTCGAGAAATTTCAGTTTATGATTTTGATAGACAAACATGGAATCAAATTATTAAAAATAATTAGCAGCCCTTAGGCTTAACGTTACTGACGGCTCAATGGAAGGAGGCCTTGAGATTAACGTTACTGACGGCCGAGCGGAGCGAGGCCTTGCGTCTGCGTGCTAGTACGTACATAATAAGAACTTCTTCATAATTTCATGGCTAATATTTTCTAAGCCACAGTCAGTATTAAAATTACATCAAGTCCTAAAATAGTTGAGCGTAAAACATTAAAGAGAGCGACCGAGAGAATCGGAGGACGGAATATTTCACAGAGTAAACTCATCAGTTGTGATTACAATTTTTTTTTTTTTTTAACAAGCACCTACTACCTACGTTTTAAACAGCATGGTTCTAGGATTGGTTATTCAGGGATACTTCCATAAGAGTAGTTCAATCTGAATTTGGACAATGTTTCATGCAAATATTACCGATTTTTACAACTAGCGAACGGCATTATTTCGATTTTGGACTGATTTTCAACTTAATTTTTGAAAACTTGATACATATTATTATAGGAAATTTTACGCTGATTCTGAATATACCACATGTTAGTATGCTGAAAAAATTATTTCGCACAACAAATCGCAAAAAACAGGCTATTTTGAAATTGTTGACTACATTTTTGAAAATTTCAACCCGAAGATGTAATCCGATCATGCTGGCCAACGAACTTGAACTTTCGTTTTGTGTCCTTAACGTTTTAAATTTTTTTTGAAGTTTCTAGCACAATTCTATGGACAGTTATCGTCTGGAATGACACATACATACATACATATGTACATACATAAAAAAATGCGTTAAACTTCAGAATATTATTCAGAATAGCCTAAACGGATTTTGCATAAATTTTTTTCAAAAATTCACATTCTACAACTTTTGAGGCGAGAGCAATAGCTTAATTTTCTTCAAAAATTTGCTAATAAAATCGTCTGCCAAGTTGGGTGGACAGTATACCTTCCTCAAATATAGAAACTTGGACGTATAGAATTAGTTGAAGAACAAAGTCAAAATGATTGATAAGTCGACGATATCAGAATTCAACATTTGCGCATGCGCATTGACCACTATTTATGTGACGGCAATGAAAGTTATAGATGACCGTCTGAAAGCTATCCCGCACAATCCTTGACAGTTTCATCAAAATCGTTCCATTAGACTCCGAGTTTTCCATCTGTCAATCGATATTAGTTTCGCGCATGCGCAATTGCTAGGTACTACTCTACAAATACCCTACCTTCGGTTGTGAGGAAGCAAAAAACAGGATAAATGAATCAACAGGTGGTATGAATTTAGTAAAATATTGCTACAATTTTTTAAAAAGTTCCAGTCATGCAGCATGATCGTAATGAACGAATTTTCTATTTCCTATCGTATTATGTTAAAATGTATTGGAGTTTTAGCGATTTGAGTAAAACGAAATTGTTAAAAACCAATTTTATAGGAAAAAACTCATACTCAACAAAATTCGGCAATTCAAAAAATATTTTGGATTTTTTTGCAGGTTTAATAGATTTTTCAGCAAATAATAATAAAATTCAAGTATGTTTTTCAGCATAATTGACGAGCAGAGAAAAATAAGTGTATTTGTGTGTGTGTGTGTGTGTGTGTGTGTGTGTGTGTGTGTGTGTGTGTGTGTGTGTGTGTGTGTGTGTGTGTGTGTGTGTGTGTGTGTGTGTGTGTGTGTGTGTGTGTGTGTGTGTGTGTGTGTGTGTGTGTGTGTGTGTGTGTGTGTGTGTGTGTGTGTGTGTGTGTGTGTGTGGTGAGGGGGGGGGGGGGGGGTACCAAGTTGGGTGTCACTTATTTGAAGAACAAATTACAGCGAAAATATTCATGTTAACATGTCAACAATCATCACAAGTCATCAATCTCCGAGTTGAAATCCGTCACAATATCCTTGCTGAGATCTCACTCTGAAGAACCAGTTAAAGTCAATTGCTCATCTCAATGGAGAGTTTTTGGTGACCACTAACGTACTCTTAACGTCACCCTATATACCCAAGAGTACGTGACCTTGTGGGGACGTTACCTACTGCTCACCTCAAAATTACTCGAATACTGGTGAAGTAAGTAATGATACTTTTTCTATTCAAATGCCTCATTACCAACTAATTATGTTGATGTAGAGGGTAGGTTTTTTAACACCCCTCAAACTTGGTTATTTTACGTTTCAAGTCGCGTAGAAACCGAATGGGGCATCTGAAGTCCACCTCCGCTGTCTAGCTTTACTAGACTTCAACTAGATCGAAAAAATCCGTTCTTTTGCGCACAGGCTCTATTTGGTCGATTAGAGCCTTGTTTCTATTATTAATTCACATATTTTAAATGAGAAAACTGAGTTTTAAGACTACTTCTTCGCAGTATTGTTCGTAGTTTGCCTGATCTCTCAGCTATTTTCTCGTGAACATTGCGTGAAGTGCTGCCTCCACTGATGATTTTGTCAGGTAAAATCAGGGGTCATTGTCATAGAGATAAATACTTTTTCATACCTGTTATTCATACCCAACGGAAAACCCAAATACATGACGTTCGTAACGACTAATGACCTATAAGTGCAACTAAACCGCGGTGTTCCACACTTGAGGCTTACTATCTTTGCGTTAAATCCATGCCATGTTTACGAATTGAAAACTAAAAATGAGAAATTAGCCCGTATTTGTACTGAAACTAACATGAAATTCGAATTCAGGATTTAAAATCGTCGTTTCATATCGAAATGAAGAAATTGATTAGCCAACCATATCGCGTTGCCCAACCACCGTTAACGTGACATCAAAATTAAGGCAACCGTTCTCCCGGTTCCATTTGGGTTAGCATCTTCGTTTGCTCCCTCAAGACTACGGTAACGGGTGACGTTAAGTTGAAGTCGCCAAAAACTCTCTTGTTGAAATTGTGCAAATGGATTGCCATTTCGGCCTTCATATTCCCACGTTCCAGATTCCAGATCCGAAACTCACTCAGCACCATACATGTGTGAAATGCATAAGCACACTGATGTGTTGTGTTACATGCTGTTATTTCAATCCTAAAGTCTTCCCGAAATCAATCCCAGTTCCAACAGCCAGTACTCCCGTCCAGATGATTCTACAGCTCTGGCTGTCACGTTAGCTTTCAGTAAGATTTCAATCTTGGTTGCAACCCATCCACTTGCATGAAACTGCCCCGTAGGTGCTCTCACAACTCAAATAGCAAGACTCGGTCGTTTTGGAGATTGTTGTTGAAGATTTTAGAGATTTTTCGTAAAAAATTAAGCTATTGCAAAGGGCCGGAAATATTTTGAAATCAAAATTTTTGAAAACTTTGTTCGTCAAACTCCGTATTGAGGAATTCTGAAACGATTCGATTTGACATGAATCATATCTTTTGAATGGTCCGTCGGTCCCGTGACTTGAATTTTCACAGGACCGCAACTATCTCTTATTAAGAGCAAATCGAAGGTTGCCGACAACTCCCGATTCTCCTATATCATATTTTTTATAATGAGTAGGCAGTAGAGTAAGTCTTTTTGGATTCGTTAAAGCATTGGAAAATATGATTAAGGAACGTCTAGAGATATTTAGGGTTGATTGAGGGTGGGGTCACTAGACGACTCTAATCATCTTTTCCAATGCCTAACAAATCCAAAATATTTTCCGAGCCATTGCAACAGTTCATTTTCTACGAATATTCGCTAAAACACATTGAACGCCCCCGAAACAACAGGCCTAACCTTCCCCTATACAGGCGCAAGTCGATAAGAAATATTCATTGAGTGTAAATATTTGAGCTGCTGGGGGAACAGAAGGCAAACAAGCAATGCCATCCAACTTCGGGTCCATCCGGTTTGCTCTCATATTAATAATATGAGAATTATTTATGATAAATAAGGTCCAGTCAGGACCACAGGTTTTGCAGGACCGCGAGACGATCAAACGTAGTCATGGTAGTAACAAGTTATATATATATATATATATATATATATATATATATATATATATATATATATATATATATATATATATATAAATACTCGGCGCTTCGCGCCTCGCCCCCCTGGACCCCCCGGATCTTTTCTCTTTTGTACTGCGTAGAAAACGAGGATAACTTGCTAAGCAATTCTTAGCCTGAAAACGCTCATAGAATAAAGTCTTTTTTTTCTCTTTTGTACATGTTTATTCGTTCATTTTACATAAAAAATGGATACAAAAAGATTTTCAAGCCTGGCTGGGATTCGAACCCACGATGCGCATGAACGTGCTGCTTGGAGGTGCTGGATAATATTATTTGCTATGCAATTCTCAGCCCGACCCCCAACAACTTTTTTTGTAACGTCTGTTACGAAAATCCAGCACCTCCAAGCAGCACGTTCATGCGCATCGTGGGTTCGAATCCCAGCGAGGCTTGAAAACTTTTTTATATCAAAATTTTTTAATATCCATTTTTTAATGTAAAATGAACGAATCAAAATGTACACAAGAGGAAAAACTCATCTGATCCGGACCCTGGGCATCGTCTAAATGTCCTAAAGAGGCTACTTACGAAATTACAGCTTCCTAGAGTGTAAAGTATAGAAATTACCTATTAAATTGATTTAACCACCGCTTCACAAATCAAACCGTTCTCGCAATATTTGGATCACCTGCTATGAATCAAATCATCGAAACAGCAGCTCAATGAATTCATCAGAAATTAACATGCGGTGGCAATCATGTTCACAATATCAATTATTGAGAATGATCACCTGAGTGTACACAATTATTCAAATAACCTTGCTCATAACTCCGCTTGTTGGCTACGCACTTCGCAGTTGTTAACATAATATGGTTGGATAAATCGAGAGGTTTCGAACGAATGGTCAACGAATTTTGTGGGATGAAAAACGACGAAGTACCATTTCCCTAGCAACGTCTCGGTCGTACGTTGAAACGTGGAGTGTAAGTAGCCTTGGATTTTCTGACCATCAGGGGATTGAATTAAAAATCTTTAAGTGCCCTCCATGTGCCTCATCAACCGTTTCCTACATTAGATCCTCGAAACCTGAAAACCTGCTGACCCTCAGTGAATTGTTCTCAGTGGTATCCTGGTTCTCCGTTTATGAGGCTTCATGCCTTGCTGATGCCAGCTCCATGTTTCTTCGCATCTTTGTGGAAATACTGGATACAGCTTGCCCGTGGAAGTTCATTAGAGTGCTGCGGAATGGTTCGGCTATAAAGTTCAAGTTTACGGCTTACTTAGAAGATCTCCGTGTTCGATATCACAACTTTCGGGAGTTATCTCAGTCTACCAGGTATGATGATTTTTCATTTCTGGCTAGAGACAGCTAAAACTTGTATAGACGTGAGTTGAGCAGATGCCGTAGACTTTTTAACGATAGCTGTATTGAAAACGCTCCAAATAAGGTCAAAGCATCTTGGAGGGTGGTTAATCGGGAACTCAACCGGAGGTCAAAAGTTACGAGCCGCAATCCAGAACTGAGTTGTTCTGGATTCAGTGATTATTTTGCTAAAGTTTTTAATAATTCTAGCCAACCGAGTTTTGATGCGAATTTCTTGAGCTTTCTCGAAAAGGCTCCTAAACACACTGAAGAATTCAAGTTTCAGCCAACTTCGGTTGAGGAAGTATATGAGGTCATCCTCTCCCTAAACAATTCCAAAGCTTCCGATTTTTATGGGTTTAATTCTGAAATTCTAAAGGCAGTTTCTCCTTTCATCGTCGAACCTCTCACGTACTTGATAAATTTATGTTTTTCAGTTAACAGCTTCCCTGATTGTTTAAAGATTTCAGTTGTTACCCCAATACCTAAAAAAGGGAAGTGTCAATCCTATGATGAGTTCAGACCCATTTCCAAGTTACCAATGTTTGCTAAGGTAATTGAGCACCTGATACTCAAGCGTGTTTCTGCTTATTTGGATGAGAAGGATATTCACCATCAATATCAATTTGGTTTTCAAAAGGGGAAAAGTACTTGCACAGCTGCTTCAACGTTGGTCAGACGGACTCTTCAGTCCTTGGAGAATAAGCAGGCTACATCTTTGAGGCTGTATGATATCTCCAAAGCTTTTGACTTGGTTCTTCATAATATTCTTTTGAAAAAGTTAGCTCACTATGGTTTCAGTCAAGACGCTCTAACTTTCTTCTCTTCATACCTCGAAGGCTGGAAGCAGCTAGTTTCTTATAATGGTGAAGTTTCCTCCGAAATTAGCATTCCTTGTGGCGTGAAGCAGGGGTCTGTGCTGGGTCCATGCCTTTTTGTGCTGTTCATCAATGATTTGGCATATCAGTTTGACGATGGTAATGTATACCTGTTTGCTGATGACATTTCCACTGTAATATCTGGATCTTCCTTCAATACTCTTCATAGTGATATCACTGCCGCCGACGAAGTTGTTAAGCAGTGGTGCTTAGCTAACTCTATGATACTTAATGAAGACAAAACCCAATCATTAGATCTCCGACTGAATGGAAGAACTGAGCAGCACGTTACCTTTTTGGGAGTTATAATTGACAATAGATTGTCGTGGCGTAATCATGTTGAACATCTTGTTCTCAAGCTCGCCTCGGTGTTGTTCATGCTGCGTCGTTTGCTATCTTCAGTATCCCCCGCAACTCTCCTTTCCGTTTATTTTGCCTGTTTCGTCAGTAGAGCTACGTACTGCATTTTGCTCTGGGGAAACTCCTGTCATGCTGCCGAGGTTTTTAAGCTTCAAAAAAGAGCAGTTCGAATTTTGAGGGGGCTGAATTGGAGTCAGAGCTGCCGTAGTCACTTTAGAGACCTCGGGATTCTGACAATTCCGAGCTACTATGTTCTGAATTCCCTTCTGTTTGTTCGAGAGCGTACTGACTCAATTGTAAGAGGTAACGATGTTCATCAATATCCCACCAGAGGCAATAATAATTTACGCCCACCAGCTGCTCGCCTTACTACAACGTTGACAAGTGATCCGGTACAGATGGGGACTCGTCTTTTCAATTGCCTACCAGTACAAACTCAAATGCTTCCAGTTAAAAAGTTCATAAGTACCCTGAAACGAGCCCTGATTGAGATCGAACTTTATGAAGTATCAAGTTTTTTTAATGTGAATTGGAGGAAATATGTACCTGACTAAGTTGTTACCCAAAGATTCTTTAACTATTTTATTATATTTTTAATTTTGTCATGACTTAATTTTCAGTGTATTGTTATATTTATATTGTATTTATGTATTTTGTATATACCTGACGTTTGTATTGCCTCATTTAGGCCTCTACAAAGAAAAATATATCTATCTATCTATCTAATATGGTTGGATAAATCGAGAGCTTTCGAACGAATGGTCAACGAATTTTGTGGGATGAAAAACGACGAAGTACCATTTCCCTAGCAACGACTCGGTTGTAAGCGGAAATCATCAAAATATTTTCTTGAGCAATTTTGCACGTGACGTTTTTATAGTTAATGTGCCATAGCAAAGACATAAAATGTAAAAAAAAAAAAAATTACATTAGATTAGATTGTATTGCCTTTATTATTAAAATATTTCTATTTTTATCCAATTTTAGAGATTGTATTCAACCTTTTACGTTCAATATAAACCACAGAACATAGAAACAACATGTTTGTTGTTCAACATGTCTGTGAAACAGATGAACTCAACTTACTATTGTCAGCCGACATCCAATACGTAATTTACACGCGTTCATTACCAAAGTTGCCTTATTTCGAGGCTTTAACTTCTGCCAATTTATCGGTTCAATGCTCTCTCCGCTAACGAAGTAAATATGAGAAGCGGAAGCACTGAATGGCTTCGAAAGCTATTCACAAACGTTGTTAGCCACCTGAGCTGCACTAACTTGTAGGATCTCATTTCAACAGTTCAACAACAAGACTTTTTCTAATCCAGTCAATAGCGTTCTAGCGTGCATCCACCTATAAGTGATAATCTTGAGACTTCGACACTAGCGCATCCTTACATCGGGGCAAGGCAAAAAACCTCATTTTCGCAGTTATTTCACCATGTTGTCATAGTTACGAGTAAGAGTAAACTAGTAAACTATGAGAGAGTAAACTATACGTGGGCCACTCCATTCAGCCTGTTTCAGTCTTTGTCCTTCAACTCATCCTAAATTATTTTTATAAACGCTGCAAATTATTTCACAAAGGTTTGTTATTTTTTCAATTGAGTTTGATCGTAGTTTTAGTTGGCTTGCGTACGTCATAAGGCCCGTCCAGACTCCTCTGAAGTTTCTAGCACAATTCTACGGACAGTTATCGTCTGGAATGACACATACATACATACATATATACATACATACATACATACATACATACATACATACATACATATATACATACATACATATATATACATACATACATACATACATACATACATACATACATACATACATACATACATACATATATAATACATACATACATAGATACATACATACATATATAATACATACATACATACATACATATATAATACATACATACATACATATATAATACATACATACATACATTAAAAAATGCGTTGAACTTCAAAATATGATTCAGAATAGCCTGAAACGGATTTCTGCATAAAATTTTTTCAAAAATTCACATTCTACAAATTTTGAGGCGAGAGCAATAGCTTAATTTTCTTCAAAAATTCGCTAAAACGGGGACTGTCAGAACCGTTTGGAACTGGGTTCGTAAAACACTGCGAACGCCGAACTCGGCGTTCTTGGCGTTCCGGAACTGGGTGTTCTGGCACTGGGAATGACAAAACTCGACTGCGCTTGCCTAGAACCGTTACGAACTGGCAAAACGGACACTGAGAACGAAACTCATATCTCCCAGTTTAGGTATTCCAAGTGTAAGCTAATAATATTAGTATCAGACTAGTGTCTCATTTCGGATACTGACCCTGGACTTGGCGGCTTTGTGAATCTTTTCACGAATTTTGAAGATTGCTACACTAATATCATTGTAGGGTAGATTTTTTTTTTTTTTTTTTTTTTTTTTTTCTTTAAGAGAATTGGTCTTTTTTTTACACGACTTGTTTTTATCGAGTGTTGGTTTTAAAAGTTCAAAACGCGTTTTAAACAGTGTTGAAAACACATGTTTAAAATACTCATGTTTTTTATAAAGGAGTTTATAACAATGATTATAACCGGTGTTTCAAACAACTGTTTAAAATAGTGCTAACCCTAGCAACCGCACTTGTTGGACAGATGTTATGCATAATGAGTATGTAGACAAGTATATTCCACGTTTAAGTAAATGACATAGCTTTATTTCGTCCTTCGAGTCTCAGGAAAGTAAAAAATTATATACACGGGCTCGGGGTGTAAAAATAGGTATTCATTTAAGGATGAGGGAGAGAGCGGAATCCGTTGATTTATTTTCAGGATTAAGTAGAGGTAAAAAACTTGTCGAGGATTTTTTGATCACATGATTTTGAGAACGGAATATGTTTCTATTATTATACATTTCTTGCTCACACAGATATATTATACACGTAAGTTTAAGATTGGTCACTAACTCTATCCCTTACTTCTTGACAGTGTCGAAATCGCCTTTTATAGCCTTAAATACCGGAGGCATATCGTATAATTCCGTCTTAGAAAGAAGACGTGAAGGGATCGAGGGAGATAGAGAGTTGCTCTTGCCTTTTAAAACCCTTGAAATTTCTCGGGCGGTTTTAATATGGGAGTTTGGAATCTGGAACGAAACGCGAATAAGGCCGCCCGCTCTACTCATGTGAACCAGCGGAGCCATAAATCTCTAAAACCCCAAACATAACTTTTACAGAATAATTTCCATACAAGAAGGTAAAATTATGGTATTTATCATCCATCCATCCAATCTAGGATGGTAGGTAATTTACTTTGCTTTTGATTCATAGGCTGTATTTGGAATGACTGTGCGGTGTTGGGTTTTGTCCTAATTCAAGAGCTACAAGCGTATAATGTATAGTTATGCATAGAAAATATATGAAGGCACGTGTTGTGACTATTCTGACACATTAATCGGACACAATTGAACTTCTTTGTCATTCAAGAACTATTATATTTTTCTGTAGAACACAAACAAGAAAAGTAAGCTAATTGGTTGTCTTACTAAATATGAAAACTGTTATGGGAACATGGAAACGTCGTCATAATATTGTGGAGGGTAATTTTCCTATTCATTATTGTCTATTATCACAACAATCTTCCCCGCCAACAACTGTCAAGACCGACTGATTTGAGTAACACTTCAAAACACATAGTCTTGTAAATATGCCGGGGGGCGTCGCTGCCGCTCTGATCTTCGTACTTCAACTTGATCATTGTCAACTTCTCTTTCGATCTGAGTACCCCCATTATCTTCGCCTTCGTCTCTGTCTCTTTCGTTGTGGATTCCAACAGATGGCGGTGATGAGATTTGAATATAATTCGGTTCCTGATCGGCTGCTCGAGATGGTTGGATATGAGGGTCACTTTCTTGTTGCTGAGGAACATACGATTTCTGAAGTTGGTTTATGTGCCGCTTCAACGACCTACCTTCATCTAGCTGAACCCAATAATGTAATTTCCCAAATTTCCTAGTAATAATTCCGAATTTCCACAGAGCATGATTCTGGACAAAAAAGCGAGTCCTGACTCGATCTCCTATCTGCAATTGCCTTGTTTTCGGTTGTATTCGCTGGGAAGATGGTAGCTCATGATTCGGGAACATGGCATCTAATTTTATTCTGATCCGTCGGTTTAGATATAACTCCGCAGGAGATAAACCACAAGACAAGGGCGTTGCACGATAGCGTAACAAAATCTTTTGAATTTTTTGGTGGATAGGAGCCCTTTCATTTTTCATTGTGTTTAATCGAAACTTTAGAGTTTGGACGTTTCGTTCAGCTAGTCCATTTGTCGCTGGATGCCCGGGTGCGATGAATCGTTGTCGAATACCATTGGAATTACAGAATGCCTTGAATTCCTCACTGGTAAATACTGTGGCATTGTCAGATACCAGTATCATGGGATAGCCATGGGAACAAAAAATTTTGTTGAGCAAGTCAAGAGTGTTTTTGGATGTCGGAGGTTCCCGGATTGTTTCAATCTCAGCCCATCGGGATTTCGCATCAACAACAATGAGATAATAGAAATTTTGAAATGGTCCCGCGTAATCCACGTGGATTCTATCCCAGTTGTTTGTAGGTGGATCCCAGTGGTGAAGTGGTACTTTGTTCGGACTGTGCTTTATTTGACTACATTCTTCACATGATTTGACTAACCTCTCTATATCCTTGTCAATATTTCGCCAAGTGCAATACCGTCGAGCTAATTGTTTCATTTTTGTTATCCCTATGTGTGTTGAATGGAGATCTCTAAGAACTGCAGGCTGGAGAGTTTTAGGTATGACTATTCGTCCCTCCTTGAATAAAATTTCGTTATCGAGGGTATAATCACTTTCCACTAAAGAATGTTGTATTTGCTTTTTTATGGTGGCCAGATTTTCGTCTTTATCCGTTTCTCGTTTTATGATTTCACATGATAACTCCTCGTTGGAAATGTGAGTAATTAAGGATGTACAAACCAGGTGAACCTCTTCATTCAAGCACATATCAGTGGACAAAAAGTGTTGCGGAATTGGTGCTCGTGATAAGCAATCTACATTTTGATTGTCCTTTCCCTTTTTGAAGACAACTTTGTAGTCGAAGCCAGCCAGAAAAGATGCATATCGAAGTAGTCTTGCCGATGTCATTTTTGGAAATCCTGCCTTTTCGTGAAAAATTCTAGACAATGCCTGATTATCAGTTATGAGCGTGAATTGTTTTCCAATAAGATAATTATAGAAATGGTTGACGCCGAACACAATTGCTAATGCTTCCCTGTCAATTTGCGAGTAATTGTGTTCAGCCTCGGAGAGGGACCGTGATGCAAAAGCAATTGGATGTTCAATGTCTTCAATTTTATGGGAAAGTACTGCTGCGACTCCGTTGGGACTAGCGTCAGTGGCCAATACTAGCGGAATATTCGGGTCAAAAGGCACTATAACCCTATCACTAGCGATTTCATCTTTGAGTTTCATGAACGCAGTTTCACAATCTTTTGTCCATACAAATTTGTTTTCCTTTTTTATCAAATTTCTTAATGGATAGGTCATTGATGAGAGGTGTGGGATGAACCTGGCGTAGTACGTAAGCATCCCTAAAAACCGCTGAACCTCCTGAGCATTTCGTGGTCGTGGCATATCTGTGATAGCTTTTATTCGTTTCGGTGTCTTTTTAATTTCGTTGTATTGGACGAGATAGCCCAAGTACTCAGTCTTGGTATCATAAAAACTACATTTAGTCTTGTTAACGTGTAGGTCATGTTCTTGCAATCTTTGAAGGCACGTGTAAAGATTTTCTTGACACTCTTCAAGAGTTTCACCGTGGATCAAAATATCGTCGAAATATGATATAGTTTTAGGTAACCCGAACAATATTTTGTCTAGAACTCGGTTGAATTCGGACGGAGCAGTTTTTATACCAAAACTCAACCTATTCATTCTGTAAGTTCCTCGATGGGTAGACATTGATTGAATTATGCTGCTTTCTTCGTCTGTTTTTAAATGTAAATAAGCTTTATAAAGATCCAGGCGACAGAAATATTTGGAATTTCGTAAGGTATTCAAAACTTCGTCAATCTTTCTAATGGGATGGTTCACTTGGACAATTTTATCATTAACTCCGACTTTATAGTCGACACACAATCTAACAGTTCCATCTGCTTTTGGAATAACCACAAGTGGTGATCCCCAGTCACTCGCTTCCGCTTTAGAGATGATCCCTTCTGCTTCAAGAGTATCAAGCTCTTTCTCTACCTTTTCTCGTAAAGCATATGGAACACTGCGAGGTGGGTTGTAAGAAGGTTTGACTCCTTTCCTGGGCTGCAATTTTATAAGGACATTTGGAACACATCCAACTCTTTGTTCAAAAACGTTTGGGAAAATTCTTTCAGCGTCTTGAATTGTTTCTATTTTAAATACTGAATTTTGCAGGTTTTTTTTCATGTTTTGATCAATTTCGTTAAGGTTAATTTTAAGATGTCTTACCCAGACTCTCCCCAAGAGTGGTGTGAAGCCATTTGGAACAATGTAAAGATCCTCCTTCGACACATTTCCGTTGTATTGAACTCTCACAACAATTTTTCCCAGAGGCAAAAATACATTCTCAGTATAAGACCGAAAAGCAACATTTGTGGGTTCTAATGGGTTTTTCAAATTCAGTTTTTTGAACAACTTCTCTGGCAATAATGTAAAACCTGCCCCCGTGTCTACCTCAAACTGCTGATCTTGGTCTTCTATTTTCACTGTAGTTACGTACTTGGTAGCATCTCTAGACTGATATCCTGAAAAGTTTTGATCATAAATATCTAGTATCTGATTTACTCCTAGTTGTTCTAAATACCTAACATCAGCGGAAGCACTATCCTCAGGTTCCACAAGATTGGCGTTCGACTCGGTACCTCGTTTTCCAGCTGGCTGTTTCGATTTCGTTAATGCTTTTATGCACACTTTTTGTATGTGTCCCTTCAAACCACAAGATGAGCAGTGGAGGCGCAAGGGGTCAATACGGCATGATCCAGTGGAGTGATTATCTCTACCACAACGAAGGCAGACATTTGTTAAACCTAATTTGGAGTAGAAAGTGCTATTTGATTTCGAAAATCCCGTTTTTTGAGCATTTCGTTGAGTGGATTTTATTTATATCTTCGGCTAAATTTATTGTCGTACTTGAGGAAGGTGTAGCTTGGGAAAGTTCCCTACTTTCTACTTTAGACGCTTCAAGGGCTATCGCTTTATTTACGATATCCTTGAAATCTGTCAACTCTGATTGTAAAATTTGTTCCTTTATCCATGTATCCCTCAAACCCCGGATAAATTGGGCTCTGAGAAACAATTCAGTCACAGAAACAGGTTGCTCACATGTTTCACATTTCTGCTGAAGGTCACAGTCTCCTATGTCTCTCCTAAGTTCAGCTACGTATTCTGAAACTTTTTCATTATCATTTTGAAATTTTGATAGAAAATAATGTTGAGAAACGAGTACATTCTTTTTTGGATCTAAATGTTTCTCTAATTCTCCTATTAGTGAATCGTATTCATAGTCACATGGTTTCTTGGGTGCCATCAAGGCGGCGAGTATGTTATAACTATGTGCTCCAATCGAATTAAGCAAGAGTTGAGCACACTTTTTATTGTCGTTTCTGACTCCCTTCAGATCTAGATAATTCTCAAATCTCTGTTTGTAATATGAAAATTTTTCTATTTTTGGATCATAATTTTCAAACGGAGGTACATGAGAAAATGGTAATGTCGTTACAGATTTGATATCTTGTGATGTACAAACTTGGGGAGATGTCTCTGTAGCATGTTGGCGTAAGGACATTATGAGGCGTTCATTATTTTTATTCATTGCCTCAATGAGAGCTTGAACCTGGTCAGCATTCATTATGTATGTTTTAATTGTATCAACACACTTACCCAACTTTTCTTCTATCCTCGTCGTCAACTGTTGTGACTATTCTGACACATTAATCGGACACAATTGAACTTCTTTGTCATTCAAGAACTATTATATTTTTCTGTAGAACACAAACAAGAAAAGTAAGCTAATTGGTTGTCTTACTAAATATGAAAACTGTTATGGGAACATGGAAACGTCGTCATAATATTGTGGAGGGTAATTTTCCTATTCATTATTGTCTATTATCACAACAGCACGTATATGTAGAATGTACGTACATATAAATTTACTAATATAAATACACTATTTACGGTAATATTAAGATTTTTGTAAACTGTGTACTTTTTGCTGAACTGATACAATTTTGCTTGGACAAATTTTTACACTAAATTTACACGATCAGACTTATGGCCATTATTTAGGAATTTCGTAAAACTCGCCAATAGTCTTTCGTTGAATGGAAAATCCCTTAGGTAGGTATAGGAGGTACAGCCAAATTAGTATCCTTGGAAGGGAAATACAACAAGACAGCAATGGTGAGACAAGTACTTGTCCTGTAAACTGCTACACAGCTACTCTGGAATGTTGGAGCCGGTAGTTTCCTTGAAGAGGGGAACGCCAAAAAAGCGACCCTGGGACAAGTACTTTATCATATAGGATAAAACAACTACAGCAGATTAAACTGGAGCAAATACGTTCCTTGAAGGAGTGAAAAAGCGACTCAGTGGTGCTGGAGCAAGTATTTTCTCTGATGAGGCGAGAAAGCTGCCTATAGCTATGCTGGAGCAATTACTTTTCGTGATAGGATAAAACAGCTTCTCAGCCGGGCTGGAGCAGATTTTTTAGAGCAGATGAAAACCAGTAACACAGGTATGCCAGGACAAGTACATTCCCTTATGGGATGCAAGAGACACAGCTATGCTGGAGCTTTAAAGAGGAAGTACTTTTCCTGAAAACTGTTATACAGGTCTGCTCGAGAAAGTACTTTTTTCTGACGGGGTAAAACAGTTTCATGGGGTGATACTTTGATGATGCATTTACTTTCCCTAACAAAACTGCAAGGCAAAATACTTTTCCTAATGGGGTAAAACATTTACACTGCTGTGCTGGAATAAGTACGTTTTCCTGACGGGTAGAAATCGCTTTGCTTAACTAGCTTCCAAAAAGGTCGAACAAAGCCGAGCACGTAAAAAAAGTATTCCTTATATAGAAGGCTAGAACAGGGAAGATAAGAATAGAGAGGACGAGGTAGGAGAAGGGTAAGAACGGATGGCAGACTAGTTGAGGTAGAGCTTATAAATATATGGTATTACCCATTTCTCGGTTGCTGTTGGATCCACCTACCTTTTATTCTGTGACAAGAAGTAGTCATGATTATAAAGGCAAAAGTCAATGACCACAAACTTGTGGGTTATATAAAATGAATGGTCAATTACGGATTTTTTATTTTGTTAAATATTTGAAATGACATTGGAATAAAATCGGTCACAAAATGTGAACCACCAGCTTTGAGCGTAATAGGTATGAACGGAGAAACCTCGATCCTGTTGATAGATACCTATTAAGTAAAGGAGATATATATATACGTATTTATATATATATATATATATATATATATATATATATATATATATATATATATATCTTTATTTATTTAATTATAACTGTTTCTATTTACTAATTTATTTATACCTGTTTTAATTTAGTGATTTTAAGCTGTTGAATTATTATACTTCACACACATACACCACCCGCCAATCACACACTTGTCCCTTGGTTTTACCCTAACTTATTACCCAGCAACCTCTGCTCCTCTTCTTTCCTTTCCACTGATGTCCACTGAACCCACCTCGATCCCCTCTTCCACACTCAACACCGTGGGAGCTCGAGGTCGTCGGCGGAAGACTTCAGTCACTGATAAAGCATCTTCGCGAAACTTCTGACGTGAGTCCATCTTCGAACCTCTTGTTTTATCTCTCAATGAAGAGTATATATATATATATATATATATATATATATATATAGGAGAGAAAAATAATAAAATTGCTGCCTTCAGCAGTTCTCTCCTCTTAGTGGAAGCACCTCGCTTCGAACATCCCGAAGTTCGGGGCAGTTGTTGTTGATCCACCCCACGTGCGGTTCGTTTTCGCTCTTGTACTATAGCCCGTGTGTGTTATAATAAATTTGTATTGGGAAATAGATAGTTCTTATTTGAAAACTACTTCCCAATTTAAAGACATTTAATTTATATATATATATATATATATATATATATATATATATATATATATATATATATATATATATATATATATAAACTCGGCGCTTCGCGCCTCGCCGGGGGGCTTCGTCCCAATGGACCCCCCGGATCTTTTCTCTTTTCTACTGTGTAGAAAACGAGGATAATTTGCTATGCAATTCTTAGCCTGAAAACGCTCAAAAAATAATGTATAAAAAAAATTTGGATATAAAAAAATATTCAAACCTGGCTGGGATTCGAACCCACGAACTCGCGCTTTGCGTTACAGACATTTTTCGTTACGGACGTTACAAAAAAAATTGTTGGGGTCGGCCTAAGAATAGCATAGCAATTAATATATATATATATATATCCTCCCCCCCTAATAATTTTTTTAAAATGTCCACTTTTTTTGGGTAACGTTTTTTGTCCCGAGATGGGAAGCAAGAGGTCGTGGGTTCGAATCCCGGCCAGGCCTGAATTTTTTTTTTTTTTTTTCTCGTGAGACGAAGGTTGTGGGTTCGAATCCCGGCCAGGCCTGAAATTTTTTTTTTTTTTTTTTTTTCCTCGTGAGACGAAGGTTGTGGGTTCGAATCCCGGCCAGGCCTGAAAAAAATTTTTTTTTTTTTTTCTCGTGAGACGAATTGCATAGCAAATTATCCTCGTTTTCTACACAGTAGAAAAGAGAATAGATCCAGCGAGGCGCGAAGCGCCGAATATATATATATATAAGTATATATATATATATATATATATATATATATATATATATATATATATATATAGCGCCTCACTGGATCTTTTCTCTTTTCTACTGTGTAGAAAACGAGGATAATTTGCTATGCAATTTGTCTCACGAGAAAAAAAAAAAAAAAATTTTTTTCAGGCCTGGCCGGGATTCGAATCCACAACCTTCGTCTCACGAGGAAAAAAAAAAAAAAAAAAAAAAAAAAAAAATTTCAGGCCTGGCCGGGATTCGAACCCACAACCTTCGTCTCACGAGAAAAAAAAATTTTTTCAGGCCTGGCCGGGATTCGAACCCACGACCTCTCGCTTCCCATCTCGGGACAAAAAACGTTACACAAAAAAAGTGGACATTTTAAAAAAATTATTGGGGGTCGGCCTAAGAATTGCATAGCAATTGATATATATCCAATCAACCTTTTTTATAATTTTCCAATAATTTCCGATTACACGTAGCCATTCCTATTAGGGAAATATAACTCCCACAGTTTTCATCCGACTGAATAGGTTCGCCATTTGCATGAAATATTTCAATCTAGGCAGAAATCATACGTTGCCTAAGGCAATGAAAACATCTGAGCTACACGAAAAGTCGGTAGATAATGAAGAATAAGCACTTCTCGAAGTTTACGTGACGGAGTAACTCACTGAACAGTTTCGTTGTCGATCCGCTGGTTGAACCATGATTCTCAATTAGTTTATATTATTTATATTTAATCTCTGCTAAAGCTAATCAAGTAATCAAAACTCCTGGGTAAGAATTGAATGGTCACGGGAAAGAACGATCAGAGTCAATTTTGGGTCCGAAATGAGATAGTGGTGCCATCTCGTAGGTCTTAAGGTGGTCGTCCATTAGGTCGGCAGAGCGGCGCGACGCCAAAATCTTTCTCTAGAAATATAATGTAAATGGAGAAACGAATCGAAGCACGCATCGCTTCGGGGAAAAATGATAAAGGTTGGCGTCAAAATCCAGAGGGAAAGATTTTAGTTGTCGCAAAACAACGATCAGAGTCCAAGCGTTGACGGCTAACAAGATCAGAGTCCTAAAAAACTTCACTTATTGATGAAGTTTAACGTGAAAGAAAGAACAAGGTCCAGCGGTTTTCCTGAAAAAATCCGTTTTCCCCTCCTCTTCATATTTCATATTTATTCTCTTCACATTTCGACTTTGGTTTCTTCACTAAAATGTGTTTTTTCAATGAAATGACTATTTGTAGTTGAGAATTATTTACCCTGAACCCAAAATATTACACTTGAAAGTTTAAAATTTTCAATTTTGCAGATTTGTGAAGAAGTGACTCTGATCTATATTTCCCGCGACCCTTCAATTGTGATCCTAATTTCTTCTTTGGATCATTTCTTTTGAACAAATGTGTACGATCCTCCAATAAATATGTTTATTTATGGTTCGTCAAGTCTTCAAATATTGAAAGAGTAAGTCGAGGTTATGTATTACGTGTCCATTGAATAGATGTGGACAATACCTTCTGGAGTGGGTTCATCTGCATGACCCAGGATCATTCGAATGGTTCGAAATTAGCATTCCTGTATTGCGGCGCCGATAAGATCGGACGTCGATAGTAATATCCAAGAATGGAGATATTTCCGTCTCATGACCGCCAATTCAAGATGGACTCCCCGCTGGAACGGCCGAACTATGGAAATCTAGATGCCTTTGAAAGCTTTCAACCTACCCGGAGGATGCGGGAACGCGCTGAATTAGTCAGACAAGAGGAGAAGTTATTCGAGAGGTTGCCCATAGCAGGGAGCACAATGACAACCAAGTTGGCGCTCTGCTGATGGGCTTGAAATGCAAGTTGGCGGTCGGAGCAAGCTGTCTTGCCTTGTAGTTGCTGTGGGACTCATAATTCATTGGTCGGGGAGTTTTCAAACAGCAATACAAGTGAAGTAGGTCACGTACTACGTGGAAGTTTTAGAGCCTTATTAGATCAACCACGTTATGAGTTCAGTGCCATGGAAATTGTTCCAAAGCAAATAAAATATTAATCTGAAAAATTCTGTACATCCTACTCTCAAATTTCCCACTTATTTTTAATAATAATACCTGCAATTGACCAATAAACAATTTGTTTCAAATCAACGCAAATTATGTTAATAGACGTTTCAAGGTAAATTGTCTCCAAAAAGTACCAGTCATGCAGCATGATCGTATGAGAGGACTTTCGTAGATTATCGTACTATAGTATGTTACTTTGTGTTGAAATTTGAGTACTTTGAGTGCAAAGAAAATTTTCACCACCAATTTTATGACAAATTGACTCGTTCAAATTCATATTCTACGATTAAATTTTTTTTAATTTTTATATTTAACAATTTTTCAGTTATTTAGTCGATTTTCCAGCAAATATTAATGAAATTTAAGTAGGTTCTTCACCATAATTTTGTGAATAAATTTTTTAGTGTTCTAGTTCATCGTTCTAGTTCATGTACTACTTTTGGCTAAAATTCTGATAAAAATATAAATGTAACAATTTTTAGACGTTTTTGGTCATTTTTAATGATTTTTTGAGCACATTTTTTGAAATGTGACCAATTTAATATGCTCAAAAAGTGTTGCCCAACGAACCCATCCTGTCGTTTGGAAAGCTTGATTTTTTGGCGCAAGAACGGAATTTTCATCCCAATCCTGAGGAGATTAGGACTCGTTTCAGAATGTCTCAGAACGGATTTCAATGAAGACATTTTTCGAAAATTTTGATTTTACAATTTTAGAAGCCATTGCAACAGCTTCATTTTCTACGAATATTCGCTAAAATCGACTATAAGAAAAAATCCGCACCTCTGTCTCCCCAAACCACTGAAAAAATAAGTTAAAAACTAACCATTTATTAGAATGTTATCCGTTTGGGTCTAATACTTTTGTGTTCAACCCACGTATGGTTGAAAAGTTTTTTGTTCTTGCAAGAAGTCGGAAAAATTGTGAGATAGATAGGTAGATTCATTGGTACATGAATACATAATACATAAACAGAACCGGAAAATAATAGATGGAAAACGGTTAGTAACGGAAACGGTATTGTCCTCTAAAATTAAAAAAAAAAAAAAATAATAAAATTAAATTCACCAAATTTTGGTTCATTATTTTCAATAATTAACCTTTGTTATCGGCCGAGAGAAAACTATTAACCCCCCCCATACCCACCCCTTTTCAAAATTTGATGGTTCATGTTTCAAGATCCATCCTACCGCCGAACGCCGTGCAAAGCTTTTCTCCAAAACTACTGGACTGATCTTTGTAAAACCTAACCTGTGCTGGTTAGCTCTTAGCCGGTCCTCTGTTTATTTAAATTGCCATCGGATTAAAAGTAGTGAGGCTGCATGCGTGAATGTGAATATCTTGAAAACTGTCAGTTCCATATTGTTCATACTATGGGAGGAGGGGTACATGGGTATTTGTTTCAGAAATACCCGTGCGCAAAAGTAAAATTTGTTGACACACGCAAAGCTTTGATACTAATGGACGAGCCAGATAAAATTTCTTACTTATATAGTTGGTCGCCATATCCCTTATATAGGTAGGTAGATTTGAGGGTGAGAATTTGATAGGCTTCTCATTCTGTAGTTGTTTATCAGCTTAGTACTTTCGTCTTCAAGGCCTAATCAGAGCTTGTGGATTTTTATAATAGGATAACACTGTTGGCAATTACCAGTTTTTTCTGTGGATAATGTGCTCCACCCACCAAATTTTGCATTCGTCTCAATAACCGTCAAAGTGCTCAGTCGTCTCCTTCCATCGGTCGGCGTTGCCCCTTCGGTTCGAATACTTTCTCAGCAGTGATCCATTAGCGAGGAACGATGATTCTTTGGACCTCGGCGTGAGATGTGATTGCCAACTTAATTTCTCTAAGCATATAAGTATAGTTGCTAGTAGTGCGATGCGTTCACTTGGATTTTTCAAAAGGCACACCCGCGAATTCGACAGCGTGGGAGCCATAGTCATGCTCTACAAGGCTCTTGTTCTACCCAGTTCAGTTTGGTCCCCGCTTTACGCTGTTCATAGGTATCAGCTGGAGAGAGTGCAAAACAAGTTTCTGCGTTATGTGGCCTTTAAGCTCGGGATTCTTTCAGATGACGTCAACTACCCTTCGCTGCTGAAGATATGCAAGCTCCAGTCACTTGGGGTGAGGGGTCACTTGGGCCGACCTATCGCTCCTTCATAAACTTCTGAATGGTAAGATCGACTGCCCCTATCTGCTTGCAGAAATTAACTTCTCAGTCCCTCGCATCTCCAGTCGTCAGTCAGTCAGTCAACAATCTTTCATATTCAGTTTTCTGCAACAAATTATCTTCAAAATCGTCCTTTACACCGCATCCCTCGCTCTGCAAATCTCCTTCTGAACATCCATCCTGATTTTGATTTTTTTCACGAACTCCTTAAGTTTTCTCAAGTCACTTATCATTAAGTCCCCGGTATTGTTTTGATATTGGACACTAAATCTCTCTTGCTGATTGCATTTTTTTTTCTTGTTGTTATCTGATATTTTCATTATGATATGTAAATTATTCTGAACCTCTCATATGTAATTAAGCTGTTGTTAATTGGGCTTGCCCCGTATTCAAATAAATAAATAAACTAAAATTGACTATAGCAAGACAACCAAAAACAACTGGTTGCCTGGAACATGATGGAGAAGGGTACTCACCTCCTTACTAAACAACCAACAATGTCATCCTATTGTACAAATCCAAGAGTTCTGATGCGGCCTTGAAGGCGAAAGTACTAAGCTAATAATCACCTACAAAAAGAGAAGCTTATCAAATTCTCACCCTCAAAATTTACCTACCTACATAAACTTTCCAGGGGGTTTGGAGAATTAGCTCCTTCTTGGTCCCCAATAAATGAATGGGTGTCCAGAAGAAGTGCGTATGTTAAAAATGACGAACGAGAAGGAAGCGGTTTGGTATCGTAAACTACCGGTAGATTGCAGTATAATACAATCAAAGAGAAGAGACTTGTGCTAGAAATGATACGTTAGAGGGCGTGTTACCACCCGACTGAAAAAAATCTGAAAAAGTGAGTTTTGAAAGTTTTTTCGTCTCTTGAAAAGTTGCGAAAAATAACATAGGTACGCTCTTCTTCTAGACACCCAGTCAAATGATGAATTCAATTGGTGGCTCGTGTGCATGCTCAAACATGATCAAAAGTCAACCGATTCTGATTGATGACTTATGTGATGATATCCTGTGGTCTATTAGTGTGTCGTGGGTGCGCGGTTGCGCAAAATGCACAACCGTATCTTGTAATTTCATTGAAGGAGAACAGCTAAAAATTCTCAGCATATACTATTGTGTAGTTTCTTAGAAGCATTTATGCAATTGTTCCACAAAGTTTACCAATTAATGAACATCCTCACACTATAAATGAAACGGTTTTGCAAGATTTCAAGAATATAGGTATTCCACTTCAAATGCACCTGCGAACTTGGGAATAGCAGCACGTACCTAGTAGCAGTCTTGGTTTTTGGGTAGGTACCTACCTACCTATTCTTATTAAAGTGATATAATAGAAGTACAGTACTTAGAAATTATAGGAATGTACTACATTTACAAATGTAGGGTTTTGGTTTGGCAGAATCCCTGTGTTCCAGTTAGTGCCTGTTTGGGAAACAAACAAGGGGCTCTCGTGGTCTGGTCGATTTTTTAAATCTAAATTTGCTCGATCTCGTATTGCCTGTCATATTCCTTAACTTCTTGCACCAGCCTATCAAGAACTTGAATCGCCTTATAAAACGTAATATTAGCTGTTTTCCAAGCACCGCACTGTTCACGAACTCTTCAGAACTGGTTCGACGCCGAACCTTATGCGCACGTGAATCGTGTTCCAAGCGTTTTGAGTTCAGGAACTGAACACTCGCTTAGGTGTTCCCACCACGTCGGGTTCATGAACTGAGTTCAGTGAGTTCATGAACTTTTCAGACCTGCTCGGGGATAGGGTTGAGTACTCGAACTGAAGGAAAACTTCAGGAACCTTCCAAAAATGCATGTCACCGCAAACCTTCACACTAATAGCCTTATCATTAGCCTGCTTGATGCTTGTTGTGTTATCATTTTTTAACTCTTTCTTTTAACTTCGATTCTCTTCTTGCTTGCTTGCTTGCTTTCTTTCTTGAGACAAAATTTCAGATCGATTTTTAACCCACTTCCCGATATCCAATCGATCTGAAATTTTGCACACGAGTTCATGCTGGCGTACATTTTAATCTATCTAATCGAAGAAAAAGTTAGTTATAGTATCAATTTTCGAAAATTTGAAGTTTAATATGGGACACCTTACAAGTGTTGTGTATTGTAGGGAGGAGGAGTGAGGGAGGAGGAGGAGGAGGAGGAGGAGGAGGAGGAGGAGGAGGAGGAGGAGGAGGAGGAGGAGTGAGGGAGGAGGAGGGAGGAGGAGGAGTGAGGGAGGAGGAGGAGTGAGGGAGGAGGAGGAGTGAGGGAGGAGGAGAAGGATACTATTGAACGTCTGCATAAAATGACAACGAATCCAGGGTCAATAAAATATTAAATGATTTTCCTTGTCAATTTAATTTAAGTTATTATCAATGTGATTTTGAAACAATGTGATTTTGTTTCAATTTACTGTTGCCAAGAAACTACCAAATATTGAAACAACAATAAAATTAACTGAGAACATGAGAAAAAGAAAGAGTTACATTAAAAACTTGTTTTTATGGGTTCATTTTTTAACTCTTTCTATTAACTTCGATTCTCTTCTTGCTTGCTTGCTTGCTTGCTTTCTTTCTTTCTTTCTTGAGACAAAATTTCAGATCGATTTTTAACCCACTTCCCGATATCCAATCGATCTGAAATTTTGCATACGAGTTCATGCTGGCGTACATTTTAATCTATCAAATTTTCGCGAAGAAAAAGTTAGTTATACTATAAATTTTCGAAAATTTGAAATTTAATATGGGACACCTTACAAGTGTTGTGTATTGTAGGGAGGAGGAGTGAGGGAGGAGGAGTGAGGGAGGAGGAGGATGAGGAGGAGGAGGAGGAGTGAGGGAGGAGGAGGAGGAGGAGGAGTGAGGGAGGAGGAGGAGGAGGAGGAGTGAGGGAGGAGGAGGAGGAGAAGGGAGGAGGATGAGGGAGGAGGAGGAGGGAGGAGGAGGAGGGAGGAGGAGGAGGAGGGAGGAGGAGGGAGGAGAAGGATACTATTGAAAGTCTGCATAAAATGAAGTGTTTGGTGAGAAACTACCAAATATTGAAACAACAATAAAATTAACTGAGAATATGAGAAAAAGAAAGAGTTACATTAAGTACTTGTTTTTATGGGTTCATTTTTTCACATCTCTTTTTCAATTTTTCAAAAAACTACCCTTAAGTCGTGTTCAGCACTTTTTTTTTTGCCTTTTCCCAATAATGGCTCGAGGGATTTCGATGACATTTTCAACAGTTACTCTTCCCATTCCCTTCATACCTGGTAAAATACTCTGAGGGTGGCAATTAGCAAATAACCTTCAAATATAGTTGAAAATGCCGTTTTTTGTTTTGCACCTTTTTGTCCTTTTCTTCAAACTGTTCAAAGGATTTCGGTGACGAGGTTTTCACGTTACTGAAGATGACGCTAGTGCTGGTTGGTGCATTGAGTGTCAGGTGAACTATAGTGTTCCCACCGACGGGTTCTAGAATCTAAAAGTTTCGTGAACTCGTGGAACCCATCTGAGTTCATGAACTCACGAGTTCATGAACTCAGACGTGTGCTTGGAACACAACTATTAATTATCTACCTACGATAGCGATTTTCCTATTACGAACACAATTCTAATCTGTACCAATCAGAAGATAGGTGCAGTACTTACCTAGGTGTATTTACTTTTTTCTTCTCCACATTTAATTTACGAAGTGACTAAGAAAACAGGCTCCACATGAGATTCTATTCTTGTTCCTGAAGGTAAAAAGTTTCAACAAAAGACTCCACAACGACCGTGTCACGCTGTCCGAGTTATAAGAGCATTACCTACTGCGGAGGCCCGAACACAAAGGGAGCTCAGTTCCCCGGTGGAGTAGAAAATTTCTTGGAGCTGCTGCTAATGGTCTAACTTGCTTTTTAAAAGGCAATACGGCATTTTCCACGCTCGTATAAAATACGGTTTGTAAGAGATATGAAGTTCCTTTTTCGTATTTCTCTCTCTTTCGAGGCATCGTCTTGATGTACGGCTCCCAGTGTTCTTTGATGTTGTCCTTATGAGGACGGAGCCAAGGGGGGCCTTTGAAATACGCGCCACCGATGGTGCAAGGAATGAAGTCGGAATATCTTAGAAATCTGAACGTGAGGGGGCTAGGGACGAGAATGGGACGTACCTAATTGATAAAATATAAGCTGCTTCAGCATAGAATGTGTTTTTGGGACGACCCCAGTCAAAAGTGACACCGAATCTCTGAAACGTTGCAAGCTATGAAACGAAGGTTTTTCATTTAAATATCAGATAGCCCTTCAACGCAGATTGTTCGCTTATCTCTATTATTAATAAGAATGAAACTCCGTCTGTCGCTCTGTCGTGTCTATGCACGGCCAAACGGCTGAGTGGGCCGGATCTACGAGTGGGGGGATCTTTTTGGGATTTTCCGATAGGGTGTATAAGCGAATTTAAAATTTTCTAATCCCACCCGAACTATGGGCCGTAGGGCGGGAGGGGGGTCGAAGTAATAATTAATGTGCGCTTTTTCCACTTCCCCGCTTCCCCTACCCCTCTAAACGGCCGTTGACAATTCCGGAAAAATACGGGTTTCGTAGGTTTTCCTACGAGGAAGACGACGGCGCGATCGGATCGCGAAAAAAGTATCGGGAAATGCGTTAAAAAAATGCGAGAGTACGGACCCATTTTCTCGAAAAGTCCGCCGAAAAACTTGGTTTTTTCCGATTAAAATATACCCCATAAAGGTACGTTTTTCGGAACGGTTTTCGCGGGCGAAATACAGCTTTGATCCCGCCGAATCTGAATCCGAAGTCGGATATCGAAAAAAGTGACGGAAAGTAGGTCAAATTGGGAGGGGAATTGCGAGGGAACCGTTTAACATCAGAAATTAATCGACCACGGGCCGCCGTTACACAACGTTGCTTACCTGAAGGGACCCTCACAGGGGGGTTCCCATTTGCACTTCTACGCAATACCTTGCGAGCGAAGCGAGAGCCATTTCAAATAATAAATACGGACTTTGTCCTACACATATACAGGTATACCTTGCGAGCGAAGCGAGCAACATCCCCGAATAAACTTTTCGTGGTTCCACGTAGTTTCTAAGATTTAATTTGTTTGTAAGAATTCCCAACTGAAAAAAACGTCTGCCAAGTTGGGTGGGCAGTACAACATTCCCTAATAAACTTTTCGTGGTTCCACGTAGTTTTATAAGAATTAATTTGTTTGTAAGAATTTCCAACAGAAAAAAACGTCTGCCAAGTTGGGTGGGCAGTATAACTTCTTCAAGCGAGCGAAGCGAGCAGCATCCCCTACAGAATAAATACGGCCTTGCGAGCGAAGCGAGCAACATCCCCTAATAAACTTTTCGTGGTTCCACGTAGTTTTATAAGATTTAATTTGTAAGTAAGAATTCCCCAACAGAAAAAAACGTCTGCCAAGTTGGGTGGGCAGTATAACTTCCTCAAGCGAGCGTAGCGAGCAGCATCCCCTACAGAAGTTAAACCCTACCCTTAGGGATCTACCGTTTGCGAGCAAAGCGAGTAAAATTCCCTACATGCCACATTTTGCGAGCGAAGCGAGCAATTTAATGGGGGGTCCGGGGGCAGTATAACTTCCTCAAGTGAGCGAAGCGAGCAGCATCCCCTACAGAAGTTAAACCTACCCATAGAGACCTACCGTTTACGAGCGAACCGAGCAACATCCCCTAATAAACTTTTCGTGGTTCCACGTAGTTTTATAAGATTTAATTTGTTTGTAAGAATTCCCAACTGAAAAAAACGTCTGCCAAGTTGGGTGGGCAGTATAACTTCCTCAAGCGAGCGAAGCGAGCAGCATCCCCTACAGAAGTTAAACCTACCCTTAGAGATCTAACGTTTGCGAGCGAAGCGAGCAACATCCCCTACACATGTTGAACCTACCCTTAGGGACCTACCGTTTGCGAGCAAAGCGAGCAACATTCCCTACATGCCACAGCTTTGGGTCCGCCGAATCTGAATCCGAAATCGGATATCGAAAAAAGTGACGAGAACTCGGTCAAATTGCGAGCAGAAGCGAGCAAAGCGATTAAAATGATTCTGCCGTGGACGAGAGAAGGCTCAAGAATTGACGTGAAGGGTTCGATGTCACAACATTGCGAGGCGAGCAGGTATGCCTACATAGGTACCTACCTTGCGAGCGAAGCGAGAGCCATTTCAAATAATAAATACGGACTTTGTCCTACACATATACAGGTATACCTTGCGAGCGAAGTGAGCAACATCCCCGAATAAACTTTTCGTGGTTCCACGTAGTTTTATAAGATTTAATTTGTTTGTAATAATTCCCAACTGAAAAAAACGTCTGCCAAGTTGGGTGGGCAGTATAACTTCCTCAAGCGAGCGAAGCGAGCAGCATCCCCTACAGAAGTTAAGCCTACCCTTAGAGATCTACCGTTTGCGAGCGAAGCGAGCAGCATCCCCTACAGAAGTTAAACCTACCCTTAGAGATCTACCGTTTGCGAGCGAACCGAGCAACATCCCCTAAATGCCAAACTTTGCGAGCGAAGCGAGCAACATTTTCTACATGCCAGACTTTGCGAGCGAAGCGAGCAACATATCCTACATGCCAGACTTTGCGAGCGAAGCGAGCAATATTCCCTACATGCCACACGTTGCGAGCGAAGCGAGCAACTTAATGGGGGGTCCGGGGGGCTTGCCCCCCGGCTGGACGTGGAGGCGAGCGTAGCGAGCCGGAGCGGCTAGTGAATAATGATTACGGAAATTCAAGGTAAATTTTCTAAATATGACAGCGTGGGCTCAGATACTCATCGAAAGAAAGTAATGAACTAAAATAAAACGCTTATCCTTGCTTCCTCTTAAACGCAAAAAGCAAGTGTACATTTTGATTTTGGTGGACAAAAATTTTCCAGACTTCAATTAACGAACACATTCACGAAACGACCGTCGGTAGTGAGGAGTCAAACGTGCACTGCAATCGTATTGTAAATATCCCAAAGGAGCTCCATTTCAAGATTCAACATCGAAATTATACTAACGGACATACAATTTTTGTCGTTCTTGGTAGGTTACAAAGGTTCATTATTTAAAATAGTAAACCAAAATATGTGATTGGGGGAATCGGGGGTGGTCGGCTACCGTCGGGTCCGTTCGGTTTGCTCACAATACGGGCTAGCGAGGAAAGCGCTGCATGGAGTGCATGACGTCACAACTACCTACCTTAACCGGGATTTTAATTGAGAGCTCGAGTGCATTCCACCATCAGCCGGCCATTATTCACTTTGAGCTCGTAAACTTGTTGGGAAAACGCTCCGTGACGAGAACCTCTACAAGCGACGGTGCATTGTTTACTGCAAAGCTGTTTTTTTTTTTTCTCTCTCTCTTTTACAGATCGCCCGAGCGTTGTGTTCCTTAGCCCACAAGACGGCAAACAACTCACGGTTTTATAGCTGGTTGAAACAACGAGCAAACCCAAAAAAAAAAAAAAAAAAAAAAAAAAAAAAAAAAAAAAAAAAAAAAGTTTGACCGAACAACCTCCTTCTCTGCTTCAGTCTCCGTTCGTTTCGTTAACGGAAAACTTTTGTTTCCTGAGGGTACCCACCACGAATCCTCGAAGTTCGCTTTAGGTTCTGTTGTTTCAGAAGAGAGTTTTCGGATGTCGCTTTAATCCGAAGTAGATCTTTAGGCTGCGGAGTTATGTCACCGATTAATCCGCTCTTCTTCCTCGTCATTGTCACGTCAACTTGTTATTTTCAGGAAGATTAATTAATAGCTGGTTTAGTGTTTCCGTTAAACGATCACAGAATCATAAAGCGCTAAAAAATTTTACACAAACATTTATCATTTCCTCACCTTATATAAATATAAATTTACTTACATACTACAGTTTATTACATACTTGCAGATTTCCCGGCGTTGCTCGAATCGAAGTCTATGGCCCATATTCTCGTGACGTCACGCCTGGAGTAGGTTCGCGTTTCAGCCAAAGTCGGTCATGACGGCACTACGTCAATGAATCGCTACCTACTCAACCAACCTATTTCTCACAAGAAGTTTGCCGTCTTACGTCAACATAATTCGTGGTTATAAGGCAATTTTTCAACAGTTTTGTTTTGAAAAAGTATAATATTGTAGCAATAAAAAGTTTCAATTCGACTGAATGTTATAATAATCGTGCCTGCCAGCCCAATAATTGATTGTAGATTGCTGTGAACGATACCAATCTAACGTGAACGAGTTTTTATTTGGACTAGGAGCCTACTAACTACTGTAGTTAATCAGTGTTAGAATACTAAAGAACTTCATTCGTTAAGGCTTTGAGAATAACTATTAACCTGAAAAATAGTAAAGAAAAGATTATTTAAAATTCCTCAGGTGTCTGTACTGCTGTGTAGGTACCTAGCCATTGCTCAGGTAGCTTCATCAGCGTTTTATTATAAGTTCGTAGTACTATGCTTAACTGAGGAAGCTTTACTTGTTATATTGAATGAATAAAAGGAGAGATTTGATAGTTTGTCAAAGTAAACAAGGCAGGTTGTTGCTACACCAAGAAACGAAACTACTTAGGTAGGTAGGTAGGTACGTTCGTCCTACCAGATTTGCTGTTGGTTCAAAGTGCCTAAACAAAGTAGGTGGGTCGTTGCTTTGCCGACGAATGCAACCGCTGATTTGCAAGTTTGTCAAATATCGAATCAGGGAATATACAACTTGATCTAAAAATCAGCTGCAAGGAGAAAACCTTGAAATACATTCTTCTGAAGGTAAGATTTCATAAAGACGGCATTGGCAGTGCAGTTACGCAAATTTTAGGGACAAAAAAGGTAATTAGGTAGGTACCTACTTTCGTTTTTATCAATGAAGTACATAAACAAGTAATAATATACGGAAAGTATGTAAGTATACCTTCCCTTTAGGTTACCTTACCTTTCCACATGTGATACTTACTATTCCCGCCTAACAGAGCTCTCATAACACATCCTTTCACAAGACCACTTTCACAGACTCTAAAGATTCAATTGATTCAAAGAACAGTTCTAAAACTAGATAGGTAATCCACAACATCTTCGCGGCTGATGTCTGGATCATCTAGAACACTTGTATGTCAACTCCCCAAAACACATTTCATATGAATCTCCATCCACAGATTAAATCTTGTGTTCGTAGCGTTTGAGGTCATCACCTGATAATAACTTGATGTAATTTGCATACAATTTATCACCTTGCATATTACAAATCAATGAAAATATTGACTCGGAACTAGATAAGACTATGTTGTGTAGTTATCCAGCTGTGGCTACAAATGGCGCATTTTAGCATAGTTTATTCGTCACCATGACAACAAGGTGAAATAACTTTCGACTTCGCGTTGCCTCGATGTAAGGATGCGCTAGTGTCCAAGTCTCGAGAATACCACCCATACGTCGGTCCATTTAAATGCAAATACTTGTGGTAGCTATGCTGTTACAGTCGCGCGTCAGTCAATACGAACGCGAAGTTTGCCCCATTACTCGTGGGTTGTCCCGCTCACGTTATTTCTCTCGTTGCCAGTGGTTTGACCCGTTATATGACTTATCCCTTTATCCACATTTTATCCAGTTTCATACGCACGAAAGGTAACCCACATAAGGGCAGTAGCGCACATGAAAAATCCATCTCGCTTATAAATTAGCCAGTCAAGTTCAGTATTTTCCCATGAAATACATAAAATCACCTACACAAATCATCAAGTTGACCTATGCCCCTATTGGTGTAACGAATAAAACCTGTTTGCTAATACCTCTCCAAACAGTAAGTGCAACTCGTACCATCTCCCGCATAGATACTAACTAGATCTTAAGAAAAATCCCATGATTCTAATACATTTTCTGACAACCCAATCGAAAACTTGTTAATTATTTTTTTAATAGAAAAACATAAATATATAACTATCAAATGTATGAATATAAATGTATCCACCATTTTTCAACAATGTTATTACTGTGTGGACTGTAATTATGATGGTTACCTTCAACAATGAATGAACATTAGCATGGATTTTATGACATTTACCTGCTAGTTTACTGAAATTCCATAGATATTATGATCCGATTGCTTAAAATTTCCTAACACTCAAAAAGCTTAAACTTCAAAACAATTCAATATTATACAAAACGATAACTTACGAAAATTCGCTCATACACTTTTTATTCATGAAGCTCGTTAAATACACGGATCTCTCGAAAGAACGCGGTCACGGTTTTATTTAAGATCAGATTTCAGAAGCATTGCACTTGGATGACGACTGTGTGCAACATTGTCTGAATAGTTTATTATTTCGCATGTTCTCAGTCGGAAATGACCCGGGCCGGGACGGCGGAGCCGCACGCTACAATCCGTCGATTTGTAAGCCGATTAGGACAAGTCCGGTAAACTCCGCCTTCATTTGGTGTAGCTAAATCCGGAGTTAGCGGTTAGGAGGTCAGGATATCAACGATAATAACCGAGGCCAAGGTCATCCTTTCGGAAAGGTGGATGCGGCTAATCGATTCGTCTACCCCATACATAAAGGGTCGTCCCAGGGATATCTCAAACGCATCTTCAACAGATCTCAATGCTTCCCTACTTCAACTCCACAGTCCAGGACCAAGTGCCTGTTTTTGCTACATTTCATGTTGCTTTTGTTGAAAATAATAAATCACATAAAAAATGAAGAGAGAGAGAGAGAGAGAGAGAGAGAGAGAGAGAGAGAGAGAGAGAGAGAGAGAGAGAGAGAGAGAGAGAGAGAGAGAGAGAGAGAGAGAGAGAGAGAGAGAGAGAGAGAGAGAGAGAGATTTATTATAAATCGTCGTTCTATGAATGGGAACCCTTAATATTTGATTCCTGGTTTGACGATATGCACCTCTCGCAAAAAATACAAACTCGTCCACCAGGTACTGAGGGGTATCAAATTTCAAATTTTTAAACAACATTGTTGCGACAGCACATTGCATTTTTTCCCTTATTTTTCAACATTCCTAATTTGACATAGTATGGTGTCACATGTTCATCATCTTTAGCCTATACACGAACCGTATCACAGCATTTTGTGCTTTCTGAGCCTGTCAATATCTTCGCCTGTAAGTCACAATATGCAGTTATGGCATAGTCAAAATTGTGCAAGACCAACGATTGAACTAGTAGAAGTCGAACATTAAACGGGAAATCAAGGCCATGCGCCTAAGTTGATACAGAGAGCATAGAGAGTGTTGGTGTAAACCAAACTCCCAAGTTCTTCACTTTGTCAACAAAGTCCAGAACTTGACCACATATAACTACCTTTGGGATAAAGTCATAACGGATGCTTGTCATGAGGCGGGGGTATGCAATCAACATTGCTGTGCATTTGTTTGCATTGATGGTCATGAGAGAGAGAGAGAGAGAGAGAGAGAGAGAGAGAGAGAATGAGAGAGAGAGAGAGAGAGAGAGAGAGAGAGAGAGAGAGAGAGAGAGAGAGAGAGAGAGAGAGAGAGAGAGAGAGAGAGAGAGAGAGAGAGAGAGAGAGAGAGAGAGAGAGAGAGAGAGAGAGAGAGAGAGAGAGAGAGAGAGAGAGAGAGAGAGATAGAGAGAGAGAGAGAGAGAGAGAGAGAGAGAGAGAGAGAGAGAGAGAGAGAGAGAGAGAGAGAGAGAGAGAGAGAGAGAGAGAGAGAGAGGAGAGAGAGAGAGAGAGAGAGATAGAGAGAGAGAGAGAGAGAGAGAGAGAGAGAGAGAGAGAGAGAGAGAGAGAGAGAGAGAGAGAGAGAGAGAGAGGAGAGAGAGAGAGAGAGAGAGAGAGAGTGAGAGAGAGAGAGAGAGAGAGAGAGAGAGAGAGAGAGAGAGAGAGAGAGAGAGAGAGAGAGAGAGAGAGAGAGAGAGAGAGAGAGAGAGAGAGAGAGAGAGAGAGGAGAGAGTGGAGAGAGAGAGAGAGAGAGAGAGAGAGAGAGAGAGAGAGAGAGAGAGAGAGAGAGAGAGAGAGAGAGAGAGAGAGAGAGAGAGAGAGAGAGAGAGAGAGAGAGAGAGAGAGAGAGAGAGAGAGAATTGAATTGAATTGGATAACGTCTTTATTATACAATCCGGCGAGATTTGGTCACTGAGCGACCACTCTTACACCTAACCAGAAGTTAAATAGGTTCAAAACTGGAATTACGTCTACGTACTACGGCTAATTAGATAGTAACAAAAATGCAGTACAAAATTGAACAAGTGTTTGAAAGGCCAATAGAGTAGGTATTATTAGAACCACGTATAGGCGATAAACTATATAAGAAATTATAGTACAAAAGTATAAGAAAAGTATAAGTAATGATAGTGCTAATAGCGTGAAAATAAATCATTCTTCAGATTAATCTTGAAAGTGTCGTAGGTCTTGGTCTCCTTCAGACCTTGGGACATCCCATTAAAGTACAAGATACTTTTGCAGAGAAAAGATTCGTGATAAGCAGAGGTTCTACATGATGGCAAACGGAAATTTGTATCTTTATTTCTAGTGTTTAAACTATGGATATTAGAGAAAGTTTGAAATTTATCATTTAAATACGGTGGCTTTTTATTGGAAACTATGCGGTACATCGTTGTCAAAACGCTAAATTGGATCAGATCTTCAATTTTCAGAATTCTCAATTTCTTAAATTTGTCATATACCCGATCATCAAACCTCAAATTTAAAATAAACCTCACGGCTGAGTACAGTAGTTTTTGCAGCTTCTGTCTGCATTCAAAATTCATGTCACACATAGCTGCAAGACAGTTAGATAAATGCGGCATTATCATTGCTTGAAACAGCCTTTTTTTAATGTTTAGTGATCTGTAAATTAGTAGTTTGTTCATTGCATACAGTTGGGATCGTGCCTTACTGCATATTCTATTTGTTTGGCTACTCCACGAAAGATTCTGTTGTAACATGATGCCGAGACATTTAACCTCATTATAATACACAAGCGGCTCGTTGTTTATTTCAAGTCCTGGCACTTCAGATTGCGACAAATTTGCCAGCAATCGAGAGTGGCCGAAAATGATACTGGTGCTCTTTCGTGGATTAACCACCAACCCATGTCTCCTGAACCAGCACGATAGGTTCTTAAGATCTACATTAACGAGTCCTACATTTGTGTTCAAACAGTCGATTTTAGTTGACAGATATAAGTTTAAATCATCGGCGTACAAAATTCGTTTGCAAGTTAAGATTGCATCAGAGATATGATTTAAGTACAGCGCAAAAATTAGGCTGGATAGCGTGGTACCTTGCGGTGTCCCTCTTATAAGCGTAGACCAAGCTGAGGTAGTACCTTTGGTCGTCCTAATACATTGTTTTCTGTCAGTTAAGTATGACCTAAACCATGACACCACCAGGTCGGTACAACCTATTGACTTAAGGATGGACAAAAACAATTGATGTTCAACGCTATTAAATGCATGGCTAAGATCAAGGCTTACAAATAGCGTTAATTTACCTTTATCCATATTTTTTCTAATATCATCGGTAACTTTTATAAGAGCAGTTTGAGTACTGAAATTTTTTCTGTAACCAGACTGATATTCGTCAAGAATTGAGTTTTGTTCGACAAATGCAGAAAATTTGAAATATACCACTTTATCCAAGATTTTAGCCAAGACACTTATCAGAGTGATTGGACGAGAATCACCGAAATTCACAGCAGGATTTCTCTTAATTAACGGGAGTACGAACGCACTTTTCCATACATGTGGATATATTCCATTAGTCAGCGAGAAATTAAAGATATGAACGAGGACATTTATAATTTTATCCGCTATTAATTTAATTAAAATACACGATATGTTGTCAGGGCCCATGGCCAGGGACGAAATGCTTTTTATGGCTAATCTGATTTCGTCTGAGGTAACTGTTGTAAAATCAAACTTAGCTTCATCCTTTGTGGCTACCTGCATATAATAATTCAAAAGTTCGGGATCGACATCATTATCGCTACCTAATTTACAGAAATAGTCGTTAAGGCCGTCTAAATCGACGGTGGGATCATCATTATTAGTGTCCGTTAACTTACCTACTCCTTGGTCTTTGAAAATTTTAAAAAGCTCTTTCGGATTCTTAGCATCTTTTATTTTATTTTTAGCTGCTTTTAAACTAGCATTTCTAACTAAGTTTTTTGCCCTGTTTCTCAATTTTTTATACAACAAACGAGCACCCTCATCCTGCGGACAGCGCCGAGACTTACGGGACGCTTTATTACGGTATTTTTTTAGATTTCGAATTTCTGGCGTTAGCCATGGCGCAGGTTTCTTCGTTACCCGGACTTCCACAAGAGGAAAGTGCCTGTCCATGAGCCGCTGCAAAGATTCGGTGAACAAGGAAACTTTTTCATTCAGATCAGCTGATTGATATATGGCAGAAAAGTCAAGGCCACCGACGTCGCTTTCAAGCGCTTTGATATCGTACTTCATAAAATTTCGGACTTTTATAATTCTATGAATTTTAGGGCGATGGCAAAAGGGAAGACACGCGTAAACAGTATCATGACCTGACATACCAGTTGATGGAAACTGACCAAATTTGTGAACGTTATCGGCATGTTTGGTGATAATGAGATCGAGGCTTGAGTGTACATTATCTCGGTGAAAAGTGGGACCTAGTGGTAACATTTCGAAGTTCAAATTTTTTACCAGGTTGAGTAGTTGCGTCTTGTATGAAGACTCTGCTGATGGGTTAACATTAATATTGAAATCCCCAGTGATACAGATATTTTCATATGAGGTGACAAAACTTTCGATTTCTGCGAAGAAATCATTTGTTGTGCGAAATAATTTTTTCAGCATACTAACACGTGGTATATTCGGAATCAGCGTAAAATTTCCTATAAGAATATGTATAAAGTTTTCAAAAATTTCAAAGTTGAAAAATCAGTCAAAAATCGAAATAATGCCGTTCACTAGTTGTAAAAATCGGTAATATTTGCATGAAACATTGTCCAAATTCAGATTGAACTACTCTTATGAAAGTATCCCTGTATAAATCATAAACTAAAATTTCTCTACAAGGTCAATAGCGACTGAAATGTCGAAGATTTCTTCAAAAATTCGCTCATGGCATTTTTATGCTGCATGACTGGACTTTTTATAGATATTGATTATGAAATAATCGGAATTAATGGGTAGGTAATTTGCGAAGTAGGGAAAAAGGAAATATTTTCTAGCTAATTAAGAGGATATTGCAGCTAATTAGGTAGGTTGTTGTCAGATTGAGGCAATTCTGCGGGAGTTGGTGATCATCCGAGTGAGGCGAAGGTCAGGTCGGGAGATTCCGTCACGAAAGATCTCGCCCCCTCCGCATCTCACGAACACGAGGAGTATCTCACGAGAAGGGGGCTCCCTCGCATCTCACGGAAACGGGCCCCCCTTTCGTATCTCAGAAGGCAAACTCCCTCTCCACCGACAGCTGGGGGTACGAGCCTGCCCGGACCCCGCGAACTGCCTCCGAACTCAGTCAGTGGTCAGCCGTTCGGAGATGCACTTGAACGACCTGAGGGCCCTTTTTCTCGAAGCGCTGAGGATCCTACGGCGAAGGAGACGGCCAGCCTACGACCCCCTCAAGAGGTGACGACCTCCGGGGCCCCCCTTGCCACAAGGCCCCCCTCGTCCACAGGGCCTCTTGCCACAAGGCCCCCTCGTCACTACATGGCCCTTCTCGCCCTCCACAACCTCGTACAGACCTACGAGCCCGGCTTAACTCAGCAGCCCAACAATGTCAACAACATGGCCATCATCGCAGTTTTCTTCGTTTTCTGCACGTTGGAAGCAGTTTTCGTAAGGATCTTCATTGCAGAACACAATATTTTTCCTTCACATCGATAACTGAAAAAATACGCTTTCCTAAAGATTTGTACAGTATATTTACGTTTTGTTTTTACTTTATAGTTACCAAAAAATCAAATAAACTTACGTGATTTTCACCACAATTATGTTTTAAAATCATTTCCACCCAATAATATTCTAAACGAACGAATCGTTCTTATCCAAGTTTAAATTAGTCGTGTTATCTCAATTGATACAAATAGTGAATTTAAACCGCGAAAAAAATTCACACAGATAATACATTTTATTATATGTACTGGGAATATATTGAGTTAAATACTGAATGTAGTGATGAAGGTAATCATTTCTATTAATATTCAATTTTATGTACAAAATAGAGAATTCAAAAGTCACATTTAGAATATAGGTGCAGTAAAATAAGCAGCAGGGATTTTGAATTTACCGTTTTCAAATGCCCTAAGTATGACTTTTCATTGACCAATTTTTCCTAAATAATAGTTTATTAAGTTAAGGAAAGGTGTCAAAACGAAAAATATTTTTGTAGCAACCAAAATTAATTTCTAACTTCAATAATATAACTAATTTGGTACACTCGGTTTTAGCGAATTTTTGAAGAAAATTAAGCTATTGCTCTCTCCTCAAAATTTGTAGAATGTGAATTTTTGAAAACATTTTATGCAGAAATCCGTTTCAGCTATTCTGAAGTTTGACGCATTTTAGCGAATTTTCTTAGAAAATAAAGCTATTGGAATGGCTCCAAAAATTTTAAAATGAAAATTTTCTTCATCAAAATCTGTTTTGAGGCATTCTTAAATGATTCCTGGATTGTAACGCTTTTATATGTGTCATATAAAGATATCACGCTTATGTATGTGTCATTCCAGACGATAGCTCTCCATAGCATTGAGATAAAAACTTCGTTCTTTCGCCAAAAAATCAAGCAATTCAAAAGAAAGGATGAGTTCGTTGGACACAACTTTTTGAACACATTAAATTGGTTAAATTTCAAAAAATGTACTAAAAAAAATCACAAAAAATGACAAAAGAAAGGCTAAACATCGGTGTTTTTATTTTATTTTTTAGCAGAATATTACTCAAATAATGTTTATCAACAATGAAATTGGTAATTTAAAAATTAAAGCTCAAAAATATGCTCAAAATTATAAATAAATTTCATTTAAATGCGCCTAAAAAATCGATAAAAATGTAAACAGTCATGCAGCATGATCGTATGTGCGAATTTTCATAAATGGTCATATTACATTTATGTTAAATTCTGTTGAAATTTGAGCACTTTGGGGACAAATAAAAATTTTATTATACATTTTATAGCAAATTAACTTTTTGTCAGTAATATTCCAATGAACAAACGATTTTGTGGATTTTTACAAATTTTTCAAGTATTTCTAACGATTTTTAGCTTATTTTAATGAAATTTAAGTAAAATTTTCAGTACAATTTTGTGCCTAAATTTTTAAATGTCCTAGTTCATGCTCGATTAATTTTTTCGAGTAGCATTCTGCTAAAAAATAGAATTTTTTTAATTTTTAGCGGTTTTTTGCCTTTTTTAGTGATTTTTTAAGTACATTTTTTGAAATTTGACCAATTTAATGTGCTCAAAAAGTGTTGTCCAACGAACTCATCCTTTCTTTTGAAATGCTTGATTTTTTGGCGAAAGAACGAAGTTTTTATCTCAATTCTATCGAGAGTTATCGTCTGGAATGACACATATATATATACATATAAAAAAGCGTTAAAATCCAGGAATCATTTCAGAATGCCTCAAAACAAATTTCGATGAAGAAAATTTTTGAAAATTTTTATTTTAAAATTTTTGGAGCCATTGCAATAGCTTTATTTTCTAAGAAAATTCGCTAATAAAAATGGTAAAATTCCAAAATCTCTTTTTGAATCGCAGAATATTATTTAGAACGAGTTTTTCTCCATAAAGTTGGTAGTTAACAATTTCTTTCCCTCAGTGACCTTAATTTTCAAAACAATGTAACATAATATAGTACGATAATTTACGAAAATTCGCTCTTACGATCATGCTGCATGACTGGAACTTTTTTAATGTATGTATGTATGTATGTGTCATTCCAGACGATAACTGTCCGTAGAATTGTGCTAGAAACTTCAAGTAAATTTTAAAATGTTAAGGACACAAAACTAAAGTTCAAGTTCGTTGGCCAGCATGATCGGATTACATCTTCGGGTTGAAATTTTCAAAAATGTAGTCAAAAATTTCAAAATAGCCTGTTTTTTCGATTCGTCGTGCGAAATAATTTTTTCAGCATACTAACATGTGGTATATTCGGAATCAGCGTAAAATTTCCTATAAGAATATGTATCAAGTTTTCAAAAATTTCAAAGTTGAAAAATCAGTCAAAAATCGAAATAATGCCGTTCGCTAGTTGTAAAAATCGGTAATATTTGCATAAAACATTGTTCACATTCAGATTGAACTACTCTTATGGAAGTATCCCTGTATAACCAATCCTAGAACCAAGCTGTTTAAAACGTAGGTAGTATCAAAATCATAAACTAAAATTTCTCTACACGATCAATAGCGACTAAAATGTCGAAGATTTCTTCAAAAATTCGCTCATGGGGTCATGCTGCATGACTGGACTTTTTTATTACTTATACCTAGATAAGTGTTTGTGAATGAGTTTCTCTTGGCGGTTTCGGACTTTCGGAACCGAATTTGAAAGAATCCTTAAAAATGAAATTTAAATTGATAGTAAGCCCTTTTTATTCAACATTTTACCATGTTAAACTCTGTTTTCGCCAGTATAATAAACGCAATAAAACTGAAAGAAATTAAAATGATGGAAAGTTCCAGTCATGCAGCATGATTGAATGAGCGAGTTTTCTTAAATTACCACCTTTCGTATTAGATAGGTATATAGTTTGTTAAATGACACAGATCTTTTGTATAAGAAAATTGCTCACAACCAATTTTATGGAAAAGTAACTTGCACTCAATGAAATTCGGCGAATCAAGGAATTTTGGATTTTCAGATTTTTTTGCAGTTTTCATAGATTTTTCAGCAAATATTAATGAAATTTGAGTGTTTTTTTGCATAACTTAGTGCAAAAAAAATTTGATACCCTATTCAATTGTGAGAATTCGTCGTCGGGGACATGAAAGCGGCAAATGAAATGAGAATGACCCACTCGGTATATATACGGTCTTCTTTTCCATTCAACAATTTGTGCTACGATAGAATCTTCGCTGTTGCTGCTATTTGAAGACAAATCCCCAAATATCCATTGTAAGGTACACAAATAATGACAATCAAACTTGAGATTCAAATGAGATTTTTCGTAAATTAACCCTGGAATGTCCCGGCTAAATTTCCAACACTTAACTCCCCGGTGGGGTGTGACAAACCCCAACTTTGAAAAATGTTAGAAAATTCAAAAATAAGTTAAAATTGAATCAAATTTTATTTTTATTCTGTAATCAAGAGTGTAAAGAAACACGAAGTAGATACCTAAGCTCATGAAGAAAAAAGTAATAGTAAGGCAAACCTCACGCTCTGAAGAAAAAATTAATAGCAGAAAGGTACCTCATTGTAACGAAATTTCAATATAAAATTAGCATATTTTCATTTAAAAACAAAAATAAATTAATGAATAAAATCTACAAAACAATTTTCTGAGAATAGTTTGATACCACTTACAAAACCCAAGAACTAGAATGAAAAGGTAACATAAAATTGTCACCAAGCAATAGGATCAACATTCTCAACACTTTGAAGATCTATGATGTTCACAAAAGGAACATCGAACTAGTTTCTCCAAAACTGCCACTTTTGACGCTTCTTCATTGGAGGCAACTTCTTGTAACTCGACAGTATCTCCCGTGTTTGAATTTTCTCCGCCAAAATATACGTAACTTCTTCCTCCAACTGTTCCAAAATGGATCTAATGTCTTCAGGATCCGAAAACTTGCGTTTTTCAGCCATTTCTAACGATGAGCCAATAACAAAACAGTGGGAACGCCCACAAAAATAACACTTGCTATAGAGAAAATCACTAGCGGTTAACTCCCCGGTGGGGTTTGTCAAACCCCAGGCACAAGAAAGTACTACACTACACAGAAGTCTTGAACGTACTAAACTGGAAAAACCCTGAAGCCTTCAGGGAAGAAGTGGGGGTGATATAGAAGGGGGCGAGAAAGAGCCACACGTGCGGGATTCAACATGATAAACTGATTTTAAATCGCGATTGGGGTTTGACAAACCCCATGGGGCATTCCAGGGTTAATAAAGTTGTTCGAAGTTAGAAAGGTCTGGATATCGCATCAACCTCCAGTTATAATAAATTGTTATCCAGCCGTCCAGGGACCAGCTCAATTAAAACGCCAGATATGGTTTAACTAGGGATGGATAAACACCCCCTATTGTGTTATCTAGAGGCTAACGCTATCCTTCAAATAAATCCCTCTTATTCATTGGATAAATATGATTGATAAACCGTTTCTAAGTAGAAACAAAATAGATAGATGCGTCATAAGTGGCATGTTATCATTTTATAGGAAGTAGGCTTACCAAAGTTCGAGGTTACAACCGCATTGGTAGAGGTAAGTACACGTAAAATTTTATAATATATTATCATATCAATATTTTTATAGATAAAATTAAGACTGATTTAGCTTTTAATGGGAGACCGAATTAGTAGGTTTTAGCGAATTTTCTATTGCAATGGCTCCAAAAATTTTAAAATAAAAATTTTCAAAAATTTTCTTCATCGAAATCTGTTTTGAGGCATTCTGAAATGATTCCTGGATTTTAACGCTTTATATATAAATAAATAAATAAATAATATATATATATATATATATATATATATATATATATATATATATATATATATATATATATATATATATGTATGTATATATACATATATATGTATGTATATATACATATATATGTATGTGTGATTCCAGACGATAACTCTCAATAGAATTGAGATAAAAACTTCGTTCTTTCGCCAAAAAATCAAGCATTTCAAAAGAAAGGATGAGTTCTTCGGACATCACTTTTTGAGCACATTACATTGGACAAATTTTAAAAAATGTACTATAAAAAATCACAAAAAATGACAAAAAAGGGTAAACATCGGTGTTTCTATTTTTTGTTTTTAGCATAATATTACTCAAATAAAGTTTATCAACTATGAAGTTGGTAATTTAAAAATTAAAGCTCAAACCTATGCTCAAAATTGTAATTAAATTTCATTAAAATGTGCTACAAAATCGATAAAAATGTAAAAAATTCTAGAAATCCAATATCTTTGTTTCAACAATAGAATGTTATTTAGAACAAAATTTTCAGCAATAAAGTTGATACTTAACAATTTTTTGCAGACAATATGACGAATTTGAGCAATAAAATTATTTCATATATACTATACCTATTTGTCATTGCAGACGATAACTCTCCTTAGGATTGAGATAAAAATTCCGTTCTAGCGCCAAAAAATCAAGCTTTCCAAAAGAAAGGATAAGCTCGTTGTTTCGCACTTTTTGAGTACATTAGATTGGTCAAATTTCAAAAAATGTGCTAAAAAAAAAAAAAATCACTAAAAATGGCTAAAAAACGGCTAAAAATTGTTAAAATTAAATGTATATATTTTTTCTACAGAATATTGCTCAAATAAAGTTTATTAACTATAAACTAGAACATTCAAAAATGTATGCACAAATTATGCTGAAAAATGTGCTTAAATTTTATTAAAATTTTCTAAAAAATCGAAAATAACTGCAAAAAAGCTAAACATCTAAAATCTCTTATTTTAATAGCAGGTTATTATTTAACATAATATTTTTTGCCATAAAATTAATAGTTGAGAATTTCATTGCTCTTAAAAAGCTCTAATTTGAAAACAATTTAACATTATACAATACGATAATTTTCGAAAATTCGCTCATACGATCATGCTGCATGACAGGAACTTTTAAAATTGACTTTCAATTTTTTCCGTATATAAATTACATTTCGGATATAGTAACGTCGGAAACTGTTGAAATTTCATCAACCTATAAAAAAAATTCTTCTAATTCGGCGTATTATTTTCAATAATGAAGCTTCAAGGCAACAAAGGTAATAAGACACCTACTTCATTGTTAGCTCAATATTTGAAAAAGGCAAATTAGCCGAAATATTAAAAATTTAGTTTGTGAAGTTTGTGAAGTTCATGGAAAAACAAAAAACCCATTCTAAATAATAGGTATTTGAAGATTCAAAAAAGGTTTTGGGAGGTTTTTAGCGAATTTTTGAAGAAAATTAAGCTATTGCTTTCGCCTCAAAATTTGTAGAATGTGAATTTTTGAAAAAATTTTATGCAGGAATCCGTTTCAGGCTATTCTGAATCATATTCTGAAGTTTAACGCATTTTGTTTTGTATGTATGTATGTATGTATGTGTCATTCCAGAGATAACTGTCCGTAGAATTGTGCTAGAAACTTCAAACAAATTTTAAAATGTTAAGGACACAAAACGAAAAGTTCAAGTTCATACGCCAGCATGATTGGATTACATCTTCGGGTTGAATATCTCAAAAATGTAGTCAAACATTTCAAAATAGTCTGTTTTTTGCGATTTTTTGAGCGAAATAATTTTTTCAGCATACTAACATGTGGTATATTCGGAATCAGCGTAAAATTTCCTATAAGAATATGTATCAAGTTTTCAAAAATTTCAAAGTTGAAAAATCAGTCAAAAATCGAAATAATGCCGTTCGCTAGTTGTAAAAACGCTGCAAATTATTTCACAAAGGTTTATTATTTTTTCAATTGAGTATGATCGTAGTTTTAGTTGGCTAGCGTACGTCATAAGGCCCGTCCAGACTCCTCGGCGTGCCATACTTCGAGTTGCCACAACCTATACTTCAATAATTATATACGCATGTTTATATTTCTCGATTTGAGCTCCTATCTATTCACATAGTTATTGCCTTAATAATATCATTATCTAAGTACGTACGAAAAGTCGAGAGGATATGTTATTAAATATGCATGCGTAGGAAAAGCTTTGGTATTAACACACAAATATGACCTTGAAAAAAACATATTCATGCCTCGAACGAACGCCGGCGCCGTACCCACTTCAAGCCGCGGCGCCGGCGCCTCCTCTCACCCCCCCCCCCCCCCCCCCCCCCCCGCTCACCTCCCCCCCTCTCCACCCACCGTGACCCCCTGCCAAGCGTGCCAGGGGTGCGCGCGTGTAAAAATACACTTTTTTGCCCGTTTTTGGCCCATAGCATCTATGCGAGTAAAGCGATCGGGATGGTTAAACGTTAGGACCAACTAGACCCCAAATGGAGTATATGTGCGAAAGAACGGGTTTTTTAAGTCAATTCTTAGGCCTTTTATGGCCCGGACGGCGAACGGCGGACGGCGAACGGCGGACGGCGGACGGCGAACGGCGGACGGCGGACGGACATTTCAAATTTGGATTCTACGTACCTTGAAACGTAAAGTGACAAAGTTTGAGGGGGGGTTATAAAAATTTTTTGCTACACGATCACATAGGCTTATTATTGGAAATAATAAACCAATATTATTGGAAATAATAAACCAAAATCGGTAATATTTGCATGAAACATTGTCCACTCGTAATATAAAGCCTCATCATCGATTGGCTGTGGAAATACGTTTCTTTCATATGACGTCGGTATGTTATTTTATTTTATGTCAAGAAATGTTATGATAGGATAGGTACTGTTAAGATTTCAACTGCCTTCAATACTGACCACATTGGACATCGAAATCTATGAATATTTACCTACATTTGTCTTTAAATCTACAAGATTAGTTTAATAATAATAAAGTATGAGTACCTCCTAATTATTTTTAATAATTTGATTCCATGTTTGTCTATCAAAATCATAAACTAAAATTTCTCTACACGATCAATAGGGACTGTAATGTCGAAGATTTCTTCAAAAATTCGCTCATTGGGGTCATGCTGCATGACTGGAATTTTTTCAGTTTTTGCAGATATTTCAGCTAATATTAGTGAAATTAAGCACATTTTTCACAATAATTTTGTGTATAGAGTTGTAATGTTTTATTTCGCCGTTGATGAATAGCTTTTGACTAAAACTCTGCTGAAAAAGATATACGAGCATATAACGATGTATATTATAACGGTATATTCTTGTAAATATGTGATTTTTAGTGAATTTTACTTTAGCAGAGTTAGTTATTTTTATAAGTGAAATTAGCACAACTTCTTTGATAGATTTTAGAGGCGAAGTAATTTTATTTGTTGACAACACAACATGATAATCAACATGTGAATATAACACATTTACCTAACTAAATAAATTAATATTTAGAGTGTCAGTTTGTATAAACAACACGTCCCCTCAAACTGGCAACTCCAAGTTCACTTGTGAAAAACATGATGTTTTGCTCCAGGCAACCTTTTGTCAACACATCAGCAATCATAGATTCCGTTGGTAGGTATCGAAATGTCAATAGTATTTTCGTCAACAAATTGCCTCAGGAAATGATGTCGGATGTCTATATGTTTTGTTCTAGAGTGCTGAGTTGGGTTCTTGGCAAGACAGTGAGCTCCTTGATTGTCATTGTAAATAGTTACACATGACTGAAGTTTTTCATAGTTTAGCTTCAGAGAGAAATGTTTTTAAGAAAATTGCTTCTTTCGCAGATTCAGCTAGAGCCATGTACTCTGCTTCTACAGTCGACAATGCAACGGTTTTTTTGTTTTTTGCTTTCCCAAGTGACTGCTGCTCCTCCCAAAAGAAATGCGAATCCAGTGTAAGATCGCCGATCATCTGGACACGCACCCCAGTCAGCATCAGCGTAACCATTGAGTCCTTTGTCAGTCTACGAAATTTAATCGCGTAATCAGACGTGCCTTTGAGATAACGCAGGATTCTTTTTGCCGCTGCCCAATGGTCATTAGTGTATGCATTGTTGAATTGACTCAACATATTCACTGCGAATGCTATATCAGGTCGTGTGCAAACGGAAAGGTAAAGTAAGGAGCCTATGAGTTGCTGATATGGCAGTTTTTCATCTCTTTTTCAGAAGGAATCATATCCGGTTTTTTCAGTTTCATCCCAGGTTCCAGTGGTGTCGCTACAGGTTTTGCATCTCCAAGCCGAACCTTTTCAGAAGTTCAGCTATATACTTCTTCTGGCTCATCGAGATCGTCCCTCGTCGATGTCTTGATGAAACTCTATTCCCAGGCCGTAGTGAATGTTACCTAGGTCTTTCATTTTAAATGATTTTTTTCAGTTCTCTTTTTACTTCATTTATCCATTTGATGCTACTTGATGATATCCATAGATCATCAAACATAAAATGCAACAAAGATAACGTCGTCACCCCGCTTTGCATGGAAAAACATGGATCCGAATTTGATGGTACCAAGAATTTTCGTAGACATTGGTCCAACTTTTTGTACCATTGCCTCGGAGCCTGTTTGAGTCCGTTACAAAGCCTTTTTTAAACGACATATCTTTTCCCTTCTTCATAGTTTTTCAGTAACTTCTCACTTTTTTGTTTCAGATTTTTTTCTCCTGTTTTTATTATCTTGGTCAATGCTTCTTCAAACATATCAGGTAATTCCATGTGAATGGTCTCTTCCAGGTCTCCATTCAGAAAGGCTGTAACGACATCCATTTGATGAACCTCCAATCTAAAGTTCTACAGACAATGCCATGAGCAATCTTACTGAGCCCATTCTGACCACAGGGGCATAAGTTTCTCTGAAATCAACTCCATACGTTGATTGAAACCCTTAGCCACCAAACGGGCTTTTCGCCTTTCTAGAGAACCATCCGCTTTCAATTTTTCTTTTAGAATGAATCTGCTGCCAATCTTGTTAATGTTGTTTGTTTGTTCTACTAATTCAAATGTATCGTTTTCTATTATCGAGCTTATATTCTGATATTATTGCTTCTTCCATTCACGTGCTTTCTGGGCTGTTCATTGCGTTTTCATGGATATGTCAGCAATGTTAGCTATTTCTTCAAACGTGAAAGAGTTTTCAACTACTCCCTCACCCACCAAAATACAGTTCTGCGGTTGAACTGGCTATATAGTTTCCGTGGCCTGCAGGATTTCCAGACCGAATGATCGAGGCCTTCCCCTCCCTCGGCTGGAAACTACTGGCTGCTCATCGTAGGTAGTGGATGTTATTTCGGGCCAGGTTCTTAATCAGCTGTGTCATATTCATCAGCGTCTTCTAAATTTTGTTGTAGATTATCTCCTTCTTGTCCGTTTCTTGAATTTTGTCTTCTTCAGTGGTATTGTAATTGATTTACTGTCAGTTGTTCTTTCTTCAATTTCGTTTCGAATTCTTCATATTGATTTTCTTTTGAAATTCATCCAGGAACCTTACATCTCTTGTCTCAGTTATTCTTCTTTCTTCTTCCAAAAATATTCTGTACGCTTTACATCTTTCCGAATAACCAAGAAAAATACACGATTTCCCTCGTGGCTGAAATTTTTCCTTTGGTTGGTGATTTATCAAGAGCACGCCCTTGCAACCAAATGTTCTAAAATGGGTTAGAATAGGGGGTTTACCTGTCCACACATTTCAAATGGTGTTTTTCCATCCAAACTTCTTGAAGGACACCTGTTCCGAACGTGATTTGCAGTAAAAATGGCTTCTGCCCAGAATGATGGTGGCAGTCCTGACTGGATCAGCATACATCTCGCAGTTTCATCAAGCGACCGGTTTTTCGTTCTGCTATACCGTTTTGTTCTGGAGTGTGTGTCACAGTCAATCTTCTGCCTATTCTGCTTTATCTAAAAAATTCATCAAATGCTTTATTTTTATATTCGCTTCCATTATCTGATTGTAAAAATTTTATACGACCCCCTTTTTGATTTTCAACTAAATTTTTATATTTTTATAAATTCATTTAGAACGTCACTTTTGTTTTTCACAAATCTTACTTCACACCAACGTGTGTGGTCATCAATAAATGTTAAAAAATATAATTTGAACCTTTCATTGGATGATGTTCGCATAGGTCCACAAATGTCTGTATGAATGATTTCCAGAATTTTAGAAGTTCTAAAAGATTTTGTTGGAAATGGCTTCTGTGCCATTTTTCCATGGCACATACTTTGCAGGTAGATAGTTGTCACTAAATTCAACTCCTAGTGCCCTACGGTGATTTACGATTTCTCTCATACTTCCTTCATTCAGGTGACCTAAACGTTGATGCCATTCTTCGATATTATTAATGTTTCTTTTTTGTGAAATTACACGGCAATTCTCGATACCTCGTTCTTCAAACATAATATAAATTATTTTTACGTTTTGCGGTCAGTATTATTCTGCCTTCATATTTTGAACTACAGCTTCGTTTTTCGTAAATACTACGGCATGCCTTTATCAGTTATTTTACTCACTGACATGAGGTTTGTACGTAAGTCAGGTACATGTAGTGTATTATTTAGTGTCATAATTTTTACGTTTTCATCTCTAGTTATAGCTATTTTAACTGTACCTTACCTTGAATTTTTGTCGATTCATTATTTGCGAGGTTTACTTTTCCATCGAAATGGGTTCTCGAGACGTGAAACGGTTCATCCTCGTTGCACATGTGGGAGCTGCATCCACTGTCCAAGCACCATATCTGGAGTTGGTTTTCAAAGCGAATTCTTCAGTGAATAAGCTGTTGCCCCTTTCTTCTACTTTTCTTGCCTTTGGTCTGTAATAGCAGGAAGATGGTTTATGACCTCGCCTACTACAGTACGGGCAATTTCGGTTATCGATTTGCGGCCTATAAGCAGTCCATTCCTATTCTGATAGTTTGTTTTTCGTGGTTTTGTAGTTTTTCTGTATGTGATCTATTTTGATAGTTTTCTTTACCTTTAGAAGAATGTAGTCTATAATTATTATTACCCCTCGCTGTCATTGCCTCTAAATTCCAACTATTATCTATTCTAGCATCCCCTTGTTCTATTATTTTTATTTACAATATTTTCAGGATCTGGCAGTTCATCTCGCGATTCAATGGCGCATCTGAAGTTGTTATAACTATCTGGGAGGCTATAAAGAAGTATTACAGATAACATATCAGGGTGTATTGTAACTTCCATCATTTTTAATTTATCTACTGCGTCAAAAAACTTTGCAAGATGATCCCTAACGTTGCCATCCTCTTTCATTCGATATAAAATTAATTGCTTTAATAAGGTGGCTTTTCTAGCAGGACCTTTGGATTGGTAAATACTTTCTAAATTTCAACCATAATTCTCTAGATGTTATACAATCTTTTATTGTTTAATCTCCGAAGGTGATATTGCTAAAATAATGTCGCTCGTGCCTTCAAGTCGGTTGTCATCCCATTCTTCTGCTGCTTTGATGGTGTTCTTGATTTCCTTCAGTGACGACTGGACGTTTTTTTCTTCCATTGACATATCCGAGCACATCATTCTTGACAAGCAGGGCTTCCATTTGGACTTTCCAAGTGTCAATGTTGTCTTTATTTAGCGTTTCAATTTTCACGCTCATGGTTGGTATTGATTTAAATTTGTACCTATTTATTTTTGACTACTTTTCAGTGGAAGCTCGCTAGGAGCATAACCTCTTGTAAATATGTGATTTTTAGTGAATTTTACTTTAGCAGAGTTAGTTATTTTTATAAGTGAAATTAGCACAACTATCTTTTGATAGATTTTAGAGGCGAAGTAATTTTATTTGTTGACAACACAACATGATAATTCAACATGTGAATATAACACATTTACTAAAAAATAAATAAAAATATTAGAGTGTCAGTTTGTATATAAACAACATATATTTAACGATTTTTATTTAACAACTTATACTTAGTGATTTTTCTAGTACATTTAGCGAATTTTCTTAGAAAATAAAGCTATTGCAATGGCTCCAAAAATTTTAAAATAAAAATTTTTAAAAATTTAGTTCATCGAAATCTGTTTTGAGGCATTTTGAAATGATGATATATCAGGGGTGCCCACAGGGGGGGGGGGGGGGGTCACGACGCAAACTGCGTCGTTGAAATTTTTGGGGGGGGGTTAGAAAAATGAGTATTTTTTAAATTTTTTTATGAACAAGTAATAAGATTTATTCTAACAATTTGCTAGCGTCAGCTGTTTTCAATTAGAATTACTTTATTGGATAATATGTTGTAGAAACAGGTATTGTGCGCATGCGTTGTGAGTTGTAATTTTCGAATTTTCAATAACGATAATAACAAAGTAGGTTCTAGTTTAGCCCATCAACATGCTTGAATGATTCAGAATGCATCGTAGAAGTTGTTGTGCTTCTTCGATGTTTATTATCCAAGGACATCCCGGAGAAATGCTATTAGCGAATACTCGACGCTGGGAGAGTCATAAATATAATGTTTATTCCTCGAAGCTTTAAGGTTATTTCACATTATTTCTCAGTGATTGCAATCTTCTTTCATTTCAAAGAATACTAGTTTAATTGAACAATGATTCCTCGTTTATTACAACCTGCATCCTTCCTTTAGTTTTTTAATTCTCGTAAATATCCATTTATTTATATATATTGTCATCGTTAAGAGTTAATATTTTTCTATTAAACTTCCTGTCTTTACCATATGAGCGAATCTACGTTTTCTTCTCATTTTGTTTGACTCAAAATTTGGCTCTAAAATAACAACCGGCATCACTTTCAACCACCCCCCCTACCCCATTAGTTACTTTAAGGGTTTGAAAAAAAAAAAAAAAGAAAAAACTGTAAATTTGTACTTAAGGTTATTATTAGAAAATGAAACTATTGCAATGGCTCCAAAATTTTCGATAATTTTCTTAATTGAAATCCGTTTTGAGGCACTCTGAAACGAATTCTTGAGTTCTCGCTTCTCGAGTTCTCGAATTCTCGCTTTTCCATATGTATATTCCAAATGAAAGGATGAGTTTGTTGGCACAGTACTTTTGAGCACATTAATCGGTAACATTTCAAAAATATGCAGACAAAATCATTAAAAATTGCTAAAAACGACCAAAAATATTTAAATTTATATCATTTTATAGCAGATAACAGTACTGTATTTGTCAGGCATCACTCTTGTATGAGCACGTATAACTTGAAAACTGAATAAGCTCAAGCCGAATTAGCTAAAGTACTCCTACATACCACTGTCGCTTTGCAATTCACAGTCATGTTGAGGATTTTTTTCCTTAGACTCTTCTGGAGCGCGAACGATAGGTCGTACAATAGAGGTCGTTGTCTCATTCGATTCATTAATCTGATTTCTAGCTAACTCAAAAAGAATCCTTAAGCGACTCTGGCACACAAGATTGGGCTGGATTTCGGCGTTTGGTTTCTTGACTTTGTATTATATATAGTAGGTATTAGTATATCGCGAAGAGTAGTGTCTTTATTTGTCCATAAATAAAGCCTTTCTTAAAGGAGGAAATTTAAATAAGGTTATAAAGCCCCTCCACCTCCTCTTAAAAAAAGGATATACCTACTCAGAAACCGAAATCGGAAAATTTCTTTTTGGACTTGAAGTGTTATTCGCCAGCAATAAAATTCACTACTAATCAAATCACATCATACACGTGTGATACAAACAATGTCTACCCTAGCAAACAATAACGCCACAACCTTTAACGAAATTATCACTTATTTTCTAATACTCACTCGATGGGCCAATACGAGTTAGGTAAATTGTAACTACAAGTACAGATACAGCTACTAGCAGATAATCCGCTCGCAATTACAGTTACAAGCCCTGGAGTTGCTTTTTGTTTGTGTCGGGTACTTTTACGGATACTGTAACTGTGTCCAAAATCCGCGGACACAGATAATTGCCAAGGAAAAGTAACTACGGATACAGACAGAATTACTTGTCTCTGTAAGCGTCACTGTATCTAGTTACTTTTCCGGAAACAATCACAAAAATCGTCCTAATTTGACTTGAATTTGGAGAATTGACCACTACAACTGCACACCGACTCGCTGTTCGGTCTACAGAGCATGAAACGGGGAAATAACATAATCCAGTCACGCAGCATGGCTACGGACTGCATTTTCACAGAATCGTGCGGTTTTTGGATTTTTAGTGCCACAAATACGCAAAAACTGAACCTCGGCACTGTTGGAAAAATCTGAAATTTCGTACAACACATTCTATAAGCCTCAAAAGTATTCAGTGAAAATTTCAGATTTTATATGGACCCTGTCAAGAAATGGAGGTTTTCAAACATTTGTTTCCTTTCCCACACCACCTCAGGTGGGCACAAGATGGTGGTTGGTCACTGCACTCCATGGAGCATGCTGACGTCGTCGGCTCCATGACGCTGCCGTTTGCTCTCCCAACCTATAGACAGCACTCTTGCGTCCTTACGTCCTATGATGTTGGCACTACTGGAACTTCTACAACTTCCTCTCGGCTTCTCCTCCCGTCTCCTGTTCTGTTCTCGTCTCTGCCTGGTTGTGAACTGCTTCGTAGATAGCTTTCTTGTATATATCACTATATTAAATATAGTCAGTGGTTAAATCATTTGTGATTGCTCTAGTGTTGATTCTTTCGATTCACCTCATTAAGTAAGTAACATTCGATTAATACATCTCCCGATCTATCTGATTTCGCAGACCCTAAAGTGAAAAGCACGTCAGTACGGTGTGCAGTGCGTGAAAAGTTAAACAGGAAATTTTGGAGGCCGAAGAAGCATAATTTCAGAAGTAGGGATCAATTTTCCAAATTCCAGTCAAATTAGGAAGATTTTCGTGATTGTACCCGAAAAAGTAACTAGGTAGATACAAGTAACTGTATCTGTATCCGTAGTTACTTTCTCTCGGCAAGTATCAGTATCCACGGATTTCTGATATAGTTTCAGTATCCGTAAAAGGATCTGTGTCGGTAGATACAGATACCAAGTAACTGTAAGTACATCTTCACGATTTCATTTGTGTAACTTCTATACGGTTAGTACACTGAATTTGATAAATTGGCTGATTTGGCGCCTTTTGGTTTATTATTTCCAATAATAAGCCTATGTGATCGTGTAGCAAAAAATTTCCTGGCAAGCTTGGCAGGGGGTCACGGTGGTTGTTGAGGGGGGTGAGCGGGGGTGGAGTGAGAGGAGGCCCCACGGCACCTTGTGGTGGCTGGAGTGACCAGTGGCGTACCAGAGGGGTGTAGGAGAATGGATATTTATTACTTTTACGTGTTATACCCATATAATACACCGCGGCACCATGAGGTGGGTACAGCGTTCCTTCGAGGCATGAATATATGTTTTTTTTCTAGGTCATATTTGTGTATTAATACCAATGCTTTTCCTACACATATTTAATAACATATCCTCTCGACTTTTCGTACATACTTAGATAATGATATTATTAAGGCAATAACTATGTTTACGCAGATTGTCGGCATCGTAGCGAGATGGGTCTAGAGGTTACGGGGACTCCCCGTCTTCTCTTTATCTTCAACTTAGCGTTATCGCGCCGCTCGTGCCTTCTCGTTATCTTACCCCTTCTTCCACGAATTCGGATTGCAATCCGCCGAAGCAGTGGGCCGGCAGTTCTCTTCGATCATCCAAACAAGTAACCTACGTCGCCTCTTCCGATTTTTTGCACACGTGCGTCGCGTAATTTCGCTCGAATTTGATTTGCTGCGGACTTCTCGGTAACAGTACCTACTTACCGCGGGTCTCCATCGTTGTTCCTGGCCCTCTGAAGTTCTCAGCTGCCTACCTACCGACAGAAATTGACGCAAGGAGGTGTTGAAGCAAACTACCTGCTACCTCGGTAATTTACGTCGCCATTCTACCCCGTAAGTCGACAAATTTAATCAACATCCTCTATTATTATCTACTTCGAGCACGTCCTTATACCTACTACAAGAGAAGAAGCGATTATTCTACCAAATTAACGAATATAAAGCAAGTGTTGTGCCTACGAACTAATAAGTGCTACAACTGAAATATATATTACTACTTATAACTATATTATCGCCTAGATCAAGGAACTATAACTAAAACTACTCACACTAAATTAATTAAAATCTATTGTACTTACCTGCTTTCTAGTCACGCTTCCACGGATATTCGATTATTGTTCAATAAATTACTATAAAATTGACTTGCAGATTTCTGGATTGTCTCTCCCATCTTACCAACCATTTCTATAGAGTAGAAAGGCGTACTCAAAGCTATATCAGCCTTCACATTTTGGTAGCAGAGCGTGGTTGGTAACGATGTTGGGAGGTGATTTGCTTGACACTGCAGGCAAACCTATGGAACCAAAGAAACAAGCCCCTTCGCTCGATAAAGAGGCTTTGAAAAAATCCAATACTCTGAAAAGGAGACTGGAAGCAGCACTGGCAGAAGTACGTAACATCAATGATATGGGACGTCAAGCAATCAGTGATTCATCCCATGTTGATACATTTCGAGGCATGTTTCGTGCATTAAATAAATATTTTGAGAAATTTGACTCTATTTGGGAGGATCTTCTTGATTTATACGATGATGCTGGAATGTCTATGAGCTTCCCCTCTACTTCAGAAGCCCAAATGAAGTCTGCTGCTCAAAGGTACTACTATGAAGCTAACACAAACTTTGAAAGGCTTACTGTGCGTGCTCAATCGTCATTCTCTGCATCCCACGAAACCTCTATTGCAACCAGAAGCCTTCCTTCTATCAAACTTCCCGATTTCACTGGCGAGATTACCCATTGGCCTAAGTTTCGAGACATATATTCATTGGTGCACAACGACGACACCCTTGCACCAAGCATGAAATTCCAGTACCTTAAATCTGCATTGAAAGGTGCTGCATCCAGTTTGATTTCTCGCTTTGCAATCGAAGATGACACTAATTACCCACTAGCATGGAAGGCGGTGACAGATGCTTATAATAATAAGCGAATACTCGCTACTACCTACCTGAATCAGGTGCTCGATTTCAAACCTTTGCAGGGTAGAGCTACTGTTGAATCCCTACAGTCCTTTCGTGCCACAGTATCAGACTCCATTGCTGCATTCAAGCTATTGAACATCGATGACCCTATCGAATTCGTCTTGTTTCACCTGGCATCTAAGGCTCTCGACTCAGGCACACGCGAGCAGTTCGAAATTTCTTCAGGCAATTCCGAATTCCCTACATTTCAGCAACTGGACAAATTTGTCAGCGACCGCTGTTTAGCTCTTCAATTGGCAAGCTAGTTTTAGCTTTCAATCTACTGCTGGAGGGAATACAATGAGCAACTCTGGAAAACAACATAAACATGAAGCAAGGATGAAACTTCCCAAGCGGACTGTTCTCTTAGCTGGTTCTGCGAAAACTCCTGGAGATAAAAACAGAGCTCACAATACAGATGACCGTTCTACACCATGTTTCGTCTGCAAGAATGGAGATCGCCACCATCTTCTCAGCTGTCCTAAGTACGATGCAGCCAGAGCCCCAGAAAGAGCTATAATGCTGAGGAACTGGTCTGGCTGTTTGAACTGTCTCTCACCTCATCACGGTGTTGCAGATTGCAAATCACGCTGGCATTGCCGGTTTTGTAAAGAAAGACACCACGCCAGCTTGCACCGCCATGACATCCCTCTGAACACAGCATCCAACGAGTCTCAATCTACAAACCTAGGGAGTTCTCTCATCGGATCATCTCTAACGTCTACCAGTGAAACTAACGTTATATTAGGTACAGTTGTTGCTGAGATTCAGGATGCCCGAGGACGTTTTCAGACCATCCGCATTGTCGTTGACTCAGGAAGCCAATATTCCTTTATTACCAAGAAGTGTCTTGACCGGCTTGTTCTTACCTCTACGAAATTTCCAAAGAAGATATCTGGAATCGGTCAAACGATATTTGAAGGTGCAAAGGGAAAAACCACTGTCATGATCAGACCAACAGGATCTCAGGAACCTGAGGTCAATACAGAGGCGATTGTCGTATCCGGAATCACCTCCTACCTCCCTACTGTCAGCCTACCCATTGACATGCGGGCTCGCTTCTACAAGTACACTCTTGCCGATCCTAAGTTCTGGCAACCAGGCGCTATAGATTTTCTACTTGGAGCTGATTTGTTCCCAGAAATATGCACAGGAAGTATCGTGACCTCTGAACCTGGTTATCCAAGACTGCTATCTTCAATATTTGGGCACATTGTCATGGGTCGATATGGCGATGTCCCTGCATCTGATAATCCGACAGCCCTATTCTCATTGGGTGAGCCTTCGGATCTAAAAGAAGAGCTGAAACGCTTTTGGGAACTCGAGGAGCCTGCAGTGACCCCTCCTACAATGAGCGAAGAAGATGTTCGCTGTGAAGAATTCTACAGAACGACTCACTGCCGTGCAGAAGATGGCCGCTAAATCGTCCGTATTCCATTCAAGGATAGTAACCCCATCATTGGAGACTCTTCAAAGGTAGCACTCAAGAGGAAAGGAAACTAGAACGAGACCCTGTGATTCAAGGAAAATATCAGGAATTCATGGACAACTACATATCCATGGGTCACATGGCTCCTGCAAATTCAAACCCAAAGTTCTTTATACCCCATCACTGCATTACCCGAGATCTGGGCTCAGACGTCAAAATCCGCGTCGTTTTTTATGCAAGTGTCAGAGTTTTCCCATCAACACTGAACGATGTTGTAATGACCGGGCCAAATTTGCAGAAGGACCTTCGGGCGATTCTCTTGAAGTTCCGTAAGCATAGGTATGTGTTCATGACTGACGCTGTGAAGATGTTCCGCATGATATGGGTCAATGAAGCTGATTGGCCCTATCAGACTATCTATTGGCGCACTTCTCCCGACACCGATGTCAGTTCATTTTTCCTGAGAACGGTGACATACGGAATGGCTTGTTCACCGTACCTTGCCCTAAGGAACAAGGAACAACAATGCAAGGATGAGGGCCACAAATTCCCTCTTGCGGCAAAGGCTGTCTCTGAGGACGTTTACATGGATGACTTTGCAACGGGCACTGATTCAGTGGAAGATATTCTGGAGCTTCAGCAACAAGTTGTGGGACTTATGAAATGTGGTGGATTTTCCCTCAGTAAATGGGCCAGTAATTGCAAACAGGTGTTGCAGGCTGTCTCCTCTGAAACTGAGAACATTCCTGTCCAGCTGAGCGAGAGAGACGACCACACAGTCAAGGTGCTGGGGCTAAAATGGGACCCAATGATGGATTGCTTCATGTATGATATCAAGGAGCCTGACATTATCTACACTAAACGAGCCATTCTGTCTGTTGTTGCTCGTATTTTTGACCCATTAGGGTTTCTCACTCCTATCACTCTACGGCTCAAAACGTTCATTCAGGAATTGTGGAAGTTGGGACTTGGTTGGGGTATGACTATTCTGATTCATCTCAGAGAGCTGTGGAGGGGCACGGTTGAACAGTTGCCATGTATTCGCACTCTCAGGATTCCTCGCTTTATTAAAACCTCTGGCCACTATGCCTTTCAAATAGTGGGATTTGCTGATGCCTCCACAAAGGCATACTGTGCTACAATCTATCTTCGACTGCAATCCGGCTCTGAAGTCCACGTCTTCCTTTTATCAGCCAAATCAAGATTGGCGCCGGTGAAGACAGTATCTGTTCCCCGACTTGAGTTGTGTGCTGCCTTGCTGCTTTCTGATCTATTCCAATCTCTAGCTGAGTTCTATGAATCACTGTCTGGCAATGGTGAGCTCCCAATATTCTTCTCCGACCCCACTATAGTGCTTGGCTGGTTGAAGACACCATCACATCTACTTAAGACATTTGTTTCGAACCGAGTAGTCTCCATTGTTGACAGGATTCCAGCTTCTATGTGGCATCATGTGCGTCCCGAGGATAATCCTGCTGATTTGGGATCCCGGGGCGTATTCCCATCAGACTTGATCAGCAGCAGCCTCTGGTGGAATGGTCCGCATTGGTTGGTTTCTCCACGTGCTGAATGGCCTCATTCTACAGCATCCCAGGTGGATGACTTACCAGAACTGAAGCAACCTACTGCTCTATCTGTTGCCCAAATTCTAAACCCACTGATTGTCTGGATGACTAGGTTCTCAGCATATGGACGACTTGGCCGATCAGTCGCCTGGATGAAGCGTTGGTGGTACAACACCAAACATGTTGGATGTTGCTGCTGCCCAATGTTGGTTGGCCCCTTGGTTTTTCCAGAGATACAGAGAGCAACCATGGCATGCATAAAGGCCGTCCAGAGACATTATTTCTTCTATGACAAGGAACCATCCATAGAAGTTGCATCTAAGCGCTTCCCAAACCTTAGTCCATATTTTGATTCTGAGAACATTTTACGTGTTGGTGGTCGCTTGTCTCAGGCGAGCATACCTGATAGCCAAAAGCATCCGATTCTTCTACCCAACAATGCCCATTTTACCTACCTATTGATCGACCATTACCACAAGGCATTTCTACACCCTGGACCATCACAACTCCAAGCCTTAATCCAGATGTGATATTGGATCCCATCATTGCAAAGATTGGTCCGCAAACGAGGTTTTTTGTGTATGGTCTGCTATCGGTCGAAGGGCAAGATTTTTCATCAATTGATGGGTGAACTTCCGCGATATCGCCTTGAGGGTGGACAAGCCTTCAAGCATGTTGGTGTGGACTTTGGAGGACCTTGGGTCATGCGAGACTCTCTTCGAAGAAAGGCCCAGACGTCGAAAATTTACCTTTGTCTCTATGTCTGCATGGCAACGAGAGCTGTTCACCTGGAGGCAGTGACAAGACTCACTACCGATGCGTTCATTGCTTCGTTCCAGCGGTTCATTTCCCGACGCGGAATTCCCAGCATTGTCTACTCAGACAATGGGTCAAATTTTGTGGGAGCTGCACGCCATCTGAAGGAATTGTTTGCCTGGCTCAAGGAGATATCGACGAGAGATTCAATTCTTCACTTTGCTGCAAACCAAGGCATAGACTGGAAATTCAACCCACCACAGACACCACATACTGGTGGTATATGGGAAGCAGGAATAAAATCCGCCAAAAATCGTCTCCGACTAGCCATTGGTGATTCGGTGTTGACATATGAAGAGTTTGCCAAACTATTTGCACAGATCGAAGCTTCACTAAACTCCAGACCACTTTGCCCAGTATCACCTAGCCTAGAAGATTTCCTATTCTTGACCCCAGGTCATTTCTTGGTCGGCGGCCCCCTACAGGCGATTCCTGAGCCCTCCCTTCTGGACCTCCGACTGAATATTTTGCACCGTTGGCAGCTTGTCCAGCGCATGCATCAGCACTTCTGGAGACGATGGAGGCTGGAATATTTGGCGACTCTGCAGACACGCTGCAAATGGCAACGCCAAGTGCCTAATTTGGAGGTTGGTGATTTGGTGATACTGAAGGAGGACTGCCTGCCATTACACTGGCCAGCAGCTCGAGTTGTTGACGTTCATCCGGGCAAGGATGGTTTGGTTCGTATTGTCTCTCTTCGCACCTCTAATGGAAAGGTGCTGCGTCGGCATGTCCATCAGTGTGCTCCCCTTCTTCCACTGAAGCAGCCTCCATATGCGTCTATTAACTGAACTTCTGGTCCTTCGAGCCGGATTTGATCTGGACCAGCATGACTGGACTTCACTAACCCCATTAACCATTCTTCACTAAAGAAATTTGCATGCAAATTTGGTCGGCGGCATGTTTACGCCGATTGTCGGCATCGTAGCGAGATGGGTCTAGAGGTTACGGGGACTCCCCGTCTTCTCTTTATCTTCAACTTAGCGTTATCGCGCCGCTCGTGCCTTCTCGTTATCTTACCCCTTCTTCCACGAATTCGGATTGCAATCCGCCGAAGCAGTGGGCCGGCAGTTCTCTTCGATCATCCAAACAAGTAACCTACGTCGCCTCTTCCGATTTTTTGCACACGTGCGTCGCGTAATTTCGCTCGAATTTGATTTGCTGCGGACTTCTCGGTAACAATACCTACTTACCGCGGGTCTCCATCGTTGTTCCTGGCCCTCTGAAGTTCTCAGCTGCCTACCTACCGACAGAAATTGACGCAAGGAGGTGTTGAAGCAAACTACCTGCTACCTCGGTAATTTACGTCGCCATTCTACCCCGTAAGTCGACAAATTTAATCAACATCCTCTATTATTATCTACTTCGAGCACGTCCTTATACCTACTACAAGAGAAGAAGCGATTAACCTACCAAATTAACGAATATAAAGCAAGTGTTGTGCCTACGAACTAATAAGTGCTACAACTGAAATATATATTACTACTTATAACTATATTATCGCCTAGATCAAGGAACTATAACTAAAACTACTTAAACTAAATTAATTAAAATCTATTGTACTTACCTGCTTTCTAGTCACGCTTCCACGGATATTCGATTATTGTTCAATAAATTACTATAAAATTGACTTGCAGATTTCTGGATTGTCTCTCCCATCTTACCAACCATTTCTATAGAGTAGAAAGGCGTACTCAAAGCTATATCAGCCTTCACAACTATTTGAATAGATATGAGCTCAAATCGAGAAATATAAACATGCGTATACAATTGAGGAGCTGACATGGAAAAGCAGTTAAGTCCAAAAATCGAAAGAACATTTTTTTTTGTCGAAGTGCAAGTAAACAGTCACGCCATCGGCCTTAGGTCCTCCCGCCCTTGCTAGATCGCACCCTGAATAAATGTGTGACCTTTGCGTGGAGAAGAGATCATGTCCAAAAAAATCTGATAAGAGTTCAGAGGGAGTTCCTATGAAATTTGATTTTTGGACTTTACTGCTTTTCCATGTCAGCTCCTCAATTATAGAAGTATAGGTTGTGGCAACTCGAAATAGGACACGCCGAGGAGTCTGGACGGGCCTTATGACATACGCAAGCCAACTAAAACTACGATCATACTCAATTGAAAAAATAATAAACCTTTGTGAAATAATTTTCAGCGTTATTGGCATAAATTATTCAAATTTGGCGCAAGTATCCGAAAAAGCATTTAGATACCCGGGTAACAAATTACTGCCCTACTCTGGCTAAACTTACATATGGATGTTTTAGGTCCCACGTAATTGGCTATAAATACGAAATCCTCTTCCGCAGCGGATAAACCGGATCCCACTCGCTCTTTCTCTGCTGATTATTGAGCAGATTACTATCAACGGTATAAAGGATCCCCCCTCCCCTCTCTGGAGGATCAACTTTCGCCTCACGTCAACCTCTAGTCACTACTTATTCAAGGCATAAGCCTCCGTCGCATCAAGGCCTGAATGCTTAGTGAATTTTGAGAACACCACAATGGGGAGAGTCCTGTATTACAAACGCACGAGGTTGAAGGTAAGTGATCTTGTTCTCCTTTGAAGCCGAGTATTATGCTGAAGATACTTTAGGTGATACAACGCTACAGCTCGCAAGAGAGAACACCAGGTACCTAATAATTTTGCTAAAATTCGACAGAAAAAAAAAATTATCTGAAAAAAGAAAAAGTCCAGTCATGCAGCATGACCCCATGAGCGAATTTTTAAAGAAATCTTCGACATTTCAGTCGCTACTGATCGTGTAGAGAAATTTTAGTTCATGATTTTGATAGACAAATATGGAATCAAATTATTAAAAATAATTAGGAGGTACTCATACTTTATTATTATTAAACTAATCTTGTAGATTTAAAGACAAATGTAGGTAAATATTCATAGATTTCGATGTCAAATGTGGTCAGTATTGAAGGCAGTTGAAATCTTAACAGTATCCTATCATAACATCATCAAATCTTGACATAAAATAAAATAACATACCGACGTCATATGGTTCTACGATTGGTTATTCAGGGATACTTCCAGAAGAGTAGTTCAATCTGAATTCGGACAATGTTTCATGCAAATATTACCGATTTTTACAACTAGCGAACGGCATTATTTCGATTTTTGACTGATTTTCCAACTTTAAAATTTTTGAAAACTTGATACATATTTTTATAGGAAATTTTACGCTGATTCCGAATATACCACATGTTAGTACGATGAAAAAATTATTTCGCACTACAAATCGCAAAAAACAGGCTATTTTGAAATTTTTGACTACATTTTTCAAAATTTCAACCCGAAGATGTAATCCGATCATGCTGGCGTATGAACTTGAACTTTCGTTTTGTGTCCTTAACATTTTAAAATTAGTTTCAAGTTTCTAGCACAATTCTACGGACAGTTATCGTCTGGAATGACACGTAGATACATACGTATTATATATATACATACATACATTAAAACCAGTCATGCAGCATGATCGTATGAGCGAATTTTCATAAACTATCTAAGGTGCTCGTTAAATTGCATTGAAATTGGAGCAATTTTAGTTGACAGAAATGAAAAACCAATTTTATGGCAAAAAACTTATTCAAAATAAAATTCCACTGATTCAAAAGGGATTTTTGATTTTTAAATGTTTTTGCAGTTTTATAGATATTTTAGCAAATTTTAATGACATTTAAGTACGTTTTTAATCATAATTTTGAGCAAAAATTTTTAATGTCCTTGGTAATCGTTGAAAATTTATTTTTGACTAAAATTCTGCAAAAAATAGAAATTTCACGATTTTTGGCCGTTTTTAGCCATTTTTAGTGATTTTTTGGGTACATTTTTCGAAATTTGACCAATTTAATGTGCTCAAAAATTGTTGTCCAACAAACTCATCCTTTCTTTTGGAATGCTTGATTTTTTGGCGAAAGAACGAAGTTTTTATCTCAATTCTATCGAGAGTTATCGTCTGGAATGACACATACATATATATATATATACATATATATATATATATATATATATATATATATATATATATATATATATATATATATATATATATATATATATATATACATATAAAAAAGCGTTAAAATCCAGGAATCATTTCAGAATGCCTCAAAACAGATTTCGATGAAGAAAATTTTTGAACATTTTTATTTTAAAATTTTTGGAGCCATTGCAATAGCTTTATTTTCTAAGAAAATTCGCTAAAATCCGTTAAACTTCAGAATATGATTCAGAGTAGCCTGAAACTCGAGCATTTTGACAAAAATGTTTGACAATATTTCAGTACTAGAGTGAATTAATTCTCTTTGGTTCGTAGGGTGAATTGCCCAATGAATGAACACTTAAGCTCTTAGCACACTAGTGACGAACTTGAATGTTTATAGTTCTCGAAGTACTACATTAATTGAATTTGTCTGATGTTGTTTAAAATTAGATAAGGAACATGAATAGTATGCGAGAAGATGAGAAAAGTTGAATTTTATAGCCAATTTTTCACTACAAACGAATTAATGTATTTCCCCATGAACGAACACTACTTCCTAGTGAATGAACCCTGAAATTCCAGTGAATGAACACTCCATTCCCAGGCACATTTCCTGATAACTATCTCTTGTTTCTTTAAAACCAATCATCACTCGAGCTACGTAATTAAAAAAAGTCCAGTCATGCAGCATGACCCCATGAGCGAATTTTTGAAGAATATTACCTACTTTTACAACCAGCGAACGGCATTATATCGATTTTTGACTGATTTTTCAACCTTGAAATTTTTGAAAACTTGATACATATTCTTATAGGAAATTTTACGCTGATTCCGAATATACCACATGTTAGTATGCTGAAAAAATTATTTCGCACGACAAATCGCAAAAAACAGGCTATTTTGAAATTGTTGACTACATTTTTGAAAATTTCAACCCGAAGATGTAATCCGATCAAGCTGGCCAACGAACTTGAACTTTCGTTTTGTGCCCTTAACATTTTAAAATTTGTTTGAAGTTTCTAGCACAATTCTACGGACAGTTATCGTCTGGAATGACACATACATACATACATACATATACACATACATACATACATATATACATACATAAAAAAATGCGTTAAACTTCAGAATATGATTCAGAATAGCCTGAAACAGATTTCTGCATAATTTTTTTTCAAAAATTCACATTCTACAAATTTTGAGGCGAGAGCAATAGCTTAATTTTCTTCAAAAATTCGCTAAAAGTCCAGTCATGCAGCATGACCCCATGAGCGAATTTTTGAAGAAATCTTCGACATTTCAGTCGCTACTGATCGTGTAGAGAAATTTTAGTTTATGATTTTGATAGACAAACATGGAATCAAATTATTAAAAATAATTAGGATGTACTAGTACGTTTTAAACAGCATGGTTCTAGGATTGGTTATACAGGGATACTTCCATAAGAGTAGTTCAATCTGAATTTGGACAATGTTTCATGCAAATATTACCGATTTTTACAACTAGCGAACGGCATTATTTCGATTTTTGACTGATTTTTCAACCTTGAAATTTTTGGAAACTTGATACATATTCTTATAGGAAATTTTACGCTGATTCCGAATATACCACATGTTAGTATGCTAAAAAAATTATTTCGCACAACAAATCGCAAAAAACAGGCTATTTTGAAATTTTTGACTACATTTTTGAAAATTCCAACCCGAAGATGTAATCCGATCATGCTGGCCAACGAACTTGAACTTTCGTTTTGTATCCTTAACATTTTAAAATTTGTTTGAAGTTTCTAGCACAACTCTACGGACAGTTATCGTCTGGAATGACACACACATACATACATATTTTTTTTTTTTTTTTTTTTTTTTTACGAAACTCCCCTCAAAGGCGGAGAGGGCACACCATTAAATTTAAAAATAAACAAATAAATTAAAAAAGTGGGGAGGACGCCCAGGTTTACCCGACGCCGGCTCTAGGGATAAGGGAAGTTGCAGGACGAGGAGGAAGAATGGGATGAAAGGAAGTGCCCCTATAAAATGACCACCAGTTCAAGTAAGAACCCCTCAGGACGCTGGTGGTGATACCACGGAGTACTCCTGCCGAGATGCCCAACTCGAGTAACTCCGTGGCGCTTTTCCCGCACCACACCCCGCGCCATGACACGGTCGCAGCCATAACTTCGGTGTTATTAGGTGCCACTCCTTTTAGCTCAGATATCGCCTGTCGCAGATCATTTCTATCATATTTACTTTTCTTAGCCCGCCAGGTTTGCTCCATGTCCACACTGCCACTGACAACCTGGACATCCAGGATAATGGCAGACCCATCGGGCTTGATCGCAACGATATCTGGCTTCTTGCCCCGGTCACTCGGCATGTGGTATAGTCTCTCTCTCTCTCAACAGCCCAAGCGCCTGCTATCTGCTTGACAACCGCATCATGACGGAGAATGCGGCCACCATGAGTACGAGGACACTGGTGCACTACATGATACAGGTTCTCATTTTTACCCCGACAGGCGCGGCAAAGGGTATCCACTGTTCCGCGACTACTCCTCGAACACCTCACCGAGGTGGCCAATGTGGCCAACCGGACGGCATGAAAATTGCGGTAGTCGCGGGCCCCAATGCCCTCTGAAGCCCATTCCACCCACTGGGAAGAAATGGGGGATTCAGAGCACCGTCGGAGTTCTTTACCATCTACTGACTCATGCAGTGCAGCAGCGAACTCAGCAGATGAGCTGGGTTTGGGAGCAGTTGGTGTTGCTCGGTCGCACCTCAACAACTGCTGCTTGACAAAGTCAAGGTCAGCAGCAGTGCGAGCGACCTCCCAGCTCGAGCCCCTAAGGGCAAGCAGGCGCTGGCGGCGTAAAGATGGTATGCTAGCTGAGAGAGAGACAATACCGAGCCCACCGGCCTTGACCGGTGCATGGACATAGGCACTTGGGACACCAGTTGGAAAGCCAGCCAAGAGTGCACAGCAGAGCGAACTTCACGATCTAACTCTAGCAACCTCCCCGCAGTAAGCCTACCAAAGACTAGCCCATAGGTCAGCTTTGGCAGCAAGTACGTGCGAAGGAAGCGCAGCTTCTGCTGTGGCTTCAATGGAGCCTTGGTGATACGAGCCCCACCAAGGTCCACACGGCTTGCGGCAATGGTGGCCACACCCATGAAGTCAACTCCAAGGTACCGCCAAACCTCCAGCAAGGATCGGGTGGGGATGGGTGACTGTCCTATGACAAAACACTCCTCATCCACCACCTTCACCTGATGCTGGCGACCCGACGGGACCAAGGAGACTGACCCACACTTATCTGGGTTAACCACCAAACCACACCTGGCTAGCTGCTCAGCAAAGGCATTAACGGCGACCTGCAAGCCCTCACGGGTTTCGGCGAGTAGGATTACATCATCGGCAAAAGCCAGTGCACCTACTCGCACCCCAGGGGCGAGATCGAACCCTATTTCAGCTGGCAGCTTACCCAAGGCCGTGTCCACGACCAGGTTAAAGAGGAGTGGCGACAGAGGATCCCCCTGACGTACCCCACGCCCAATGACAACATCCCCTGACATCTCACCTCGTGCCTCGAGGACCGTCACGCCTTCGTGGTACAGGCAAGCAACGTACTCAATTAAACGAGTAGGTGCCCCGACAACACGAAGACAATCGGTCAGGGCAAAATGGCTAACGGTGTCAAAGGCCTTAGCGACGTCCAGAGCGGCAAGATGGAGTTGCCGTTTCTTAATACGGGCCAGCGAAATGACAGTTTGGAGAACTGTAAGGTTCTCCGCTGTGCCATTTGCTGGCCGAAATGCTCTCTGGACGTCACCTATGACACCAGCAGCTTGGAGGCGAGATGCCAGAATCTTCTGGAAATGGCGGAAGACTGCAGACGATATAGATATCGGGCGGTAGCCTCCAGGCCCACTTCCCCCTTTCTTTGGGATGAAAATTGTCCGGGCACGGGTCAACGCTTTCGGGGGTCTTCCAGATAGTAGCAACAGGTTGAGGATGAGCAGCCTAACATTCTTTGGAGCTTTATTCCAGCGTCGGGCGGAAATAACATCAGGCCCAGCAGAAGTGGAGTTTTTGACACGGCACTTATGTGCCTCGTCATGAAGCACCGGCGAGCACATGATGCCACGCAAGGAATCCCTGGTGGAAGCTCAGGGTACCACCGGCTCTCCAGGGTTGTGGCTGGGAGCACTCAAGAGTGGCTCCCAATAGTCCACAAACTCCTGGAGAGGGGGCAAAACTTGCTCATCCCCAGCTCCCTCCAGTACCTCCGCAGCCACTCGAGCCGGATGCTTCCTCCACAACCTCTGGACCCGCTGATATTCCCGCCTTCTTGCTTGTTTCGCTGCTCTGCGACCTCCACGAGGCACCAAAGTAGGAAGAAATGCTCCCTGATGCCCCGTCACGGTCGCTTCCTCAAGCCGTGGGAAGATCCTCTGTATATAGGCTGCAACCCTGTCCTCCAAGCCTTCAGGCCTCTCAACAGCCCGCCTCGCCAGGTCCTGCAGGTAGGCACTCTCATAACCATCAATCCTCAACACTTCAACACTTCAGTCTTCAAGTCTTCAAGAAGATCGGAGGTCCCGGGGGAGGATTGTTGAATGGCGGGCTGTTGCCCCACGCCTGTAGGAGATGTGGGAGAGGCCCCACGGCTATTGGCCAGGATCGCCTCCTGGACCAGCTGCTTATAGTGGGGCCTCAGGCGAAGAGATTGGATGGCAGAAAGCGTGCGCACGGGAAAACGTTGTTGCAAAAATACATTAATATGACGTACCCCTTTGCGCACAGCCTCTGCCTCCTCTGCTGCCATTCGCCGCAAATCCTCAGAAGCATACCTGGGCCGCTCTCGCTCTATGTCAATTGCAGCGTTGGCCTCCACAGGATGCTTCTGCCAGATGTGAAGGCTCTCTCACAATGGGCACACTGGTGGGCATTATTCAGGGCAGAGGAAGAGGATGAAGGGTAGGATGAAGAGGATGATGATGAGGGGGGGGGGGGGGGATGACTGACGCCCCTGCCTGGGACGCTCCCGAGCGCCTCCCCTAGAACCCCGGTGCCAATGGGCACGCGGGGGTTATGAGGCTCTTGTTGATTCTGATCCATAACGGGGGAAGCGTTTGTAAGGGACAGGAGGCCCATTGGCATGAGCCGCCCCCCTTATCGCCAGCGGGTCATTTCGCCACCCTCTGTTCACCCAGAGGGTGCCCGGGTTGCGCGACGGGGACGCATGACCATGACTTGGGTAGGGATATGAAGGAGCTCCGAAGAGATAAAAACACCTACAGTTGCCCTACCCCAGCTACCAAACATCTACTACCATAGGTACCATAGTACCATAGGTACTACCGTAGGCTACATACATACATACATACATACATAAAAATGCGTTAAACTTCAGAATATGGTTCAGAATAGCCTGAAACGGATTCCTGCATTAAATTTTTTCAAAAATTCACATTCTACAAATTTTGAGGCGAGAGCAATAGCTTAATTTTCTTCAAAAATTCGCTAAAAGGAAAAAATCCATCACATTAGCTACCAACTATAGGTAAGTGAGCATAAAATAGGGTAAGAAAAACGTGATCGAACATCATCAATTTTTATTCCAGGACAGGAACTTTGAACATAAAAAAATAAATGTAAGCAAGTAGAATAATATGAGGAACATTATTTGGAAATATTGGTAGATAGGAATCTATACGAAAGATCGACCACTATATACTATAAGTACTTACTGCTAAGTGAAAACTGATAGGTTTGAAAAAACCAAAACAAAACATTGGAAATATGTACGTATAAAAATAAAGTATAAACATCACTTTGGTTCTTCGATTAATTCTGTACGTCCATGTTACAAATTGAGGAAGCCATACTGCCCACCCAACTTGGCAGACGCTCTTAACGGGTTTTTCAATCTGCCATCGCCACTCTTATTGTCCGGGTGGCAACCCTGCTAGGGAGGGACGTCCTACAAATTGTAGATACAATTCATAGGAATTCATTCAAGATTCAGAATTTTTCTCTTCCTTCGGATGTGGATCTATCTTCTTGCTCCTGTACCAGCATCAGTGGTAAAGTAATAGTCGTTTTAAACCACTAGTTTGCTCTTAGTGTGGACATGAAAACTCCTGAAGGACAGCCAATAAATTTCGAAGAAATATCATCTTTGTTAGCGGGTATCTCTTTCAGTACCTACACCAATTTCTAAACGGAAGTTAGTGAAAAACGTTGTCTATTTCCACGAAAAATAAACAGTTACCTGTTTAATCGATTTCGACGGTTATGCCATCATCAATAACAAACAATAACTGAAGATACATTAGAAAGGACACAGCTTTTATAGTAACAGCTTTTATAGTATTACCGAGAGGTTACAAAGTAGGTTTTAGAACTAAAAATAGTCTTAACGCATTACTAGGATCCGTTAAGAACATAATCAATGTTCAGGATAAAAGTGGGGTTTATAAACTAAAATGTTCTTGTGGCTACGAATATTGCGGTCAAACTGGTAGGAAATTCAGGGAAAGAATGGACGAGCATCAGGAGAAAATAAGGGTAAGTCTACATTTACGAAAAACTTAAGGAATCCAATCATAGTTACAATTTTGATTTGACAGATAGTTTGTAGAATTTCTTCATTTTTGCCCGAAGGGAGGTATGTTGAATGTACTTAAAAAATTCGAAATGATCAAAAGTGACTGATCTGGTAAATGTTTAAATGAGGATATACCTCAATATATTTCACCACTAATAGGTCCATTTTTATAAAGCTTGGAATTATCCCTTCACAATGTTGAAACCATATTTAGTTATTTCCCCCTTTCACTTCATCTAATTAGCTATAATCCCCCGTCACCTTGTTTGCACTTGATTGGTTGTAACTCCTGCCCCTTTCATTTCTCTTGACCAATGGGATTCAATCTCCCTTCACCTGTTACTATAAAAGCTGTGTCCTTTCTAATGTATCTTCAGTTATTGTTTGTTACTGATGATGGCCTAACCGTCGAAATCGATCTAACAGTGTAACTCTTTATTTTTCGTGGAAATAGACAACGTTTTTCACTAACTTCCGTTTTGAAATGGGTTTCCACAACTTCGTCGCTAGTGATTTAGTTCGTACCAATTTCTAAAGCGCACAACTGTGCTCGCCCCATAAAATATGATGAAATATAAACAGGAAATCCCATAAGCACATGAAGTACGCTCAATCATTTCATTTTTGATTCTTCGCGGTTTCACCCGACCTAATCGAAATGCCCACGCTATCTCGCCAACTTTACGACGAGAGAGGTGCGCTAGATCTCGAATAGGCGCGTATAGTGCGACTGTGAACCTACATTATGAGCCAAACCATCCTGTTTCATACCCTGGAAAAAAAATTTCGAATGCATACGATATATTAGAGCATAAACTAGATACCTTCTCAGGTCATAAAAGTTTGGAAGAGCTTTGCGTTTCCTTGCATTGACCTAGAATGAAGAACATCTGTTGTGAAAGTTTCGTTAAATTTATTCCATCAACAGTTCTTTCAGAAAGCTTCTCGTAAAACTGCATTTTTTCTTTTGATGACTAGAAAACCAATTTCTGTCTTACAAGTTGGGGGAGGGTGCGAAGCATAACAGGTATTTTGATTGAGACATCGTTGGAAAATATAAAGGTTCATTTTTGAAGAGAACCAAAACAACATTGCTAATCATTACATGACGGTATACTTTTCAGGCTGGTTATCACACCAATTTCGCTTTATGATTACTGTAGGTAGAGAAGCTTTGGGTTCGTGCAAGAAGTCGAAAAAAATTATTGTCCTCCAAATTATAAATTCCCTCTTGCTTTTAGCGAATTTTATTAGAAAATGGAGCGGTTGTAATGGCTCAGAGAATTTCTTGAGCCTTCTCAGACTGGAGCAATTTAGTTCTTGTTTCGGGATAAAGGTCCTCCAAAAGATGAAGCCTAATGAGAACAAGACTAAATTGCTTTAGTCTGAGAAGGCTCACAGTAATGCCTTGATAGCTTATTAGCCACCAGGACTCAACTTTAGAAGATGAATATTCCATCCAGTTTAATATATCCCCAGAACAACTCCATAGTTCCAGTTTTTAAGATTTCGTCACAACGTGAAATTTCCACATCATTATGTTAGCACTATATTTGAAACAAGTGCCGCCGTGCCGACGGCTGTAATACCCCCTTTTCTACGAAAAGTTGGGTAAAATGGGTATAAGGCCAACTAGCCGAAATACATACAAGTTATACGAACTAAACTAAAACTTAATCACTCGCGACGAAGTTGTGGAAACCCCTTACAAAACGGAAGTTAGTGAAAAACGTTGTCTATTTCCACGAAAAATAAAGAGTTACAATGTTAAATCGATTTCGACGGTTAGGCCATCATCAGTAACAAACAATAACCAAGTTATAAAGTTATTGTATATATATAATAAAGTTATTGTTTGTTACTGATGATGGCCTAACCGTCGAAATCGATTTAACATTGTAACTTTTTATTTTTCGTGGAAATAGACAACGTTTTTCACTAACTTCTGTTTTACAGACAATTTAGTTTGTGAAGATCCTTTCTGTTTCACTTATTATTTCTGAACTTTGCATCAATGTATATATTAATATATAAACTAGTATTTCTGCATTGGACATCCCTTTCTGCGCAGATCATTAATTGGAATACGTACTATATTTGTATGAATATACAGATAAAACGTAGAATCCAAATGCAATGAAACCGAATTAGCTGATGAATTCTTGCTTAAGAAAGACGTTTTGCAATTTAAAACCGTGTTAACGATACTTTTAAATTTCAAGACCAAGTCTTCGAATGATGACCGATATCCCGTGGTTTATCAGAAATCAAAACATTCACAGTGACTTGAATACCGAAAGTCTAGAAAATATCTTAAAGTAAGAGGAATGTTATAAACAGGGCTAAAGAATAAAGTAGTACATCAGGAAGTTAAGTCTTGGAAAAGTTAATCGTTTTCAACGTTGAGCTTATGTGATTACAACTTTTGCAGGTTGATTCACGACTTCTTGCAACTTTCTTCAAAGTTTCTGAGATGAAAAAGTTGAATTAAAATGACATCTGAGAAGCAGACGTAGGCATTCTCGACAATATTTTTCATCGCCCCACTACAACTGTGGACTCAACTACGACGGAAAATTTGCTCTCTAGTCTCTTATTATTGCACTAGGACGTGATCCTATAGACGGAGAATGCCGCCTTCCTCTTGGGATGTTCGACTAATGAGATTCAGTGTCGAGGAAATGCAAATTCTAGTAAGAAGCGGTTGACTCAAGATGATAGCTTGTTTGATTTGAACGAGTTCCAATCAAAGTTAAGAAGTGCAAACACCGTGTCTCGTCAAATCGTTAAGCAATTTTCCTTGTGTCAGTTGTGTTGCGGTGACGTGGTAAATTTTTGTCTTTGGACCATAAAAAATTATTTCACAATGGTGTATGATTTCTGTATTAGATAGCCCTTCTACGCAGGACACTGGTCCATAAAAAATTACCTATCAAGCTGAAGGTGTATTGGAGTTTATCATGATTCACCTGAACTGTGGGAGGTGAAAAGGGACTATTCTGATGATAGAAAGACGTTCGCACAATAGATTGCGAGGTATATGCTCGCGTTGGCGCAAACAGGCATTTGAACACACGTGGAGTTTGTGCAAATTGTTCAACCTTGTATGGGGCCTTGAAGATTATAGCGATTCTTCAGTAAATATTTCCAATATCATATTTTGAATTCATGTTATTAATTATTATGGTTTTTTGACACGGATATGTCTTTGCTCTGGGGGGTCAACCAAAAATTTCCGTCACGCAAAATTGATGTCAATATTTCAGTGTTTTTCACGTACAACCCAGCCGTTGCAAGGGGAATGGAACTTCCGCAGTTTTCATCGCATAAAAATCGTTCGCCACTCGTTGGAAAGCGCTTGATTTATGTGATAAATGTTCACATCTCAAGCTACCAATTTCCCCCTCCTTACGTACCTGTCTACATTCCTAAACTAAGTTGATTGGACTATAAACAATTTTAATAATCCGGTTACAATATTCTTAACGTAAAGCAATAGCATCATTTACTCCACTCCATAGGAAACATTTTCATCCCCTGACAACAGTCGACTGTTAACAACAACTCATTGCGTCTGTATTGGAGAGATAACTTTAATTTATTGTATGCTTTTTGTGCCTCCAAGAATGATAAAATAAATTCTTTATCCTACATTTCGTCGCCTACAGTCCAAAGTTAAAGGATTTGTTTACGAATCTCGAGGACGACCGTCGTTATGAAATCCCCAATCGAAGACATATCCAAGTAACATGGTATCTGCTTGTAAAGCAGATAGTGGAACTCGTTTACGCTTTTTTTTTTTTTTTTTAGGTTTCCTTCGCGACCCAAAAACATTATTCGAATTAGGTAGGTACGCTTTGTTGTAAATCTATAGAAATAATACTATTGTTGATCTTTTACTGAACCAGCGAAATTTATCATCGATTCTCGCCTCATTTGACAACAATGCCAGGATGTCTCCGAACCAAGTTCTTGCAAAACAGCATCAGGGTAATCGGCGGATGATTTCGATTCTGCAGTTTCACTGCGATTTGTGGGAAACTGTGCATGAATATAAGAAGCAGACGTTATGTCAGTGATCTTATCTGCCATAGTTGATAATTTATTCAGGTCGTCGTCACTGGCACTCAAAACCTGACACTTGGGTGGGCAGACGCTAGTCCCATAATGGTTTCAGTAAACCTACCAACAAGAGATGACGCATTTCACGGAGAAATTACGTTGGACGATTTTCACCTAATTTTAATTCGCTCGGTATTTCGCGTAGCTGTGTCTGCTCGGAATCAGTGAACTTGCCTTCAAGCCTTGCTCTTTCTGTGCCGTACATGGTATGCATAGGTGGGTTGCTTATTATGTCACTAACTTGAGTTAAAACCTCGCTTCCAGGAGCTACTACATGCGTATGATATTTTGTAACAACATTTGTGATTCTAGTATTGAAGAACTGTGAATCAAACAGTCTCTCTCGTTATTTCAATAAACGAATTTCCTTGCCTTGACAGCTCCCCATTGACTTCAAGGGTGATGATATATATGCCCTAGTTCTTGTAAAGGAAACGCAGGACAAGTAGGTGCTAATAAAGTGAAAAGATGTCGTGGAAGAAACAGGTGAGGGGAAAGAAGTTGGCGTCTAAAATAAATACCCACCTTACTATGGTGACATTCGTCGTTTCGATATAAGATAAACCCAACGATCTGTCTTCCACATAATAACAGAGTGTGAAAGTAAGGAAAGACCCAGAGATAGCAGAATGAAGTTCACTTTGGCCGATGTCTTCTCTAGGAGCTTTCGTGGTCTCTGGCACTTAGGGCGTCAGCCGGGAAAGATTTATCGGGCCGGAATCCCAAGATAAGTGGGAAGCCGTATGTACCGAACCTTCTCCGCGGCTACCGTCGGATGGGAGTGCCGGCACTTTTTATTCCGTTTGGTTAATCGCGTTAAACCGCCTAACGTAAGTCGTGTCGTAAGCTGACTGGTGTCCTTGGCGTTTGGAGATGATGACGCCTTACACCTGTGACAATATAAGCGATTGTATCGATGAAGTTTCCAATGACTATTTGATTACCTACCCCATTTCATCATTAGTAGGTAGCTCCTCAAACCTCGAAGCAAGAGCATGATTTCTATACCAATAATTTCTTGCGCGAACGTAACGCTTTTCACGCATTATTTTCTCATTGCCTAACTTTATCCAGAAAATTCGTGAGCACAACATAGCACGGAAGAAGAGCCTTCTTCCATGACGACAGGTAGAGGTAAACAAAATAGCTGTGATAGCGGTGATAAAAAAGGGATGGGTTGATCATAAGGTCGCTAGTAGCGCAAGTTTTGGGGCTTAAGGCCGTATCACACTTGCACTATTTCAGCTTTTTTCTCAAATTTTTAATGCTCGAACGTGAAGAAGGCAGTGTTTTTTTTTTTTTCAAGGTCAGCTTCTTACACCATTACGCATCCTGGCGGAGCATTTTTAAACTCACTTGGGAAAATTAGAACATATTCTAATGATTACCTAAACTCAAAAAAATGCTAAAACGTGACCCTTGGGAAGGTAACAATTCAATGGAAAACCCCTAGGAGCCGTAACCTGACAGATTTAATATAACTTCATTCCGCCAGAATGCGCTGTTTTTGCACTTATTGCTCTTCAGCATTCACAGCTGACCTTGGAAAAAAGCACTTTGCCTTCTTCACGGTCGAGCATTAAAAATGCGTGAAAAAAGTAGAAATAATGCAAGTGTGATACGGCCTTTAGGCAGCTCGGGGATATGGCCCGTGGGCCGTGATTTGAATTTATGCAGGACCGCATCTTTCGCAAGACTGCGAGACGAGCAAATGTTAGTAACATGTTGGTAGATAACATGTCGGAAGTTAATATGTAGTGGAAAGACTAAAATAATTACCTACCAAATTTTAAATAATTGAAGTTTCTATTATATGATTGAGCTCCGGAGCGATTTTCTTTGCTATTCATCCTGAACCTTTGCTATGAAGCTGGAATTTCGAAGGCACCTAACATGAAACTGTTTTTACATTGAATCATTTATTTATTTATTATATACATATTATTTATTTATTACAGTTTACAGGACACATTACTATTACATACAGTAGTATACATCCCCTTACTAAAAAAAATCTCTATTATTGAATTTTTCATGTCTTTGCCCTGGCACATTGCACAAATTATTTCTGTTCTAGAACCAAAAATTTCAACCATGTATCATGTTTTCTCCTCGATATTGATTCGAAATTCTATGAAAACATCAGAAATTAACAAGCGGTTGCAATCATGTTCACAATATCAATTATTGAGAATGATCACCTGTGTGTAAACAATTATTTATATAACCATGCTCATAACTCAGTTTGTTGGACACGCACTTCGCCGTAGTTAACATAATATTGTTGGATAAATCGAGAGCTTTCGAACGAATGGTCAACGAATTTTGTGGGATGAAAAACGACGAAGTACCATTTCCCTAGCAACGACTCGGTTGTAGGCGGAAATCACTGTAACACTATATGTTTCGTGCGCGGAAAAAAATTGACGCGCAAAAATTGCTAGGACCCCAGGGCTAAAACATGATACATGTTAACAAAAATAACCAATGACAAATAGTTCACACGATAATAAAACATATTGGTAACTAATGCATGCATTACAGGGACGTACGTTCCTATGAATTGATTGTATCTAGTTTTGCTGCGAATTAAAATAAGAGAAAAAACGCTGCAAATTATTTCACAAAGGTTTATTATTTTTTCAATTGATTATGATCGTAGTTTTAGTTGGCTTGCGTACGTCATAAGGTCCGTCCAGACTCCTGTCCTATTTCGAGTTGCCACAACCTATACTTCTATAATTATATACGCATGTTTATATTTCTCGGTTTGAGCTCCTATCTATTCTAATAGTTATTGCCTTAATAATATCATTATCTAAGTACGTACGAAAAGTCGAGAGGATATGTTATTAAATATACGGGTAAACGTTAGGAGCAACTAGACCCCAATTGGAGTCTATGTGCGAAAAAACGGGTTTTTTAAGTCAATTCTTAGGCCTTTTATGGCCCGGACGGCAAACGGCGAATGGCGGACGGGGAATGGCGGGCGGCGGACGGACATTTCAAATTTGGATTCTACGCACCTTGAAACGTAAAGTGACAAAGTTTGAGGGGGGGGGGGGGGGGGGGGGGTGGGGGGGGGGGAGTTATAATTTTTTTTGCTACACGATCACATAGGCTTATTAGTGGAAATAATAAACCAAAAGCGTTAAACTGTAGGGTTCGTATCAGAATGCCTCAAAACGGATTTCTACGAAGAAATTATTCAAAAATTTTGAATTTTAAAATTTTTGGAGCCATTGCAATAGCTTCATTTTCTACAAAAATTCGTTAACATAATTCGAAGCCTTTGCTACCGATGAAGTGTTTTCAATCAAGCGTACTTTCCTTTTCTGTAATATTATGTTAATTGGCTGACAAAAAAGCCGAAAAACTACAATGATTAAGTTACCTTACACAGACAGACATACTTTTCATTTATATAGGTGGATTTGCAAAAATCCACATCAAAATCGGCCAAGCCGTTTGGACGTAAATCTACCGACACTTTTTTTCCGACCGACACTTTTTTCCCGACCGGCACATTTTCTATTGATTTTCACGTACAACCAAGGCGTTACTAGGGAAGAGTAACTCCCATAGTTTTCATAGTAGGAAAATCGTTCGCCACTTTTTGGAATGCTCTCATTTTACCACGACATTTTATGACCTCTAAGCCATTGTAGTGTCAAGGAATGCTGATTTATTACTCTAAGTTAAAAACTAATATTGTTTTGTAACCATAATGGAATAATCTTGTGAAAAGAAGATCTTGTGAATAGAATCTTGTATACCATGGTTTTACAATTGAGTAGTAGGTACCAACTGGTAAGCAGTAGGTACTAGACATATCCATGATCTTTTGTTTTTCCCATCAAGGGAGAATTTTCGTATTTATTCTTCTATTCATGTCGTAGTTTTATATTTATTTATGTTATAATATGGATTTAGTTAACAATGCCGCTTGTTTTGTTGTCACTTGGTTGAGAAGTTAAACTTGGTTATAGTAATTCTAGACTCGCACAGTAACAGAAAATCACCTACCTATGTAGGTACTCCGTTCTAATTTCGATTAGTAAAATATTTATGTCGAAGTTTTAAATTTATTTACATTTAAGAACCAGAGGGAAGAAAGCATGTTCCATGTTTTAGCATTTTAGCCGAAGGCTCAAAGCGGAATGCAACCGTGGCGTCCAGGGGGTAATGATTTTTGTAATTATTATTACATGTTGATTTTTGTATTACCTAGGCCATTATGAATATAAAAAGATTGATTGATTCAAGGAACCGAGATAGATGAATCAGTTGAACAGGAAGTTCATATTTGCAAACAGGGACATAATATGTTTCCGCGGGCCGTTGGAGTTGTTGGGAAAGTGAAAAAGCAACGTTTTAACGGCAATAGGGCGAGCAAAAACAGCCCGAGCTGGTCCGTAAAGCGGCTTTCGTTTGGGTTCCCGGCTCGTATTCAAATATCACCGCTATCGGTTGCGTTCGCCGCATCTCCGGGTCAGTTGCGGGATGACCGGTCGTAGACCTACTTTCTCGGAGGGCGCTGGGGTCATTCGCAATCCCGAAGTTCTTTATTCTGATGACATCTCGGGCGAGGCTTCACATTACTTTCTCCACGACTTAAAATTATTGCGTAGTTACATACGTGTTTTCCTATGCCAAAGCATCAGTTCTATCGTCAGGGATGCTCAGGCCGGCCAATGAGGTATCACATATCATCTACATAACAATTGCTTCGTACACTGTGGTGAAAAACGTCTGCTTAGTTGGGGGGGGGGGGGGGGGGTTAACGGAGGGGGTAATACTGATAAAACATGATTGCTTTAGCTATTCTAGTCCGATTTTCATGATTCTTTTTTTGGTCTAGTTTTGGAACATGTACCTAACAGGAGTTTTAAATTTCGTGATGGATGGGGGTGAATGGAGGGGTTAATAACGGCAATTCATGATATTTTTACTATATTCATCAAACTGTTTTTATTGTTTGTTCGATCCAGATTTTAGTCCAGTTATGCAACCTCGGAAATTTCAAATTTAACGTCGGTAAAGGGGTAAAATGGTGTAAGGAGCGTGTAATTCCGATAAATCAGGATACTTTTATTTTTGGTTTATTATTTCCAATAATAAGCTTATGTGATCGTGTAGCAAAAAATTTATATAACCCCCCCTCAAACTTTGTCACTTTACGTTTCAAGGTACGAAGAATCCAAATTTGAACTGTCCCTCCGCCGTTCGCCGTTCTCCGTCCGCCGTCCGGGCCATAAAAGGCATAAGAATTGACTTAAAAAACCCGTTCTTTTGCACATAGACTCCATTTGGGGTCTAGTTGGTCCTAACGTTTAACCATCCCGATCGCTTTACTCGCATAGATGCTATGGGCCAAAACGGGCGAAAAAGTGTCTTTTTCAAGGCTTTGAGTGTTAGGCTTATGCACGCACGCACGCCTGGCACGCTTGGCAGGGGGTCACGGTGGGTGGTGAGGGGGGGGGGGGGGTGAGCGGGGGGTGGAGTGAGAGGAGGCGCCGCGGCACCTTGTGGTGTCTGGGATGACCAGGGGCGTAGCAGAGGGGTGAAGGAGAATGGACATTTATTACTTTTACGTGTTATACCCATATAATACACCGCGGCACCATGAGGTGGGTACGGCGTTCTTTCGAGGCATGAATATATGTTTTTTTCTAGGTCATATTTGTGTGTTAATACCAATGCTTTTCCTACGCATATTTAATAACATATCCTCTCGACTTTTCGTACGTACTTGGATAATGATATTATTAAGGCAATAACTATTAGAATAGATAGGAGCTCAAACCGAGAAATATAAACATGCGTATATAATTATAGAAGTATAGGTTGTGGCAACTCGAAATAGGACAGGAGTCTGGACGGGCCTTATGACGTACGCAAGCCAACTAAAACTACGATCATAATCAATTGAAAAAATAATAAACCTTTGTGAAATAATTTGCAGCGTTTTTTCTCTTATTTTAATTCGCAGCAAAACTAGATACAATCAATTCATAGGAACGTACGTCCCTGTAATGCATGCATTAGTTACCAATATGTTTTATTATCGTGTGAACTATTTGTCATTGGTTATTTTTGTTAACATGTATCATGTTTTAGCCCTGGGGTCCTAGCAATTTTTGCTCGTCAATTTTTTTCCGCGCACGAAACATATAGTGTTACAGTGATTTCCGCCTACAACCGAGTCGTTGCTAGGGAAATGGTACTTCGTCGTTTTTCATCCCACAAAATTCGTTGACCATTCGTTCGAAAGCTCTCGATTTATCCAACAATATTATGTTAACTACGGCGAAGTGCGTGTCCAACAAACTGAGTTATGAGCATGGTTATATAAATAATTGTTTACACACAGGTGATCATTCTCAATAATTGATATTGTGAACATGATTGCAACCGCTTGTTAATTTCTGATGTTTTCATAGAATTTCGAATCAATATCGAGGAGAAAACATGATACATGGTTGAAATTTTTGGTTCTAGAACAGAAATAATTTGTGCAATGTGCCAGGGCAAAGACATGAAAATGTCAATAATAGAGATTTTTTTTAGTAAGGGGATGTATACTACTGTATGTAATAGTAATGTGTCCTGTAAACTGTAATAAATAAATAAATAAATAAAAGCGTTAAAATTACCAGTTTGATCTATTAGAGAGTTCCTGCGCTTTATGGTCACTGTAGATGCAAATCCGTATTGTACAATACGGAGGATGTTTCACATTAAGGATCCGTATTCGGCCGGATATAAACGGAGACTAAGCTGATCCGTTCCAGTCGAATTTCAGTCAACCATATTGTAATGTAACCTGCCATTTGGGTAACATGGTGTTTTGGTTTTTTTCGGTTTATAGTTGAGAAAAAAAGAGAATAAATGAGTAGGTAGGTAGGCACAACATAGTGCATTTACCCAATTTTGACATGGATTTATATTTGCTCTGGGGGTTCAACCAAAAATTTCCGTCACGCAAAATTGAAGTCACAATTTCAGTGTTTTTCACGTACAACCCAGCCGTTGCTAGGGGAATGGAACTTCCTCAGTTTTCATCGCACAAAAATCGTTCGCCACTCGTTGGAAAGCGCTTGATTTATGTGATAAATGTTCACATCTCAGGCTACCAATTTCCCCCTCCTTACTTACCTGGCTACATTCCTAAACTAAGTTGAATGGACTATAAACAGCCGGTTAGTATATTCTTAACGTAAAGCAATAGCATCATTTACTCCACTCCATAGGAAACATTTTCATCCCCTGACAACAGTCGACTGTTAACAACAACTCATTACGTCTGTATTGGAGAAATAACTTTAATTTATAGTATGCTATTAATTTGTGCCTCCAAGAATGATAAAATAAATTCTTTATCCTACATTTCGTCGCTTACAGTCCAAAGTTAAAGGATTTGTTTACAACTCTCGAGGACGATCGTTATGAAATCCCCAATCGAAGACATATCCATGTAACATGGTATCTGCTTGTAAAGCAGATAGTGGAACTCGTTTACGAGTTTCGGTATGGTTGATTTACTAAGGTTTTCAATAACAAACAAACCTTTCTAATCAACCAAGATTTTGTAAGTCTTGTAACAATTGGAACTGCCCAAATAAAGAAACATTGCTGTCTTAATGACCTGCTATTAGATTAGGCGTGCTAATTAATTAGCCGCCCACCGCCTCATTTCGAAATCTTCAGGGCATGTGACGTTTCACGTGCTAGTTTTAACGTCATACTTACGTCACCAACTTTTTATTCGTTCCATTTAGATTACCAACCGAAGCTCATACTACTCATCTAAGGAGAGAGAGTGGCGGTGAGGAACCTTTAGGTCATTACAGTTGCAGACTTTTAATAAAATCAGTTTTTACCTACTAGGGATCAACCTACATAAGTAACTACCTAATTTAGGAGTTTTCAAGCTCGAATTTCTATCGCGAAGCTTTTCGACGCAGTTAACTTCTAATTAGCTCGACACAGATCCCCAGTTTGTTTAGTTATGTAAAAGATACCCTTTCCAAACCCCCTTCCCCAAAACACCCCCATGGGTCGGAATTGAAAATTTCTGAATAGGCTGTGGTTTTTTAGTGTTATCCGAATATATTTTATCAATCAGGTCCTCAGTTCATTCAGTGATGTTCGAAATACCCCCATTCCGCCGTCACCCATCCCTCAAAATACCCTTTATGATTCAGATTTGAAAATTTCAAGTAGTATGTGACTCAAATTAGAGTATTCCAAACATATTTAATCAATCAGGTCCTCCGTTTATTCAGTGATGTCCAGGATAATTCATTTCACACCCCTCTCCCCCTCCACACTCCTCTAAAAAAACACCCCTTTTGGGTCAGATTTGAGAAATTTCAAGTAGCCTGTTATTTGAATAAGTATAGTTCAAAACATATTGTAGCAATCACGTCCCCAGTTTATTCTGTGATGTTCATGATACCCCATCCCCCACCCCCCGACCCCCAAAACACCCCCGATAGGTTAGATTGGAATACTTGAAGTAGACTGCGATTCAAGTAAGAGTTTTCCAAACATTTCTTACCAATCAGCTCCAGTTTATTTACTGATGTCCATGATACCCCATTCCACAACTCTCCTCTTCCAAAATACCCCCTATGCGTTAGATTTGGAAAATGTTAAGTAGCTTGTGGTTCAAGTTAGAGTAATCCAAACACATTCCACAATCAGATTACCGGTTTTTTCAGTGACTTCCAAAATACGAATTTTTATACTTCCCCCCTTCCACAGAATACCCCCCTATGGGGCAGATTTGAAAAATTTCAAATAGCCTGTGATTTAAGTAAGAATAACCCAAACAAATTAGCCCAATCAGATCCTCAGTTTGTTCAATTGTGTCCAAGGTGACCCATTTCACCCCCTCCCTCTCCCCTAAAACACCCCCTCTGTCTCAAATTTTAAAAACTCAAATAGCCTATAATTTGAGTTGTACTGATACAGACATTTCTCCCTACTCATATCAGTGGTCCAATGACCCCTGTAATAGTGAACTACGGACAAACATAAGAACAGACACACATACAGACAGAGAAAAATTGAGAAAATGGTACCAATCGTATAGACAATGTATAGACAAAAATACTTACGATTTTATTAATATAGATTGGGAAGACTCATGTTACGCATCTGTGATTCGCAGGAACGTTTCATTAGGTTTTTTGCGTATGAATACGTTTTTAAATTTATGGTTATAATGAAAAATAAATAAATCATTGTAAAAATAAAAGTAAACATAATAAATATTGTAGAAATCAGTATATTACGATCTTGGTAACGTGAACGGATTAACCATGCCAATTAACTCTAGGTAGGTACTTCTCATAGTTCATACAGGGCGTATAAAATCACTCAGTTGGTTCACACCACTACTGCTATGCTGTGCGGCATTACGTATATGTACGTCCAGTTTCTGGTAAAGTGTTTGGGACATTGGCGTAGCTAAGCCATTTTTTATGGAGGGGCAACAGTCGAGGATTTAATTTTATTTTATAGTTTTCTATTAATTTCTAGCGCTTGTTGCTGAGTATATGAAGACTCTTAATAAACTGCCAAACGTTCATATAAGTAGGTAGGTGCTCAATGGCTTTTTGCAATGATCTGAAATCACGGACGCTTTCATATTCATAAACCTACCTATAGATTATTAAAGCATAATACTACTTAGAAAAAATATTATCCAAATAACTGATCAGAACGTGAAAAATTACGATAAATACGAATAGGTACCTACCGATGAATTGAGGAGCACTAGGTTTATTATACTATAATACAACGGGAAACTGTTTTGAAACGAACAACCAAGCTTGATCAAGTAGGCAGTAAAAAGTAGGGGAAGTTCATAGGGGAATTGGTGGATACTGAACAATGGATATTTTTCTAGGGAAAAATCGCATATGGGCTCACCCCAGTAGGTAGTGGGGAACGACTTGATAGTTTGTAGTATCCACATTTCCGTTTGGTTGACTAGGTGATTTTACTATGCTCCGTGGGGCTAAACAATATCCACGCCATTTGCCTATACACAAACGAACCTAATAACTATTTCTTCATCTTCTTCTTCTCTGCTTCATTTGGTAACTATTTCTTTATTAAGCGGTCTTGAGACGCTCTTAACTATTTCTTTATTAAGAGCGTCTCAAGACCGCTTGGCAACCAGAATCGTATAATAGTAATAACAGTTGTGTTTTACTATATAATTACATTCTTTAATTGAAGGTGTTAGGTACTGAAGTTGGAAGCGTAAAATTATTTTGGCTATATCCATACAACAAAATTCTGCGTCCTCTATAATTTATGGAGGGGCTCTGCCCACCCTGCCCCTCCTCAAACTACGCCACTGGTTTGGGACGACTCTTTGCTAAAAGTAGGACATCTTCTGTTCAATACAGGTACCTAGTAAGTGTGGAACGATGCAAAGTGTAGTTTTATATATAATAATAAACAGTTGTTTTATAGCCACTTGATGTGATGGGCGGGTAGTAGGCGTGAAGTTCCGAGGAAACCTCAAACCAGCTGATTTGTCTCTCCAATTCAGGTCAGGCAAGTTGCGTCAAAAGAGCGCGCGGTTCAACGCTGCCCCCCCTCCGGCCCAGAATTTCATCACTGGAACGACAATAGCTCCGAACCTGCTCGCTGGGTTTGTAACCTCCCAGACTGTCATCATCTCCGCGCGGTGATATTTCGTCTTTCGAGTCGAAACTAACGAAGCTGTGGGTCGAGCAACGTGGTTCTGGGCATTTCGTCAGATGCGTTGAGCAAATCCACCGAATGGCAATGCAACTCCTGAAGGAATGACTTTTCATGCAGTTGGAAGAAATGTGTGTATGAAGGGGGTTGGAAAGGTTTAAACATTTTTTCCAATTTCTTTTAGCTTCTTAGCTCTATTTAACAATACTTAGCTGCTATTTAGCTCCAATTTCTTAGCAATTTCTATTAATATTCAATTTTAGGTACAAAACAGAGAATTCAAAAGTCACTTTTAGAATATAGGTGCAGTAAAATAAGCAGCAGGGATTTTGAATTAACAGTTTTCAAATGCCCTAGGTATGACTTTTCATTGACCAATTTTTCCTAAATAATAGTTAATTAAGTTAAGGAAAGGTGTCAAAATAAAAAATATTTTTGGAGCAACCAAAATTCATTTCTAACTTCAATAATTAAACTAATTAGGTACACTCGGTTTTAGCGAATTTTTGAAGAAAATTAAGCTATTGCTCTCACCTCAAAATTTGTAGAATGTGAATTTTTGAAAAATTTTTATGCAGAAATCTGTTTCAGGCTATTCTGAATCATATTCTGAAGTTTAACGCATTTTTTTATGTACGTACTATGTATGTGTCATTCCAAACGATAACTGTCCGTAGACTTGTGCTAGAAACTTCAAACAAATTTTAAAATATTAAGGACACAAAACCAAAGTTCAAGTTCGTTGGCCAGCATGATCGGATTACATCTTCGGGTTGAAATTTTCAAAAATGTAGTCAAAAATTTCAAAATAGCCTGCTTTTTGCGATTTGTTGTGCGAAATAATTTTTTCAGCATACTAACAAATGGTATATTCGGAATCAACGTTAAATTTCCTATATATGTATCAAGTTTTCAAAAATTTCTAAGTTGAAAAAATCGAAATAATGCTGTTCGCTAGTTGTAAAAATCGGTCAATAGCGACTGAAATGTCGAAGATTTCTTCAAAAATTCGCTCATGGGGTCATGCAGCATGACTGGACTTTTTAATTTTTTTTTAAATGAAAGTAAAGCAATTCGTGAACATATTAATACCAACGCCATGTCCCTACTACAATATTAACGAAGAAATGAATTTTCAAAGTGAATATCCTCCCGTGTTGCACTGCTGGTATCTTCCCACTGATGAACGGACAGTATATTACTTTTGTCTACAGAAAACACGGAAATTTTATCGTCAAGAGGATTTTTATAAACATAATCTTGTTAATCTTCTTCTCATTTGAAAGTGACGTCAATGATTTGTAACACAGCAAATCTGTGAGACAAAAGTCGTGATAGAAAAGAGTCCAGTCATGCAGCATGACCCCATGAGCGAATTTTTGTAGAAATCTTCGAAATTTCAGTCGCTATTGATCGTGTAGAGAAATTTTAGTTTATGATTTTGATAGACAAACATGGAATCAAATTATTAAAAATAATTAGGAGGTACTCCTACTTTTTAAACAGCATGGTTCTAGGATTGGTTATACAGGAATACTTCCATAAGAGTAGTTCAATCTGAATTCGGACAATGTTTCATGCAAATATTACCGATTTTTACAACTAGCGAACGGCATTATTTCGATTTTTGACTGATTTTTCAACTTTGAAATTTTTGAAAACTTGATACATATTCTTATAGGAAATTTTACGCTGATTCCGAATATACCACATGTTAGTATGCTGAAAAAATGATTTCGCACAACAAATCGCAAAATACAGGCTATTTTGAAATTTTTGACTACATTTTTGAAAATTTCAACCCGAAGATGTAATCCGATCGTGCTGGCCAAAGAACTTGAACTTTCGTTTTGTATCCTTAACATTTTAAAATTTGTTTGAAGTTTCTAGCACAATTCTACGGACAGTTATCGTCTGGAATGACACATACATACATACATACATTAAAAAATGCGTTAAACTTCAGAATATGATTAAGAATAGCCTGAAACGGATTTCAGCATAAAATTTTTTCTCAAATTCACATTCTACAAATTTTGAGGCGAGAGCAATAGCTTGATTTTCTTCAAAAATTCGCTAAAAAACCGTTTCTCAATGATCATGTTGGAAGGAGAACTTTTATCTCCTGAAAAAAGTTCCAGTCATGCAGCATGATTGTCTGAGCGAATTTTCGTAGATTAGAAGAGAAGAAGAAGAAAATTTTCGTAGATTATCGTATTATAATTATCATGTTAATGTATTTCGAAATTTGAGCACTTTGATGACAAAGAAATCGTTAACCACCAATTTTATGGGAAATTAACTCGTTCTAAATCATATTCTACTATTATGAACAGATTTTGGATGTTTAGCAATTTTCCAGTTTTTTAAAACAATTTTTCCAAAAATATCAATGAAATTCAAGTACTTTTTCACCATCATTGTGTGAATAGATTTTTAAATGTTTTAGTTCATCGTCAATAAACTTTTTTTTTTAACTGAAATTCGGATAAAAATAATAACTTAACGGTTTTTAGAAGTTTTTAGTGATTTTTTGAGCACATTTTTTGAATTTTTACCAATTTAATATGCTCAAAAAGTGTTGGCCAACGAACAGAAGAGTAAAACTTCACCGTGCCCCGGATAGTAAACCTTCCCAACCCTCTGAAATACAATGTGTACTGATGTATGAATTGGGAATGAATTAACACAGGCAGAGAATGTTGGCTAATGTGTATTTGGGTAATAGTGTCCATTAAAGACAACACTGCGGTCTACTTGTTTTCGTTTCCTTCTGTTTTCATGGGGACCCTGGAATTAACTTGAAGAACCTTTTTCCATTCAATGGTTACTTTTATTTCATTCTTCAAGTTTTGTATGAGAAGTCTAAGCTGTTTTTCTTCCGGCCAGTTTTCACTGTACAGATTCAGTCGAGTATGATAAAGCCTCACAATAAAATAGAAAACCCCAACAGGGCTTGTGGGGAGGTGGCTACCGTAAATCATGGGAAATTACTGCTAACCATTAGGGCAATAGCAACGTGCCTGCGTTTGTGACGATACAATTGGATTCTGTTGTACCATTGTACTCGTACTTAGATATCAAAAATGTTACGTATAGATGGCCGATCTAGTGAAGTGTAGTGAGTATTGTTCAATTTCTCTAATTCTCTTTGAGTGCGTATGTATACTTAGTTATAGAGAACAATGAAAGAAGTATAGCTGACTAAGTTGAAGTTGCTATGTATATTGCGCAAAAATCATGATGAATAAATTTGCTATTTCTATTTTCAATAATGAACCTTTGATATCGACTAAGAAAACGATAAAAATTAAAAAAATTCGTCTCCGACCCTTAACATTTGTTGATTTACGTTTCATCATACGTATTTTCCAAAAATACATTAAAAAAATTAATAAAAATTCGCCAGGTCACCGCACAATGGTTCAAAAACCCATTCTAGCTAGAAAAAATTGAATTGTCTCCTCACGAAAGAAAGAAAACTGGTTCAGGAGGTTTTCGAGGGTGCTGACTTCGATTTTGAAACTCGTTTTCCAGGATCAGCCTTAGTTTTTGAGATATACACTTTTGAATTGTGGAAAAATCGCTCGATTCCCAAATTTTCGGTTAGAATGAAAAACAAAAAAGTGAATCAAGAAGGATGTTTAACGCTGAACAAACTATGGCACATGATGGGCCACAAATGAATCCTTCATAAGTACGGTAGAAACAAAAAATTGTTTTTTAGCGAATCTTCGTAGAAAATGAAGTTATTGCTTGAAAGTTATTATTGCTTGACAGTTATTGCGTAAAAAACAATGCTTCCGTTACCTTTAGGTAGACTCGGAAGCCAAATTGAATATTTAATTTCAGTGGAATAATGTCCTTAGAAGTTGCGCACAGTACCTAGTACGTTCAAGTGTGGGCATAGAGTTAGGTACCGAAAAGGGTTATTTCGAGTAAATTCCTTCGATTTGAGACCATCACCAATCACCCTGGGTGCTGAAGACGTTTTCATTAAAAACTTTTATTTTCTTCTTTTTTCCTGAAACACATTAGTCAAAACACTGTGGGCAGCCCTGCACGAACGGGCACAGTTTGAGAACCCTGTCCTATGTGTTCTGCTAATGGCTCTATCGAGATGTTGTTTCTATTCCATTATCAAGTGGGAGTTTCCGAGCCAACTCTCTTCAGTTTATTTCTGTTCTTAGATGAGGATATTTCTAGGTAAAATGGCCACTTTCACAATATCGTATTGTAATGTTTTGTGTAACACTTATTTCAGGAAAAAAATCAATATATAAGGAAACCCTCCTAAAGGGTCAATATCATGAATTGGGTATGACCAAAAACGAAAATCAAAGAAATTAAGCAACGATTTTTTTTTTACCTATCTACCTATTACTGTCGTAAAACAACACTATGTACACAGGAGTTTGAAAAAAAGTTCCAGCCATGCAGCGTGAGAATTTTCAAAGGACCGTTTAACCCATTTTTAGCATTTTTTGGGATGACAGTTTTTTCTATTTGATGGGTCATTCTTATATTATGAGATTTCGAGTTGATTCCAAATATTAATATGTTCTTTTCAACGATTTGGTTGTAAGCAAGAATCTTCAGAACATTCTGCACTGCTGTAAGTCTTTACATTCTAAGACAAGAAGACATGAAAACGGCAAGATTAGAGATTACTAGAAAACGACAATTTGGACAATTTTAAATACTGTACAACGCTGCTTTAATCGCAATCTTAAAGAGATTTTGATTATATCGATTTTTTTAAATCCAATTTTTAGAATCTTGATTTATTATGTTCGATTACGAATCAATTTTGGTTTATTATTTCCAATAATAGGCAGGATCGTATAGCAAAAAATATTTACAACCCCCCCTCAAACTTTGTCACTTTACGTTTCAAGGTGCGTAGAATCCAAATTTGAAATGTCCGTCCGCCGTTCGCCATCCGCCGTCCGGCGTTCGGGCCATAAAAGGCCTAGAATGGACTTACAAAACCCGTTCTTTCGCACAAAGACTCCATTTGGGGTCTAGTTGGTCCTAACGTTTAATCATCCCGATCGCTTTACTCGCATAGATGCTATGGGCCGAAAAAGAGCGAAAAAGTGTCTTTTTCGAGGCTTTGAGTGTTAGACTTACGCACGCGCGCACGCCTGGCACGCTTCGCAGGGAGCCACGGTGGGTGGTGAGGGGGGTGGAGTGAGAGGAAGAACAGAGGTGGATACTAGAAAAGAGACTGGCGAAAGCCCCAGAGCATGCTGGTAACTATAGCTGGCTATCTGATTCAGAAATAATGAACCATTATGTAATGATTTGTAGCGTTTTTTCATAACGATACCGATCCTTAATACGCCTAATAATAATAATAATAAATAATAATAATAAATAAATAATCCTAATACGCACATCCTTTGCTATTGACCTTAACTACGAGTACTTCCACCGACCAGCACCAATTCAATGAATAATATAGGTAAATTAAAAAGGCTTCGAAGGCACTGGGGCCTCGGGGTAATTCTATTCGATAGGGGATTTTCACCAACCGCTGATCCGATGGGATGAATGCTAGCCTGCTGTAGCATACTAACGAGCAGCTTTCCGTCTCTCTCCCTCTGTCAACCTTTCTCTATCTGTCTCTCACTCTCTCTCTTTCCCTCCCTCCCTCACCCCACTCTACGCATAATCGTTTGAATCCTCTTCAAAAGACCGTATCGGCAGGACTGAACCTCTTGTATGGGTTACCCTCGAGCGAAACCGAGCAAACGGGATTCGGGGGGGTTCCGAAAAAGCAATTTCAGAGCGACCAAAGGTTCCGCGACCCTTTCATGCATCTTTTTACGTGTTTGTGTTCAGTAGGCACCTTCATTGCTTGGCAGACTGTGAAGGTAAACGTACAGGAAATATCATGTCCCGAACACAAGTTCTGTTTGTAGATTTATTTATTAATTTAGGATGGTATTTTCGGAATATTTCGTCATTGAAATCCGTTTTGGGGCGATTTAGTGATATACAATACGAAAAGTTGTGTAAACAAAAAATAGAAAAGTGAATTTCTATATATAAATATCTACTGTAGGCTAAATAGAGCTAGAGTAAAAACCAAAAATAACAAAGGAAGATAACATCATAAATGTGAAATATGAACTAATTAAATCACGAGAAATATGAATGTAGGACTCGCAAATTAATCAAATTCGTAGTAAACGAATATGGTATTATTATAAAAAGATTATACTGACGATGAATAAATAAATTTTATATATATATATATATATATATAAGAAGCGATAACCCCCTGCGACGATCAAATGACCAGCAGTATTAGCGTAGACCGTAATAAGATACAATATAGTTGAATGTGATGAATAGTAATAATTAATGTAATATGTATTATATGAAGGCATTAATTCTGATAAGAAACATGTATCGTAGTAAATTATGAGAAATATTACTAGTGTTGAATTAAAAACAGATAAATAACTAATAACAAGAATAATAGTCATAATAAATACATAAATAAATAGAAAAATGGGAAAAGCAGTGTAATATAAATAATATATAATAATAGACAGATCTTTGTTGTTCATTATGTTGTGCTCTCTGTCAATAAACGCTTTTTCTTCTTCTTCTTCTTCCATTTTGAGGCATTCTAAACGATTCCTGGAGTGTGCGCTTTTCGAGTGTGCGCGATATATATATATATATATATATATATATATATATATATATATATATATATATATATATATATATATATATATATATATATATATATATATATATATTATATATATATATATATATATATTATATATATATATATATATATATATATATATATATATATATTGCAACATTTTGGCACCCATACAACATTGAAGTTAGGAGGCACCCTCCTTATCCGCTGGTGTATAGGTATATGTATTTTATGGTGTATATTGCTTCAAATGACCTCTAAAAACAGCAAGGTATACTTTTTATTTCATTTTAATGGTTATTTACTGAATCCCATAATGCTATACTTGTGGCACCATTCTTGAGAATTTTAAGTCACCGTCTATGTGGCAACCATACAATATTGAAGTAATGTGGCACCCTCATTATTCCCTGGTGTATATGTATATAAATAAATATTCTAACATTGTGGCACCCATACAATATTGAAGTTAGGAGGCACCCTCATTATTCCCTGGTGTATATATTTATTTTATGGTGTATATTGATTCGAATGACATTTAAAAACAGCAAGGATATTTTTATGGTTATTTACTGAATCCCACAATGCTATAGGTACCTGTGGCAATCTTCCAGGAAATTTCATATCACTATATCTATGTGCCAACCAAGATATACAATTACAAATCACTGACTAAGTGGCGACCACTTTGATACCTAGGTGGTATCTGCGACGTTGCCAAACCACCTTCAGAACAGCAGACAAATCAACCGTTTTATAATAGCGGACAAACAAGAGCGAACCAAGAATTTCACAACTCCCATTGGTCTTCCTGGGTTCTGTTGAGGTAAACAAACTATGGTCAAAGATCCAGAGACTGAGCTTCAGGGAAGGAGAATGTTTAAATCTCGTAGACTTTTAGTTTTGCCAGCAGATTAGGTACCTAGATAATTTAATTTTGTAATTCTATATCTTCTTTTGTTAGTGCAGGTACTAAATACGCTGAATGTGGATATTGTAAAACCACAACCAGCAAGCAAAATTTTTAATAAGCTTTGAAAAGGCGTAGGTATTAAATGTGCTCCAATTTTCTCAACAAAATGTGAATTATTTTTCCCACAGAAATCGTTTTGGGTTCTATGAAACCTGGATAAAAATTTCTTTTCGTGGAGCTACAGCCAGTAAGTGAAGGGTCTTTTTATACCTTCCACAGTTACGGCCAGATATAAGCAACTTTCGTCGTTAAGAATGTTTAAATTTCGTAGACTTTTAGTTTTGCCAGCAGAGTAGGTACCTAAATAATTTAATTTTGTAATTCTATTTCTTCTTTTGTAGGTGTACTAAATACGCTGAATGTGGATATTGAAAAAACCACAATCAGCAAGCAGAATTTTTAATAAGCTTTGAAAAGGCGTAGGTATTAAATGTGCTCCAATTCTCTCAAAAAAATGTGAATTATTTTGCCCACTGAAATCGTTTTGGGTTCTATGAAACCTGGATACAAATTTCTCTTTGTGGAGCTACAGCCAGTAAGCGAAGGGTCTTTTTATACCTTCCACAGTTACGGCCAGATATAAGCAACTTTCGTCGTTAAGAATGGCCCAGAACACCACGGAGATCACTCCGGAGGATTGACCAGTGCAGATTGTGTTTTCGAGTCGAAATGGGGGGGTATGTATTCCCTGATGATTTATACAAGAATTTCTCGTTTAAGAGTATAGGATAAGTGAAACAGTCGCGAAAGTCGTGAAGCAGATTGGGGGGGGGGGGGGGGGGGGGGATAACGGAATAGCACCTGAGTACAATACTATGTAATCAATGTTATTTCTTGGTGTCATTCACCATAATAATGATCACTTATCAACTCCCTACCTATCTAATAAACCGTCTTTATGCGTTTTTCAAAAAAACATTATCTCGTTTAAGAGAATCGTTATTTTTTACGCGGAACCATCGTTGTATCACCATATAGTACATTGGTGCACAACTAAGTGCCGTCCTTCTCATCGGAGAGAAAGAGTTCATCCCCATCATTATGGCTCCAGATGTTTTCCATGGATCTCACAGGCATGTTTTTTACCTTGGTAATATGAACATTCCTCTTAAACGATGGAAATGGTAGCGCAACTACGAGGTTCTACCTCGGCCAAAAATTCTCTTACCCCAGCCCATCATTACACTTGCAATTTGTGTGTATTGCACAAAAGGTGAGAAGAAACATTCTGGTCCGTAACTTCAAGATTTCTAAAGAAATGGAAGTTTTAGTGGACAAAATCCTAACTTTTCAATTTGGAGTACACGACCTCATAACGAAAATGAAATAGTATATTTGTGGGTAGTTCTTGGTTGCTTAAGAACTAGTAGGTAACACTTTCCCAGATATACGAAAGAAAATTGTCTTTACGTTTCGAGACAATCGTTTGAAATCCCAAAAACACGTTCTGACATTGTAAAAAAAATATTTCAGTTCCACCTTTGCCGAATTCCCATCAATACAATCGTCCAAAGAACGTGATCAGCAATTTCTAACCCACAGGGGCTCCTAGAAAATCATCAAATCTATGGAAAAACTGCAAGACACAAATAAAATAAAATGAGCAGTTCTAAAATTCCAATTCTTATCCGACCTTAAATATCCATGCCCCTTTTGTAAGAAGCCCTATGGAGCGAGAAAATGTCCCAGTTTCAAGGTATCAAGGTCATGATTAACGTAGTCAAGTGACCCTTTTGTATGGTTAATGTAAAAGCCGTCTACCGGCTGCCCACAAACTCGAAACCTGTCCTTCACAGACCGTTTGCATGTATTGTAAACAGTTCCGCAACTTCCACCTTCAATATCATCCTGGACAAAAAAATGGAGATCGGCGTTTTTGACTTCGCTATCAGGGTTCAAGTTGATAACTGACACACCGTTTCGATCGGAATTTAAATCTGCTTAACCATCGGAAGCAAAACTCATGAATCCCTCCAATTTCTCGTCTGGTTTGGATGCTAAGGACCAACCTCGATCGGGAGCATCTCCAACCTCATCTGCCCGTAATGCCAACATCTCCGGATGCAAAATCAGGCTCGACAAAGTTCTTATCTCTACTAAATTCTACGACGCACGATGTTATCTCCTTCAGCTAGATGACCGTGATCGCCCGAGGACAGGCGATATCAAAAGGAGGGACATCAAAGTACTTTTGAGACATTAAAAAACTTGAAGAAGAGCATAGAGTTCTATGCTTGGTGTACTGTGGTCGAATGTGAATTACAAATTTATTTTAAACCCACCACAAACTCATAGGAATTATTTTGGCTGTTTCATCTAAATTGCTTTCAAGCATTAAACAGGTATTTCTTATGCCTACTGCAACATTCGCGTCACCTTCCACTTCCACCCTTATCAACTTCTTCACAACTGCGTGTAAATGCGGATGAGGACATGCACAACTAAAGGGAGGAGGCATCTACCGAGCATTTTGCTGGTTCGGGTGTTAACTTGCTGTCGATGCACCGGCCTAATTTTCCCCTTCGACACCGCCTCATCTTTTCATTCAGCCAATGTATAAGATATAGGTGCTAACCGCCAATGCCACTAGGAGCTCGGCTGAAAAGGGGCAACTGATCTATAGAAACGGACCAATTATTGAATTTGTTAGTATTCAATTGAGTTTGTATAAGATATGCACGTCTGCTAGTCCAAAACCGATGGCGACAAGAAAAACAGATCTATATGGCTTACAGCTGGAGGGGGAACCATATCGGCCCTTAACACTTTCATCCATGGCCAACTGAACCATGGTCGTCTGCTATCTCAAGGTGGATGGGTGTTACATGCAGATGTGGTTGAAATATATGAGTTTGAGCGCCCAGAAACGACTGTTTTGTTGATCGCTGAAACTGTGGCCCATCATACCAGGATATTGATAGGTTACGTGAATTCAAGTCTGCTACCTTAGTATCGCTAGGTCTTTGCTACAGACGCAGTCCAAAAACACAAATTTTGGGTCTGCAATCGACTTAATGGTAAATAAATGAAATATGAATCAGATGTACATGTAGATGTACTGTAGTTATGCGAATCTGCCACTCGAATATCGCCGGTTCGCCAATGTAGACGTCGTTCAAAAACACTGATTTGGATTGGGGTCAAAAAGAAACTCGTATACACATTACTCAAATTACGGCCAATATTAATTGGTTTAATAGGTAACTTAGAAATACACGTCTGCCATCGAAGCGTCACTAGCTTACTGGTGAAGATGAAGTCAAAACACTGTAAATCCTTGACACAAAGGTTTATTATTTTCCATTACAGATAACAAACCTGAGGCAGAATCCGTTGGTATCCCCCGGTCAAATACTGTGAATCTGATTGCGTACTATTAGAATGATATAATCAATCGTTATTGTTCTATATCTGATCTGATTTATATTTTGATTTGATTTTTAGCGCATTTTCTTTTAAGAAAGGAAAAATGAGCTATTGTGTTCACTTTGTTCGCTGATGTTGTTTGTATGTCCTCTTAAAATCGTTTTAAATGCCACTTCCCGACGTCCGATTTTGATGAAACTTGGTATGGATGTAATCTGTAACATTGTGGAAATAAAGATATGCCAGGGGTTGATGACGACTAAGAGGTCATTGATCAGCTGATTGAGCTGCCAAGCCATTTTATCTCTAATTCAACGCAGGAAACGTCTACTATTTCACGCGGATCTCCTTACAAGAAAATACGCTATCATGTGTCTCATTTTGTGAGCACTGATCTACTTGTTTATTATTTTTTAATAACACTATCCCCCTCCTCCCAAAAAATCAAGGTCATGCCCTCACGACACAGGTTCTGGTCCTGGGGGTTAGTATTACACGTCCACCTCCTCAAAAAATAGACGTCTATGTGAAAAACGGGCTTCGGATTCGGGTTCAATACCTTCAAAAACTCCCAGTACCAGCTTCGCCTTCAATTTTTTTTTTTCCAGTGTAATAATTTAGGTATAGTATTGATATGGGTTTCCACAACTTCACTGCTCTCCAGTCTGTGTGTCTTATCAAATGAAAGTCGTAGGACATCTAATTCTATATCTGCATTTTATATCACATGTCATTTTATTTCATTTTCATGTAATACATGTAATGAATTTCATCTCATATAATACATGTCGTTTTATGACGGAAAATTCAAAATTGTCACTAGACCGCTCCTTCTCTAACACGTGATAGTTTTCTAAGGAAATTATTATTTCGTAAAATTATATTTAGGTAATTCACTAATAATAAAATTAGCGAGACTAATAAATTGAATTCTGTATTATAAGGATATTATAATTAAATTGCGTTTAAGATTGAGTAGTCATGCCAAAATTAACCTTATTTAGACGAACCACCTCAGGTGTACGACGGGAGTCGTGTGTGGACAATTTGTATTTTTTGTCATAAATGCGCTAAAAATAAATTAAATTTCCAATGTTTGGTACCCATTAGTTACAAAGTTAGACTATTTATGACTTTCATCTAATAAGTTTTTCAATTGGTGTGACAGTTTCTGAGACTAAAGCTCTTAAAAATCCAAGTGAAACATTTCACCCAAATTGAAAAAAGTGCCTTTTTTTACAAGCGGTTGCATGATTACTCATATTTCAAATTTTAATAGGTTATTCTACGTAGAATTTAACTGCCGTGAATATTGGTAATAGATGTTTCCTTGCTAACTAGCTTAGTTTTGGCGTAAGATCAAAAATATAGAAAATAGTTCGAAAGTTGCGATGTTTTTTCGCAATAGCTTAGGTCGCCCAAGTAACTGGAATAAGCACACTTGGGTTTTTACTATACATGTTGACTCTAAAACTACGAAAATCGAAACAATCCGACCTTATGTTGAATGTCGCATTTGGATTTATTATTTTCAATAATGAACCTTTGTATTTTGAAGATAAATCAACTTTTTTTCTCCTCTATTTACTAGACAATTTACTAGTAATGTGACATTTTCGGTTTTTTAAACATTATTATTACCTATACAATAATTTATGTATTTATAATTTTCATCACCATTTATCACATTCATTTGAAATTCCCAAATCTCGAGAAAAGTAGGCGAGGAGACTAATAATTCCATACCACTTGACGATGAGAAACAAAAGAAATTGAATCTCAACTCAAACTCATATATTCATAAGGCATTCATAAGACTTCAGTTGTATAGATCCTGTAAAGTTAAGTTGGATCACATCCATCGAACTATAGGTATATCGAGGTATGTCGAATTATAGGTATCAAAACATAATTGAAGAAATAGTAAGAGCATCTATGATCAAGTAGGCACTGCACAGGTACGAAACGAGGTGATAAATTGCCGTTTTTTATTTACTATTTATTCAAAAGCGGCAGGATCCAATTTTGAGTGTAGTCCCAACTGCCAACACAAAAACGTGTTATTTTTAATACATCACTTTTCATTAATTTCTCTTCTCATGTTCACAGAAAAGCTTTTGTTTTTGACTGGTACGATGAATTGTCCATAAAATATTTTGAGTTCAAAATATGAACGAAAGGCTACGAAAGTAAATCAGTAAAAATAGTAAACCCACGTAGAAAATCCCTAAAATCATTAGTTCATTTCTATATAGCGAGTGAACAGAACTTGACCCGGTGAATCGTGACAGTTAGTACCTACTCGGAAACCAGGGACAAAGTGAAAAGTCACGGATCCAGGGGTCTATCGTTAAATATCAAAACCACGAGTGATTGGCGGCTACATCGTTACTGAAAGCTTATGCCGCACAGCTACAGCGGTTTTCCCTGCCCTTCATGCTTTCAAAGGGTGTGTGTGACACCACAAGAAAATTTTGACTAAAATATCTGCGGTGATTAGGTACCTTAAAACACTATAAACCAATAGACGCCTGGCCTCACTTGGAGTTGGAAGACAAATTACAGAAACTCGGCTGAAAAATCTTGAGCATTTGTACTTAACGTTGATAAAAAAAAAAAAAAAAAAAAAAAAAAAAAGAGAGAGAGAACAGCGCAGATGAGGCTAGATTCAATTGGCTGACGAACTCTCTCAGTATAATTGTAAACTTTTCCTGTGTACCTTGCACTTTAGATGCTTCATTGTTTGAGGTAATTATTACTTACATATTTTTGGTTGAGTGCTTTCGATTGTCAACTCTCAAAACTGGATCCTGCCTTGAAAAGGCAAAAAGGCAAAAAGGCAATTTATCACCACACCACTTTGTTTGTGCAAAGGAATGTGTTGAAAGTTTTCTTACTCTTGTCGAAAAAGTTACTTTTCATGAGTTTTTCAGCGTCAGTTCTCCGGAGAATGTTTCAATTCTTAAATTTTATTAAAAAGAATCATTTAAATAAAATTTAAAATGTAATTAAAATGTAGAACAATGCTTTACTACATAGTGGCACGTAGACGGTACCTATGCAGTGCCTACTTGAATATTTACAAGTTTATACATGTTCTTATTATTTGATCAATTATGTTATGTTGATACCTATCGATGCATGTGGTCGAACTTTCCTATAGGTACTCAGTGAATCCGCATTTTCGGCTAATTGTTCGTCTTGTAAATTTGGAACGGAAAGCGGGGGTCAAACCTGCTTCCTCCGTCAATAACTATTTCGTAGCAATTTTCACAGATAAACGCAGTTATATCATTGTCATCAATAAAAGATTTGTTTGATTTGCTACATGCTTTGTGGATACTGGTTCAGCAATTTATCATTTAATAATGATTAATAGGACGTTTCCATTTTTTCCTACCGTTACGTTACGGCGAAAATATTGATTTTCATGTACAACCAATGCGTTAGTAGGGAAGTGTAACTCCCTTAGTGATAGCAGGAAAACAATCGCCACTTTTTGGAATGCTCTCATTTTACCACAACATCTCATGACCCCTTAGCCTCTGTAGTGTCAAGGAAAGCTGATTTATTACAGTAAATTATAAACTAATATTGTTAAGTAACCACATTGAACTAATAATGTGTAAAATTAATCATTATTAAATTATGTGACTGTAGAACCGTAAGTCTGTCGTTCGGTTTTTTTTTTTTTTTTTTTTTTTTTTTTAAATACATGGTTTAATGTCGTTCTTATGTATTCCTTCTGTTATTTTCTGGCAAAAAAGAGTAGGCACTGATCAAGAGTTACATTTCCAGGTGGATCCCTAGGGCCTCGTATTATCACATTAAATCTCAATTTTCGGAGAAAATAAATTATCGTAGTTCATAAAAACTATATCCACGATGACCAAACTGTTTTGCAAAAGAAAACCCGTACATTTTATAGAAAAAATGGGAATATTCCGAATTACTTCCGAAAAGTCGACTGGAGCACGGAAAGTTTCACATTACCTGTCTCTAGTTAACAGAGGAGAAGAAAAAAGGAATTTTTTCAGCTTTAACCTTATTTTAAATTAAACCTGATAATTTTAAAAGTATTTTGCTAATGACCAAAATATAGCTGGTTTAAAAACGAATAATTTGAGCCTAAAAACGATTGTTTGCGTTGGGCCATTCGTAAACTACTAGGGTCAAAATGGAGCGCGCTCCTATGCGCTCTTGTATCCCCCCTACTTTCCGCGACCACTCGCGGCGCATCATCCATTTTTGAGCAACGTATAACTAGGGACTGGAATAATGCATAAAAGATGTTACTTCATCACGTATGTACCATCTTGAAATACTTCTGTGGAGATGATCTTGAATTTTATTTTACTTTTTGTTGCATAACTGGAACTTTCTATTCCATTCCAGATTTCCTAAAGTCCCAAAAATTCGCCTAAATGGATGATATTACGTAAAAGAGGACTATAGGAGATCATCTAGGGTCCCCTAACACTCCTTGAGAGTATTCGGTCAATTAGAGTTTCACGTGTGTTAACCAAGTTAATATCAATAAGGCGATAAAATGCATAGGAAACGTTCCTTGAAACCTCTACCCAACTGCCCTCCAAGTTTGAACATAATCAGACCAATAGATCGTAAGAAATCGACGTCGTTAGAATCTGACGTTTGCGCATGCGCGCACCTTATTATTGATCCGACAACAATGTAATTTAAAGGGAACCATCTAGAAGCTAACCCACACAAAACCAGAAAATTCCATAAAAATCGGTTCCTTAGTCTCTGAGTTTCACAAGAGTCAAACAATTTTATTTTTGCGCATGTACAATGGTCATTACTCAATCAATCACAATAAAACTCATAGAGCATATTTCTGATACGTATAGCCAACTACCCTCCGGGTTTGAACAAAATCGAACCTATAGACCGTAAAAAATCGACGTTATTTTATGAATTCACGTTTGAGCTTGCGCACACGTCATTATTGATTCGATTGCAATGAAATTCATAGGGGGACATAAAGAGGCTAACCAACACAATCCCTGAAAATGTCATCAAAATCGAACTAAAATTGAGAATTTCCTGTGCTTTTGACTGGGAGTAGTTGTGTAGTCGTCCAACACATCTCAACCCGCCCGACCGCACCCTCAACCCTGAGACAGCGTTCCAGTTGTTTTAGTTCTTTGCTTTTTAAAAGAGAAGAGGTGGGGAGAAGACGAGGTTATTTAAAGCAATGGCCGACCCTGCCAGATCTCCGGTAGCCATTCAGTGAGCAAAATAGAATGTGTATATTATTATGTATATTATAATATACACGAAACACCCGACAGCGGCGAAGCACGCGGAAAAACGATGAACTACAGCTGTATATTTGTGATCCATAATCCATTCAACTGGCACCCACCTCCCAAACTTCAAAGGCTCTTTGTTGGTCACTGAATCAATGTAAAATTGTAATTATGAATCCTTATCATCCAGTAGAGCTTAAATTAAATAGTGAAAATCTTTTATGTGTTTATTGTTGAAGTTAAGGTAAGATATGAGGGGTTGACAATGTGGCACCCTTATACGGGTGCCATAAAAACTTGGGTGCCACTTCGTATGCTGTTTTTATTGTTTCGGGTGCCACAATGTATGGAATATATATATATATATATATATATATATATATATATATATATATATATATATAAATATATATATATATATATGTGTGTGTGTGTGGGTGTGTGTGTCATTCCAGACGATAGCTCTCCTTAACGGATGAGTCCGTTGGCCAAAACTTTTTGAGCACATCAAATTGGTCAAATTTTATAAAATGTGCTGAGAAAATCACTAAAACTGGCTAAAAACGGTTAAAAATCGTTAAATGGATATTTTGTTTACTAAAATATAGCTCAAATAATGTTCATAAATATAAAATAGGACATTAAAAAATTTATGTACAAAATTAGACTGAAAAATGTACTTGAATTTGATTAAAATTTGCTATAAAATCGAGAAAAATTGCAAAAAATCTAAAAATTTAAAATCACCTTTTTGATTGGCAAGTTGTTATTTAAAATACGTTTTTGGCCATAAAATTAATTGTTAACAATTTCTTTGCACTCAAAAAAGCTCACATTGCAAAACAATTTAACATTATACAGTATATGATAATTTACGAAAATTCGCTCATTCGATCATGCTCTAAGTACCTATGTCTGGAACTTTTTTTCTTCGAGTTGGTTCATTTTTATTAGCCTTAGCATTTCTTTTTCGTCTCACGTTATTCTGTATATATATAATTATAAATAAACTATTTGAATTCAAAGTCATATATATATATATATATATATATATATATATATATATATAGTCGCTAGTATGCACTGGATTCATGTCGGATTCTATCATGAGGTTGACGTACAAGGCTTGTATGAAGGTATTAAATCGACGATGTTTAAGTCTAACGTGATCACAATTCCTAGTTTCTCCATCTGGACAACTGCACCTTGGATAGTAGAGAATGCCGAATCTGCTCTAATGGCTAGGAAGTCGATGATGATCAAACCTTAAACGACATACCATTTTAATCTAGCTAACAACTATGGAACAGCCGAGATTCCCTTCATTGACCTACGCCATTTTAGTGAGTTGATACATACTATTTCTACGAAGAATTTGCCATTGTCTCTTTGACTCTGCTGGTATTCCTGCTCCCATGTCTCACAAATCTCTTGATTAGATTTCCTACGCAAGTCCTCTATAGTGTGGAGGTGCACAGGATCTCACATTTGAACGGCTTGCTTTGCTAAAATATCCACCATTTTGTTGCAATGTATTCGAACATACTAATCTGACTATGACGCCTTTTTCTGTCAATTTTTGAAGAATATCCGTAATTTTCAGTTTTAGGTAGTCAAAATGTTTCGGTGTGTTTTTGAGATGTAACTTCTTAATGTAAGTTAAGTCTGGATGTAAGTTCTTTTGGATTACAAAGGTGAAACGTTCATTATCGAAAATAATACACCAGTATGGATTTCCCAAATTTTGTGTTTAGATGAAACCACATTAAAGGCTTTCGATCAAGATAATTACCGATTAAGGATGAATAAAATGCCCATTCAAAGTAAAGACCATCATCATAGAGTTTATAATACCCTTCAGGGCGGTAACCGTGTTAGGTACCCGTAGAAATCTGATGTAGTTGTTTTGGAAACCCCCAAACCTACCGCATTCCTTCCACCATTACCTAATATAACACTAATTACAAACGAGTGGGTGTACAGATTGAATCTTAATCACCTTTGTTCCCATCAAATTATTTTAAAGTGTCGAATAACTAGGTAGGGTGTAGCGACCCACCATTAAGACCGAAACCGACGTGAATCCGGTGATTACGAAGGGCTTAATGATAGTCGGTAATAAAAAGTAAGGCAGGTTTTAAGGGAAAGATGCCGTGCTCAAAATCCCAGAAGAAAAAAAATCCATTTAATGAAACCTAAAATGAAGGGAGATTCACTACGCATAGTAGCTCTGTCCTGTGAATAGCCTCCTCTATTTGACATGGATATGTCTTTGCTCTGGGGGATCAACCAAACATTTTCCGTGACGCAAAATTTGTGCCACAATTTCAGTGTTTTTCACATACAACCCAGCAGTTGCTAGGAGAATGGAACTTCTGCAGTTTTCACCGCACAGAAATCGTTCGCCACTCGTTGGAAAGCGCTTGATTTATGTGATAAATGTTCACATCTCAAGCTACTAATTTCCTCCTCCTTACGTACCTGGCTACATTCCTAAACAAAGCTGATTGGACTATAAACAATTTTAATAAGCCGGTTACAATATTCTTAACGTAAAGCAATAGCATCATTTACTCCACTCCATAGGAAACATTTTCATCCTCTTGACAACAGTAGACTGTTAACAACAACTCATTGTAGTGGCTTCTCTCCACAGTTATTTTCAACATTTCTATAAGTAAACCGTTGTTGTGTTGGAATTAGTCGGGATGCGGCCCAGGAATTTGTTTAAAGTTAAAGGATTTGTTTACAACTCTCGAGGACAACCGTTATGAAATCCCAATCAAAGACATATCCATGTAAGATGACGAGACCCTCTCGAACGAGCAAGTTTGTCCCCCACCCCGGCAACTACTTGGAACCGTTTCCTACAAGAAGAACTATGAGTTCTTCAATTCCGTTCAACGCGGAGCAGCTCATGAGCCACAAATGAAAAGTCACATTTACGTTTCTAAACTGTTATGTGATCGTGTTATGAGACCACGAAACTATACACTTCATTCTGATCTACATATCCAACTAATCTGCATTTTTACTAAGGGATTGACTACTTGATGTTATGTATTTTTGAGATGCGAGCTTGCGAGCATCCAGACCACCAAACTATACACTTCATTCTAACCTGCACGTCCACTAAACAGGTTGAACGGAATTGAAGAACTCACAGTTCTTCTTTTAGGGAACGGTTCCTAGTAGTTGCCGGGGTGGGGGACAAACTTGCTCGTTCGAGAGGGTCTCGTTGTAAGATGTAACATCTCAATAACAGGGAACTCGTTTACGAGTTTTCCCATAATTATCGCTTACAACCAAACCGGTTCTGAAATTGACATTATCGGACACGAGTTATATTATTCCCGATTGTTCCAATCTTTGATTGGGGGTTAATTACCTAATGATTACTTCATATGAAGATTCATTGACAATCCATCCCGTTGTAATTTCTCTTTTTATCCTCAATCGCCAATGCAGCTATTTATTAGTGAGCATCAGTTCTCAACCAGTAAACTATTCCACCTAGTTTACATACTTGCTCTGGGGCGGCCTAAGTTCATTATGTACCATGTGCAGAAAAGGAAAATTCTGAGCACATCATTAGATCTTGTCAAAAATATATTAGATGAAGAAAGACATTTTTTTTTTACTCTCTTCAAAATTTAAATCGACCGTTCAATTTTCACAGCGCAGTTTGCTCCTTGAATTTGTATGTGATATCTTTTTAAGTTAAATTTTTGGAAAAAAATGAGATAGATATTATTTGAGATAGCCGTCATGAAGTGTACCTATTAAAGACTATTAGTTGTTCGGAAAAATCGAATAGTTTTGGAAAAGAAGGAAGAAGGAAAAACAAAAGAAAACAATACACTGCCAAGGAAATGGCACATGAGCTTCATCGTGACCTTCACAGTACGTCACCATTAGATTCCAGAAAACTAGAAACGACCGGTTCTGGCATCAGGGAATTAATAAGGTGGGAAATTGGAAGCTGAATGGTACATATAGGTACTAAATGAAATTAATGAGGAAAATTTTGATTTTAATATGGGACCATCCAGGATGTAGTCCGATGTTCCTCATAACTAAGCTGTGACCGTAACATCACTTTCGCGCATGCGCCTAGCGTACCGCTGCTGATGATCGCGAAGAATGTGATACGGCACCTCAAGAAACCTTGCCCGCATCATCCCTGAAAATCTGGCCGAAATCCGTTCACAATTGCCTGAGTTATGACCGAAACAAGAAAGTTTTGTTTGCGCCTGCGCAGAGGCTACCGTTGATTCGATCATGACGGAACTAATCGCTATACCCGCACGATCCCTAAAAATTTGAAGAAAATCGCATCAAAATTGTGGAAATTACGGCTGTTGCAAGTACCGTAACAAGAATATTTAGTTCACGCATGCGCAGAGCGTACCGCTAATGCAATTATGATGATTGTCCTATGGGATCTCAAGAGACCTTACCCACATCATCCCTGAAAATCTGACTAAAATCCGTTCAACATTGACCGAGTTATGACCGTCACAAGGAATTCACGTTAGCGCCTGCGCAGAAGCTACCGTTGATTCGATTATGATGAAGTTGATAGGGGACCATTTAGAGACTAACCCGCACGATCCCTGAAAAATTGGTTAAAATCGGATCAAAATTGTGGAAGTTATGGCTGTTACAAGGAAATGTTGACGGACAGACAGACAAACAGACACGGAACAAAATTTGTTCATTCTGAAACGCGAAGTGCGAGTGGAAATTTTGATTTTGGAGCAAAAAATTTTTTTAATTTCGAAAGTGAAAACAAAGCTTCCGTTGCCTTGCAGTCTCGGAAGCAAAACACACCTGGGAGGGGTCGGGGTTTTGGCCAGTGAGGGGGCGGCCCCCTTGACGATCAGTTCTCCAGGATGTGTGGAGAGTCTCCACAACATCCATTATCGGCTACCTGTTCGGAAATGGGCACGTGGCCCCGGTATCCGTCATGGTGGGTGGGTCCGGGCCGGTTGGGGCCCTCCGGCCCTGACCGACCAAGCACGGAGGGAAAGCTTCTCCACACGGAAAAAACGACGTAGGAAATAATATTGGATACAGAAGCAGAAGACAACATTTGACAACAAGATCACATCAAACTATACCTATCCAAAGATAACATCAAACACAGAAAATAACATTTTTGATACACACTATAAAAGAAATTCATTAGGAATTTTTCAGAACATACAGCAACATAAAACAAGACAAAAAACAGGGTTCCGAAGCATACAGACGATATTTCAAGATATAAACACCAATCCCATTTCATTATAGTTCTGGTACATGTACACATTAAATAAAACCAATAAAATAATTGCTGTTTTCTGTATTGTCTCCAAAATAATTTGAAAATTGTGGAAAAAACTGTAATAATTGGAATAAATAACCAAAAACTGTAAGATAATCTGGTAGCATTGTTTGTCAAATCAATGTTGTGGTATAGAAAATCTTGGCATTACAAGCGTCAATATACTGATAAATCATATTTTAGGAAATCACAGTATGTAGTTGTTTTATGAGGAACCTAGGAACCTTACCCTATAACTTGTTTATTTCGTCGTGTAGTTACAGTTTTTGGAGTGTTACGACGAAGCCAGATACAGTTTTACCTTGGGTTGCTTGGGACTTGCTACTAAGTGTATTAGAATCACCTTCGTAAGTTTTGGTTGGAGCTGATGGTAAGTTAAGGCACATGTCGCAGAAGCGTAGGTTAACAGGATATCACGAAGATACTGAAGAGCTCATCAAAACCAGGCGAAGTCAATGGGAAAGAAGAACCCAAAGGCTGCGAAGTTACAAGAAAAAGGGTACGAACAGTGGTGAATTGCCTGCCTGGTGGTCATCTTCCCAAAAGTAACATTGTCTTGTGCATTCTCATAGTAACCTGAAGCTGTTGCTTGAATTTCTAACAAGATGGTTCTGTAGTAATATTTTTTAACATTAGTTGTGTTCTCTAAGTGGAAGTCTTCACTGGTTGTCGATCCATCACCTGAGAGTTGGGCAGAAGCTTGTAAAATGTCGTGAACCGACTTGTATTTTTAATCAATAAAACCATACCAATAAACTAGTATGCTTCGCCTAGCTATAGCCCTAGCAGAGATATGGCTCTACCTAAACAACACGCCAACAGAGCCAGTGTCCTCACGGTCAAGAGTACCTAGTATTTACACGGAGCTAGCTGGGGCAGCTATATCGCCAAACCTTGGTCTGATCATTTCGAACGAGTAGGTACCCTACCTTTTTTTTCTCTTCCTTTTTTACGTAGGCAGGTGAGGAAATCCGTAAGATCCTAAGGTGGTAATTGGATCTCGTAAGATATCCGTAATAAGGGACCGCCCTCTGGATTATGTGGGATTCAAACGTCACTAAGATATCACCTTCATTCACTTCATTCACTTTACGTTAGAACTCAACCTGGAACTGCTTAACACATTACTTCTGGCCGAATCCTTGAGAAATGTCTTCATTCCTCTCGAGCCGTATGCTCCCTCCTCCGTCTCTCCCATTCCAAGATGATATTTTTCAGGGGGATGTCTTCAGCTTAGCTAAAAAAGTCCAATGTCGCTCTCGTTCAAGCATTTTGACTACTACCACCTCCGGTGTCACATCTTGAGGTGGCCTTCCCAGAGCATACAGCAGCCTTCTTCTTTCTGTAGCCCATCACTTGTACATGAAGGAAGCGATGACCTGCGGCAAGCGATATCTGAGCTAAATGGAGTGGCGCCTAATAACATCAAGGTCATGGCTGCTACCGTGTCATGGTGCGGGAAAAATGCCACGGAGCTTCTCGAATTGGGCATCTCGGCAGGAGTGCTCCGTGGTATCACCACGCGCGTCCTTCGGGGCTCCTAAATTACTTGGTGGTCATTTTATAGGGGCACTTCCTTTCATCCCATTCTTCCTTCTCGTCCTGCAACTTCCCTTATCCCTAGAGCCGCCGTCGGGTAAACCTGGGCGTCCTCCTCACTTTATAATTTAGTTTTTTTCGTTTCTTTTTCTTAATGGTGTGCTCCCTCCGTCTTTGAGGGGAGTTTTCTTTAAGGAAAAACAGTGTGTGTATGTGTGTGTGTGTGTCATGTGTCCGCAAATCCTAGTAACAAGCTTATTTTCCACAGTTTTCATCATCCGATTCGGATGACATTTTCTAAGGATGTATAAGCTAAGGAGTGGACTGTTCCCAATCAGTTTCATCGTTCTTGACTCAATACCTCACTCTGCGCATGCGTAAACGTAAATTCCATGATGCTCCACTTTTTCACGGCCTAGTCGTCCGATCTCGCTTCAATTTGGATGATAGTTGGGGGATGACGATTAGATCATCCCATATCAATTTCAACATGACTGTATCATTAATAGCTACTCCGCATGCCATTGGAAATCCTTGTAACGACCCTAATTTCCACTATTTTCATCCGATTTCGATTAAATTGTCAGAGAATGCGTGGGTTAGGTTGTAGACATCTTCGTGGCATAATGTATTTTTTCATATACGAACCTAATTTGAAAAGAATATTATTGTAACAGTTATTTTCTATTTTTGAAGTACACTATTGTTGTAATGTATTGTATGAAGTGCAAATATATATATATATATATATATATATATATATATATATATATATATAGAAGATGATCCCCTGTCAGTTTCATTGTTGACAAATCAATACTTCATTCTGCGCATGCGCAAACGTAAATTTCATCATGTTCCATCTTTTCACTCTCTAGTCGTTTGAGTTCGCTTAAATTTGGATGATAATTGGATGAAGATGTTAGGTAAACGAGGAAGCTACGTGCCACACCCAACTTGGCAGACTTTTTTAAATGTAATTTTAATTTTTTTATTCATTAAGAAACTCACTCATAAGATCTATGGACTCAAATTTGAAGCTTGTTGAGTTGGGGAACCTTACACATGACAATTGTTAACCAGGTAGAGAAGAAATATACAAACAGGGACTTGCGAACAACTCTCCTCATCATGGAGACTCACCTTACACAAGCTCGCCGAATGGCCGAGGCTCGCCGCGTGAACGTGGCTCGCCGCGCGAACAAAGCTCTCGAGCACTGGACGACCGAGGAGGACGAGGCTCGCCGAACCGACGAGGCTCAGCACGAGGGCTGCGCTTACCGCGAAAACGCGGTGCGCGTTACGCTCGGGACTCGCCGAAGGAAAGGGGTTCGCCGCGCGAACATGACTCAGGGCGCCCAAGGGGCTCGCTGCGAGCGCGAGGTTCGCCGCGCGATCAAGGCGACGCCCGCCAGCTCGAAGTCGATCACGTGAGGGCTCCACGCTGGAATGACGACTGCGCCGACGAGGTCGTCAATTCAGAGAAAAATCCAACCAAAGAGGCCAAACCCAAAGCCAAAAAACGACGACCTATTCTTAAACATACGGACGGTTCGGTGAGCGCTTTAATTTTGATTTCGATTCGATAATTTAATTAATCTTTCGATTAACAGGATTAATATATTATTTTTTATCCACTCAAACACAGCCATAAGGGGTGAAAAAGAGTCCAGTCATGCAGCATGATCCCATGAGCGAATTTTTGAAGAAATCTTCGATATTTCAATTTTTGACTGATTTTTCAACTTTGAAATTTTTGAAAACTTGATACATATTCTTATAGGAAATTTTACGCTGATTCCGAATATACCACATGTTAGTATGCTGAAAAAATGATTTCGCACAACTAATCGCGAAAAACAGGCCATTTTGAAATTTTTGACTACATTTTTGAAAATTTCAACTCGAAGATGTAATCTGATCAAGCTGGCCAACGAAATTGAACTTTCGTTTTGTGTCCTTAACATTTTAAAATTTGTTTGAAGTTTCTAGCACAATTCTACGGACAGTTATCGTCTGGAATGACACATACATACAAACATACATACATACATAAAAAAATGCGTTAAACTTCAGAATATGATTCAGAATATCCTGAAACGGATTTCTGCATAAAATGTTTTCAAGATTTCACATTCTACAAATTGTGAGGCGAGAGCAATAGCTAAATTTTCTTCAAAAATTCGCTAAAAGAGGTACCTACCTACTGCTTTCAATATTGACAGCTGAATTATGGATATAACCAAGATGGAATACTTTATCTATTGATCATGAAATGTATTGTTCAAGATCGTTAGGATCATTATAAGCGATTTTTCAAAAAACGTGTTCAATGCAATGACTTCAAATATCCCTCAAATTTTCCCTCAATTGTTTTCATGGAAATCCGTTTTGATGCATTTCGAAACAATTCCTGGAGTTAAACGATTCCATTATGTAGGTATATCTTTAATGTTTGCCATTGATTTTTGACGATACCACTCCTTAAAATTGTAATTAAAAATCCCTTCCTTCGTCAAAAAATGAAGCATTCCAAAACAAAGAACGAATTTGTAAGACATCACTTTTTGAACACAATAAGTGATAAAAGTTCAAAAGTGCGCTTAAATAAAAATCACTGAAAATAGCGAACATGGCTTCAAATTGTTGAATTTGGTGTTGGCAGTCGAAGTAAGTAGCAATACTCGAATATTATTTAGAAACCGTAATTTGATAACAATTTCTGGCTACACAAAGCGCTCGAATTTCAAGAACTACCTATTTGACAATATTAAACTTGATTGGAAAACAAAATTACAAAAATTTATGATGGAACTTTATTTCGCATTATCTAAGTTGGGAGGGTTCGTGAGAAAGTTGAAAAAACCCGTCTTTCAAAATTCAATAATTCACTTGCTATTTGCGTTTTAGAGCTTGCTTATCAATTTTGGTTCCGTGTCTGGTCTCTGTCTGCCAGTACCTTTGTGGCAAATCCTTGTAACGCCCAAAACTATACTGTGTTTTAGTCATATTTTGATGAAATTTTCAGGGATTGTGTGGGTTAGGTCCTAGACAGTCCCACATAACATTCATGGCCGTCAGATCAATACTTAACTGTGCGCATGCGAATTTTGAGTAACATGGATTTCTCACGATCTATCTGTTGAATTTCGTTCACACTGGAGGGGTAACAGAACATTGCGTTCTAAGAAGATGCCCTTTGAATTGGTTGAGAGGCGATTGGTTGAGAAATAACTATTGATTATGCGTCAAAATCAAATTGATTGATTGATTGAGGCCAATCTCCAACTAATGGTCATATTTTTATGATATTTTCATGGATTGTGTGATGAGTTAACCCATAAATGATGACTTATAAATTACATTTACATAAATTACATTACATTACATTACATAAATTACATTACATGATGACTTAGGAATATAAGTATGTGTGCATCCGCAAATAATGAAATGGGATTGGTGTTTATATCTTATAACGTTGATTTCTTATCATATCTGTTTCATTTCGTTCAAATTCGGAAGTTTGTACTTGTAACTGCATAGATAGAGTAGTTAAACAATATATATTATGCACGCCTGAATTGATATTATGTTTCACGAAGATGATAAATAAATTAAGAGTCGGGACAAAACTATAGCAATTAAAAATCTGGAAACATTCAGGTGATAATAGTGAATGGTGCTGACGGGTATATAATGTGCCCAGGAAGATTACCTACGTATTTTATTGGGGTTGGTGGAGTAATAACTGTTGCGCATGCGCATAATTAATTTATTGTCGGCTCGTCTGCTCGAGTTCAGCCTAAATTTGTATTCCATCTAATTTTCTTCTTTTCTAATTTTATAATTTCTTCCTTATACATACGCTCATCTAGGAAGCTCAATTACTTGCATATCATGGCACTTACCTAAAATCTGACGATTGTTATACCATTTCTGGCTAACAATAAAAAATTATTTGATTAGAACAGAATATGTATTTTATCGGACTTGGTTGTGTAGTAACAATTGGGCATGCGTAAAACTAATATTGGTCAAAATTCCGAGTCTATTGGTCTGATTTTGATGAAGTTTTCAAGGATTGTGGGGGGGGGGGGGGGGGGTAACTTCGAGGCAATCTCCTACCAATTCCACCGCTTTATAATTTACTTTAAATCATAAATGCCGTTCGTTGATGGTACAGTATGCGCATACGCAAACACGATTTATAGCCTTATTACGTATATTAGCATGTTTGTACCTATGCAGGGCGGCAGAGCCGATTGACGAGTTACAAAAGGCTGTGAAAAATAAATGATAAACATATCGATAAGTAATGAATTCAATACAGGGACGTCCCTATGAATAGATCGTATATAGTTCTGGTTAGAATTAAAATAAGACAAAAACTCGGCCCTTCGGGCCTCGCAAGGGGCTCCGCCCCTTGACCCCGCCGGGGGGGTTTCGACTCCCTGGACCCCCCCAGATGTTATTACTTTGAGCCTGACTGCTAAAATGTAAAAAACATGGAATCATGTTTTAGCTCCTCGCTCTCACTTTATTATAGAAATGATCACGACGATTGAGCTCTTGTGAGATGATGATCTCCTAATAGAAACTCGCCAGTAAACATACACTTTATTATAGAAAGAGGCTAAAGAGGCTACACACGAAATTACAGCTTCCTATAGTGTAAAGTATAGAAATTACCTATTAAAATGATTTAACCACCGCTTCACAAATCAAACCGTTCTCGCAATATTCGGATCACCTGCTATGAATCACATAATCGAAACACCAGCTCAATGAAATCATCAAAAATTAACAAGCGGTTGCAATCATGTTCACAATATCAAAAATTGAGAATGATCACCTGTGTGTAAACAATTATTCATATAACCATGCTCATAACTCAGCTTGTTGGCCACGCACTTCGCAGTAGTTAATATAGTATGGTTGGATAAATCGAGAGCTTTCGAACGAATGGTCAACGAATTTTGTGGGGTGAAAAACGACGAAGTATCACATCCCTAGCAACGACTCGGTTGTAAGCGGAAATCATCACAATTATTGACGCTACTTTCATCTCACTTTTCGGCGGGGGATCCATCGCTAAAACATGATTCCATGTTAAAAGTATCATGATTTCTCGGAATCCCCCCCTCCCACCTTATCCCCTTCCACCGCCTCACACCGTTTCACCCCTTCACCGACGGTAAATTTGAAATTTCCAATTTTGCACAACTGGACTAAAATTTGGATCGAACAAATATTTTAAAAGTTCCAGTCGTGCAGCATGATCGTATGAGCGAATTTTCGTATAGATTATCGTACTATATGATGTTACAGTGTTTTGCAAATTGAAGACTGAGTGAAAAGAAATTGTTAACTACCAATAATATGGTAAAAAGGCTCGTTCTAAATAATAATCTGCTATTCAGAAAGGGATGTTGGATTTCAAAATTTTTTGCAGTTTTTATAGATTTTTCAGCACATTTTGATGAAATTCAAATACATTTTCCCGCAATATTTTGTACTTTAATTTTTCATTATTCTATTTTATAGTTAACTAGAGGCCTGTTAGGGCTTGGAAAGCCCTAATCTAGTAACAAACAGTAGTACCAAACAGGAACTCAGCACATTATAGTAACGATATAAGTCTTAACTATTTGCTTCGTTTGTGTGAACCGGAATTATATACCTAAAGACCGTTCGGAATTATATATAAAGTCCGCTAAGTTCTTCAGTTTCAACTTCTTCGTTCAGAAATAACTCTCCTAGATGTTAGTAACTACTCTACGTTTCTTACCCACCGTGAATTTATGGCAACTGTTGTTACCGCCACCGCCTAATAAACAACTCTCATTGATAAGGACCGCCTAGAACACGATCAAGGCGGGTATAGAGACGAACGGCGACACTTACGCAACAAACTTGGGGCCGTGCTGATTCGAATGAGCAGTCTACAGTAAAATCGGACCGCGAAGTTCTTCACAATTTCCAAGACCGTTCGGAATTATATATATTGTTAATAAACTTTATTTGAGCAATATTCCGCTAAAAAATATAAGTTAACAATTTTTAGCCCTTTTTCCTATTTTTAGTGATTTTTCTCAGCGCTTTTTCTGAAATTCGATCAATTTAATGTGCTCACAATATGCTGGCCATCGAACTTGTCCTCTCGATTGAAAAGCTTGATTTTTTTGGCGCAAGGACGGAATTTTTATCTCAACCCTATGGAGGGTTATCGTCAGGAAGGACACTATATTATATTAATATGAAAAAGCGTTAAACTTCAGAATCTGTTTCGAAATGTCTCAAAACGGATTTCAATCGAGAAAATTTTATTTTAAAATTTTTGAGCCATTGCAATAGCTTCTTTTCTACGAAAATTCGCTCACAATCACGAAAACTCTGATGGATATAATAAAAATATCACGATTTATCGTTATTACCCCTTCCATTCACCTCCTCTCTTGATGAAATTTGAAATTCCTGATAAACTTTCAACAACTATATCGAATTCATAATGGAACAAAATGAGAATCACAAAAATCGGTAGAGATTAGTAGCTTGGTCAGCGCTTGACAAAATCGGTAATTATCCCCTCCACCCCCTACCTCGACAGCAAATGCAAAATTTCTTGGGTTTGTTCCACAACTAGACTGAAATTAGAATCGAACTAAATGAGAATCATGAAAACCGGTAGAGAATTGTAACCTAGGTAGTGTCGACAAAAAATGTCGAAAAAACCACGTTTTTTTCGACTTTACCCCCCCCCCCCCTCCCCAATTTCTCCTCTTCCATCTTGAAATTCAAAATTTCCGAGGTTTTTCGCATAACTAGACTGAAATTGGGATCGAACGAAGAAAGAATCTCGTAAATGGGTCATTCACATTTCATTTGCCGCTTTGGGGCGTTTGAGAACCTCAGTGACGTGAAATATGAAAGTGCTCGAAAATGAGGTTGGATCAGCAAATACTACTCATTGTAAATTGCAGATTTGTGTTCCATAGACGAACAGTGAGTTTTTCATTGATGTATCAACTCATGAGTGTTACCAGATTTCAAAAAATGATTTTAGTAAAATGGATGATTTGGCAAAATTGTTGTCGGGGCTCAAGTAAGTACAACAGAATCACGTTCAAACGTAATATTCAGATTTCACGGAATTCATCTTGAAGGCAGTGTAATTGAGCTTAAATCTCAGGAGTGTTACCCTATTAGTGTTATCGAATATCAGGAGTGTTACTCATCCTTGGTCACACACCTGCGAGGTAACACTCATGAGAATTTCCGATAAAAATGGTGTCACAGAGGATGATGAAATGACAAAACTCGGGGATGGCTACTGTTTGAAACCTGTCACCAAGCAGTATGGTTGTTGATATAGGATTATTTTTTCAAGCACCAACAACACTCGTAATTTGTGTAACACTCATGATTGAAAATGAAAATACTCAACATGTTTTTAGGCTTCTTTCGCTGTAAAAACTGCTACAACTCCAAGCACTCCACTACAGTCTCACATCTTCAACTGGACAATATAACCTTCACACCTGACTGTTTCCCGCCATTTTCCATCAGCTTTCTTGATCGCAAAAATGATAACACTCCTGAGGTCCCATTGAGAAGAGATATCGGGGACTGACTGAAAAACTAGTTTTTCACGGGTTGGGGAAAATCTTAAAAATGTAAATCCTTACTCTAAATAAAGAGGAACCAACTTACTGCAGCTAGTAACCATGACCAGTTCTAGATTGTCATTGTTTCGTAACAACCTAACTTCTACTTAGGTGTTAGGTAGGAGGGGACCGTAACACTCGTGAGTTTCCAGGATTTCAGGTTTCATTCGTCATCACTCTGTATTGGTTAAAGGGGATTTTGGGCAGTCAAATTATTACTTCGTTGATCTCTCAACTTATACTACCCTTTTTTCCCCAAAATCACTAGTTTTGGTCAAGAATTTTGAGAATTCGTCATCGGGGACATGAAAGCGCCAAATAAAATGAGAATGACCCAAATCGGTTGAGAATTGTGGTCTGGGCAGCGTCGACAAAATTTGTGTCACACACACAACATACACCTATGGTTTTTTTTTTTTTTTTTTTGGCATTGTAAAATGTTACATTTTGCCATACAATATTTGTTACAGCAACATTAAAATTAACTTTTCAACTTACAAATCTTATGGTCTAAGCTACTAAATTAATTATCAACCAAAGGCACAAAATTAATATAAACTGCTGCAATTTAGACATAAATTCTTAAATTATTGAAAAATTCATAAATATATTGATAAACTACAATGTTTTGTAACATTAATTCATAATTGAACGGATGTACAATGTAGGGTTCAATATTTTTGAATAAAATATCTCTTTCCTCTCTGAAAGTAGCACAACTCATCACCATATGCTCAAGTGTACCCTCTTCCTCCTCGCAGGCTTGGCATAACGGAGTGTCAAGCATACCTATCCTGTATTTGAACACTGAACAGACTCCATGATTAGACCGGAGTCTATTCAGTAATACTATCATCCGTCTACTTGTAAATTGCTTAAACCAAGGTATTAACGGTGGAATAGGGTTATTATGTTTATAAAATGATCCCTTTTCTGACGATGCATATTCGTTTCTCCATACCGTTCGGTAGTTTTTATTAATAAAGAAGAAAAAGTCTTCTTTAGGAAATCTCAAGTCTACCGTCGTGCCGTTAGTCGCTCCACGTTTTGCTAGACTATCCACGACCTCATTATGCCCTATACCAGCATGACCCTTAATCCAGACAAAATTAACTTCTATACCCTCTTCACTGAGTTCCACTAATTTTTCTAAAATGCAACCGATCAATGGATTACGGGCTCTTCGAAGTCCACCATACAATAGCTTTATAGCCCTTAGGGAGTCCGAAAAAATTACAGCATTCTGCCTTACTGAATTGTCATGTTCTTGCACGATATATTTTAGTGCCAGCAGGATAGCAACAACTTCAGCCGAGAAACTTGAACATTGCGGCGCTAATTTAAACTTCTCCTGATGCGAGTTTGTTACGTCCACGAACGCGCAACCAACAGAATTTTCATCCTTGGAACCATCAGTGAAAATAATCCAATGTCCTCCCCAGCGATGATCTAAATATTCTAAGAATTCTGTATTTATCATAAAAGGTGTTGTATTGGATGATTTAAATTTACAAAACTTATTGACTGGAAAAACTAAAACTTTGAAATCGAATTCGTATTGAGGGGGGCGTGGGGATGTCCACATTACATTCAAGTCGCAATAGTCTTGAGTAAAACTATGTACAATAGGTGGAAGCACTTTACGCGTCCATTCACGTTGAGTTAACACGTTAATACTTAAATTTGAGATGTCATGAAGAATGCTAGAGTTTTGAGCTTTCAGTCGCAATAAATACCTGAAAGGATTAATCTCCTTAAATGGAGAGGAAGCTCTCCAGCTTCAGCTAACAACACGTCGATTGATGTTGAAGTGAGCATACCCAGGCAAGCTCTTAAGCACTTGTACTGCAAGCGTGAAACCTTGATGAGGTGGGATTGACATGCTTGCCCATAGAAAATAGAACCGAAATCAATTATTGCTCGTATGGTAGCTTTATAAAACATTAATGCCGTAGAAGGATGTGATCCCCATTTGCTATAAGTCACCATTCTTAGAATATTCAGATATTTTTCACTTCTGGTGAGGACATGGTCGATATGATTCTTCCATGTCAAGGTTTTGTTTAGACATAGACCTAAGAATTTTACCTCATTCTGAACTGGAAATCGAAAATTTGACAAAATCACATATTCGTCTAAATTGAGTTTCCGTTTTCTCGTAAATGGGACCAATACAGATTTTCCTTCAGACAAAGATAAACCTTTCTTCAAAGCCCAAGTATGTAGGCGCTCAACAAATTGACCGAGTTGATCTAAACCATCCTGCAATACATCACAGTCGACATATACACATACATCGTCTGCATATTGCAGGACTTGGACGTCATCAGGTAATATATCTTCCAAATCAGAAACGTATAAAGCGTACAGCAGTGGACTCAATATCCCACCTTGCGGGAGACCCTGGTAAACCCTTCTCGGCCCATAAACCGTATTGTTGAGTCGGAGCACTACATCTCTTTGAGATATCAAACTCATTACGATATGTACAAATCGTCCAGGTAAATTTGCATTTCTCATACATTGGGCCAAAACATCAAATTGTACACAATCGTAAGCACGTGAAAAATCCAAAAATAATGCTAAAGTTATGCGTCTGTTTGTTAAAGAATTATGTATGCTACAAACAAGTTTCGCCATGCAATCGAATACAGATCTGTTTGATCTAAAACCGTACTGACTTTCTGGAAGGACACCCTTAGCTTCAACCCACCAATCTAGACGGTTCTTCACTAATCGTTCAAAAGATTTAAGACAGCATGAAGACAGGGAAATCAATCGAAAGGAGGTCCAATCGTTTGGTTGTTTGCCAGGTTTCAATCGTGGAATAAGTTCTACCTTGGACCATTCATTGGGATAAATCCCTTCCAACCAAAATTGATTGAACAAAGCTAGCAATGAAGTAAAGTATCCTGCTGGTAGTTGACTGAGTATGGGGTAAGTTATTTTATCTAAACCTGGTGAGGTATTATTGTGTTTGCTCAGGGCAACTTTTAATTCTTGATCAGTGAATCGATCTAGCAGAAAATGTTGAGTAATTTCAATATTACAATCTGGTGCAAAAAAACTTATAGCATTTAGTACAAAAGGTGGAGCGTAATTATCTAACAAGTCAGTGATCCATTCTCCTGGCTGAAATGACACTTTATTCACCAATTTTCTATTTTTTAAACCTTTGAACTTCCTCCATATTTCTTTAATCGGGGTAGACTTATTAAAAGATCCACAGTATCCCTGCCATGACTCGCGTTTTGCCCCGATGACTGCTCCACGGAAAGCTTGATGTTTAGTTTCGTAATTAATATAATTAACACGGTTAGGCAATGCGTTATACTGAATCGCAGCTTGTTCGCGATCATCAAGGTATACCTGGCATTCAGGAGTCCACCATAGCGCTCCGGTACACGTTGATGTATAAGGTTTCAATTTAGGGATTGATTGTTCGCAAGCCGTATTGATTTCAGTCATCAAGGCGATATACGATTCAGGGGGAGTCACAAGTAGAGACCCATTCAAGCATTCGCGGAATTTTTCCCAATCAGCTTTATTAGTATTCCACTTCCTGGTTGGGTAACAAATCCGATTAGGAACAGTTAATGAATCTAAACCAAAAACAACGGGGTAGTGATCCGAACCCATAGTATCCGGAAGGACCCTCCAATCAAAATTTGTAGCAATACTAGGAGAAGCTAGAGTTAAGTCTATTGCCGATTGCATTCTAGAATCCCATCTGTTAACTAACGTTGGCGATCCATCATTTAGGTAAATTAGGTCAGATGATGATAGCGCATCTACAAAATGTACACCTTTGATCGACGTGTGACTTGACCCAATACAGATGTGGTGTAAATTGAAATCCCCTCCAATTATTCTTGGCGACGGAATGGACGCGAAAAAAAGTTCCCACTCTCGAACAGATCGAGAGGATCTGTTGTGATTGTAAATACTAACTACATGAACGAATTTATTGTCACCAAGTGAAATTTTAGCACCCACACTTTCCATATCGTCCAATTTATACAAATTTGGAGTGATGTCCTCGTAATGTAAGTGGTCGCTGATTAGAAGGGCAGCCCCTCCCCAGCCATCCGCTCTATCATGCCTCAATATATTAAATTGATAAAAATGTACAGAAGTAGATGAACTTAACCATGTTTCACTTATGAATGCTATAGTAATACGATTTGAATACAAAATTTGCGATAGTTCAGATTTTTTCGAGCTCAATGATCTTGAATTCCATTGTATACAATTCATGACTGAATTAGATTGATGAACAGTACTCATGACAATTGTGTTTAAAAGTCAGGTTTACTATAACAACAACAAGATTTTTATAATTTTCCGGATTCAACTTTCTCGCGGATTAGATCTCTTATATTTGCGTCGCTCAATTCACTATCATTCGAGAATCTCAATGCCTTCGCCACTGCTGTAGCTATATTACAAACGTCTTCAAACTTAAAGTGACTCCGTGTAGTCGTCGAGGTATTCGATAATGCGGGTCGTCGAAAGATGCCAGATGGGGGACGATGAGGATTGTTAGAAATCAATCCGCCAGCTTGTGTTTTCCCGGTTGTCGACGATAAATACAGTTCTGAGGGTATGTTACACGACATTGGTTGAGGGGGTGTTATGGGTTTTCGTTTTTTGGCCCCCAATGGTGCCGGAGTTGCAAATTGCCTATCTCGTAGGAAACTGGTGTTAGGAAGAGGTGGAAAATTATCCAAGTTATTAGTGGGTGGTAGATTTGTTGGAGGTAATGTATTTGCCCAAGTTACCCCTGTTACAGCTTCTTTGGCTTCAAAATACGATAAATTTCGATCAGACATTTTTTCTTTTATTGACCTTTCAATGAAATATTGGGGACAGTTCTGTCTGTCGGTTGCATAATGAGGTCCCTGACAGTGTAGGCACTTCAAAACATCAACAGAGCAAGTGTCGGATGTATGAGTCTCATCACACTTGTTACCGCATTTTCTACAGGTCGTTGAACCGTTGCACTGGTCTTTGAAATGGCCAAAACGTAAACAATTAGCACATTGGACTACACTTTGTACGAAGGGGTTAACTTCACATAATACGTGCCAAAGTTTGACATAAGAAGGTAGCGATTGTCCACGAAGAGAAAATGCAACAGAGGACGTGGGAGCGCGGGTAATAGTGTTGTCTGGATTGTTAACACGTCGAGTCATGCGTCGTACAGACAGTATCTCCAACTTTTCACCGTTGACCCCTTGAATGTTATTTATTATCTCATCTTCTGGTATAGTGAGATCAATACCTCGAATAACTCCCTTCCGAGACAACAAGTATGATGGGATGTAGGCTCGAAATTTAACAGCCTCCAACCCTTTATGTTCAAGTAATATGTTAGCTGATGACGCATTTCTGAAACCAATCCGTAATTTGTTTCTGCCACTTTTCTTTATCTCAGTAATCCCTTCGTTAACTGAGGGTGTTAGTGAATGGAGCATTCGCCCGACCCCCATTGGATGGATACGCCCAACGCCGCTTTTGTTAGTATTTACACTTTCTATTATCACATAATAAGGACCAATGTCGGATAGCCTGTATGTTTGTATTGGTTTTTGATTCGAAGTCTCAGGTGGATCATTACTGTTATCTGTAAGACTAACCGATTTCATATTAACATCATTATTAACGGGGGTACTACCCGTACCCCCACTATCCGAATTCATAACTTAATTTGACTATCGCTAGCCAAAAGGTGTTAAAGCAACACTTGTAAAATTATATAAGTTAGGAAATATAGAGCTTATCTGGAACTGGATAGAAGACGGTGACTAGCAGAGGTCCGCTCAGTTCAAAGGACCTATGGTTTTTTTCACGAATTCGACCTTGGAACGGTCTGAAACGGATTTATATGCGGTTATTTTTTTTCTCATGCTTGGGTTGTCCCCTACCCCCCAGGATCGATTCCAATAGGCGTCCCTCCTATTAACGAAGACTTGCCTTTAAGACATAGTTTCAGAGGGACGTCCTGAAATTAGGAGAAAAACGGTTTCATCTATTTTGAAAACGATATCACTTAGATGAAGTGAACTGCAGAAATCGTGAGGAAATGATTCAGTCCACTCACCTAAAGTCACAGTTCGGTGTGCTGTGTCTCAATTCAGAGTGAGAGGCCCTTACTTTTTCGAAAATGGGTCAACGTCACAGTAACTTCCCACGTTACGTTTTGATATTGGAAACCTTTCTACAGCCTGAATTGGAAGAACTTGCTGAAGATCACGAGCTGGGTGACATATCAGCACAAACAAGCACAGATTGTACCCTTATTCAAGGGTGGTGATCCGCAAGAAATAAATAATTATAGACCTATATCTCTGTTATCTAATTTTGCAAAAATAATAGAAAAAGCCCTGACAATTTATTTTGTAAATTTTCTGCAGGAAAATGAAATAATTCACAAAAATCAATTCGGTTTCCAAGCCGGAAAAAGCACGCTGGATGCTCTGTTATGCCTCCTTGAAAAGGTGACCATGGAAATGGATAAGGGGAAGAAGGTCCTAGTTGTGTATAAGGATATGACCAAGGCTTTCGATACGATTCCGCATGAAAAATTAATTGACACTCTAATTGAGATGAATTTTCACCCGTCATTTGTAAAATGGTCAAAGAGTTATTTACACAACAGAGAACAAAAAGTAATAATAGGGGATCACATTAGTGATTCCAGAACCTACAGTAACCTTCATAACCTACAGTACTGGGATTTTTCATAGACAAATACAGGAAGACATAATCTGTTTTGCCGACGATTCAGCGATGATTGTGACAGGCACTTCATGGGAGCAAGTTGTCCAAACAGCATCCAAAAATCTCTCTGTGATAGACGAGTGTGTAAAGCAGACCTACTGTTTTGGTTGCAGCAAATGTCCGACCCTACTTGTTAAGGTGAGATCAATATGATAAATGATAACTCGAAGGACCACCTCAGTATGAGGAAAAGATAGATAATGTATGTGATTGTGGGTGCTCAGATGAAAACACAAATTTGAATTGATGAAACATCAACTAATAAATAATTTATTCAATAAATGTAACAATGATATGAGGGGAATCAGTGTCTAAGTGGTTCAGGTGGGTGGTAGGTAGCTACTTAAATTATTTCTATTGTTCTGTCCCTAAGTGGCCACTAAAGTTAATAAATATGTTGACTAGAAGGAATTACTCTGATGACTAGAAGAAGTTACTATTAAGACTAGACCATTTTTATACATATGTATGACTACGAATTCTTATCTGTATGGTGAAACTGGTAGTTCATGTGGTGGTTTCCCAAAGGTCCAGATCCAAGACGACTCCAATGGTCTAGTGGTAACTTCCGTGGTCCAGTGGTAACTTCAGTGGTCCAGTGGCAACTCCAGTAATATATTTCAAAATATGTCCAGTATGTAGTTGGTAGGAGAAGTATCTGCTAACCTCTCAGAGGTGTTCCAGCCAAGATACAAGGATGAAGCCAAAAAACGCAATGGCACACCAGTTTCTGTGGTTTTGAAAGACACTGCACAGAAAACTGATTAAGATAATACCGTTTTTTGAAGTGGATGGCGCACAGGACAATCGATAAACTTGGAGGAGTAATTTTCATAGAAGCATGGGCACTTTTCCAGGAACAGAACAGAACAATGAATATGCAAGATGTCTGCCACAACTGCTATTTCAGAAAGCTCTCAGGGTTGCTCAGAGGCTGGCGGTGGAATCCGATGACGAAGTGGCGAGAAGGTCTTGTACAGTTACCAAAAAATTACCTTACAATATTTAACAATATAATAAATTACTATAAAAATAAAGTAATCAGAAAATGCCTAGAAACCCGTGTAAAAATGAAATACATGGATATTATACACGGATGTAATTATGGATTCATCCACTTGATAGCATCCATGGTGCAGCAGAAGGAAGGTATCAAAAATGTGGTAAACCTACTCCACGGTGATAAGAGATAAGACGCAATCTGTTGTTTTTATTGTAAATAGAAAATGATGAGGCTATGGAACCAAGAGGCGAAAAATACGTAGCAGTGAGGTTTTAGTGATGTGTAGTGCGGAAAAAATGGGAAATTACTGGATGGAATTGGTGTGAAAATGTGTGAATATGCATGGCCAGGTTGGAAATGATAAGTAAGTTCGAACATGAGTGGTTAACCCACAAAAGTCTGAAATTGAATTATAATAAAACTAATTTTATGGCGTTCGCTCGGACGACCGCAACTATCCCCAAGCTACAAAAAATCATTATACATAATAAACTTTGCCAAAGTATGAATAAACCACAATGTAACTGCCCTTTTATAACACAAGTGAACGAAACTAAATATCTTGGAATATTTATCGATTCGTGTTTAAATTTTGACTACCACATCAACTATCTTAATAATAAACTTCGGAAATTCTTTCCAGTATTTCGGGAGATTCGTAACTTTATGTCTCTTGGCCTAAAGAAGCAAATCTACATCGCACTTATACAATCCCTACTCATATATGGAATAGTTGCTTGGGGATCAACATATAAAACGAAATTACAACCGCTTATAATCACCCAAAAGGTCCTCATCAAAACCCTTCTCAAAAAACCTAGACTTTTTGCAACAGCTTCACTTTTCAACTTATTTAAAGTCCTTGATTTTTCACAGATTGTACAAACAAACCACAACGATATATACATACAAAATGTTCTTAGCAAATAAAACTGTCAGATTACATACAGCTAACAGGAGTGGCGACAGAATTACCTTGCTCACACCGCGCTGTAACACGGCATCGGCTCAAAGATTCTACGTCTTTCAAGGGGCTACTTTCTTTAATAGCCTACCAACAAAATTGAGAAGCTCCGCGGTCAATTTAAATGTTTTTAAGAAAAATATTAAAAAATATTATGCACTTCAGTAATGTTGTACTTATTCTATATTCTTGTAAATATGTACAAGATTTGAATAATTTTCTCATGTAGATATTAGGTATACATACTATATGGCTCTTTAGAAGAGAATTATATTTTTCGTTTTGACGCTCCCTCTTCCAGCACGAGTTTGACTCAAAGGAAGAGTGTAGCATTGCATATATGTTTTTTCTCTAATTATGTAATTTTTTTATATTATTATTATTTAATAAATGCGATATTTCGAAAAAAAATATGGTTCCAGCAGAATGGGGCCCACACAGCTCGAACTTAATTAGCTGTTTTGAGACAGATGTTCCCTGGGCGACTGGTCTCACTGTGAAGGGACGTTAGGTGGCCAGCGCGCTCACCTGATTTAGCAACTGGGACTTCTTTATTTGGGGCTACCTTGAAGATAAGGTCTATATAAGCATCCTCCACACACCCTACCACAACTCAAGTCGTGAATAACAGAAGAAATTGGGCCATACTATCTATCTACATGCCGAAAAACGGTAGAAAACTTCCGAAATCGGCTACATCAGTATATCGAAGCTGACGGCTGCCATTTTAGCGATATCGTTTTCAAAACTTGATTACAAACACTATATTTCCTACTGATTTGGATAAATGAAACCGTTTTTCTCCGATATTTATCTTTTTTATAGCCATTTGAAACTCGTCAATTGGCTCTACCGCACCATGTACTACAGATCATTTTGCATTCAATCATTTCGACTCGTATCTACGTTGTTCTTCAACTAGTTTCTACACACGTTCATGTTATGATATCTGAGGAAGTTATAGTGCCCACCCAACTTAGCTGATGTTTTTTCCATAAGTAAATAATTATGATGGTCTTCAGTTTCGAGCACTTTTTTCTGGCCGAGTTGGATAATTCAGAAATTACAACCGAAATCAAAAGCTGATTGTAACTTGCAGGCATCGCCTGGCGGAAAGCAGTCCGGCGGCGAGTCAGAAAAACGGAGGGAACGCGTGAAATTTACGAGCAAAGTTCTGAGGAAGGAGGCGGAGAAGGAGGAACGCGAGGAAGAAGGTAAGTGAGGCAGTCAACCAGCACCAGACAGGTATTTCAGGAACGTTGGGGGGGTTTAGGAATCCACGCTCACAAGTGCAGAAACTACGAGTCAGGCGACAAAAGCTTGTGTAGGCTGAATATATTTAAAACCTCCAGTACCTTGACCCAATAATTGGCAATAAGAATAGGAGAAAATACCTAGTAGGTAAGCCAAGTGGCCAGAGCAAAAGTTCCACTATCCGCTTTACAAGCAGATATCATGTTACATGGATATGTCTTTAATTGGGGATTTCATAACGGTTGTCCTCGACTGTTGTCAAGAGGATGAAAATGTTTCCTATGGAGTGGAGTAAATGATGCTATTGCTTTACGTTAAGAATATTGTAACCGGCTTTTTAAAATTGTTTATAGTCCAATCAACTTATTTTGGAATGTAGCCAGGTACGTAAGGAGGAGGAAATTAGTAGCTTGAGATGTGAACATTTATCACATAAATCAAGCGCTTTCCAACGAGTGGCGAACGATTTTTGTGCGATGAAAACTGCGGAAGTTCCATTCCCCTAGCAACGGCTGGGTTGTACGTGAAAAACACTGAAATTGTGACACAAATTTTCCGTGACGGAAATTTTTGGTTGACCCCCAAGAGCAAAGACATATCCATGTCAAAAAAAAAAAAAAAAAACTACTGATTTACTACACACCTCAAAAGAATTATGGGTTCACATTTCCTTTTAGGCACCAAAGACCTCAGATCAATCGAGCAAAGTTCACATTATATCTCATGATTAGGTACCTATTAACCCTAGTAGGATAAGGTGTGTAAAGTTTACACATTGCGGGTTAGCATTCACTGACAAACCGCCTGACTGAGTCATCCTTCTAGCAGTGTTATCTTTGGTTAGTAGTGTGCCAGACGTCGGCTGGCCAGCGTCTTGTGACCACGTGGTGGACCTTCCCCAGGTAAGTTTTGAGAACCCTATGTGTAAAAATTACTCAACATTATGCTTCCACGTAAATTTTAATGTGTAATATAAACTCAACATTATCTTAGAACGCCTTTCTTCGATGTGTAATTTTTACACATCAATACCTTTCATGCCCCTATCTTGTGAGTAATTATTACTCAACATTATCCTTCCATGCCTTTCTTCAATGCGAAAATTTTACTCATCAATATCTTTTACACCCCCATCTTCTGTTTCTAAATTATTCTAAATTTTCTAAATTATAATTAAAGTCATTCTTTTTTCAGGATATGTCGTGCAAAAGAGTGTATGACGATGAAGAAGTATCTATGGCAACAGTCTCTCCATCTTCAACAAGGGATTTTTCAGAGGTCGACAGTGACTTGGATGGGGGAGAAGGTGTCCCAGAAATTGAAGAACATTCAAGTGAAGATGAGGACGATGATGATTCATTAAATGACCCTGATTTCGACCTGTCTGCTCACCTCGATGACGACGATGAAGAGTTATACTCTGTTATGTTATACGCATGCTGTAGAAGAAGTTGAAGAAACAAGAGCAAACGGTGAAAGTGCAGGTAACAACAAATTAAAATATACTAAAAAAAAGAAGCGAGTTGAAGATGAAATTGAAGACCAAAGTGGTGCTCCTAAGAGTAAATATGTCAAATTTGATAGTGATATTATGTTTGAGAAGAATAATGAATTTGCATGGAAAAGAGATCCGACTCTTGTTCAAGGAAAAACACTTAGCAGTAATGTTGTTCATATAACTCCTGGTCCAACCGGCGAAGCTCAATGTGCTTTTTCTCCCATTGAGTGCTTCAACTTGTTCATCAATCAGACAATGGTTGAGAAAATATTAATCCACACTAATGAAGAGATAGTTCGGCAGAACGTAAAATATAAAGTGATTGATGCATCAGTATCTCCCATAACAGATGTAAATGAGTTACTGGCATTGTTTGGTACCTATATTGATTCTTTCAGCTGCTACTGAAAGTAACCATTTATCTGCTGAATATTTATTTGACGCTTCTGTTTGTGGAAATAAATATCGCTCTACTATATCAAAACAGAGATTCAAGTTTCTAATCAATTGCTTGAGATTCGACAACAAGGAAACTCTGATCCACAACTGCCAAAGATTGTACAAACCCAGCTCTTACATCTCGATAGATGAGCAATTGGTTGGATTTAGGGGCCGTTGTCCTTTTCTCATGTACATACCATCCAAGGCAAACAAGTATGGTGTCAAGGTGGTCCTGGCTTGTGTCAATTCAACAAAGTACCTACATGATAGATGCAGCCCCATACCTGGGAAAAGGAACCGTTCCAGCAGGCAGAAAAGCAGAGGTCTAACCGCAATATTACCACTGACAATTGGTTTACTAGCGTTCCTTTAACTTCCAAGCTTTTGAATGAAATGAAAATTACCACAATTGGAACAATAAAAAAGAACAAAAGGGAGCTTCCACCCGACTTTGTCATTCAAAATTCAAAGAAAGAGAGGTTGGGTCCAGCCTTTTTCTTTTTCACACAGACATGACAGCCGTATCATATAGGGCAAAAAAGAACAAACTTGTGACTTTGGTATCATCAATGCACGATGACAATTCATTGGATCCTACGTCCAGCAAGCCACAAATCATCCTCTGTTACAACAAAACAAAAGTTGGGGTGGATTCTTTCGATCAGATGTGCAGTAACATGAATACTGGAAAGAAAACTAAAGGTGGCCGCTGTGTCTGTTTTATAATATGCTGAATATAGCCAACATAAACGCCTTCGTAAACTATGTACACAATTTTTATAAAAAACAGAAAGAAAAGACAAGGACTACAGCCAATCTAAGTAAGATCAAGAAAAAAGATCGGCCCTTATCAAGGCTTGACTTCATGCTTCAGCCAAGCCGTCAACTATGTGAGAACTGGTGGCGAAAAGAAAAACATCAATACAAGTCTGCGAGAAATGATAATATCAAATCCTCCACTTCAAAAACCTAAAAATCCCAAAGCTAAAGGACCCCGCACGTACTGTTCCTTGTGCCCATCTTCTAAAGATCGTTACACAACAACTTACTGTCAAAAATTTAGTCGTCCAGTGTGTGGGGACCATCAAAGGAAATTCTGCCCAAAATGCGGTGATCAGCAAATGCCTTCAAGTTGTTAGAGTACTTATTTTACAGACAAATTTCGTAATTTTGGAAAAGTATGAGTTTGATTTGAAAGTTTTGAAGTTACTTCTTATTTCATTTTGTTCATTCCTTTATAGTCAGTTTCCTTGTTACCATCTTATAAGATAAGTTTCCTACTAAAATAAGTACCTAGGTAGACATTGAGTCATTTCGAAACAAGAAAAATAAAACATTCAATTTTAGTACAGTTAAGATTGTACAATTTAATCAATTTTGTTTGATAGTATGATGTTTTATGTGATACTAAAATACTGTTGACGTTAATTCGAATCTACAAAAGTCAGATGAGGGCTGTGAAATGATGAAAGTCTGATTACGTTACCATTGTGCTATTGATGTCGCTCCTGGATTTATATTTTGACTGAATTTACTATTAATAAAGTGACAATTTTCCATGAAAAACATTTGTGATTACATCATAACCTTCTAAAATACGTTTAAAATCAATAGGAATAAGAATTACCCTGACAAAGTGCAGTTTTTAAAAAATGTGTAAAATTTACCCAGCGATACCCTAAAGCGCCAGAAAAAACACCTTATCTTACTAGGGACTCATGTGAGTTATTCTGTACTTGCATAACCTGTAAAAACTTTGGAAATGATTACACAAAGATATGCTATTTGTGTTTTACATAGCAGATCAAAGATCGCTGCGCTCGCAAACGACATCTGGGCGAAACAGCTTGGTTACCACTTGCTGTACAATGGGTTTAATCCCGAGCTTATGGATGCCAAAGTCCCTGGTTAGAATAGAATAGTATATTTGCATAAATTTTAACACAGAATGTGTTTTAGCCATGGACTAACTAGCCGAAAATGGAACGCGGGATGGGAACGAAATGTGTGACGGATGATGTTCACGTACAACCGAGCCGTTGGTAGGGAAATGGAATTTCCGCCATTTTAATCGCACAGAAATCGTTCACCATTCGTTGGAAAGCTCTTGATTTATCACGAATTTATTTCGTATTTTTTTTTCGTAGTTTCATCTATAACTATATAAATTGATGTTATAAATGAATAGTAAACAATGACGCTTGTTTGGTTGTCACTTGGTTGCGCGACAACGCAATTTTCGTAGTTTCATACTATAACTATATAAATTGATGTTATAAATGAATAGTAAACAATGACGCTTGTTTGGTTGTCACTTGGTTGCGCGACAACGCAAACACATTCTGTGTTTCAATAATTTCGTCCGAAGTATGTAAATAGAGGTAACCGGGGGTCCAGGGGGCTTGCCCCCTGGCGAGGCGCGGAGCGCCGAGTTTTTTGACATTTCCATGTCTTTACTGTGGCCTCCTAAGGTAGGAAATCATTACAATTTGCTTCATACACAGCGTAACGGCAAAACGTAACGTCGCTGAAAACTTTCTGTTCATTTTCACATACAACGACTTAGTCCAAGCACACACAAGGAAGAAAACCAGGGTTTTTGAGGTACCCTGCTACTCTCTCTCATGTGCGTCCTGTGCGAAAGGCCTATAATAATTACTTACACCTAATTATTATCATTTACTGTAATTTATTATTGTTATTATTATTATTAAACGTATTTACCTGACTCTGAATTTGGAGCACTACTGATGACATAGTTTACCGAAATGCCAAAATTAAATTGGAGAATGTAAAGCATGACACAATAGCAACTGTCTAATTGTCTATTTTTTGTTTTTGTTTTTGTTTAATATTCTAAAAATTAGTTAGGAGTGAAAATAGGCAGCACGGTTTAAGAATTGTAGGAGAACAAGTTCAATCTTAGCCATCTTTGTGAGGGCTCCATTTTGTTACAACAGTTGATTACCTCAGGGTGTTACGTATGTATCAGTTTTATATGCTACAGAAACCATAAAATGTAAAATCAGACATAATTTTGGCTCTGGGACTGTTGGAGAAAAAAAAATTATTGCGTAATGGCTAAATTAATACTCCTACCTCGTCAAGTAACATCACGAGTACGGTACTTGGTGCCGCAAAAGTTAATTATTGATATTTTCTCAATGTTGAAGGTATTACAATGCAATCAAGGATCGATAGAATACCTTCCCACTAGAATTATAATGAAATCTATGAACAGAAGAGATACGTTGAATCCAAGATGACGTAACTGAATGAACAAAACACTGTTTAGTTACAACAATGGTTAATAGTTGACATACATTTAAACTTATGGAATACCTTATAAGCATACATATTTGGTATACGAGTACATGCACATAAATTATCTGCTTTATTTTTAAATAGGTACTACAATATTCATAAGACTCATAACACTCACAATATGTGAGCACGCACAGCCAAAAATTTAATGTTTATTTACAGAAAAAAAGCCGTTGAGCCCATCGATCTTGACAATCGATTCAGAGGATAAACAGTGAACCCTAAATTTTTAATTTTCACTGAAAAGTGGAAAATGATAGGGCTTGGATAACAGTGACTAAATTAAAGTGCATAAGACGTATCAATATAGTAAAATAATAAAATGTAGAAGTATTTACGTGATATAATGTGCACGTGTTCTCGAAGTGCACGTGTCTTCAAATGTGTTGGTACTTGAACTAATGAATAATTTTGAATAGATAATCAACCACCTTCAGACGACGATGGCAGCAGTGAGGATCATCCATCACCTTGTGGTGATGGAATAAGAGGGAGGTACCTGGTTCCCCCACTGTCGCATTTGAAAACGAACAGCAGTAGAGCGACTACACGGTCGGTCGACACAGAATTTCAGATCATAGAACCTCCTAATTCACTTGAAGCGTCCATGGACAAAGTCTGCCCAGGAGAGCCCAGGCCGTGCAGCGCACCCAGAAACTCCACTGCGCACGAACGCAAGCTGTTTGAACTGTGCAGAACAGGCAGCGTCTCGTGTGTCCAGAGATTTTTAACCAGCCGACACAAACTTAATATTAATGCAAAGAATTACCGAGGAGAAACTGCTTTGCGCATAGCTGTCGAGTCTGGCCATGAAGCCCTTGTTATGTTTTTAACATCGTTGAAAGGCGTGTTTTTTGAAGACATATTGATGTACGCCATTCGTTTCAAACAATTTACGATGGTCAAGTTGTTTTGTGAATCGTTTGATTTGGACAGTAAGTGTAACTCTCCCAGCATGGACTTTCCCGCATGGGTTACACCATTATCTCTAGCTGCCGAAATTGGATCCTATGAAATCATCGATTATCTTATGAATGTAAGATACCATGTTCCCATCCATGAACCCCATCATGTCAATTGCCGTTGCAAACTCACCTGCAGGGCTCTAAAAAAGCGTGACCCGCTTGCACTTGCCCAACGCACTTTACATATTTACTCAGCCATCAGCCAACCATCATACTACATTCATGTAACTGACGATCCTTTCACATATTCGTTCAGACTGCACCGGCAGCTCACAAGTCTTGGCGAATTTTTCATAGCTCTGAAACCATCCTTCACAAAACTTGCCAATAGAGTACAGAATTTTGCAGTTGATCTCATAGCAGAATGCAGAAATGCCACTGAAGTAAAATCCATATTGTCCCACAGTGCGGAAGAAAATACATTCTGGAATAACCTTGAAACCAATCGACTTCCCACCCTCATGATGGCTCTGGACAACGAACAGAAGTGTTTCATTGCTCAATCGAACGTGCAAGTTGTCCTCAGAGAATTCTGGCTTGGGGAAAGTAACTCTTGCAAAGTGATGGGCATCATGAAGAAGGCAATGTTACCAGTGAGTAGAATTTTGGCCATTCCTTATATCTACTATGTGCTCCTCACCCAACCTAAGTCCGAAAATGCTCGTTTCTACGCTCTGCCTCTCAACAAAATGATTAGCGCATCAACTGGCCACTTAATTTTTCTTGGGTTTATATTTTTCGCCAATATCAAACCACGCTCAAAAATACGATCTAGATTCACCTTCAAGAACCCTGAAGTTTATATCAGTTTCTTCGTATTTGCCTATACCTTCAACCTGATACGACTTATGATTGCCATGCATCCGAAAAGATTCTTCCGTTATGGATGGATTTTGTATGATATATTTACACTTTTGATATTCTGGTTTGCAGTAGCATTTTGGGTAGCGTCTGAAGTTCATTACGTAATGATGGACGACTCTTTAAAGTCAATAGAAAGAAGGTATTGGAACGGTATGGACCCGATATTGATGGCTGATGGATTTTTGGTGCTGGGAAGTGTTCTGGTGTATTTAAAATTTATGTTCTATTTCCAATTAGATTGGGACTTTGGACCAATGAAAATTGCAGTGGACTCCATGGTGCATGAGTTCGTAAAATATAGCTTGTTTTGGCTTTTGATTCTTCTGAGTTTCACCGTGGCGCTTGGTAAGTTTTACTCATACTACGAAGGTATGACCTATGTAGACCCAACGACCGGTAATACGCTTAGACAAGAGGACGCATTTGTTAATTACAAATCCACTTTTAAAACGCTGTTTTGGGGGATATTTGGACTTTCTTCGTATTCAACAGCTGACGTTATCATAGAAAACATCAAGACGTCGAACGGTACGTTTTTGAACGAACACAATTTCACAGAGTTCATCGGTTATTTCGCCTTCGGATCTTACATGGTCATGATGGCGATCGTAATCATGAACATGATCGTAGCAACGATGGGAGGCGCGTTTCTCCGTCATTTGGCAGACGTGGACACCGAATGGAAGTACAGCAATGCTCGTATCTACATGTACTTTTTGGTTCAATCTGTACTCCCACCACCGTTCAACGTCCTACCGCATGTTTTCCGGGGATATGAAGTGGCAAAGAAAAGAGAAAAGCACAAATGTGAACCGTATCAGCCTGTCGTAATCGTAACATTCGAGGAGTTGGTCAAAAAGCTGATTTTGAGATATTACCGTAAAACTGCTGATGAGAGACGAAAACGATCGGAGTGTACTTGTAAACACTGGCCAGAGGACAGGGACTAGCGACCGCAACCTGCACCTATAAGATGTAAATAAAAATATGATGTCTACAGTACAATAACTAAGTGATCTATAGGATCTAATGCACCATATCTATCCTTGTAAGACAAAAACTATTTTTATTTGCGCCAAAATTTCGATATTACTTATATTTGTGAACTTTAGTAGAAAGTTGCTATCTAATGCGATGGGAATGCGATTAAATTGCCATAGAATTGTCGTTTTAGTTCTTCCAAGGTATTACCAGCAAAACAGAAAAATAGTATTGCAAAAATCGGCCAACTACTAGGGTCGATACGGGACATCGTTTCTTGACTTTGCCCCCCTCTTTCCTTTCACTCCTGAAATGAAACATCCGAAATAGGGCAACGTAATGTACGAGTAGTTGTGCTTCAAATAAAAAGAAGGTAGTCGTAATAGACTTGGAAAAAAAACCGCTTGGAAATTGAAACCTGAAAAAAAAAAAAAATAAATAAAATTCCAGTCATGCAGCATGATCGTATGAGCGATTTGAGCTTTTTGAGTGCAAGGAAATTGTGAACTATCATTTTTATGTCAAAAAACGTTGTTTAAATAATAATCTCTTATTCAAATAGAAGTTTTGAATTTTTAGGTTTTTTTTACAGTTTTTATCGATTGAATATCGACTGAAATTTAAGTACATTTTTCAGCATAATTTCGTACATGAATTTTTAATGTTCTATTTTATAGTTAATAAACTTTATTTGAGCAATACTTTACTAAAAAATATAAATTTAACGATTTTTAGCCGTTTTTAGCCATTATCCGTGATTTTTTTTAGTACCTTTTTTGAAATTCGACCAATATAATGTGCTCAAAAAGTTCTGACCAACAAACTCATTCTATCGTTTAGAAAGCTTGATTTTTTGGCGCAAGAACGGAATTTTTTTTTATCTCAATACCAATACAATAGATACCCGCTTTACACAGATCAATGACGTATCATTTTTAGCCCACCTATAAAGCACATAGGTACAATATATATAAATTGAGGCATTGCGCCTCGCAAGAGGGTTCACCACTCACAGCGCCAAGACCTCCGATTTTACTTTTTATTCGTAAATTTTATTAAAATTAATTTTTATTAAAATTAAAATAATCGAGGTGGAGTGTTCATCTGAGGGCCCTTGCAGACTATATTCTGTCCTGGTTGACCTACGGTGCTGGAATTTGGAATAGAGCGCCTTAGGAACGGCTTGAAAACAATGTTATTAAATACGGAAGACAACACTATCAGCTGAGAGTACACTGAGACTGAATTTCTCTCATTGTAATTAACGTGCAATGAACGTAGTTTCAAAACAACATACAGATATGCGTCCCTTCTACTTGATGGGAAGAAGGGATAGTCATAGATCGTTTTGTTTCTTAACTTTAAAACAGAGTGTGAAATTGCGAGTTCCTAGTGCTGTAATGCAGTGAACTCACTTGCGAGGAGCGAAGCTCCTAGTTTAATAAATATACTGTAAACGGGTTTATAATTACAGGCCTGTGATCTGCGTAAAAGGGCTATCTACTACAAAAATAATAAACCTTTTTGTAATAATTAACATCTTTTTCGTTGTCGTTTTTTCGTTGTCGTTTTCGTTAAAAAAGTTCATAGTTGAAAATAATAGGTAAACCAAAAGAAGAAAGCGACCATGCCATTTTTTGTTGAATAGTGGCCAGGGCAGTCTGAAAAAGTTTCTGTTTCACGCTCTTTCGACGTTTTTATTAAAAAAAATTCCTCTCAAAGATGGAAGGTTCAAACCATTAGAGAAAGAGTTTTTTTGGGTGGTAACAACAAACAACAAAATATATTTGAAATTAGGTATTAAAGATTAGGTTTGGGTTCTCCACAGTACAGTTTTGAAGGTATTTTCTTTTAACTCAATCCTCTGGTATCGGGAGTGGAGCGCCATCCTCTAGATTCATTTCACCCCCTTCCGCTTGTTGACAGTGTCCATGAGTTTGAATTTTTCTTCTGGACCCTCGCAGTCTCATGGAGATGGCCCGGATGATGGTCAACTGGAGTTTAACGCGTATCCAGCCTGCAACTTGGGATCGGGGTTTTTCCCATTTATTTGCGAGAACTGAGACCAACTTCTTAACAAAAATGTTGAACTCTCGATGCAGGACTCCCTCACATGAGCTGATCTGGGTTGTGAACGATCCCCGTACGTCTTCGGCTGCACCATCGTACTTCCGGTGCTTCGCTCGGGCGGTTTCGTCGGCGACTGCGGACCACTCACGTTTCGAATAGGAAGGAGCGTCGGCGTTGACAATGTGGTTGTCAAAAAAAGCCGCTCTCTCCCTATCCCACACTCCGTGTACCTTGATGTCAGCGGTCAAGCCGGGTGAACCGTCTTCGCCCTCCTGCATAATCGGTTCTACCACTACTCCTCTCCAAGCTAGTTTCGCCAATCCCGCAACTTCATCTCTTATCCAGTCATTCCCTTGCTTTACTAGTCCACCCCTTTTGCAGTTGAGGGCATGATTCACCGTCATGTGATCACCGCATCCATCGCAGGTAACTGGAAGGCCCATCATATGTTTTCCGTATCGCAATGAAAGTGCGTCCCTGAATTGAGTAGGCGATAAATCCACCCCAACTTCGATGATGCGGCTCTAGAACCCGATTCAGACGTAGGATGAGCTTGTAAATGATGAAGATCTACCGACATCACTCAAGGTCACCAATCTGTATTCCATTCTATCCAAAAGTGACGAGCTTAAAATAAGTCCAGCCCAAACGTGATGGCTCCTAAATTCACCGCATAACACTAGTAGTTGATCGACATAGTGAAAAACATTGATGGATCATTGTTCTTGAAAAACTATGATCAATAAATAAACAATGAATTTGGTTTCCCCTGGTAATTCTTAAAAAAAACAAAATAGTGGGAAGGATGCCCCAAATTTACCCGACTGCGTCTCTGGTGATCAAGGACTGGGGAAGAATGATGTGTCACTTTAAATTACCACTAGCTATGGTTAGAACCTTGAACGGCATGGGTGGTGATACCACGGAGCATTGCCGCTGAGGTGCCCAAGTCGAGGCATTCTTGGCGTTCTTGACGTGGTGGCTTTGTGGCATCACGTAACAAGTCACACTCCCGGCCATCACCACCAAGTTAATATTGTCGAAACAGATCATTTCTGCCGTACTCAAGGTCCGCTTCATGTTCTCGCTGCCACTGGCAACCTAGCCATCCAGGATTATGGCAGATCCATCGGGCTTGATGGCAAAGAGCTGTCAAGAGGATAAGGAGGAGGAACCGACCAATTAACCCAATCCCACTAGCAGAATGGAGGTCCTTCTTCCAATCAGTATATAACAATACAAGACCACAAATTGATATCTGCCTGAACCCATCACGAACTGTGAACTGCCTCAACAGCGACATCACAACAAAGGAACTAGATATGGTCATAAAGAGGTCCAAAACGGGCAAAGCCCCTGGATTATATGCCATTCCGAATGAAGTATTTAAAGCCCTCCCAGATAGTTGGAAAGCCAACCTATTGGAAACTTTTAGTTTAGTCTTTAACAGGGGAGTGGTCCCTCAGGACTGGGGGAAGGTCAGATTGCACTTGCTTCACAAAAGAGGGGATAAAGTAGACCCATCTAACTATAGAGGACTGGCCCTAATAAATAATGCAGTTAAATTGTTCACTGGAATATTGTGTGAGCGTCTGACTGGATGGACTGAAGCCAATAACATAATTCCTGAAGAGCAGGCAGGTTTCAGAAAGGGCAGATCATGCTCGGATCAGATCTTCTCACTTCACGCTCTGGCCAACATTGTACGCATAAAAAAAAAAACCAAGATCTGTTTGCCATCATGATTGATTTCAAGCGGGCCTTTGACACAATAAACCACTCACTTCTATGGTCCAAACTGTCCTCACTGGGTGTCAGCAGCAAGTTCATTTCGGTGCTGAAATCTCTGTATTCATCAGAAGAATTTTCCATTAACCCTGCAAATGAATCGCAGGGCTTTATTCAACCAATAACTGAGGGAGTCTTGCAGGGTGACTCTCTTAGCCCCCAGCTCTTCATTGTTTTCCTTTCGGATCTCGAGTCCTACATGCGTGAGAGAGGCTGCCACGGCATCCCAGTCGCAGGAAGGGAGTTGATGATGTTATTCTTTGCTGACGATATCTCAATTCTGGCTGATTCGGTCCCAGATGCTCAGCATAAAATTAATGTCCTCGAGGACTATTGCAGAAAAACCCTCCTCTCAATTAACCCCAAAAAGTCCAAAATAATGACATTTGGAAGAGGTGGGCGTCCCAAAAAGAAGAGAACAATTTTATGTGGTGGTGAAAAGTTGGACTATGTGACTTCTTTCGTGTATCTTGGCGTTCACTTCTCCGGAAATGGGAAGTTCACCGAAAATATGAAGGCATCTGTATCCAAAGCTAGGTCTGCCCTGGGAAGCACACGCGGGATTCTCTGGGGAGGAAGGGTGAGCAATTGGGACTCGAGATTCAGGCTGTTTGATGCACTGGTTGGCTCCGTGCTTTTATATGGTGCTGAGATATGGGGTGTCTGGCATTTGGATGACATTGAGGTTGTGCAGCAATTGTTCCTGAAGAGTCTTCTTTGCCTCCAGAGCAGGACCCCGGGTTACTTTCTTAGGTTAGAAACAGGACGGCTCCCTCTGAAGAAAGCCATCTACTTTCTGTTGCGAGTTCTCCGAATGAGTGATGAGCGCTGGCCAAAGATATGCCTAAGAGAGCTCGCAAATATCCATGTTTTGGGCCGCAGAGATGATGGTCTGAATTGGATCACAAGAATGGATGCCATTCTTCTGCCACTTGGAGTCTGGACTGGCAAACTGTGAGCGCTGATCAAATCAAGAACATGCATAAAGAATTGATAGCCAAATTTATTAATCACTGCAGCAGCCTCGACGTAGAGAGGGCCATTGGCTCCAGCTACAGCAGCCTTTATCGATACTTTGTGGACTTCACTGGACGTCAGACCTACCTGGGAACATCGAATAACACCAATAGAGAGCGCATCCTCGCCCAACTGCGAATGGCCCCCATTGATTGCCATTACAATCAAACATTGCGGTTTTATCATCAAAAGAATAGTTATAAGTGGGACAGTAGCGAATTGTGCACAGTATGCAGCCTGAAGGTACCTGAATCTCTGGCCCACTTCCTGCTTAGCTGCCCCCTCTACAGACCGTATAGAGAGCACTACTTGGAGCCTCTCTTCCCAGACCTACTTATGCCCTCTGGGCAGAGCGATGATGCCTTGATGGTGGAATTGCTGGACTTGGGATCGAATCTCAATAAAATACAGGCCGTATACCAGTACACTTGGCGTTCTCTTTTACTGAGATCCTTCGCGAGGAATGAATGGTAATTCATTCACCACCATATCTCCAATCCACTGCAGAATGGCTTCAACTTAACCTATTAGATATCTTCAAGCTCACCACCATCCCTTGATTCAACCCCCTCTTCCGTGCCAGGCCTACATCCGCTCTATTCACCCCTGAAGGGAAGCGCAAATCCTACAAACCTATAAACTACATATTGCATATACATATACTCTTCTTTCATATATTAGGCCTTGTGCTATGGTGTAATTTTTATTTTTTACCTACTCACTCAGAAAACTTGTCTTGTATGAAGTACTTTTCAGAAATGTAACCGATAATAGTTTTATATTTTTTATGTCTTGCTCCTTAAAAGTATCAATTTATGTTAACTGAAGTATTACGCAAAGAACTCCTTGTAACAGTCAGCTACTGACTTATTACAAATAAATGATTGATTGATTGATTGATTGATGGCAAAGATATCCAGCTTCCTGCTATTTGCATAGCAACCGCATAGTGGAGTAAAATACGGCTATCATGAGTCTGCGGACACAGATGAACTAAGGCCCACTCTCACCTATAACATATTTAACGGAGATTGGCCATAGGTACTCCATTAAAAAATAATATCGAATATAATAAAAATAATCTCGAGGATCAAACCTTGGCGTCTTTCACCAGCCCATAACTAGTAGGGGAAAACAGTGTATTATGGGGTACTAAATGGGGTTGCGTACTACGCCACTATATATACTTCGTTTGAATATCTTAATGTTGACTTCAAGGGACCTATTCCTTCTAAATCTTGAAACCAGTATATTTTGACTCTGGTGGACGAATATTCGAGATTTCCTTTCGCCTTTCCTTGCAATGACGTATCAACAGCTACTGTCATCAAACATTTGACTCACCATTTCACAATGTTTGGAACTCCTGTATATAAATATCCATACTGATAGGGGCTCATCTTTTACGTCTGCTGAACTTAAACATTTCCTGACCTGTCAGAATATTGCTACCATCCGCACAATGGATGGTACTCTGGAATCATATGGAAGACTGCCATGCTGGCGCTAGGATCGAAAGACATGAAGACTGAAGCTTGGGAGGATGTACTTGACTTCGCCCTTCACTCTGTTCGGTCATTACTGTGCACAGCGACAAACACCACACCACACGAAAGAGTGTTCACATACCTACGGAGAACTAGTAATGGAGTTTCAATGCCATCTTGGCTGACCACAGCTGGACCCGTACTGATGGAGAAACACATCCGCAACAGCATGTACGAACCACTAGTAAAAGAGGTTGAGCTGATCGAATCTAATCCGGAGTATGCTCATGTACGTCTATCAGATGCGAGGGACACAGCGGTGTCTATCCGATCGCTGGCACCAAGGCCTTATTCACCTGCACGAATTGGACCAGATCTGGAAGTCACTGATAAGGTTGAAGAGATCACTCCCGATCATATGGACCACAATATAGAAAATAGCACTGGGAAAACTTCGATCCAATCTCCACATTCTCCTAGACCTGTTCGATCTAGCTCCCCCCCCCCCCCCCCTCCAAACCCACGTATTTGCGAGGAATTGCAAATCATGGTGATTACTAGGGATTATTATCGTCATAGCATGTAAATCATGGTTACGTTTCCAACAACTCAATATTTATTTATAGTTACTCATTTTTCATTTACACAATTCTGAATATTTCACAATCTTGAATCTAGCATTTAACATTTTCGTTTATTAAACCCTCATGAAAAGCTACGATTTTTTCTTGATCTAACATATTATTATTCATCCAGATCAAATAGGCCGTCCCAATTATCCAGGAATGACCTGAAAACTCCCAAATTATCGGAAACGATCATCCGCCATCCATAACCAGGTAAAACGTGCATTAATAATCCAGAAGAAACTTGGTGGAAATTACCGGGACATTCAATTCAGATGCTGCGTCGTATATCGTTAACCTTGACTTACTAACACGACCCCCAAACACCTACTCGCGGCTCTTTTATTCTACTATGCTCGAGACCCCCAGCTGGTAAATTATTCACTTTAGCAGCAGGCGGGGTAGGACGACGCCAAAGTATTTTTCTAGATCTTGTTAAGGTTGATAATTATATTTTCAGTCAAAGACCAATCCAGGGTGCCCTTGAGCCAGATTCCGCTTTTTCCTCAGTTCAAAATAACACGGCGCAACAATTTAATCACGACTATTACCACACATTCCTTTGGTAGCGAGTAAGCAAAATTTTGTTTCAGACGATTTAATAGTTGATTATAAAGGTTAATTACATATTGCGCTAAGCAATAAAACTTAATTTAAAGGAATGCAGAGAAATGAGTTAAAAAATATGTAGGTACCCATTTACCTACCACATTTCTTATTTAGTAGGTACCTATTCAGTGAATTACTATAACCCCGATAATACCTACTGTTTTATTATTTAATTTCACTTTTTTTTACTGTTCTCATATCTTAGATTATGAACTTATCATCTACGTATACAACTTTGAAGATTCAGGTACCCACCAAAGAAAATTATTGAAATAAAATAAAACGCCGACCTATGGGTCATTAGTCCATCAGCTAGGTAGCACAAGTAGGTACCTAGGTAACATAATTTAGAACAAACTCAATTTCCATTGGAATTATAAATCAGGAATTTTAGTGTCGTAGTTTTAAGGCGATTTTAATTGTTTTCACACTTGTTCATCTTCACACTAACGTTGATGTTGAGGAGATTTTTTTAACTTCTGAGTCTACCGTGGTAACAAAATTTACTTTCAGGAAATGGACACAATAATCGGTCAAGCCAAAATCAAAATTTCCTTTCCCGTTTTATGTGTGTGAAACATTTGGTGTCGTGTCTGTGTCCGAAATCCTTGTAATAAGCTTAAATTCTACAGTTTCCGTGAGGTTTTTATGAAATGTCCAGGGAATGTGTGCGTCAGCCTGTTGACCCTTGAAGACCCCTTCAGTTCTATTGGTAACAAATCAATAATTCATTTTGCGCGTGCGCAAACGTAAAATCCATCAAGCGTGATTTTTTCAAGTTAAGTCCGATCTCACCCAAATGCGGAGGGTAGTTGGAAATTCCAATAATTATTGCAAATAATAACCCCATGTAAGTTGCATCACGATCATACCTCGAATTATTAGATAAATTTCACAGTTTTCGCCCTACTTCGATGAAATTAGCAGGGATTAAACGGGTTAGGCTACGGATGTCCCCCAATTAACTTAATCGTTCCCAACTCACTAGTGGCACAAGCGTAACACCTATCAAGCATAATTTTCTCATTGCCTAATTGACCGGTTTTACTCAAACTTGCAATCTTTCAAGATTATTCAAAACATTACGATGACCTGTACCTACATTATGTTATGAATACGAGGAAACTTTGTGCCACCAATTTAAACTTTTTTACTTCTTGACCCATAGCAAACGTTCATTATTGAAAGTACCTAATACACCGAAAGCAGCAAATCCAAGACTGTCGTTAGGTTATTCTTCGGCAGGAAATGTTTAAGTTTAGCAGTCATAAAAATAAAAGATGAGCCCCTATCAGTATGGATATATGCAGGAGTTCCAAACATTGTGAAAAGGTGAGTCAAATGTTTGATGACAGTAGCTGTTGATACGTCACTGCAAAGAAAGGCGAAAGGATATCTCAAATATTCGTCCACCACATTCAAAATATACTGGTTTCGAGATTTAAATGGAATAGGCCCCTTGAAGACAATATTAAGACATTCAAACGGAGACGTGGCTTTCACAAGATTACCATGATGTGAATAGTAGCGTAGTATGTATATATACCCCATTTAGTACCCCATGGTACCCCATTTTCCCCTACGAGTTATGGGCTGGTGAAGGACTCAAGGTTTGATCCTCGAGATTATTTTTATTATATTCGATATTGTGTTTAAAATTTCAATATGAGTAGGAGAGAGCAGCCTGGATCCATGGTTGAAATTAATAACTGACAGCTTTGGAAGCTGGAGAATCCTCCAAGATGTAAACAAGATGTTACTAGAGCTAGGTGGGTCTTTGTATATCTTAAATATGTATCTTTTAGTCATGGACATTTTTAGGATTTATTCGCTACTGATAAGAGTTTTGGAGGTTGTTAGGTTAAATTCACCTTCGTATTTCACTAGAGGGTAATAATTATGTCTCGCTTTCGATGGCTAATCCGGAGGAAGAAGGTTTAAACAGTTCGGCTGGGTCGAGTCCGTGACCCACGAGGTCGGGGTTGGAACACGATTCTCGAACGCGAAATTCATGAGACGGCAGTGGAAAGGCGCCCCAGCGATAGCCCTTTCTCCCGCATTAGTAGTCCAAACGTGAGGGCAAGCGAGGGAAACATGTTCTCCTGGGGACGCGGCGTCCAGGATGAGTTATGAAGAGACGAGTGCCCGCTGAGAGTATTGCATTTTGCTTAAATGTAGGTAGATACTAGAGTATATTGTAGAGTCGTACAAGACAGTCGGTATATACTAGATTATACTGTGCGTCGCATTTGCAGTGTCTGGCTGAAATGGGTCGAGATTTCGTCGATTATACTTACTCTTAGACGAGGGATCACCTATAAGTTCAGGCCAGTTCCACCTATGGGCGTTTTCCTCGGTTTAACCCTGTGAGTTTTCTTGTCAAAACGGCAAGATATGGAGAGACAAGTACCCGCTGGGAGCATTGTATTTTGCTTAAATGTAGGTAGATACCTCAGTTTATTTTATACCGTGCGTCGTAGATGAAGTGTCTAGTGTCTAAAATGGGTCGAGATTTCGTCGCTTATATTTACTCCCAGACGAGGGATCTTCTATATTGAGGCCAGTTCCACCTATGGGCGTTTTCCTCGGATTAACCCGGTGAATTTTCTCATCGAAACGACGAGATGGCCGTTCCACCAATCCTTGTCTAGGGATCTAGTTGTGATAACCTCACCTTCTGTTAACTTGATATTTTCGTAACTCATTTAATCTTGTATGTTGCTTTTTACACTTGATATATTTCGTATTGATTTTGCCTATTCATTTTCCATATTACCTACGTATATTACCATATTATCTACTACGAACTGTGATATTTTAATCTGTTATATATTTATTTCCACCTAGTCATAGCTAGGTAGAGATGTGGCTAAATTCTTAAAAAAATAAAAACATTTTACCTTGGACCTATCCTCTGTTATCAGCCTTGAATATAAATTATAAATATTTCGAAACGTCGTCCTAGAAGATTGACATTTCACTGACGAAACCTCAAGAAACCCAAAACATTTTACATTTGTCTCAGTGGCCGAGAAAACCCAGCCTAAAGAGTATATACATCGGGACAAATATAGGGAACTATTGAAGAAGAGCCACATCACCAGGCCGACATCAATAAGGGAGGAGTCTGGAGGTTGGTGAAAATCATTAGTGCGCATTTTTGTGTGGAAATCAAGATCTTTTCGTTGCTATTCCAAGTGTTCCTACCAATCATAAAAGCGATGATACCTTGATCGGGATCTCATTTCTGTCAAGGACTGGGTCACAAGGAGTCGCCTTAGGCAAACAGATGAATAGATGAAGAGTCTCATACGGGACCAGAATTTGACTTTAGAATAGAGTAGGTATTTAGATTTTTGGGGATTTTTTCGACTTCCTGCGGCTTTTAAAGTTACTTGTGAACTTACTTTCAAGCCAATCTCTCGTTTAAATAGGAAGTTTGTACACCTCAATGTTAGTCTTTTCGTTCGAAGCTGAGCGTAATTTGTTTACTCTTCCGCTACAGTTCGTCTGGTCATTCAACTGTGTCCGTTACAGGGCAAAACGAGGGGCCGTCCAAGGGTCAAAGGTCAAGACATCCCTTTCTAGCGATGGAGGGGGGAGTGGTGGAAGGCCTTCTCTTCCTAATTGAATCGGTGAATTACAAGGAAGCTGTGGCTGAAAACCCCCTTAGCCCCGCAAGACCAGACTCTCCCGACCCATTTGCCGAGGCAGAAAGAATCGCTTCGCTGACGAAAGCTCGTTATACTATGACCGCCCACCCCACCCCCACCTTGAGCCCTAATGACGCACAGGGAACTAGCTTAAGCCCTTTGCAGTAACAGAGGGTCGTAACGGCTCGAATGCAGTGCACAGCTGAAAACAAGGTAGTGGGTACTTTCGCGGATGAGACTGTAGCACAAAAAAACATAAAACACCCCACCATGATTTATCTTTTTTTTTTTTTTTTTTTCACGTAGGCAGGTGAGGAAATCTTTAAGATCCCAAGGTGGTAATCGGATCTCGTAAGATACCCAAGAGGGACCGCACTCCGGGTTATGTGGGATTCAAACCCACTAAAACCTCACCTTCCTTTTCCCACGTTGGAACTCAGCCTGGAACTGTTTAACACATTACTACAGGCCGAGTCCTTGAGAAATTTCTTCAGTCCTCTCGGTCCATGTGCTCCCTCCTCCTCTGTCTCTCCCGTTCCAAGATGATCTTTTTCTGGAGGGTGTCTTCAACGTAGGCAGCTACAAAATTCCATTTTTGCTCTCGTTCAATCATTTTGGATACTACCACCTCCGATATGATTTATCATATTGGTATAGCCGAAACAATGAATTCTCTACATGTTACAATTTTGATTGGTTGTAGGAAAAAATAGTTTCCTATCCTGTATGCGAACATTTTTAGAGAACACATACCTAGCAGAAAAAAAGTTCCAGTCCTTCAGCATGATCGTATGAGCGAATTTTCGTAGATTATCGTAGGTAAAATTAATTATTAGAGAGTTTTTGTACTTCTCGTGTTCATTTTCTCGTGTAAGAAAATGGCCTTTCCCAAACGAGCTTTTCGGAATCGTAATTATGAGACGACTACTTGACCTTTCTCTAGGAAAACACTCTAGAATAACTCAGCTACTATCATGCAGTTGGCATGGCCACACACACACACCCGACAAAACCGCCTGAATTTTCCCCGGTCCGTCTATTGTTGTTGGTTTAACCTTTGTATTTGTCTTTCTTTCATGTTTTTTCCCTGCACCTTAAATACCCGACCACACAGGACGCGTTATAACGCGACGTTAGGCGTTCCAGTAACGTCGCGTTACCGCGATACGGTAGTATGACGCAACATTGCATCACCCCCGTCACACACACGGCGGTACCCCTCAGCGATACTTTCAGTAACGCGACGTCAGCCAAGCGGGTTGTACAAAATTACAAAATATCGTGCGCTCCCCAAGCTCTTCCCTCCTTTGATTGATTGGGTGCACCCAATACCGTCTATCCCTGTGATCTACTAGCGCTAGAAGAAGTAGAGCTTCTTCCTCATCAGAGTCATTGTCAGAAATCATTATAGATTAGATAAATTATAGACGCTGGGAACCGCGAACCCCTTGAGTAGCGCAGACAAGACTGGGTCTCGCGCCCTGATAACACCCAATTATAACGCGGTGTCTGTGACGTTGCTATATCACCGAACGTCGGGGGGAACGCGCGTTCCTATAACACCGCGTTATAACGCGTCCTGTGTGATTTGGGCTTAACCGGAACGGTAATTAGCGGCATTTTGTTCTTGCTTTCGAAGTTTTATCGAAAATTTCAGCTTTTTCATTCTCAAGGTTTCGTTTCAAGGTTCATTTTACACGTTTTACAGATTCTTGTTCTTCACGGCTGAATCGTTTTTTATATGGTGTAGAGGTAAGTGGTCCTCTAGGTGTAACCTACCTTGAACACACTAGTATATTTAGTATATTATATCATACTATAGTATGTTACAAAAATAATTGATCCAGCCCATCTAAAATCCTTCGTTCTTCTTCTTCCCAAAATCTTCTCAGATAGTTCGAAGCAAATCGTTTTTAAATTAAAATTGCATTACATGGACAGGTTGGAGTCGGAACCCTCTGGATGAATAGCTGTTTACTTATATTTCTGCTGTTAGTAAGTGGGGTGTCGTCACCCAAGTAATTTCGGACGCAGAATCGACTGGGATAGGTATCAGATGCTTTTGGAATCCAGTGTACCTACGGTTTTAGTTTGATTCCTATAGAAATTAGCTCCGTGGATTGAATGAGACCATTCGGGGGCTATACGATCATCCATTTGCTCCCCATCGGGAGCGCAGCCTGTAACGCGAGAACAGAGGTGGATACTAGAAAAGAGACTGGCGAAAGCCCCAGAGCATGCTGGTTACTATAGCTAGCTATATGATTCAGAAATAATAAACCATTATGTAATAATTTGCAGCGTTTTTTTCAAAATATTACTGTTGATAGGAAGTGAAGAAGGCCTTTAATTTGAGAAACGCCAGTTTTATGAGACGATGTTCATGCAATTTTCAGAAACTTGAAGAGCTCACCAGATGAAATGTTGTATTAATCTTCTTCGGTTGCGTACTTTGTTCGAAATTTGATAGCTCAAACTTGAGCGGCAGGAATATTGATGGGCCTCTGACCCCCATGTAGGCCTAAAGGCGGACCTTCGCCATTTCCCTCTCCAGAGCTGGCAACACCTGGCAGCTGATAGGGGAGAAAAGGTTCCTGAGTTATGTGGGGTCGTCATGAATCGTTCGATACAACCGACCGCTTCGCTCGGTTACAGAAGTGCCGACCTCGGTTAACTTGATGCTAACGCGAGTGAGTCAATAATGGTGATTTGACCCTTCGGACGGGCTTTATATGGTCAGTGGATTACATTCTACGGGTATATTATGTAGGTAGCCCTTGACCGGGACTCCGGTTTTAGTAGCCCATAAATATCTATCTCGAATGCACTTTTCTTATGGGTACCTGTTTGATGTCAGTCGTGCGGAGGTTTTGAACAGGTTAAATTACAGTTTATTCCATCCGAGTTTTCAAATTTGGGCGATAAAACACCAATTTTTTCCCCGTCAACATTAAATTTCCACATGCATTATATCATTTTTTTGTTAGATACCTAACATTAAACTTCCATTTTCAAGGTTTTCTATTCCTTTTCTCATTTTTAATGTTAAACAAAAGAAAATGGTTAGCTGTCTATATACTTCTCCTCTTTCTCTTTCTTTCTGTGTATGCGTGAATGCGGGAGTGGGAAGAGGCATCCAAGCTGGGTCATGACCGCGGACGTGTCAGGACGAAGGGTGTGGTGCAGGAAAAGTGCCACGTAGTTCCCCCTCTGTTTCGCATTGCTGTAGACCCCCACAGACCCCCTGTGAGCCCCCTGTCAGTTTCACGAACCACGAATCAATACTTCACTCTGCGCATGCGCAAAGGTAATGTCTTACCATAATCTTTTTTCTCAGCCTAATCGTTCGATCTCGCTCAAATTCAGAAAGAAGTCAGGGAAGGACGAATTAATCAACACATAAATTCCATCACGGTCGTAATTAATGGCTGCTGCACATGCACGAATGTGAAATTATTGTATCAGGTATAACTTCTACATTTTGCATTTGATTTTCCGGAGAAATACTGTTTAAAATGAGGACAAATATAATCAATATAATAACTCAAAATTCATATATTTCACTGCACACGCACGTCGTAAATATCATCAACGATCATTTTCTCATGGCCTATTCGTCCGATCTTGCTCAAATTCGGAGCGTACTTAAGAAACGACTAATATGGCTAATTCGTAATGAGTTCATCACAATCGTAACCTTAGTGGGTGCTGGATAAGCTCAAACCTGCAAAATTCAAGTACCTAACTATATCGGCGGACAATTTGCTCAGACTTGAACTTGTTATTAGCGTGGAACACGTTTTTACCGGGATCTAACTGCCATAAAACAACCTCAAAAAAATGTGTCACGAAAGTAGCGGTGGAATTAATTTTTGACGTTTTATGCCTTTGCTATGGCACATAAACTAAAAAAAGTCACGGAAAATTGCTCACGAAAATCTTTTGATGATTTCCACTTACAACCGAGTCGTTGCTAGGGAAATGGTACTTCGTCGTTTTGATCCCACAAAATTCTTTGACCATTCGTTCGAAAGCTCTCGATTTATCCAATCATTAGGTATGTTAACAACTGCGAAGTGCGTGGCCAACAAGCTGAGTAATGAGCAAGGTTATTTGAATAATTGTGTACACTCATGTGATCATTCTCAATAATTGATATTGTGAACATGATTGCCCCCGCTTGTTAATTTCTGATGATTTCATTGAGCTGGTGTTTCGATGATTTGATTCATAGCAGGTGATCCAAATATTTCGAGAACGGTTTGATTTGTGTTCCGGTGGCTAACTCATTTTAATAGGTAATTTCTATACTTTACACTCTAGGAAGCTGTAATTTCGTATGTAGCCTTTGTAGGACATTTACTTGACGATGCCCAGGGTCCGGATCAGATGAGTGGCTCTTAAAGCTAATTTCTATGTTTTACACTCTAGGAAGCTGTAATTTCATATGTAGTCTCTTTAGCACATTTACGTGACGATGCCCACTGTCCGGATCAGCTGAGTGGCTCTTAGAGCTTGCATACGAGTCTGTATCCGGAGATAATTTCTTTGCTATTCAACCTGTGAAGATGAAATTCGGAATGGAGGCCTCTTGGGGCGTCTTGAAACGAATCATGAAGTCTAGAGCCCCCCAGATCAGCTGAGTGAGATCTGGAGTTAATTTGTTTGCTAAACAACCTATGAAGCTGGAATTTTGTAATAGTCTGGAAACGAAATATGAAGTTTAGCCCCCCCCCCCCCCCAGATCACCTTTATGAGCTTCAGATACCCAGCATCCAGAGAATCAGCAGCCAGCCGTGTGAGGGAATAGCGTGTTCCACGTTCCTCCACTGTTTAGCAGAGGCCCAAGGTGACAGAAAAGTTGGTCCACCCCCAGCGAGGCGCGGAGCCCCGAATTATTATCATAGTGTTCTTGTATTCAAGGTAACAAGGTGTTTCCCCAATCTTCATGAATCTCCCATATTTCCCGATTCAGATTCCTTTAGAATGCGTGTATTTTCCATGAGCAGTTTTAAGTTCACATAATTACATAAGTAAATAAGTTTTCATGAGCAAGGAGAATATTTATTCACTAGCGCCATTCTGCTACTCAAGGGGGTATTTTATTGGTTCCTATAAAACAATACTTATAACAAGCATGACTCCTACACATTTAATTCAATTTCGATTAAAATTCCCAGGATTGGAAATCGGTTTATTCTACCCCAAAATAATTCCATGGCTCCCTTCTCACTTTCCGCGTGCGAAAACGTCACATCCATCAAGTATTAGTTTTTCATTGTCTAATTGACCGAAAGTTCTCTAACTCCAAAGGAATCCTCTGGAATGGTTCAAGTTTACTTGAAAAAACGTTGCAAATTATTTCACTAAGGTTTATTATTTTTTCAATTGAGTTTGATCGTAGTTTTAGTTGGCTTGCGTACGTCATAAGGCCCGTCCAGACTCCTCGGCGTGTCCTATTTCGAGTTGCCACAATCTATAGTTCTATAATTTTATACTCATGTTATTTCTCGATTTGAGCTCCTATCTATTCAAATAGTTATTGCCTCAATAATATCATTATCTAAGTACGTACGAAAAGTCGCGAGGATATGTTATTAAATATGCGTAGGAAAACCATTGGTATTAACACACAAATATGACCTAGAAAAAAACATATATTCATGCTTCGAAGGAATGCTGTACCCACCTGATGGTGTCGCGGTGTATTATATGGGTATAACACGTAAAAGTAATAAATATCCATTCTCCTACACCCCTCTGCTACACCCCTGGTCACTCCAGCCACCACAAAGTGCCGCGGCACCTCCTCTCACTCCACCTCCCGCTCACCCCCATCACCATCCATCGTGACCCTCTGCCAAGCGTGCCAGGCGTGCGTCTAACACTTCTAACACTCACAGTCTCGAAAAAGACACTTTTTCGCCCGTTTTTTGGCCCATAGCATCTATTTGAGTAAAGCGATCGGGATGGTTAAACTTTAGGACCAATTAGACCCCAAATGGAGTCTATGTGCGAAAGAACGGGTTTTTTAAGTAAATTCTTAGGCCTTTTATGGCCCGGATGGCGGACGGACATTTCAAATTTGGATTCTACGCACCTTGAAACGTAAAGTGACAAAGTTTGAGGGGGGGGGGGGGGATAAAACTTTTTTGTTACACGATCACATAGGCTTATTATTGGAAATAATAAACCAATTATCATGGTCATTTTAGTGATTATACATGCATGTTACGGATAAAAGAAAATCACCTTTGTTTTAGAATGTATTGCATGTCTGCTAACATTCATCAATTCATCTAACATTCATTTAATTTTCAATTCATCTAACATTCATCATACTAACTGCCATCAGGGGTCTCTTGGCAGCATGTTATGAACTGCAAGAAGAAGTAACAATCTACCACGTGTACCCAAACCTTAATACGCCGTGATAGATAATAGAAACTCTAAAAAGAGTTTAATGGAGAACTAAAAGGAAATTCGACAATGCAGATGAAACCAATGAAGAGCGTCTATTATTGCGATCACCAATTATGTTTTTCCCCCCAACAACATTCATTCTGTTCTTTGAGAACCCACTTGAAAGCTCCGTTGTACGTCAATTTTGGTCAACGTTTTACGTCAAGGATTCCTAAAATTGGTCATCTCCATCTCATCTCATTTTATCTCGAAACTAAACTAATAAAGGATCCCCGTCGGCCCATTTGCCTCAATCCATCGCCCAATTTCGCTTCCACTCTCGCGGCCTCCCCAGAGGAGAGCACGATGCTGGTAACGATGGTTTTCCTTTTTTTGCCCCTCCAGAGCTATTTGCCAGGTAAATATTTGATTACTATACCATTCCAGCTATGCGCTCCTTCATCTCTGCCTCCACTATAAATACTTCATCGTGGAAGAGCAGACTAATTTCACCCGTTCCCTTTCAGTTCATTATACAAACCAATGCAGCAAAAATTTTTACGTGGTAGTAGAGTTTCGGTAAATAATCAGTAGAGTTTTTAGGATGGCGTTCTTTCTCAACCTATCCCTTGACTTATGCGTTTACTTCAGTCATATTTGTACGGTAGTTCTGTGAAAGGAAACGAAATTCCTCAGAGATTTTTAATAGTCCTTCGCACGGGGTGATAGACTTGAATATGGGGTTATACATCAATAGTGAACAAACTAAATCACTCGTGTGTAACAGAGTTACCGTCATCGAGGTCCCGTCAGGGCTTCAGAGATAGAGCTGTCGTCGTCCCGTTGATGAAACAACGGGCGTCGCTGCCTTTGCTCTTGTTCTTGAGAAGCTGGGTTTTTGCGTTGGATGGGCTTTCCAGGTCCCTGGAAACCAATCTACTCCGAACATGGCTCATTAAAAGCTATTAGTAGAAGTGGTATCTCTCTGACGGGATACTGTTAACCTCCTCTACCTTTTTATCGAGGATTTAGGCCCCCATTGCACCTCTGGGGGGGTACTTATATGATAGCAGAGATGATTCCTGATATGGTAGCAGAGCGTGGTTTGGATTTTGCACGGCGGACGCCTCGTAGTCCAATCCACTATTTTTTAGGGCGTTAATGTTTCAGGAGAAACATGGCCCGGGGTTCCAGAAGGAATTCCCATTATCACCCTTTGGTATATAAGTAAATAATTTCATTGGTCTTTGACTTATAATTTTTTTTCTTTTATTCCCCATTTATATTTTCAATTTTTAGCCACCTGAGTATTGCTATTATGTTAATTACCAGGTTATAGCACAATTTAAGCCCCCAAAGTTGGGCATATTAATTTAAGTCCCCAATGTTGGGCATTTTAATTTATATCAATTTAATTTTCCTTTAGGTATAAGTCTCCATAGTTGAGCCACCGTTTTGTCCCGATTGTTCCAATCTTTGATTTACTTATAATTTAATTACCTAGTGAAGTCTTCCTATGAAGATTCATTGACAATCCATCCTGTTTTAATTTCTCTTTTCCCATCCACAATCGCCAATGCAGCTATTTATGAATGAGCATCAGTTCTCAGCTATTAACTATTCCACCTAGTTAACATACTTGATGTTCAATCAAGTATGTCTTTAAGGGGAGGAGTGTAACAGAGTTACCGTCATCGAGGTCCCGTCAGGGCTTCAGAGATAGAGCTGTCGTCGTCCCGTTGATGAAACAACGGGCGTCGCTGCCTGCTCGTGTTCTTGAGAAGCTGGGTTTGGCGTTGGATGGGCTTTCCAGGTCCCTGGAAACCAATCTACTCCGAACATGGCTCATTAAAAGCTATTAGTAGGAGTGGTATCTCTCTGACGGGATACTGTTAACCTCCTCTACCTTTTTATCGAGGATTTAGGCCCCCATTGCACCTCTGGGGGGGTATCCTGATACGTGTCAAAATTGGAGCATATCATTTAAAATGTAGAAAACTTTATGAATTCTCATTAAATAAAGAGTTGTAGCGTAAGTTCGATATTTATTGCAATCGACATCCTATTTGTTGTGGCATTCTCCGGAGCATTCCGATAATGAGCATTCCGAAGTAGCTCATTTCCTCTATTATAGAAGAAGAAGAAAAGAAGAAATCATGTTCATTAACACAGCCGTGTAAGCATCACAACATGGTTAACATTGGGGAGATAATTGTAGGTAGGTATGTAATCAACAAAATTAACAAACAAAGAACATGTTACGGCAATGGTCAAGATGACCGCCTGCCGGGAAGACGTCAGCCGTGACACTGTTACCTTTATTGTAAGGTACCTAATTGATATATTATTATAATTTATATGTTGTTCGTTTCCGTCAAGTAAGTATTACCTTTTAATTTACAAAAATGTATATAATTTTAATTTTTGGGAGGGTTCTACCAATCAAACTCTGCTACAAGATATTTTCTGTATCGCCAGCTATGGAGCGTAAATTCAGCCACACCCAGCCAATGCCTCCTGTCATTCAGCAGGCAAACCATTCTGTCTAGGCCCAGGACACGTTCTCCAAGGGCACGCATTCAAAGTTCCCCAATTGCGGAGCAGGGTCCAAAGAAATGGAGGATCTCCTCATCAGCACCTGAGTTGCACATGGAGCAGGTCCTTCGTGGGCTGTCTGATCTGATATAGAGTCCACACTTCAATGCCTGCATTGCCCCCCCCCCCCTTAATTTTATGACACAGCGACGTACCCAAAAAAGGTGATCCTCCTTTCTGGGAGTCTGTAAATTTGCTCTGGTCGAGCATCCAAGCTTAGTAAAGGTTATAATGGATTTCTAGAATCCTGGAAGCTTCGTCGATTATATTATTTAATGTTGAGATGTTGAGATATTCTCAATAACAGCGTCAGAAAGACTCGAGAATGAACTCTTTACCGCGCGAGAGCAAGCGAGTTTGATGCTTCCTCAATTTTCTGATGGGAACGGTCACATCCCTTCACTTCAAAAACATACTTTTACTCAATTTGGAATTTAATTGTAGTAGCTACTGAAATTGGAGGCAGGATGAATTGTTAATGACATCAGTTCAGTTAGTGTGAACTGAAACAGACAGTATTCTTTGAATCCACAGCGAAAGATTGGAACAATCAGCAGGATAATTTGGTCTACTTTGGAGACTTGGAAAGATTTTGCCCTTTTGAGGACTTTGAATAACAGTCGGGAACATTATTTTAATGATAGGTTCTCTTTGAGGAGTTGAAATAATAGTTTCCTTTCAGCGGAGGCTTGAAGAAACATAGAAATGGGAAATATCCCCTATAAATATGACATTGGAACGTAAAATAATAGGGCTGAGGTTCCCGAACTCGATTAGGAACATAATTGGAATGGAGAGGGGTGAAAATAGAAAATTAAAAAGTCCCAATTAACAAATGTATTTATATAACAAGAGGTAATTAAGGTTTTCTTCAGACGACTCCAGGTGTCCCTTCTGGAACGACTGCTTAACAAAGTGGATTGAATTACCGAAGAATAAATTCCGGTCTATCTCAAACACTCTCTGCTGCTATCTTACGGACTTGAGAGCAGGGCAGCCCTACAGCACCAAATTTGACATCAATAACATGGTATGGAGGAGTGAAAGTTCCATGCGAGCCCCAATACTTCATGAAATGTAGCTATAAAGCGCTCTCGTTCTTCATTATTGTGATACTGAGAGATTATTAGTATACATTAGTACAACACGCAAGAATAAATACTTGACCGGTAGCTAAGACGTAAGGTGAGCACGTAGTCTCGTTTCTGATGGGGACTGTTGAGAAGGAAAAGTAACCCCAAACATATAAAAAACTACCTGAACCGGCGGGCTTTGTCTCGCCCGTACCTATTCGTCCAGTAATGGTTACAGATAACAACTATTTATTATTAAAATTTAATTGAAGCGAAGAAAACTTTGGAAGTAAATAATAAAGTAGTATTCACCCTTATAGTCCGTATAAGGGTGAATACGGGTATTTATACGAGATCATATTTGTGATTCATAATGGTGGAATTCATACGAAACCTCTTAGGGCGTGGTGTGGTGAGGTGTGACACCCTAACTTTTTAAAAACAACCGAAGTAGATGGAAGGTCATGAATATATGGAACTATGGGCCTGAAGTGTGTTAGCAAGGCGTAAGGGATGAATGGGGTCAAAACAGCCTGATCTCCAGGAACACGAGGTGAAAGCTTACCTGAAAATAAAACTAGCGTGTGTCAAACTCGGGGGAATTCGGAGTTACCGTTGATGTTCTACTATGAACGCACTACATTACCCTATAGTTTATGAGAAGTTTGGTTTTGATAACGAACGGATTATGACATAATTATTATCTATGTATGTTAAATATTAGAACCCTATTTACCATTTGGGCACTTTGACATTGTCACTCAGCAGACTTTGAGAATCTACATTGTAAATTTGAGCTTAATAGGGAACAATTTAGCCTCTGCCATCCATCTGCTGAACAATGGGTTTGAGCATTTTGTAATCGTAACCAGCAATCTCTGAGAGGCTCCATTCCAAAAATATCAGCATCGTAAGTTGAATAAAACACCAATGAGTTAATCAAGACGTTAAACAATTTGGAACTGTCACCTGTAGTTTCTGAAAGGTTTCATTAAAATTTCAGCATAATATGTTGACGTAGGATAGAAAATGAATTAGACTCTCGTGTCGCTAACCTGATCAGAGTGTTAAATAGGCTTTTCATTGTACATCAGTAGCCCATCGTGGCTCTATTTCAAATTTTGGCTTCTAGGATCTATTTTGAAACCATGTCAACCTTTTGATAAATTTATGTACTATTCAAAATTTGGGAACGAGGATCAGCCAAGGATGGTTTGCCAAACATTTCGCTTTGAGCACTGTGTAATCGAAACCAGCCGTATCTGGAAGGCTTCATTACAAAAATATCAGGACTCTAAGTTGAATGGATAACCAGTGAGCTAATCTAGACGTCATACCAATTGGTTTATTATTTCCAATAATAAGCCTATGTGATCGTGTAGCAAAACATTTTTATAACCCCCCCTCAAACTTTGTCACTTTACGTTTCAAGGAGCGTAGAATCCAAATTTGAAATGTCCGTCCGCCGTCCGCTGTCCGCGCCATAAAAGGCCTAAGAATTGACTTAAAAAACCCGGTCTTTCGCACATAGACTCCATATGGGGTCTAGTCAGTCCTAACGTTTAACCATCACGATCGGTTTACTCGCATAGATGCTATGGGAGAAAAACGGGCGAAAAAGTGTCTTTTTCGATGCTTTGAGTGTTAGACTTACGCACGCCTGGCACGCTTGGCAGGGGGTCACGGTTTGTGGTGAGGAGGGTGAGCGGGGGGTGGAGTGAGTGGAGGCGCCGCGGCACCTTGTGGTGTCTGGGGTGACCAGGGGCGTATCAGAGGGGTGTAGGAGAATGGATATTTATTACTTTTACGTGTTATGTCCATATAATACACCACGGTACCATAAGGTGGGTACGGCGTTCCTTCGAGGAATGAATATATGTTTTTTTCTAGGTCATATTTGTGTGTTAATACCAATGCTTTTCCTGTGCATATTTAATAACATACCCTCTCGACTTTTCGTACGTACTTAGATAATGATATTATTAAGGCAATAACTATTTTAATAGATAGGAGCTCAAATCGAGAAATATAAACATGCGTATGTAATTATAGAAGTATAGGTTGTGGCAACTCGAAATAGGAGTCTGGACGGGCCTTATGACGTACGCAAGCCAACTAAAACTACGATGATACTCAATTGAAAAACGCTGCAAATTATTACATAATGGTTTAATAATTCTGAATCAGATAGCCAGCATGCTCTGGGGCTTTCGCAGAGCCCCCACAAGGTGCCGCGGCGCCTCCTTTCACTCCACCCCCCGCTCCCCCCCCCCACCCACCGTGACGCCGTGCCAAGCATGCCAGGCGCCACGGTGCGTAAGTCTAACACTCAAAAGCCTCGAAGAAGACACTTTTTCGCCCGTTTTTGGCCCATAGCATCTATACGAGTAAAGCGATCGGGATGGTTAAACCTTAGGACCAACTAGACCCCAAATGGAGTCTATGTGCTAAAGAACGGGTTTTTTAAGTCAATTCTTAGGCCTTTTATGGCCCGGACAACGGACGGCGGACGGCAGACGGACATTTCAAATTTGGATTCTACGCACCTTGAAACGTAAAGTGACAAAGTTTGAGGGGGGGTTATAAAAATGTTTTGCTATACGATCACATAGGCTTATTATTGGAAATAATAAACCTTTGTGAAATAATTGGTAGCGTTTTTTTCATTGTCACCTGCAGTTTCTGAAAGGTTAATTTAAAATTATAGCTAGTATCCAAAGTACGCTTAATTGGCGTTGGATGTAAAATAAATTAATCTCCGATCAGAGTGATAAGGAGCTTTATCATTGTAAATCTGCAGCCCATCGTGGTTCTATTCCAAATATTAGCTTCGTAGGATCTATGTTAAAACCAAGTCAACCTTTTGATAAATTTATGTAGCATTCAAAATGTTAGAATGAATTTAGAATTTATTTATTGGCATAAATTTTACACTAATACATATAAAATTATTCTTAAATTAAAATAATCTTCCTTTTTGACTTAGCATTTTGAGGCAAAATGTCTAAAACAATGGATACCTAATGATCGATGTGGAGCAAATTAAATAGACACTTTATGAGGATCAGGCAAGGACGATTCGCCAAACACTTCGCTACCATACAAACTACAATTAAAATGATGGTTAGAAATACTTATAACTGAGGGAATAAATAATCTGTAAGCGCACTTCAGGAGGTATGAAATGGCATTTTGTTTTAAGAAATAACTATCTACAGATTTAAGAGGTAACTAAGTTATAATTTAACGTAACTACTGTTAGGATTAGGATCTGTTAGGATCAGACAACGTTAGAATGAGCGAGTGAGCAAAGAATTTAGAAATGATGTTGTTGTGCAATTATTGGAAGTGATTTCCTATTATAGGCATTGTATAAAACACGACGTGGATGTCAGATTCCTAGCGAAGGCGCGAATCCGAGCCGAGATGAAAAGCTGATGTGAATCAATCATCATATTATTGCACCTTCCATGAACGGCGCGTCGCGCCAAGGCTGTAGGTACAATTCATCACTCGGCAATCGGACCCTGATATATCAAGTTGAGCGTATAATTAACTCTCCGACCCTCACGAATTGACGACTGTTCGTAACTCGTGACTTCTATCTCGCAGTGACACCTATCTTGCAGTGGAATCAATGAGCAAGTAATTGTAGGAGTTCAAAGGCTAATCTACCATTTATCAAATGAGTTCAGTAAATCCTGGAATACTAATTTCATTCGGTAGTTAAGTACATTTTTTTAATAATTTGATTAGCATAAATAGTATAAGAAGACAAATTTAGTTGCATGAAAACAGTTCAGAACGTAACTCATTTCCTCCGTTACGTTACGTGTTATTACGTTGTATATTAGAGAGTTCCTAGTAGATCCGTAAAACACAATACGTCGTGCGGTATTGACAATCCGGTGCCGTAACTCTGACGCAATGAGTTGCGGTGACGCATCCTCCCGTACAGATGCGTTACCGGATCATAATCCGGAAAAAACGTAATCGTCTTAAATAACCTATTGCACAGATAACGTCCGATGCGTTTTTTGCGATTGTTTTGTTTTCAGGTGACACAAGCGTTCCCGCTCCCGCTGTTCTCCTGTCAGTTGGTTTTAGTCTCCTGTGGTTTTTATCCATCTGATTTGTTTGTATTTATTTGCCTTCGGTTTTTATACCTGTTTGTGGATATACTCATACAGAGAGAAGATTCCGTATAGCTCACGGAGTTGGCGAGGCGGATTCCTCAAAGTATGCTGTTCAAGAAACCCCTCGAAAGCCGCGAGTAGATCATCAGCAGACAACAAACCGTTCACGTATAACTCCGCGAAATCTTCGACATCGTTCATGGTTGGTTCTTATAAGAACCTTTGAAATAGAAAATACAGAGAACTGGATAAAATTTAAACGAAAAAAAGCACGAGAAATTGGGAGAAGTGTGAGCGCGAGGATTTAAAAATGGCGATGTAGAAAGCAGCAAAAAGGGATGTAGCGTTACAACTAGATCCGTGAAAGACTTGACGTGACTTTATGGTGCGGTGCATTTTGCGCAGCTGTGGTTAGCTTTTCAATTGCTGGCCCTAACCGTCCTCGTTACCGCACGCCGTATTGAGACCGACGGATCTACAAGGAACTCTCTATTTCCTCGAAAAATGAACGTTACCTCGATTGTGACGGTTAATAGGTAACCATCAGTAATCTCAATAGATACACTAATCTTAAACCTTCTTCTCAAATTACTACATATTTTCGGCCTCGGCTCCGGGACTATCACGAAACGCACAAGATATTTGTGTGTTTCACAAAGGTGTAAGACGCATATTTGAAGAAAGGACGAGAGTGGAGTGGGTCTGAGACACCCTTTAAACACACCACGGTATTAACTCTCTACATAATGCGGATTGAGGCAGGTGGTAGGCTCCTCGCGAAGTTCGACATGCGTTCTACTCGACGCAAGAGGCGAAGTGCAAGGTTGCTTTGTCGTTATTGTCATATCACGAGGGCTGAACGTGCTTTCAACAGAAGACCGCTTCTGAGTAGGTACTTATCCCCGAGACTAGGGGAGGGATGTCCCTGACAGCTGCGAGCTCCCGATGGAGTCAAAGGAAGCCACATATCTCCGGGAGTCGAGTAAAGTTGTGACGCGCCTGGTGCCGTAATGCGGTCTCAACTTAGTTTCAACAATCGATTTTCCAACCACGAAAGAAGTAATAAACGACTTAAGTGATTGGGACTTAAAATAGCCAATATTTCTGGCAGATATTGGCCAGAAATATTGTATCAGTTTATCAATTTTTATCAATCAGATTTATCCAATGGATAAGGAGGATTTATCCGAGGGATAGCTTTATCCTCCAGATCACACAATAGGGGTGTTTATCCATCCCTAGTCAAACTATTTGACCTAATTTATCTGGTCCCAGGACGGCTGGATAAAAATTACAACTAGAGGTTAATGAGATATCTAGAGCTTTCTAACTTCAACTAAGTTTATTTGTTAACAAAAATCTTATTTGAATCCCAAGTTTGGTTTTATCTTTATTTTTGCACCTTCCAATGGAATGGATATTTGGGGATTTGTCTTCAAATAGCAGCAACGGCGAAGACTCTACCGTAGCAAAATTCGTTGAATCGAAAAGAAGACCGTATATACCAAGTAAGACCCCGTGTAGATCACCTACTAATATGGGACAAGTGCGTACTTTTATTGAGGTTTCGATTGGACAAAGATACCAATCTTTACATTCTAACACAGATCGATGATGAAATTAAGTCCACAACTTACTGATCACAATAATTCATTCATAATAATTCAGGTTGCAATATCTCGATTCGTGGATGTATTTCTCTCTCTAGAAATAAAGCAAATAGCAAAAATGTGGTGGTTTCTTATTTGCCGGGATTGATAGCATGATAGACACTGTTGGGGAAATAACGTCAGACCCGATTTTTTTTAATAGTCTATCCATGAACAAAATGTACTAGCTCTTCTGGTAGCTCGATGTGTAAATCGCCCTTTTCTTGTTGCCTACAGACACCAATGAGGATGCTATCGGCGATATCTCCCAGAAGAATTTATCTGAGGGATAATTTTATCCGCTAGGTAATTCGGCATTGATAAACGACTTCCATTCTTTATCTGGAGTATAAAGCTTAGTATAGCTATCCTGCAGTTAATATAGATAATTGATAAACCGGGCCTTAATCAGCTAATATCTTCATTCAGAGATACGGACAAGCCCAATATTCATAACCAAACGATAATATCTGAGTCTAGCCAACTTCCTGTGTGCTATTTTATTTGTTTACTGAGTTGAAGAGTTAGCGCATCACAAAGCCTCAAGTACCTTCTCTCGCAAGTTCGCTTCTCAAGAATACATCACATCAACTAGTCAATCCCTTAGTAAAAGTTCAAATTATTTGGACATATAGGTCAGAACGATCATCGTGATGTTTGAATGTATTTAAAACAGGTGGATGTGAGCATTCCATTTTGTAGGTCATGATTGTAGAGGTATGTGCCCAATTCGACATGACCCTTCTTCTTCTTCAAGTATTTCTCCATCCATGGACAGGACAGGAACCTTCTGGGAAAAAATGTGACTCTTTAATCCCTACTAGAGTGAAGAAAAACGTGATCTCTAGGTCTGTCAGACCTGACACCAACGAAATCAAATGAAGAAGGCTGCTAATTTCGAGTTTTTGCTTTCCTACTAATCCGTGAGATCCTCGGCCTCTTTAATGACATCATAGGAATTTCGATAGTATTGTGAAAGTATTGTTAAGCCTCATGCGAAGGTTTTGTGAGTGGTATTCCTAACAGATTTATTCTTTGATTTCAGGTAAGTACAAATGTGCAGTTCCTGTCTACAGTTATCTAAACAGTGTGGGAGTAAGTACTAGCGTATATCAGCTTTATTGATCCTTCAGATTTAGTTGCACAACTCGTAGGATCCGATATTTTTCAAAATTAACCCTCCAGTGCCCAAAAGAGTCCTGATATTGGCAAACGAAAATGTTCATGTTTTATAGGGTTGGTCCCCATTCAAGGCATTCAATTCGTATTTCTGCTGCTGATTGTCAGCTACATGGCCGCACCTTTTCGTGATTATTCAGCCCGATCTACATACTCTTATGTTCATACGATGCAGTTAACTGCTTCATGTTAGACGTGTCTTACTTCTCTGCACAACTGCGGGGTCGCAAAAGAGAAGTAAGGCATGTGGGACATGAAGGTGGTGCACCACTACCTACCTCTTTTGCGAGAATAAGGGCAAGGCGAAATGGAGAAAAAAAAGTCCAATCATGCAGCATGACACCATGAGCGAATTTTTGAAGAAATCTTCGACATTTCAGTCGCTATTGATCGTGTAGAGAAATTTTAGTTTATGATTTTGATAGACAAACATGGAATCAAATTATTAAACAAGCACCTACTACCTACGTTTTAAACAGCATGGTTCTAGGCTTGGTTATACAGGGGTACTTCCTTAAGAGTAGGTCAACCTAAATTTGGACAATGTTTCATGCAAATATTACCGATTTATACAACTAGCGAACGGCATTATTTCGATTTTTGACTGATTTTTCAACTTTGCAATTTTTGAAAACTTGATACATATTCTTATAGGAAATTGTACGCTCATTCCGAATATACCACATGTTAGTATGCTGAAAAAATTATTTCGCACAACGCAAAAAAATGCGTTGAACTTTAGAATATGATTCAGAATAGCCTGAAACGGATTTCTGCATAAAATTTGTTCAAAAATTCACATTCTTCAAATTTTGAGGCGAGAGCAATAGCTTAATTTTCTTCAAAAATTTGCTAAAAAAGAAGAAGAAAAAACCCAATCTCGCAGTCCTTTGTGCATTTAAAAGAAAATTTCAAATTATGAAAAATAAAAAAATAAAATTACAACCTCTGATGAAAGAGATGGAAAAAAACATCTGATGCAAGGCTTCACACCACTTTCCTGACTTGTATTCATTTTACATGGATGCTAAATGATGGATCACATCTTAAAAGGATGGGGTTGTTTTTCGATTGTTTTTACTGTACTTAAGGCATCTTCCTGGCCATGACGGGTATCGACTATAATTGGTACCCACAAGAAGAGTAACTTGTTAATTTCATCAATATACTTTGAGCCATATTGAAGGAAAGATCAAATAGGTGCTAAAAAAAACTACGTTTTTCAACTTATTTTTGGAAGTATATTGCTAATTAACTCCTTTAGAGTACTTTCCCTAGTATGAAAGGTATCTGATATCATTTGTACACACAAGAAGAGTAGCTCCTGTGAATTTAATCAAAACCCGTCGAGCCATTTTGGAAAAAAAATAAAACAAAGGGCTAAAAACGACGTTTTTTCACCTATTCTGATTTTTTATCGCCCTAAAAATAATCATTTTAAGCTGATTTTTCTACAGTAGCTAGCTCCTAGGTATAGAACCTCAACCCCGTAATTGGAATTTTGTTTGTCGTACCGTAAGGTCGCAATCGTGTATACGAGTTACACACACACACACACACACACACACACACACACACACACACACACACACACACACACACACACACACACACACACACACACACACACACACACACACACACACACACACATACATACATTTTCATGAAACGTATAGATATGGGTTCAGGTTGAACAAAATACCCATCCTAGCATGAGTTTCAGAAACTGATCTCCAGGGTTATTGCAAGACTTTCCCTTCACCCTTCGGGTTAAGTGAGGAAAGTGATAAAAATTATGAGTATATTGGAATGCTCGTTAGATTGTTGGCTAAGTTAAAAGGTTGCAGAGTTAAGTACTGTAAATGCTCTGACGAAAAGGTATAGCAAGGTATAAATTTTAATTCACCCAGTCCTTAAGGGGACCCGGCACCCACCCCCCTCCCACCCTTAATAGACCTCTTTTTACAGGCGTTTTCCTCAGCCTCCCTGCAACCAATTTCAGTGCTTTTTTTCTTTTTGTTCCATATATTCTTAATTTTAAATTAACATAGGGGTTTCTAGGTATCTCAAAAACACGAAGGTATCATGGAATAAATGTCATATTTTTTTTTTTTTTTCACTTCAGAAACATCTAGCGGCAGTTGAAATCAACATTGTGTAAAACTGCTACGTTAATATCTTGGCCCAGATCTCTTCTTCTAAACAAAACAATAATCAACCGAATAGGGTCAACCGTTCCAAAGAAAAACGCCCGTAAACATGAAAAAACATTACTTTACAGGAGAGCAGAAAAACCAACAGCATCCATTTTTTCATGACGTTGCAATGCATTATGCAAATAGAAGTTGTTTTTGCTTTCCCTAGACCTATCTGTTATGAAGTGTTGTTTCATGGTAGCTTAACTATGTCATCCATGGATAATATAAACATAATACCCATGGTTGTAGCCCAGTCAAATAAATACAAAGAAGAAATTGATAAAGAGACTCTCATCATTCGACTCTTATCATACATCTTGCATCTTATGGTTCCTTTGTGATTTTTAGTGACCCAATTTCGTTTTTACGTTTTATTTTGATTATTTATTGAAAATGGGTGGTTCAAATGAATTTTCAAAAAAAAAGAAAGGACCAGTAAACCGTTATTCAAGCATAAAGACCACAGAGCAACCATCTAGCCTGCGTATGCTGCCGGCCTGTACTTAAACAAAAAATTTACGCATTTGTAAGCATAAATTTGACTAGGTTATTGACTTTAACTGTTCCCTAGATGTTAATACATCGTTTTATGAAAGAAAAGAAAATCGATTTTTCTCAAATTTTTTGCTACCGGGTCCCCTTAATATCCGCCCCTGCTAAGAGGTTCACAGGTCACTAAGGGTTAGGGAAATATCTGTCGCAGTGCCAAAATTCATCTGTCCTATCATATTCAAAAGCCGTAACATCTAAAGGGACTCTGGCCAGGTATCAGGACAAACACGGTTGACCAGCTCAAATGGCCGCGGAGAAGCGATGTACCAACACCCCGGCGTTTCCCAACTGCAGGCGGAGAGCAAAGAGAGAGAGAAAGGGTGAGCGAGAGAGAGGATTGAGTCACTCGGTGCAACTGAGTCTGACATAACAGGCACTCCCGAGTCACCATCCCATAAAAAAAAATCTTACTTGACGAGAGGCGTTTACGAGCCGTTCCCTATTGACCCCCCTCTGGGTCTAGAAGCTTGTTTCCAGTGAATCTTGGCCAATCCCCCAGATCACTTCCCTTTTACGGACGCCTCCCGACATTCTATCAGAATCTGTATCACCTAATGAATAATAAATAATTTAATCTATTTGATCCGATCCGAATGTAGGAAGTCAAGCTAAGTATAACTAGATAATAGATATTCCGATGTAATAGATAAATAGGTCCTTCCTGATGTACTCAACCTTAGGTACTCAGCCGAGATTTATGATAGCTATTAGAACAACTCGTGTAATCGAATCTTTTTTCAAGAATCCTTAAGGGCCCCCGTTGCACCTGGGCTGTTGCTTTTGGTCGATTAGATCCATGACGACAAGAGTGAATAAACAGAACGAAGTGAAGCCCTAGAAACGTAGGTAGATACTTTTCAAGATATGTAGGTAGGTATAGTACAATAGTCCTATGGCATATGCAGGAAGAATTACTCCGATTACATCCTGAAGTAGGAGCATTATTTGGCGACATACAAATAATTAGGGCATTGAACAGTTTTACTCCCCGGTAATCATACGCCCGTTGGCCATGGTGAGTCCTACGGAAAGGCAGTTTCGAAAGAAATTGCCCACAAGTTCTTGTTTTTCCCTCATCTAAAAATTTCAGGTGGTTGCTACGTAAATCCTTATATATTTTAATTATAGTTATCTTATCAATTAGCTCTCCCAATTTGAGTACCTACCGCGAATTCATTAAAGAGAGCTTCTGTCGAATATCTTGTCCTTTTGGTTTATTATTTCCAATAATAAGCCTATGTGATCGTGTAGCAAAAAATTTTTATAACCCCCCCTCAAACTTTGTCACTTTACGTTTCAAGGTGCGTAGAATCCAAATTTGAAATGTCCGTCCGCCGTCCGCCGTTCGCCGTTCGCCGTCCGCCGTCCGCCGTTCGCCGTTCGCCGTCCGGGCCATAAAAGGCCTAAGAATTGACTTAAAAAACCTGTTCTTTCGCACACAGACTCCATTTAGGGTCTAGTTGGTCCTAACGTTTAACCATCTCGATCGCTTTACTCGCATAGATGCTATGGGCCAAAAACGGACAAAAAAGTGTATTTTTCGACGCGCGCACGCCTGGCACGCTTGGCAGGGGGTCACGGTGGGTGGAGAGGGGGGGGGGGGGAGGTGAGCCGGGGGGGGGGGGGGGGGGGGGTGAGAGGAGGCGCCGGCGCCGCGGCACCTTGTGGTGGGTACGGCGCCGGCGTTCCTTCGAGGCATGAATATGTTTTTTTCAAGGTCATATTTGTGTGTTAATACCAAAGCTTTTCCTACGCATATTTAATAACATATCCTCTCGACTTTTCGTACGTACTTAGATAATGATATTATTAAGGCAATAACTATTTGAATAGATAGGAGCTCAAATCGAGAAATATAAACACGCGTATATAATTATAGAAGTATAAGGTGTGGCAACTCGAAGTAGGACACGCCGAGGAGTCTGGAGGGGCCTTATGACGTACGCTAGCCAACTAAAACTACGATCATACTCAATTGAAAAAATAATAAACCTTTGTGAAATAATTTGCAGCGTTTTTGGTTTATTATTTTCAATAATAAGCCTATGTGATCGTGTAGCAAAAATTTTTTATAACCCCCCCTCAAACTTTGTCACTTTACGTTTCAAGGTGCGTAGAATCCAAATTTGAAATGTCCGTCCGCCGTCCGCCGTTCGCCGTTCGCCGTCCGCCGTCCGCCGTTCGCCGTTCGCCGTCCGGGCCATAAAAGGCCTAAGAATTGACTTAAAAAACCTGTTCTTTCGCACATAGACTCCATTTAGGGTCTAGTTGGTCCTAACGTTTAACCATCCCGATTGCTTTACTCGCATAGATGCTATGGGCCAAAAACAGGCAAAAAGTGTCTTTTTCGACACGCGCACGCCTGGCACGCTTGGCAGGGGGTCACTGTGGGTGGAGAGGGGGGGTGGCGAGCGGGGGGTGGAGTGAGAGGAGGCGCCGGCGCCGCGGCACCTTGTGGTGGGTACGGCGCCGGCGTTCCTTCGAGGCATGAATATGTTTTTTTCAAGGTCATATTTGTGTGTTACCAAAGCTTTTCCTACGCATATTTAATAACATATCCTCTCGACTTTTCGTACGTACTTAGATAATGATATTATTAAGGCAATAACTATTTGAATAGATAGGAGCTCAAATCGAGAAATATAAACATGCGTATATCTCTATTATTAATAAGAATGAAACTCCGTTTGTTTGTCTGTCTGTCGTGTCTATGCACGGCCAAACGGCTGAGTGGGCCGGATCTACGAGTGGGGGGATCTTCTTGGGATTTTCCAAAAGTGGGAGCGAGCGAATTTAAAATTGTTTAATCCCACCCGAACCATGGGCCGTAGGGCGGGAGGGGGTCGAAGTAAGAATTAATTTGCGCTTTTTGGACTTCCCCGCTTCCCCTACCACTCTAAACGGCCGTCGAAAATTCCGGAAAAATACGGGTTTCGTAGGTTTTCCTACGAGGAAGACGACGGCGCGATCGGATCGCGAAAAAAGTATCGGGAAATGCGTTAAAAAAATGCGAGAGTACGGACCCGTTTTCTCGAAAATTCCGACGAAAAACTTGGTTTTTTTAAATTAAAATATACCCCATAAAGGTACGTTTTTCGGAACGGTTTTCGCGGGCGAAATAAAGGTTTGATCCCGCCGAATCTGAATCCGAAATCGGATATCGAAAAAAGTGACGTGAAGTTTTTCGAAATGCGAGCAGAAGCGAGCAAAGCGATTAAAATGATTCTGCCGTGGACGAGAGAAGGCTCAAGAATTGACGTGAAGGGTTCGATGTCACAACATTGCGAGGCGAGCAGGTATGCCTACATAGGTACCTACCTTGCGAGCGAAGCGAGAGCCATTTCAAATAATAAATACGGACTTTGTCCTACACATATACAGGTATACCTTGCGAGCGAAGCGAGCAACATCCCCGAATAAACTTTTCGTGGTTCCACGTAGTTTTATAAGATTTAATTTGTTTGTAATAATCCCCAACTGAAAAAAACGTCTGCCAAGTTGGGTGGGCAGTATAACTTCCTCAAGCGAGCGAAGCGAGCAGCATCCCCTACAGAAGTTAAGCCTACCCTTAGAGATCTACCGTTTGCGAGCGAAGCGAGCAGCATCCCCTACAGAAGTTAAACCTACCCTTAGAGATCTACCGTTTGCGAGCGAACCGAGCAACATCCCTAAATGCCATACTTTGCGAGCGAAGCGAGCAACATTTTCTACATGCCAGACTTTGCGAGCGAAGCGAGCAACATATCCTACATGCCAGACTTTGCGAGCGAAGCGAGCAATATTCCCTACATGCCACACGTTGCGAGCGAAGCGAGCAACTTAATGGGGGGTCCGGGGGGCTTGCCCCCCGGCTGGACGTGGAGGCGAGCGTAGCGAGCCGGAGCGGCTAGTAATTATAGAAGTATATGTTGTGGCGATTCGAAGTAGGAAACGCCGAGGAGTCTGGACGGGCCTTATGACGTACGCTAGCCAACTAAAACTACGATCATACTCAATTGAAAAAATAATAAACCTTTGTGAAATAATTTGCAGCGTTTTTTAAGTAAGACTTTGATTAAGAGCTTCTGAGTCAGGAATAACGAATCAAGAAGGGACGCGCTACATCCTCACCAACCAGATGCACCATAGATCATGAGCGACTGAATGAGCGCATAGTATACCATTCTACGTCTATCAATATCTAAAAAGTTCCTCAGCTCCCTACACACATGGATAAAAATCAATCATCATTTGCTCATGCTATAGTGTCCGATCTCACTTAAGTTCAGGGGATAGTTAGGAAGAGACGATTTAAACATTCCATATCAAGTTCAAGATTATCGTGACATTAATAGCTCCTGCGCATGCTTGTAACAAGCTTAATTTTCACAGTTTTTATCCGATTTCAGTCAAATTTTCAGTGAATGTGTGGATTAGGCAGCAGATGTTCCCTATTCATTGCATTGTTGCCAAATCAATCTTCACTCTGTGCTTGTATAAACGTAAATTCTATTGGGCTCCATTTTAGCGAATTTTCTTAGAAAATAAAGCTATTGCAATGGCTCCAAACATTTAAAATAAAAATTTACAAAAATTTTCTTCATCGAAATCTGTTTTGAGGCATTCTGAAATGATTCCTGGATAACGCTTTTATATATATATATATATATATATATATATATATATATATATACATGTCATTCCAGACGATAGAATTGATTCTCGATGGTACATTTTTTGAAATTTGACCAATTTAATGTGCTCAAAAAGTGTTGTCCAACGAACACATCCTTTCTTTTGAAAAGCTTGATTTTTTGGCGGAAGAACGGAGTTTTTATCTCAATTCTATCGAGAATCAATTCTATCGTCTGGAATGACATATATATATATATATATATATATATATATATATATATATATATATCTATATATGTATATATATGTATATATATATATGTCATTCCAGACGATAGAATTGATTCTCGATAGAATTGAGATAAAAACTCCGTTCTTCCGCCAAAAAATCAAGCTTTTCAAAAGAAAGGATGTGTTCGTTGGACAACACTTTTTGAGCACATTAAATTGGTCAAATTTCAAAAAATGTACTAAAAAAATCACTAAAAATAACTTTAAAATAAAAAAAAAGGGCTAAAAATCGTTTAATTCATATTTGCTTGTAGAATATCGCTCAAATAAAGTCTAATAACTATGCAATAGAACATTCAAAAATGTATGTAAAAAATTATGGTGTAAAATGTACTTAAAATTCATTCAAATTTGCTAAAAAATCGATGAAAACTTCAAAAAAGCTAAAAATTTAAAACCTCTATTTGAACTGGAGATTATTATTTAGAATATGTTTTTTGCAATAAAATCAATAGAATTTTATCAAAAACAATTTACTTGCACTCAAAAAGCTCAAATTTCAAAACAATCTAATATTATATAATACGATGATTTACGAAAATTCGCTCATACGATCATGCTGCATGACTGGAACTTTTTTACAGCCTTTCGTTGGATCTCGCTCAAATTTGGATGATAGTTGGGAGAAATGGATTTGATAATCCCAATCAATCTCAACATAATTATATCATTAATGGCTACTGCGCATACACCAATGTATGCTCTCAACGACTTTAATTTTAACAGTTTTCTTAAGATTTTGATGAAATTGCCAGGGAATGTGTGGATTAAGCTGTTGATGGTCCCGCATCAATTTCATTGTTCTCAAATCATTACTACGTTCTGCAAATACGCCAATGTAAATTACATGAAGTACCATTTTCTTAGTTTTTTAATTCACACATTATGAGGTTCCACGCTACATCTTGATTTACTGTTTTCTGCTATGGCATTTTTCAAGATAATTTAAAACTTATCAATGATCTATACATTCATGTTACGGAAATGGCAAGGCTATGCGCCAAACCCAACTTGGCAGTTTTTAAACTCTTTCTATTAACTTCGATTCTCTTCTTGCTTGCTTGCTTGCTTGCTTGCTTGAGACAAAATTTCAGATCGATTTTTAACCCACTTCCCGATATCCAATCGATCTAAAATTTTGCACACGAGTTCATGCTGGCGTACATTTTAATCTATCAACTTTTCGCGAAGAAAAAGTTAGTTATACTATAAATTTTCGAAAATTTGAAAATTAATATGGGACACCTTACAGGTGTTGTGTATTGTAGGGAGGAGGAGGAGGAGGAGGAGGAGGAGGGGGGAGGAGCAGGAGGAGGAGGGAGGAGGAGGAGGAGGAGGGAGGAGGAGGAGGGAGGAGGTGGAGGGAGGAGGATGAGGGAGGAGGAGGAGGATGAGGGAGGAGGAGGGAGGATGAGTGAGTGAGGAGGAGGATGAGGAGGAGGAGGAGTGAGGAGGAGGGAGGAGGAGGAGAAGGAGGGAGGAGGAGTGACGGAGGAGGAGGATGAGGAGGGAGAAGGATACTATTGAACGTCTGCATAAAATGACAACGAATCCAAGGTCAATAAAATATTAAATGATTTTCCTTGTCAATTTAATTTAAGTTATTATCAATGTGATTTTGAAACAATGTGATTTTGTTTCAATTTACTGTTGCCAAGAAACTACCAAATATTGAAACAACAATAAAATTAACTGAGAACATGAGGAAAAGAAAGAGTTACATTAAAAACTTGTTTTTATGCTTTCATTTCTTTATATATTTTTTTTAAAGAAAACTATTACCTAATTGTGTGTTCTTTTAAATGATAAACAGAAAAATCCAGTATGTTTCTCCTCAGCAGATTCTGCCAATACAAGTTCAAAGGATGAAACATCCGCCTTCAGAGCTAAAGCTATTATCTGATGTACGTCAACTCAACTAAGATCCACTGATATTCAAAAGATTATTAAAAATAACTCAGACATTATTTAGATCGTTTGTATTAATCCAGTAGGTACTTAGGTCATGTTACTAACATAAAAAAAACTAGGCACCAATCAAAATCGGGTTTCCTTGCAAATCAGGTTGAGGTTGTAAAAAAGCTAACCCACCAACCAAAGATCTCCACTCCTGATTGATTTTTCACTCAAAGGATTAGAATCAATTAGGATGTCATTGAGAGATGAATATCAAATGAACACGCCTTTATTCAAATCTTTATAATGAAACCTTACGAGCGTGTTTGAAGAAGAAAAATTGCTGCAAATTATTTCACAAAGGTTTTTTATTTTTTCAATTGAGTATGATCGTAGTTTTAGTTGGCTTGCGTACGTCATAAGGCCCGTCCAGACTCCAACGCGTGTCCTATTCCGAGTTGCCTCAACCTATACTTCTATAATTATATACGCATGTTTATATTTCTCGATTTGAGCTCCTATCTAGTCAAATAGTTATTGCTTTGATGATATCATTATCTAAGTACATACGAAAAGTCGAGAGGATATGTTATTAAATATGCGTAGGAAAAGCATTGGTATTAACACGCAAATATGACCTAGAAAAAAACATATATTCATGCCTGGAAGGAACGCCGTACACACCTCATGGTGCCGCGGTGTATTATATGGATTTAACACGTAAAAGTAATAAATATCCATTCTCCTACACCAGTCTGCTATGCCCCTGGTCACCCCAGACACCACAAGGTGCCGCGGCGCCTCCTCTCACTCCACCCCCCCCCCCCCCCCCCCCCCCCCCCCCCCCCTCACCTCTAACCGTGACTCTCTGCCAAGCGTGCCAGGCGTGCGTGCGTGCGTAAGTCTAACACTCAAAGTCTCGAAAAAGACACTTTTTCGGCCGTTTTTGGCCCTTAGCACCTATGCGAGTGAAGCGATCGGGATGGTTAAACGTTAGGACCAACTAGACCCCAAATGTGCGAAAGAACGGGTTTTGGTTTATTATTTCCAATAATAAGCCTATGTGATCGTATAGCAAAAAATTTTTATAACCCCCCCTCAAACTTTGTCACTTTACGTTTCAAGGTGCGTAGAATCCAAATTTGAAATGTCCGTCCGCCGTCCGCCGTTCGCCGTCCGCCGTTTGCCGTCCGCCGTCCGCCGTCCGCCGTCCGGGCCATAAAAGGCCTAAGAATTGACTTAAAAAACCCGTCCTTTCGCACATAGACTCCATTTGGGGTCTAGTTGGTCCTAACGTTTAACCATCCCAATCGCTTTACTCGCATAGATGCTATGGGCCAAAAACGGGCGAAAAACGCTGCAAATTATTTCACAAAGGTTTATTATTTTTTCAATTGAGTATGATCGTAGTTTTAGTTGGCTAGCGTACGTCAAGGCCCGTCCAGACTCCTCGGCGTGTCCTAGTTCTAGTTGCCACAACCTATACTTCTATAATTATATACGCATGTTTATATTTCTCGATTTGAGCTCCTATCTATTCAAATAGTTATTGCCTTAATAATATCATTATCTAAGTACGTACGAAAAGTCGAGAGGATATGTTATTAAATATGCGTAGGAAAAGCTTTGGTATTAACACACAAATATGACCTTGAAAAAAACATATTCATGCCTCGAAGGAACGCTGGCGCCGTACCCACCACAAGGTGCCGCGGCGCCGGCGCCTCCTCTCACTCCACCCCCCGCTCGCCCCCCCCCCTCTCCACCCACCGTGACCCTCTGCCAATCGTGCCAGGCGTGCGCGCGTCGAAAAAGACACTTTTTTGCCCGTTTTTGGCCCATAGCATCTATGCGAGTAAAGCGATCGGGATGGTTAAACGTTAGGACCAACTAGACCCCAAATGGAGTCTATGTGCGAAAGAACGGGTTTTTTAAGTCAATTCTTAGGCCTTTTATGGCCCGGACGGCGGACGGCGAACGGCGGACGGCGGACGGCGAACGGCGGACGGCGGACGGCGGACGGACATTTCAAATTTGGATTCTACGCACCTTGAAACGTAAAGTGACAAAGTTTGAGGGGGGGTTATAAAATTTTTTTGCTACACGATCACATAGGCTTATTATTGGAAATAATAAACCAAAAGTGTCATTTCAAGGCTTTGTTAGACTTACGCACGCACGCACGCCTGGCACGCTTGGCCGGGGGTCACGGTGGTTGGTGAGCGGGGGGTGGAGTGAGAGGAGGCGCCGCGGCACCTTGTGGTGGGTACGGCGTTCCTTCGAGGCATGAATATATGTTTTTTTCTAGGTCATATTTGTGTGTTAATACCAATGCTTTTCCTACGCATATTTAATAACATATCCTCTCGACTTTTCGTACGTGGTTAGATAATCGTATTATTAAGGCAATAACTATTTGAATAGATAGGAGCTCAAATCGAGAAATATAAACATGCGTATATAATTATAGAAGTATAGGTTGTGGCAACTCGAAATAGGACACGCCGAGGAGTCTGGACGGGCCTTATGACGTACGCAAGCCAACTAAAACTACGATCATACTCAATTGAAAAAATAATAAACCTTTGTGGAATAATTTGCAGCGTTTTTTAAGTCAATTCTTAGGCCTTTTATGGCCCGGACGGCGGACGGCGAACGGCGGACGGACATTTCAAATTTGGGTTCTACGCACATTGAAACGTAAAGTGACAAAGTTTGAGGGGGGGTTATAAAAATGTTTTGCTACACGATCACATAGGCTTATTATTGGAAATAATAATAAAAAAATGGGCGGGAGGGGGGGGGGGGGGGGGGGGGACGCAACACATGATTACACAAAAGTTTATATTTTAAAATTTGTTTGAAGTTTCTAGCACAATTCTGAGGACAGTTATCGTCTGGAATGACACATGCATACATATATACATACATACATACATATATACGTACATACATAGGTACATAAAAAAATGCGTTAAACTTCAGAATATGATTCAGAATAGCCTGAAACGGATTTCTGCATAAAGTTTTTTCAAAAAATCACATTCTACAAATTTTGAGGCGAGAGCAATAGCTTAATTTTCTTCAAAAATTCGCTAAAACTTCCTGTAACATCAATAATCCGCTTTAATCAACTGAGTGTTCTCAATATCTTATTTTGTGCCTATTCAGTTTAAGATCATGGACTTTTGAATCTGTCCTCTCTAGTAATGGTAGAGTACATGTAACCACAACTTGAGAAACCATTCATTCTAATCAGCAGAATGAGCTATGTAAGTAATTTTGTTCCAGTTCAATTGAAGATGCAAAATTGAACAGTTTACCCAGATACTTCTTTGGGTATGGTAAAGTTTAAATACAACTTGAGGAATCACTCTAACTATTCAGATTATTAACGTTGTTTCATAAATATTATTTTGGTTTGTTATTTTCAATATTAAAGTCAAGATGGTACCTACAGTTTTTTTGAAACGCTGATTCGGCGTAATAATTGTCTTACAGTTTTTCAAAAACATTATTGTAATTATTTTCTATCTAATATTAAGTTTTTGTTTGTTTGTTTTGTTTTGTAAGAAAAGCTCCCCGCAACGTTTGTTAACTCATGGAAGTTACAAATATGTAATAAAATTATTCATGAAGTAGGTATTTCGATATATTTCCTTTCCACAGAAGATTGAACCCCTATCGCTGTACTCAACTTCATAAAGAATACTATTGGTTCACGCAACCAATCTTCCAGAAGGCTGAATTCAATCAGAAGATGAAACTGGAAAACACTTCCGTGGACCGACCCTATCCAAACGTATATATTTATATGCAGATTTCTACGAGTGTTGATTTCATATTACCTGTATACTCGGATATAAATGCATTCCTGGCAAACCCATCACCGATATACTAGGTGCGGAATAACCTCTTCACGTGGCCTTCTCATTATACAGAATCGATCATGTTGATCGTATACGGTAGATCGTTGCCTTGGCCGGTGATGGGACAACGATCGAGATTTCATGAGGCCATTTCCAGAGGAGTTGAAAATTTATGGACTCCATCACTGAGTTGTGATTGATGGAAATGTAGTTTCCTCGGACAATATCTTCCAAGATGTCCTAATTCGGACCAGTGTTGGACATAATGTTATTGTCGAATACGATTATAATCGCGATAATTATTCGTTGATTCTGAGTCAATTGCGATTATATTCGTATCCGTCTGTTGGCGATTACACGAATACAACCCTTAAAAATGCGTCACGGTAATCAATTTCAATATGGCGTCCCTCCTATAGTATGCGAAGCCTTATAATATGTTGTGAAGCCTAGCTTCAGAGGGACGTCCTATTGAAATAGATCTGAGACAAATAGGCTGGGCTCCAATCGTTGAATTCGCGTTAAGGACGTCCCTCTGAAACTAGGAAATATTAGCAAGGCTTCCCATACTATAGGAGGGACGCCCTATTGAAATTGATGACAGTGATGCATTTTTATGGGTTGTATTCGTGTAATCGCCGACAGACGAATACGATTACACTAATACGAATATAATCTCAGTTGACTCAGAATTAACGAATAATTATCGCGTTTACAATCGTAAATCGGATTCCTATTCGACGATAAGATTATGCCCAACACTGCCTGACACATATCTGCATTACCGTAAGTCGTACCTGCGCCTCCATTTAGCCTCGCGTATGATTCTATGCAGTTTTATCGGGTTGGAGGAGGCGGGGGGGGGGGGGGGGGGGGGGTTCGATTTGAAAGCTCCATTATTGAAAATAATAAACCAGACCAAAATTTTTATTAATGAGGTAGTTATATGAGAGTAAAGATCTTTTGCTATTCAACTCGTTAGAGGCACGCGACCCTAAATGTTACAATGAATATCATCCGAGTGTGATCATGGTTGCCGATTGTTACGTTTCGGCGTTCGAAATTTTCTGTGTTATGCAACAACCGTTTTTCAATTTTAAAAATTTTCCAATGAAAAGTTCGCAAAAATAACAATTAGGACACAGGATGCCCAAATGAAGCCAAATGACGACGAAAATTTGTTTTCGATTTTTTGGCGCTTATTATACCATTGTTGTATTACGACATCAAACTATCAATCGTGGTATTCATTGAAAACCTTTCGGGATATTTTCAATAAAGCCCGCTGACGCCATCTATCGATGTTTACACTCCGATCTGCCCTGTGTCGTAACTGCCGTATTGTCGAGGAAATCGAGAGTAATACGAAACTTAAAGAATGAGGAGTCCGTGATGAACGAGTCACGATCCTTTCATTCGACCGAAGCAATCTTTTCTCCTCTCTTCAATTTTCTTTCGTATTTTATTTATCAGCACAGTCCAGAGGCGATCCAATTGAAAATGGCCGTATTGGGATATTGACTTCGTCGTGAAGGGATTCTCGCCCAGTGTTAAACGAGCGTGGTATGAATAAGCAAGCGTGTTTTTGTACAGTTTCTGCAGACCGCAGCCTCGAGTTGATTATTAGGGAACCCTTCAGGCTTCATGTGGGCTCCTTCGATGGCGGTTTAACTAATTCCGCGCTTCCTACTTCAATAGTAAATTATTCAGATTTCGCTACGGGCTATTTTCATATTATACACATCATGATTAATACGTGCTTATTAACTTCTCCGCTAGTCACTTGCTTTTGGTTTATTATTTCCAATAATAAGCCTATGTAATCGTATAGCAAACAATTTTTATAATCCCCCCTCAAACTTTGTCACTTTACGTTTCAAGGTGCGTAGAATCCCAATTTGAAATGTCCGTCCGCCGTTCGCCGTCCGCCGTCCGGGCCATAATAGGCCTAAGAATTGACTTAAAAAACTACAATAATTACAATAATGTTTTTGAAAAACTATAAGACAATTATTACGCCGAATCAGCGTTTCAAAAAAACTGTAGGTACCATCTTGACTTTAATATTGAAAATAACAAACCAAAATAATATTTATGAAACAACGTTAATAATCTGAATAGTTAGAGTGATTCCTCAAGTTGTATTTAAACTTTACCATACCCAAAGAAGTATCTGGGTAAACTGTTCAATTTTGCATCTTCAATTGAACTGGAACAAAATTACTTACATAGCTCATTCTGCTGATTAGAATGAATGGTTTCTCAAGTTGTGGTTACATGTACTCTACCATTACTAGAGAGGACAGATTCAAAAGTCCATGATCTTAAACTGAATAGGCACAAAATAAGATATTGAGAACACTCAGTTGATTAAAGCGGATTATTGATGTTACAGGAAGTTTTAGCGAATTTTTGAAGAAAATTAAGCTATTGCTCTCGCCTCAAAATTTGTTAGAATGTGAATTTTTGAAAAAATTTTATGCAGAAATCCGTTTCAGGCTATTCTGAATCATATTCTGAAGTTTAACGCATTTTTTTATGTACCTATGTATGTACGTATATATGTATGTATGTATGTATATATGTATGCATGTGTCATTCCAGACGATAACTGTCCTCAGAATTGTGCTAGAAACTTCAAACAAATTTTAAAATATAAACTTTTGTGTAATCATGTGTTGCGTCCCCCCCCCCCCTCCCGCCCATTTTTTTATTATTATTTCCAATAATAAGCCTATGTGATCGTGTAGCAAAATCCCCCCCTCAAACTTTGTCACTTTACGTTTCAATGTGCGTAGAACCCAAATTTGAAATGTCCGTCCGCCGTTCGCCGTCCGCCGTCCGGGCCATAAAAGGCCTAAGAATTGACTTAAAAAACGCTGCAAATTATTCCACAAAGGTTTATTATTTTTTCAATTGAGTATGATCGTAGTTTTAGTTGGCTTGCGTACGTCATAAGGCCCGTCCAGACTCCTCGGCGTGTCCTATTTCGAGTTGCCACAACCTATACTTCTATAATTATATACGCATGTTTATATTTCTCGATTTGAGCTCCTATCTATTCAAATAGTTATTGCCTTAATAATACGATTATCTAACCACGTACGAAAAGTCGAGAGGATATGTTATTAAATATGCGTAGGAAAAGCATTGGTATTAACACACAAATATGACCTAGAAAAAAACATATATTCATGCCTCGAAGGAACGCCGTACCCACCACAAGGTGCCGCGGCGCCTCCTCTCACTCCACCCCCCGCTCACCACCCTCACCACCCACCGTGACCCCCGGCCAAGCGTGCCAGGCGTGCGTGCGTGCGTAAGTCTAACAAAGCCTTGAAATGACACTTTTGGTTTATTATTTCCAATAATAAGCCTATGTGATCGTGTAGCAAAAAAATTTTATAACCCCCCATCAAACTTTGTCACTTTACGTTTCAAGGTGTGTAGAATCCAAATTTGAAATGTCCGTCCGCCGTCCGCCGTTCGCCGTCCGCCGTCCGCCGTCCGCCGTTCGCCGTCCGCCGTCGGGCCATAAAAGGCCTAAGAATTGCCTTAAAAAACCCGTTCTTTCGCACATAGACTCCATTTGGGGTCTAGTTGGTCCTAACGTTTAACCATCCCGATCGCTTTACTCGCATAGATGCTATGGGCCAAAAACGGGCGAAAAAGTGTCTTTTTCGAGACTTTGAGTGTTAGACATATGCACGAGCGCACGCCTGGCACGCTTGGCAGGGGGACACGGAGGGGGGTGAGGGTGGTGAGCGGGGGGTGGAGTGCGAGCAGAATCGACTGGGATAGGTACCAGATGCTTTAGGAATCCAGTGTACCTACGGTTTTAGTTTGATTCCTATAGAAATTAGCTCCGAGGAATGAATGAGACCACTCGGGTGGCTGTACGATCATCCATCCATACGCAGCCTGTAACGCGAGAACAGAGATGGGTCCTAGAAAAGAGACTGACGAAAGCCCCAGAGCATGCTGGTTACTATAGCTGGCTATCTGATCCAGAAATAATAAACCATTATGTAATAATTTGTAGCGTTTTCAATAGATAGAACGTCACACAGTGATGCTATATGCGATGTTTGTTCCAAAATCTAAAATTTTGTTTTAGTTTGAGTTTAGAGCATGCTGATAATTTTGGTTCCGTGTCTGTCTTTGTGATGTATGTCCATCTGTCTGTGGTAAATCCTTGTCACGCCCATAACTATAACAAGATTCAGTTCGATTCCGATGCAATTTTCATGGATTGTGCGGTTTAGCTCCTAGACGGTCTTCTATCGTTTTCAATGCCGTCGAATCTACAGTAGCTTGTGTGCATCCGCAAACGTGAAATTCTCATAACGTCGATTTCTCATCATCTGTGAGTCCGATTTCGTTCAAACTAGGTAGGTGATTGGGTATGTGTTCTACAAAAATTCTCTATGAATTTTATCGCGATTGACAGAGTAATAACCATTGCGGATGCGCTAAACTAATATCGATTGACACAGCCGAAACTCCGAGTCTAATGGAACGATTTTTATGAAATTTACAGGGATTGTGCGGGATAGCTTCTAGACGGTCCCCAACAACTTTCATTGCCGTCACTGAAATAGTGTGCGCATGCGCAAACGTTAATTCATTATAATGTTGATTTCTTATCATCTATTGGTCTGATTTTGTTCAAACAAGGAGAATATATACTTTATAGCGTTCGCATGGAAATCCTCAATGATTCCTGATTTAGGCCCAATTGCATCAATCTGAGATGTGCGAACTAAACTGCAGCTGTCCGACCATGAAACAGGTGCACGTAACAGAATACTTAGGGGTAAAAATAGATCGGTGCCTTGGGTGGGATGAACAGATAAATGATTTATCTACAAAAATAAGAAGTGTCAGAATACTAGGTCAAAGCTTGGGGGTGTTAACTTAATCAGAATCGATCTAGCCTGTTTTATTCATTTTTATGATTATTTCAATATAAACTGTAAAAACCATACGACTCAACGTTTATCGGATGCACAAGGATCACAATAAAAAGGCAGCGATTAAAGTTGATGAATAACTGTATACTTGAAATTAACACAAGATTGAGAATCACAAGGAAACTACGCACTGGGCTAAATATCAGAACAGAGTGAGGAAACTCGAACCGTGTATATAGGATATTATCGATAATTCCGATAATCGATTGTTCACGTCAGATATCGATCTTCTTTGAAGACCTCATAAACAATAGGTACTCCATCCTCTTGTCCTGTGGATATACACCGCCATTGTTAGACCCATAATAACGTACTGTTGCGTTGTATGGTGGCACAAGGCAGGTCAGGTGGGAGCTCGACAAACTCTCACCAGGATCCAGCGACTGGCCTGTCTAACCATCACCGGAGCAATACATGGTATACCCACAGCAACCATGGAGGTTCTACTGGGCCTACCCCCAGTGGATATCTTCATAAAAGGAGAGGCCATGATGGCCTCCCTGAGGCTGAAATGGAATGGCTCTTGGCGGACAACCCCTCACCGAGGTCATACCAATATATTGGAACTGATACAAGAACCACTACTCGAAATGGTGGCCGATATCATGCCCATAACTCTCTCCCAACCCCATCTCTACACGTCAATCATCACAAGAGAGGGGCTATGGGAGAACAAATGCTGCTCCAACGACATCATCTGGTTCAGAGATGGGTCAAAAATGGAAGCAGGAACTGGCGCAGGAATACATGGGGCCAAACCCCGGTGGAACACCTCGTTTCCAATTGGGCAACACACCTCTGTATTCCAGGCAGAAATTGTGGCAATCGAGGCAGCAGCTGCGGAGAGTCTTAGGAGGGGGCATAAAAAGCCCACGTCCGCATCCATTCTGACAGTCAAGCGTCGATAAAAGCACTAACGGCTCCAACCATCTAGTCCCGAGTGGTATGGTGCTGCATGCAAACCCTCAACAACCTAGCCAAACACAACCAGGTTCGCCTGGAGTGGGTGCCGGGGCATAGAGTCATTATTGGTAACGAAAAGGCTGACGAGCTCGCGAGAAGGGGCTCCCAAACCCCATTTGTAGGGCCTGAGCCAGCAGTCGGTTTACCAAAAACTACCTTCAGAAGAACCATCAACACGTGGGTCAACCAACAAACCGCTAAAAGATGGTCCAATATTGAAGGACACGCCCACAGTAAACTTATGGTGGGGCTACTTAGGAAAAACCGTAGGGAACTAAAAACAATGGTTGGCTTTATAACCGGCTTCGCACCCCTACGATTTCACCTACATCGCATAGGGGTCACACAAAACTCAACCCTGTGCAGACTATGTGAGGAGACTGACGAAACGGCATTCCATATAATCTTCGAGTGCCCTGCACTCACCCATCGCAGAATTGAACTCGTTGGGGCCCAAACCCCGATGAGTTCTATTCAGAGCGAACAATTAATCAAGAGCCTCCCACCACTTATCAGAGGGCTGAGTCTCTTCGATTAAACAAAAAACTCTCAGGAAAGTACAACAAGCCAAAAGGCTTCCGTTCTGGGGGCTCAAAACCCCCGCCCTGAAAGTTTTTCTACATCTACATCTACATCCCTCCTCTTCCAAGAGAGAGAGAGATAGACAATTTTAAATGGTTATACTAGGCAACATGAAAAATCGATTAGTACTAGAGCACCATGAACATGAAATCAAATGAATCTGAAGAGGAGACTATTAAACATATCAATGACAGGCCGATACTGATTTTGGCCTAGCGCACAGTTCACTTGGCATAGCACTCATTGAGACATTTTCGAAGCACAGAGGCTGAGACCAGCAGATCCACCCGCACACGAACTAAATCACTCGCGACGAAGTTGTGGAAACCCATTTCAAACTAAATAGTTCCAACCCAAATAAATAGTATAGTTATTGTTTGTTACTGTAGGTGGCTTAACCGTCGAAATCGATTTAACATTGTAACTCTTTATTTATTTTTCGTGGAAATAGACAACGTTTTTCACTAACTTCCGTTTTGAAATGGGTTTCCACAACTTCGTCGCGAGTGATTTAGTTCGTGTGCGGGTGGATCTGCTCGTCTCAGTCTCTGTGCGTCTAAAATGTCTCAATGAGTGCTCTGCCAAGTGAACTGTGCGCGAGCCCAAAATCAGGTTCGTTCGGCTAAGGATCCTGAACGGTTCGGGATCGTCCCCGCCCCCTTTGTGCCGTTCGTTTAGGCGTAGAACTCGTCCAGTACGGACAGTCCGCTGTTCGTTTAGGCATCCATTACCGTCCAGGACCAGTTCAACCAGTCCTGAGATTTTCGTCGGGACCGACAGTCCGAGACATGCGCACTAGATATTTTTGCTTATCACATCGTCTTATCATCATTTCGCTTATCATCTAAATATTTTTGTTTACTGTTTGCGTGTATCGTCTTGTCATTTTTGTTGAATAATTTTGAGTTAAAATGATTGACTCAGATTTTTAGGAATCCGATGGAGTTTCGGAATATAATATTATGGACCTAGTCACTGAATGCAACTAAAAGTTAATTGGTTTTCTCATGATGTTTTTCTCATTTTCGTAAATGATGGTAGGTAGGTTGGTACTTATTATTATGCTAAATTTATGTTAAATTGTCTTGATATGTGAGCTTTTTGTGTGCAAAGAAGTATAACTATTAAATTCGTAAACTTTTAAAAATCTATACTGAATCACTAAAAACGAGAGAAGACAACAGACAAATACCGCAAAAAATACAATTGAAAATATGAATGGAGCTTGCAATATTGGCTACCAGTTCAGTACGAGTTCTGAAGGCGTTCGGTTAAGAACGGTACCGTACTGATCCTATCCATACCCCTTGCAGAATGCCGTCCCGTCCTGAACTCGTCCAGAATCCTTAGCCGAACGAACCTGACATTACCGGCCTGTCATTGATATGCTTAATTGTTCCCTCTTCAGATTCATTTGATTTCATGTTCATGGTGCACTAGTACTAATCGGTTTTTCATGCTGCCTTGTATAACCATTTAAAATTGTCTATCTCTCTCTCTTTGAAGAGGAGGGAGTATTGTTTATGAGGTCTTCAAAGAAGATCGATGTCTAACGTGAATAATCGATTATCGGAGTTATCGATAGTATCCCATATGCACGGTCCGAGTTTCCTCACTCTGTTCTGATATTCCGCCCAGTGCGTAGTTTCCTTGTGATTCTCAATCTTGTGTGAAAAACGTTGTCTATTTCCACGAAAAATAAATAGTTACAATGTTAAATCGATTTCGACGGGTAGGCCATCATCAGTAACAAACAATAACTAAACTAGTTATTGTTTGTTACTGATGATGGCTTAACCGTCGAAATCGATTTATCATTGTAACTCTTTATTTATTTTTCGTGGAAATAGACAACGTTTTTCACTAACTTCCGTTTTTTTTTTTTTTTTTTTTTTTTTTTTTTTTTTCCACCCGCACGTCGGAGTGGGACGGATTTGGCGCAGGCCCGTGACGGTAGGCTGATGTGCTCTGGCTGTGGGCTGGCAGGCAGCAGGGTGATGGAGTTCACCGGCAGCGACACTGGAACACTGCTTCAGGCCCAAGGCTCGTTCTCAGCTGAAACATTACGGTGCAGATTTAGGGGTCGCCAACAACAGGTCACGGAAATAAACAAATTTTTCCTGAGGCAGTGCCTTGATGAATATATCAGCCAGTTGGTGATTTGTGGACACCCATTCAAGATTTACGAGTTTATTTTCAAGTTCATGAGCATAATGCATACAAAGTTTAACAATGTGTTTTAAGGTTTTAGACTCATTAGTCATGCTACTGCTATTGCAGGAGCACAGTCACACTTTAAAGTAGGAAAGAATTTAACTCCCGTCAAAAATTCCCTTAAATTTTGAACACTAATCAATTCTTTACAAGTTTCTGGCATGGTTATATATTCAGCTTTACATGTCGATAAAGAGACAAGTGATTGCTTTTTGGATTTCCAAGAAACTAGGTCTCCACAAATCATGACTGAAAAGCCTGTGGTAGATTTTCCATTTAAATCGGAAGTTCCCAAGGACGAATCTGAATATCCTACCAGGTCCTCTGACTTACCAGAGAACAATATTCCATAATAAATTCATCGCGTCTTTCAGGTATTCTAATATTTTCAAGACACATTTCCAGTCAGAATCAGTGTGGCCAACTTGTCTTCTACTCATGAAGTTAACAGCAAAGGAAATATCTGGTCTTATTCCGTTTTGGAGGTACAATAGACTTCCAATGACTTCCCTGTAGGGAACATCAGCATTCGATAGCTGTGATTCCTTTAAATTTAGTAGGCTATTCAAAGTACAAGTGGAGGGGGCTATGGGTACATTCGTGGCCGTATGCTCAGGCGGAAGGAATGTGGATAAAATATTATCAATAGTTGATCTTTGATGAATAAACATTAATTTTTCAGATTCCTTCCTGACAATTTCAAAGCCTAAGAATTTATCCGGAGCACCGAAATTTTTAATTTTGATCTCCTTCTGTAGATCTGAAATAAATTTTATTGCTTAGTCATGGTCATTTGATGCCAGAATGCAATCATCGACGTAGATTATTAGCATGACAAATTTAGAATCCTTGCACCATTTAAAAATACATCTTTGAAAGGGGTATTCTTCGAACCCTAACTTGAGCAGGATCCCTCTGAATTTTCTATACCATAAATTGGGTGAGACTTTTAGTCCATGAAGTGATTTTTTGAGGAGGCATACAAAGGTATCGTTTAGGTTATCGAGTCTATTCGTTAATTCTATCAAGTCTTCTGGAATATACATATAATATATACTGGTTTTTCCAGATCACCGTGAAGGAAAGCCGTGGTTCCATCGAGCTAGTATAGATGTAAACCAAGTCTATTTGCTGCTGACAAAAATATTCTGACATCACTTATTAGCGCCATCATTTCAGGAATAAGATAATCATTTGTGTCAGAAAAACCGTTGATCTAGTCTGCTTTTAAATCTGTACCTATGTCCCGTCAGATTCAGTTTTCCTTTTATGGTCCCAACGTGATTTAATTATTTTTGTTTATGGGGGAACACCAGACTTAGGAATGAGTTCCCACGTACCCATTTTCTGTAATGAATCGAGTTCTCTAAATATTGCTTACTCCCATAGTTCGCAGTCAGGAGAAGACATTGCCTCCTGGCAAGAAGAAGCACTTCTTCGTAAGTGTTTTCTCTTTGCTATGCTGCAGCATTACTCGGTTCATTTTTGGGTTCAACATCAGATTCAGAGTAGTCACCTATTTCTAAAATCTCCGCGAGGGGCTTCAGGTAGTCTGTGATTCTATCACCATAGACTATGGCCTCCATGAATATTGCGTCACAGGAACTCACTAGGGTTCTATGCTGGTCACAAAATATAACATATCCTGTCTCATTACATTCAAGTAAATAGCCTTTCTTGGCATTGGGGGCAAATTTACTCTTACTTTTGACGTCTACATAATGTGCCAAACACCCAAAGCGTGGCAGAAACTTCCCAGATTCGGTGGATAACCTTTGACTAGTTCAAAGGGACTCGAGAAATGAGGCAGAATGAGGCATTATGTTGTGGACAAATACTACATAATTCAAGGCATGACTCCAGAAGGAAAAAGGCATTTTGGCGGAACACAAATTTACGCGGATTTTATGTTTAATCTCTTGGTTAACTCTTTCGGCACAGCTATTTTGTAGCGGTAAATAAGGTTGGCAAGGTTCCCAAAAAATTCCTTTTTCGGTCATTAGTTCCTTCATGTGAGTAGTTTGGAACTCAAGTCCACGATCTGATCTTAAGTTAAAAACATTTTTCGTTTCGGAAGTTATTTCCCCTATTTCTTGAAGACATTTACCTAAGGCAATATAAACTTCCTTTTTATTCTTTAAAGTATTGGCAAAGGCATAGCGAGAGAAAACACAAACAAAAATAACTATGTAGGTGACTCCTGTACGGAAATTGGCTGGGGAGATTGGACCTATCAAATCTGAATGCAACCTGGAAAAAGGCTTATCTGCTCTGTGTCTAACTTGAGAGTGAGATTTCCGAGCAGTATTTGCAAGATGGCAGTCTTCACAATTTGAAACACCGTCGGTGAAGTGGACATACTTAAGTAAAGCCCCTTGCGAGGCCCGAAGGGCCGAGTTTTAGTAATAAACACATTCTCTCTCTCTCTCTCTCTCTCTCTCTCTCTCTCTCTCTCTCTCTCTCTCTCTCTCTCTCTCTTTCTCTCTCTTTCTCTCCCTCCATTTATCTATCCATTCTTGATCCATTCATCTAGCTATTTATACAGGTTTAATTAACATTTGAAAGTAGAAATATTCAAATTTTGTTGTTGTAAAACATGAGCACTCCTAGTTTCCCGGGCAGGCTTTAAGCTGTAGGAACCAATATAATATTGATCAATATTTTCATTGCGAGCTCGTTCTTGGACTGTTCAATTTCTCTAGTCCGATGATTTTTTTACTATAATAATATTTGCGATTGCTAATTTAAATGCCCACCTACTTGGCAACAGCTGTTTTTCCCGCATTGCTGTTGGTACCCCTGACCCCCCCCCCCCCCCTCCCTAATTCTTACAATGAGCGCTGTGCCACCACTACAAATTGAGAGATGCTCGCCAACTTTTCGCACAACATGCGGTGTAGCCCTGTTAGTCAGTTATTGTTTTATTTTATACTAGCCGCTCCGGCTCGCTACGCTCGCCTCCACGTCCAGCCGGGGGGCAAGCCCCCCGGACCCCCCATTAAGTTGCTCGCTTCGCTCGCAACGTGTGGCATGTAGGGAATATTGCTCGCTTCGCTCGCAAAGTCTGGCATGTAGGATATATTGCTCGCTTCGCTCGCAAAGTCTGGCATGTAGAAAATGTTGCTCGCTTCGCTCGCAAAGTATGGCATTTAGGGGATGTTGCTCGGTTCGCTCGCAAACGGTAGATCTCTAAGGGTAGGTTTAACTTCTGTAGGGGATGCTGCTCGCTTCGCTCGCAAACGGTAGATCTCTAAGGGTAGGCTTAACTTCTGTAGGGGATGCTGCTCGCTTCGCTCGCTTGAGGAAGTTATACTGCCCACCCAACTTGGCAGACGTTTTTTTCTGTTGGGAATTATTACAAACAAATTAAATCTTATAAAACTACGTGGAACCACGAAAAGTTTATTCGGGGATGTTGATCGCTTCGCACGCAAGGTATACCTGTATATGTGTAGGACAAAGTCCGTATTTATTATTTGAAATGGCTCTCGCTTCGCTCGCAAGGTAGGTACCTATGTAGGCATACCTGCTCGCCTCGCAATGTCGTGACATCGAACCCTTCACGTCAATTCTTGAGCCTTCTCTCGTCCACGGCAGAATCATTTTAATCGCTTTGCTCGCTTCTGCTCGCAATTTGACCGAGTTCTCGTCACTTTTTTCGATATCCGATTTCGGATTCAGATTCGGCGGACCCAAAGCTGTATTTCGCCCGCGAAAACCGTTCCGAAAAACGTACCTTTACGGGGTATATTTTAATGGGAAAAAACGTGGTTTTTCGTCGGACTTTTTGAGAAAACGGGTCCGTACTCTCGCATTTTTTGACGCATTTCCCGATACTTTTTTCGCGATCCGATTGCGCCGTCGTCTTTCTCGTTCAAAAA